>JARDYH010000006.1:2425000-3032500 GCA_029215795.1 Anniella stebbinsi
CCACCAACATGTCCGGCCCCAGGGGGCGTTTCCATTACCAAGGGGGTGTGCCCACCTGAACATAGCCTTGGTCACATATCTGATTTTAATAGCACACATTTAAGACAAATCTGTTCTACATAACATCTTAATGTTAAAATCACTGAAATAAAGAACAACGTATCTGAAATTAACCTCACTTCCTCCTACTTTTGTAGCTTTTGCTGTACTTTGAAGCTTTTGCTATACTGTGTGTGATACATTTTGGCTATGTTCAGGTGGGCACACACCCCTGGTGCTGGACACGCCCCCTGGGGCCAGACATGTTGGTAGGCATGCCCCCTTGGGAGCCAACCATGTTGTCCTCCTTTGTGGTTTCCAAAATATGGTCACCCTAGACTGACCATATGAAAAGGAGGACACAACTCTTGTATCTTTAACAGTTGCATTGACAAGGGAATTTCAGCAAGTGCCATTTGTATGCATGCAGCACCTGGTGAAATTTCCCCTTCATCACGACAGTTAAAGCTGCAGGAGCCCTGTTCTCTTTTGTATCTGGTTACTCTAGTATAGGTCCTGCAGCTTTAACTGTTGTGATGAAGAGGGAATTTCACCAGGTGCTGCATTGCATACAAATGACACCTGCTGAAATTCCCTTGTCAATGCAACTGTTAAAGACACAGGAGCCCTGCCACCTTTTCATATGGTCACCCTAGTATTAGTAGGGCACATTTCAAACAAGGCCTATGTAAACATTTAAGCATGATAAAAACAGTTAAAATATTCCATACTCACTTATAAAGAATGTCTGTGGAGTTTCTTATAACTGGTTGTCTTCTGCTATAAATACTGGCAACCAGAAAGAATGCACTAGAGTGTATGTTTCTTTTTATACAGAATAAAGAAAGACAACATTTATTCCTAGGGTTTTGTACAGGTGTTGCCATGCAAGGGCAATTCACTTAAGGCCTTTTCATGTCTGGGCTGAGCTGTAAAACAGGGAGTGTCTCAAAATGGCAGAACAATTACAGGACAAACAGCCTCTTTCACAGGGAAACAAGGAGTTTTAGAAAGGGCAGGTGGCATTTCAGCACACACTCATTGGCTGAATTTGGACAACGCGATAATCAATGGTGGGGTAGTAATCAACTTTACAGTTGTTCATCTAGGGGGTACTCCCCACACAACATGGTAATAAATAATCCACTGTGGTGTGGATTAGGATCAGCGCTGAGTTGACTAAGGCAGCATTCAGATGACACATAGTCAAAACAATTGATGATTGTTTCCACTCCCACAGTTGCTTATTGTGTCGTCCAAGTTCAGCCATTGAGTCTGTTCAGACAATATGCTAAGCCATGGTTAGGCTGCTAAGCCTTTTTCAGCAAATGGTTAGTGAGTGTGTTTAAACAGTAATTATGTAGCTACCATGGTTAAGCATGCTTCACATGTCACACTAAATCATGGTTCACATGACACACTGAGCCATAATGTTTAGCTCAAAATGCTTAACCATCATGGTTTAGCATGTTGTCTGATCAGGGCCACTATATCCTGTCAGACAATCATTGTTGCTTTGCTACACACAGGTTAACACACAGCTGCAGAAAAAGAACCACTCTGGCTTACTGAATATCACCTCCATTTTACATCTCTTTCATCTGACTACATTTAGGTCAGGGATGCAAAACCTCTTTCAGCCTGAGGCCAGATTCCTTTTCAGAGAAGCCCTCGGGGGCTGCATTCCAGGGGTGGGTGGGGAAAAAGAGGGAAAGAGGGCAGGGCCAAAGGCAAAAGGGGTGGGGCCACATGACCAAAACTACCAGCATATTCTTTGTTTTCCCTTAAACCTCTTGCTGCTAATAACTAAGGCTTAGGAGAGGTGTTTCAATCTTTTAATATGCGCAAAAGCTGGGAAACCACCATACAACCAGTGGTTGGGGGGGAGTGCATGGCCCTCTGGGAGCCCTGGAGGGTTGAACTGGGAATCTAGGAGGGCCAGATACAACCTGTAGGCCTGATATTCTGCACTCCTGATTTAGACAAAACGAATAAACCATTAGGCTGACCCTATGAAAAGGAGGTCAGGGCTCATGTCACTTTAACAGTTGCAGAGAAAAGGGGATTTCAGGCAGTGTCATTTGTATGCAATTAGTTCCTGGTGATATTCCCTCTTCATCACAACTGTTAAAGGTGCAGGCACTATACTAGAGTGACCATATACAAAAGAAGGCAGGGCCCCTGCAACTTTAACTGTTGCGATGAAGGGGGAATATCACCAGGAACTAATTGCATACAAATGACATTGACTGAAATCCCCTTTTCTCTACAACTGTTAAAGTTACATGAGCCCTGTCCTCCTTTTCAGATGGTCAGCCTATAAACCATAAGACAATTAAAAATTAAAAATACCTGTTTTTCAGCATGTACTTTTGTAGCTTCATTTTGGTCAAAGATGTAGGGCAATACATAACATAATTCAATTTTTTTTTTTAAAAAAAATAATACATCAATGCAAGCTGCTTTCCCCACTGGTGTCGATGCTTTTGGCAAGATTTCTCACTTTCCGTATTAAATAAAACAATAGATTACTGTTCACATACATCTTATTTCCTGTTGCTAATTGGGTCTTTTAAACAGCCTTTTTACAAGTGTAAATGGATTACATTTATAACAAAAAATGTCCTAGAGGTACCAATAGATTTTGTTCCTTTCCTGCTGATAATCTCTTTCTGCCTTTGACATCCTGTGGAATGACTTAACTTTCTCCAAATAACCATTCTCCTCTCAAAACATCTTATCCTCACTCAGGTGCCATTGAGACAGTAATGCACAGTTACATTCCCTACAGTTTTTTTTAAAAAAGCTTTACATCTTAATCAAGCCAGTGTTTATGCTCTTAAAGCACAGTTGAAAACCAATTAGTCAGAAGCATCCATATAACTGGTATTGGTTAGACACAGAGACAAAGTTCCTCCGTTGTGTCATGTGCTGTATGTTTTTCATCCTGTCTGACTCCCTCCATCATGCATTATGCACACATGAGCACAAATACACCCCCCCAAGAGGCAGGAGCCATCCATTATATTTGTATTTACCTAATTCTGCACTTTCAAACCACTATGCAGACTGAAATGCAGTTATCCTTTGAAATTTGCACTACTTTAGATTTTACAACAGATTCTCCTATCAAAATATGTGTACTCCTTAAAGCAGCCATTCCCAACCTGGTGCTCTCCAGGTGGTTTGGATCACAGCTCCCAGAATTCCTTTCTTTTGGCCATGCTGTCTCAGGATGATGGAAATGAAGTCCAAAATACCTTCAGGTCACCAGGTTGCGGAACGCTGCCTTAAGGTATTTTGGATCCCAACTTTTAGGACTTCAAAGCTTGATGACAATAATTAATCAGGAATAGATTATTTAATAAGAAATAGTTTTTGTTTTCATCAACAGAGATCCTTTTATATGTCATCTGCAGGTAGCTTTGTTCTGTGTTTGTTTCCTTCCATGTTTACAGTTCTCTCCTAATCTTTATCTGTTCTGACCAATGCTATTTAATGTAAACACTCTTTGCTCTGCTCTGTTCACTTTTGTTCCAGGACTTTGAAATCACATGGCATCAACATCTGCCACAGAAAAATGTTTTGCACAGATAAAGGTACCACTGCAATCCTACAATAACGTGTCACGAGTTTCCGATGGAGGTTTGCCAAAGCCTCTCCAAACTTGCAGGAATTGTCCAAATGAAAATCCTCATGGGGTGAGCCAAGGTTAAAATCTGGCAGAGATCAGAAGAGAATTTCATTAACTCCATTTGTGGGTCCGTTATCGCAAACTGCCATTTGATCAGACTGTGTGTCTCGGCTCTGGGAGGCTGGCAGTGGGATGGAAGGTTTTCACAAATTGGAATGAGTTGCGAGTGCAACTCCAAATCAAATTTTCTCTATGCAGAATTAGTCTGTCAGTCGCTTCCATGGAATCTTACAAAAAATGTTCTGCGTTCAAAATGCAAGAGCACTTCATAGATTTCACTAGCTGCTAATTACTTGATGCAATCTGTTGCCACTCTTAGTGCGCCGACGGAAGCAGTTTGATGCCGCTGAGAATCTCTAACAAGATGTTTACGTGGATTCAAGTCGCTCATAATGGTTGTATAACAATTTGCATTTGATCCTGTGCTCCTCTCTACCTTTAGAATGGAAGCCAACGGGGGGTTTGTGATGTACATAAAAAGATTTAAACTCTGAATTAAGTACTTACATACGACCTGATGCATCTATGGGCTTTGTACTCTTGGAATTCGTAAATACAGACTGCTCATAATGTAACTGTCACTTCAAGATGATTAGAATCTTCTAGAATAGGGATGGGCAACCCAGAGCCCCCATGGACCACATCTCCTGCCCGCTGCCCCCGTAGTGGACCATGACCCCCACCCCCTGGTGTCTCCCAACCCCCTCCAAATGCGGGTCTACATTTGGCCCTTTTAGCACTCCATACTTGCTATGGACTGTCAAAGGGTTAAATTTAGCTTGCAAACAAACTAAATTTAGCCACTGTAACTCTCTGTAGTACCATGGAGCAGTTTGCTGTCAAATTTCAGTGGCATCCTGCTGATTTCATGCATCTTTAAAAAAAAAAAAACTTTTCAAATTAAATTCAAATGCAGGAAAAAGTGCAACTGACAAATTCATCTACACCCAATTCTATATACTGTTATTTCTATCTGCCAGCATGAAACAGAGAAAAGGGTCACTCCATATGTTCATGGTGTAGTTGCTGCATTCCCTGTGATTTTATTTTGCACTGCTCTGGTAGCATATAAACTGAAATAATCATGATGGATTGATGGGTCCAACTGGAAGTTCCCAAATAAAAATCACTCCCTGGGTGTTGGCAGTGTTGGCATGGAATCTTCCAGCTCTATCCGCCCATCCATGTACTTCTGAATTTTGTTTTTTTATAAGACTTTACCAAAGTTCACAAATTTGCTCATTCAAATAAATAGAAAGAACTCGAAATTTTAAAAAAATTGAATATCAGAGAAAGTGAAAGTGACAGGTTCATCCACCTCTGCCCTAGACACAACATCTTCTTTCAGATCAGACTAGGATACCCCAAAAACATATCGTACACATTTAAAACGCAACCAATTTTGTGTTGGTTCAAACATGCATGTTCATCACTTGACGACTGCACCATTGAAGTGATAATTTACAGGTGTGAATGTGCTATCAAAGGTTTAGCTGCACAAAGATAACTTTAATGTCACCTCAAATGCCATGGATTTCAGCTGAGTCAGTTCACCTACTCAGCTCAGTCATATCAGGACAGACAAATCTGTTCGTTTTGCTTTCTCTCACATTCATTTTGTTTTAATTTCAAGTTCTTTCTTTTCTGAATAGGAAGCATTTGATGAATGTTGGCAAGTTATTAGCAAAAAACAAACTAAAATTTAATTTTCACTCATCTACACCAGCCCAATTCAATGGATACATCTATTCCCTCCATGGATAAGACTGTACTTGCTTTCCACGTAACTGTTAAAGATGAGGAGCCTGTCAGGAAAAAAAAAGTGGAAAACCTAATGCAGTACTAACATGGCTGAATATACAGGGATTTAAGCAAAGATTTTTAAGAGCTAAGTACACAAAGCCTTGGGCCTGGATGGAAAGGTCTGTCATTTATCACCAAATGTACAATAAGCAGGTATGGAGTAGGGCTGTGCATGGTCCCCCCGATCCAATCTGGATCCGGATCTGTCAGGTCCGAACCAGGTACAATCCGTCTTGTATCGATTTGGACCTTCCCTAATCCGCTTTGGATCCAGATTCTGACTCATGATTCGGATGCCTAATTTTCCCCATAGACTTGCATTGGGGGAAAGAAATGGATAAAATTCTTTATTTTTAAAGATATCAAAATGAAACTTGGGAACATTGCAGATGTGCTGTAGGTACTCATGTGTGCAAAATTTCAGAAACATAGGTGCAAGTGTGTAGGGGCTATGAATTTTTGAAAAAAATAGTTATTTATTTATTTTATTACATTTGTATACCACCCCATAGCCAATGCTCTCTGGGAAGTTTACATAAGATTAAAACAATTAAAAACAATACACAAAAATTTAAACAGCAGAAACATACAATATACACATAATATATGATCAAGAAATGCCTATAACTTCTTTATTTTTCAAGATACTCCTATGAAAGTTGGGCACATTGCAGATGGCATGTAGGTACTCATGTGTGCCAAGTTACAGAAACATAGGTGCAGGCGTGTAGTGTCTATGAATTTTTGAAAATGTGAATTAACTGGCAATACACCACAAGTGCTATGACTTTCTCATTTTTTTCAAAATACACACTTGAAACTTGGGCACATTGCAGATGGCATGTAGGTACTCATGTGTGCCAAATTACAGAAACATAGGTGCAGGGATTTACTCGCAAGGAATTTTTTTAAAATGCAATTTTCCAGGCAATACAGAAGTGCTACAACTTCCTCATTTTTCAAGATGCACACATGAAACTTATGTATGTGCTGCTTTGCCCTCACACAGTATTGAATGCTTGTGTAACAGGCTACAGGCCACAGCCCACCAACACACACACACACACACACACACACACACACACAATAGAATTATTTTTAATATATTTTTGGGATTTTTTTAAAGATGAAGAGAAAAGACACACTCACAGAGATACCCTACAAATATTTATTAAGACTAACAGACAACCAAACATAATATATATACAACAAGTAGAAGACAAGAAAGGCAAGAGAGAGAGAGAGGACAGGGAAAGCTAAAGAAGAAGACCACCACACTCTAAAATCCAAATCCTTCCAGCCAGCTCCAAATATAACACCCTTTCTCCAACAACGTCTACCCACAAAGAGAAATATAGAAGGAAGCAGCATATTTCCCTGGTTCATAAGCCCTCCTCCACCATTGTGATTCGGGGCTGCTGGAAGACTTGAGCAGGATTGGGGAAACAGTGATTGAGTGTTCAGCATGATTGGGAGATGAAGATGTTGGTCACAACCCACCTTCTCCGTTCTCCCTCCAACATTTCTGAACTTTTAAATAAAAAAATTCCATGCGAGTAAATCCCTGTGCCCATATTTCTGTAGTTTGGCACACATGAGTGCCTACATGCGATCTGCAATGTGCCCAAGTTTCAAGTGTATATCTTGAACAATGAGAAAGTTATAACACTTGTGGTGTATTGTCTGTTAATTCACATTTTCAAAAATCCATAGCCACTATGCACCTGCACTTATGTTTCTGTAATTTGGCACACATAAGTACCTACATGCTATCTGCAATGTGCCCAACGTTCATGTGTGTATCTTAAAAAATAAAGAAGTTATAGGTGTTTCTTGATTATTTTTCAAAAATTCATAGCCTCTACACACTTGCACATATGTTTCTGAAACTTTGCACATATGGGTATCTATAGGCCATCTGCAAAGTTCCCAAGTTTCATTTTGATATCTTTAAAAATAAAGAAGTTATATCCCTTTCTTTCCCACAACGCAAGTCTATGGGGGGAAAGACATAAAATGGTGTACGAATCCCCGAATTGATCCAAATTGATTCAGTCCGATCCATTCCAGATCAATTCGGACCTCCCCTGATCCACTTCGGATTCAGAATTCGGAGCTCCGAATCACCCCCATCCACTTCAGAGTTGGGATTCGGATTCGGATCTGTGCACAGCCTTAGTATGGAGAAATCAAGTGATATACATGTGTCTGTGAACCAGCCCATCATGCATGATAGCTTTAGGGTAGTACAGAGCCTCCTTGAAAAAATGTCAAAATCAAAGTCCTTTTTGCCTCCATGAAAATTACCCCAATGACTTGCTTAAGGAGAAACCCCCAAATTCATTTTGAGCATTATGTTAGCCACTAAAAATTCAGCCCATGCCCAACACTATATGTAAGAGCAGCAATCACCAAAGGCGATCTCACCCAAATCCATTTCCTTTCCATTAAGAACAAAAGAGTCCTACTGGGCCAGATAAAACCTCCATCTAGACCAGCATCTTATTTCTCACGACAGCCAGATGCTTCTAGGAAGCCCATGAACAGGACATAAAGGCAATAGCCCCGCCCACCATGGTGGAGTGGAGCTGGGGACACAGCACTGAGGCTTGGTGATTAGCAGGGACACTGACATCATCTTCTTTCTGAGTTTAGCTGCAATCCTCACAGTAGCTGGGAGGAAAACAGATTTTCCCAGCAATAACGTATAGCTGTGAGCTACTCCTAGAGGTGGGCAAGCTGCACAGTCACCCTGCCTCTGAACTGAGGGTGGCGCCAACCTGAGCTGAAGGGAGCACTCACAGCACATCTGCCCCATAAGCCCTCGGGGTGGCCCTACAAATGTGACCATGGGGGAACCAAAGGCCACTCTTTGTCCAGGGCACTATTTGCTGCAGCAGGTATAGCCCTGGCTATTCTTGTGGTAATGCAATGTATTTGGGGAGTGGCTTGGACTGGAAAGGGCAATTAAGATCCATTAGCTTTACAAAAGACCTCATGGAGATGAAAACTGTGAGAACTGATGAGTTTGTTGTGGATCAAAACAGTGGCCTGCATCTTTGCCTCTTCTTGGGGGTGTGGTTATCACAATGAGTACTTGCATTTCAAAATTTATCACTTCAGCACTGCCCCCCCTACTGGTCTTTGGTTTCATTAAGAGTCACCAGTTTTTGTTTCTGTTCAGGGTTCACCAGTTGTGCTTGAGTTATGGCATCGACAGAGTTCCCAGCAAATTAACAAAAATAATAGCATCTAATCAAAGTCCACTCTGAGTCTCCTGAGCCCCTGTGTACAGATGGAGTAACTGGAGGCTGATGCTTTCCTGCTAACATCTTACCTGACTGGTTATCCACTGAGCATGAATAATTTGTCCTATGCATAAAGCTAATTGTCTTTGTGTTTATTTTAGGAGCTCATTATAAAAACTACATAAATGACACTGAATGAGGTGTTGACTCAGCATGAACTATTATAGAAAAATACACAGCCTTGTGTGCAATTGCCTTTTGCATGGCAGACAGTGATGAGTAATGAGTGCTACTAATGAAGTATAGCAAAGAATCATTAAGACCAAAAAGCGAGAGGGAGAGAGAAGGAGAGGCTGCCGCTAATTATTTAATTTTCCTATTTCTAAGGCATTCATCACTTTGGTATCTAGGTGCTGTGTGGTACAAACAAATTCAAAAAGACGGAGGCATTCAACGTAATCTGTGTGCTTGTCAGGGACAAACTACACATTACATTAAACACATTGTTTGCCATCTGTGATCCTTTCTTTTAATAACAGCCTGGTGGGGCAGAGGGATCAGAATCATGGATCATTGCAAAGGGAAGTTTTTTTAATGTCTATATATCTTTTAAACCCCCACCTCAAAGTTGCATGCATGATGAAAATCATGCACATACACAATCTGTAGGGAGAGCAGTTGCCACACTGCAGTGGCACCTTCCTTCCAAATGGAATTAGCAACCTTAATTGTGTGTGTGTAGAGGGGATTAGTAGGGGTGTGCACGCCCAAAAATGTCGTCGTTTATCATCATCGTAATTTCGGACCAAAATAATTATTGTCTTCATTCATATTGTAGGTGAACCGTATCGTCTTCATGATAATTATCATGAAAAATGATATTTTTGTAGCCCTATTTTTAAAGAAAACAGTGCTTAGAACTTCTGTATTTTAAAAGTTAGAGGCTTGGAACTTGGTCACAGTGCTTATGGGGTATGCCTAAGTATGTGTATGAAATTTGAGATCGTTCCATCCAACCCTCGATTTTATATGATTTTTTTAAAGATCGTTTACCATCTGACAGGACACACAGGGCGAGCCGCCATTCAGACCTGTCAGAAGAGAAACAACCTATAAAAAATTCATATAAAATTGAGAGTTGGAGGGACCGATCTCAAATTTCATACACATACTGAGCCATACCCCATAAGCACTGTGACCAAGTTCCAAGCCTCTAACTTTTAAAATACAGAAGTTATAGGTATATTTATATGGCAGTCCGATAGAACGATAAAATTGCCCGAAAATTATCATCTCCAATGATTATCGTAGGTTTTTGTATCATATCGTCATCATGAAACACATGCACGATAATGACCTTATTGTATTGTTATCGTACATTTGAACGATACGATACACATCCCTAATTAGGAGCATGGGATGAAATAGGAGTGCAAAACGTGTGGTTGCATGAAGGCCACATGTTGCCCAAGAAGACATTTATGATGGCCAGCAAGATCCCTTGTATCTGCTGCGGCAGCAGTACTTCCTATCCCTTATCTCCGATATGAGAGAGCAGAGCTAAGCAAGAGAATCCTTTGCCTTGTCTGCAATCTCTGATGAGAGAACAGAGAGAAGCAGCAACTTCATTGGGGTGCTGTGGCAGGGAGGAGGCTCAGCCTTCCCCCTAACCCAGTGACCCCTAGCCTGCCAGGAATCACTGCTTTACGAGTGCTAATGGAGGCAGTAATGCTCAGATCAGGTCAGGGTCACTGGGGAAGAAGGGAGGGGCTGCAGCTTCCTCCCTTCCCCAGTCACCCTGAAGCAGCTCTGTGTGTGTGTGTGTGTGTGTGTGTGTATGCATCCTATGGTAAAATGTTAAAAACTTGGTCAGTTAGACCATTTATGCCTCAAATTTGAATAAATCATGCTATTACATCAGCATTTTGCACAAAATTGTATTTTCTATAAATAGCTTACACACGATTTTGTGCAAAATGGCAGCTCATGGAACAGCGGGATACTATGAACTCTTGCCGTGCGCCTATGTATTGTCTGGCGGCTCGCCCCTCACACACACCAGGGTCAGGCAAATGGTGGTGTTCCAGCAACGGCCACATGAGGCAGGACCGGTGGAGATTGCCCATCCCTATGCTGGAGTAGGTTTGGAGGTGCTATCTCATGGATTTCCCCCTCATAAGAATTAGTGGTGTCTTTAGTGGCTATGGGACTGAGCTCTAAACCAGGAAGTTCTTAGTTCGTATGTCATGAACACTGCCATGGAGTCACCATGTGGCAAGTCACAATATCTCAGCCTCGTTCCCCATCTGAATAATTGGGATAACCACCTTCACCTAACTTACACACCTGGTGGAAGGATTACTGAAAGAATGTATCTAGGAACATAGAAAACTACCTTATATGGAGTCAGAGCCTTGGTCCATCCATCCCAATACTGTCAACCCTGACCAGGAGCGTCTCCCTATGTTTCAGGCAGAAGTTTTCCTTGCCCCACCTGATGGGGATCCAATCTAGGTCCTTCCATATGCAAAATAAATGCTCTAGGATTGCTAAGCATTTTTATTGTCCATCACTGAGTGGCATCAATGTTCATGGCGCTTTATAGCTCAAGCAAGAAAAGCTCTTACCTCAAGCAGCTTACAACCTAAAGTTTAGCCATTAGCAGAGAACAGTGTCTCTGCAATAGCTCTGATACATCCCTGCCCTCAAGTCTCCATCTTTCAGTCCTCTGCCACAAAATACAACCTTTATATAAACCTGACATTCCTTATAGGGATGATGTTAAGCAAATACATAATAACAACCAAAAGCAACGACAGAATCCTGCTGTCTCACTGCACCACACAAGATGTGCTCTGAGCCTGGAACTGCATGCAGGGAAACAATGTTGCTCCTGTCGGCTTTGCAGGGATTAATTAATAGGGGGGAGGGGGGGAATAGCAGCAGGTATGGGACACACAATCACTGCCTGTTTTCTTAAGCCAGAGGAATTTGAGTTGACAATGAAAAATCAGCTTCCCACAAGGTTTTCCTATTGGTTTCCTATTGTTGCCTAGTTAACTTTAATAATAGCCAACCAATAGGAAAATAAAGCAGCAGGAGGTGGCATTCCTGTGAGTCAAGCCAATCTTCAGTGAGGCCTTCAGCCACCTCCCGCCAGTTTCTTCTTGGCACCAGCAAAGTGAAGGATGGAAAATAAGTCACAAACAATGTTGAAGAACACGCCAGACAGTATGGGGTTCCCCAAAGGTTGGTCACATCTGAGAACTCATCTTCCCAGGGTCTGTTATCAAAGTCACTTTCACAAACACATGAATTTTGATTAGAAGGTTTCTTACCCTTTTTTTTTGTTTTCTTTTGCTTTTAGTTTTTAATAATAAAAAAGGGACTTTCATTTGAAAACAAAACAAAAACTGACCAGGAACGAACTGACACTTCTCTCAAAATAACCGAAACATGCTTTGCAAATTCCTGTAGACAACATTGTCTGCTGTGAATGCCCTTTGCAACTTCAACAGCATGCTTAAAGTTTGCCAGCAGAACAAAAGCTTGACGTGATTGCTTTCTCTCTGATATTGAAAACAATACCAAAAATAATGAAATAAAATAAAATCCACGATAAGAATCTCAGACAGATTATGCTGGTTCTGAGTGAGGTGTTTATTAAGAAGTCACACTTTTTTTTTTAGAAACGTGACTTGTGTTAGTGATAGTGGTTTCTCTTGTGACTGCTTGATTAAAAAGAACGGAATTGGATGATTCTCCAAAACGAGTGTCTCAGCTCATTCGTATATCAGAAGTTAAGAATGATTATAATTTCTCTTGTGCTTAAGAGACTTCAAAGCACTTCACAAAGTGTGGGCTCCAGGTTTTGAGGGCCCTTGGGCCAATTCCCCACCTCCCTCACTCAGTACCTCCATCACACCTAATTTCCCCCCTTTTGCTTCTGCGTTTTTTTACCAGTATGTCAAGCTTATGATCCCTTTCACCTGAATAGCTGCTCCTTCACTCTTCCATTCCACTCCACTCCACTCCTCCCCTTCTCTTTCTCCCTCCAGTCAGGTCCTGTCAGATGAGCACTTCAACCAGACTGCTTTTCTGCTGGGCAAAAATGGAATGACCCTTTAGTCTGGCCTTTGGGGGCATCGAGGAAACTTCAACTAGTTCAAAATATAGCAGCCAGGTTGGTAACCGGTACATCTAGGGGTGACCACATAACACCACTCTTAAAATCACTCCACTGGCTGCCAATTACCTTCCGGGTGAAGTATAAAGTGTTGGTTATTACCTTTAAAGCCCTACATAGTTTGGGTCCAGGTTACCTTCTGGTAACCGGGATTGCCTTCTCCTGTATAATCCGCCCCGCACACTCAGGTCCTCTGGGAAGAATTTACTTCAATCAGCCAGAACTAGGCTGACGAGCGTTACCCAGAGGACCTTCTCCTCTGCTGCTCCCAGACTGTGTGGAATGGCCTGCCGGAGGAGATTCAACAAATTAGCAGTCTTCTTGAATTTAAGAGAGCTGTGAAATTGATCTCTTCTGGCAGGCCTATCCAGTTGAATTTTAAGATGTTTTTAATAATGTATTTGTTTTTATTTGTTTTCATGTTTTATCTTTTTTATTATTGTTGTTCCCCACCTCGATCTGGATGGAGAGGCAGGTTAGAAATAAAATAAGCAAATAATAATAATCGTAATAATAATAATAATAATACAATCCTGTCTTTGCAGAGATCCAGACATTTTAAAACATTGTATGATTTTTAAAAAGGCTTTCGAGCCTGGGATGCTAGGTCTGGATTTTATATTGAGGCTTGGAGCTGGCTGCTGAGCGAGATTGCTTTTCCCTGCCTGGACCTGATGCAATCCATTCAAGCCCTTTAAAACTACATGGAGGCTTAAGGGTGCATTAAATGCATTTAGGGAAAATAATCCAGACTTTTAGCGTTCTAGGAAAGGCTGGGGAAGAGGCGGGGTGTCAGCAGGACAGGCACGGCGTCATGTGAGTACCATGCTACAAATCTGCACGCCAGGCATGGCAAGAGTGCCCTAAATCATTGGCGTGATGGAGCTCTGAGTCTACCTTTTCATCACTGTTATCATCAGCTGCTGCTGCTCCTCATCCTCTTTCTCGTCATGACTTCCATGCTTGGCAGGCAGACAGCCAATGAGCAATAATAATAATAATAATAATAATAATAATAACAATTTATTTCTTACCCGCCTCTCCATCTAGATCGAGGCGGGGAACAACAACATGATAAAATACATAAAACTAATTAAAACATGACAAATATTATTAAAACTGCATTAAAACATCCTAAAACATCCTAAAAACATTCTAAAAAATGTAGTAAGTAGCATCTCCACTGCTCAACCTTCTCGCCACCGCTGTGGAATGGGCTTGAGAGAGAGGCAGGTGAACAAACAGGCTGCAGTGGTCAAGAGGAGGAGAGGAGGAACAGCTCCAGAACCTCTCGTCAGTGAGCTCCTGCTGGGAAATCCATGAATCAATGAATGAGAGCATATGACTTGGCAAAGCCCTATCACGTCTTCCATCTAGAAAAACTGCCACAAGTGAGAAAGAGATACAGAATAATAATAATAATAATAATAATAATAATACTGCAAATAGGAAGCCATGGAAGAGGTGAAATTGAACTGTTTTCCCCTGATGTGCTAGTTTATCATACAGAAAAGGGCAACTCAAATGATCAAGGGTCTGTGGCATTTCCCCTAGCAGGGAAGGCTACAACAGCTGGGCTTGTTGAGCTTGGAAAAAAGGAGGCTCAGGGGAGACATGATAGAGGTGTACAAAATTATGCATGGTGTGAAGAATGTGGAGAGGGAGACATTTTTCTCCCTCTCCCATAATACTAGAACGCAGGGTCATTCCATGAAGCTGCTTGGTGGGAGATTCAGGACAGAGCAAAGGAAGTGCTTATTCACCCATATTCCCACCTGAAGTTTGAAGTGGATGGACCATTCCACCATCTCATTCCCATGTAGACCCAGCCTAGTATTCCAAACAATATTTTCATGTGTGGGATGAGAAATGATTAGCTCATACATGCATGTTCTCTTGGTCTAATGTTGATCTTATTTCTTACCACAGAGTTGGCAGCAAACTCCTGCTAGCAAATGTCTTATGGTGTCCATCAATCAAAACTATTCCATTATTCTGAACAAAGACATCCATCCCAGTTACGCGAGCTGTGAGACAATGTCACATAGCGATTAAGATAATGTGAGTTTGTTCAAATCTTTCATCAGCCAACTCACTGCATGGTTTAGGCAAACCTCCAATCTCTCAGCCTCATTCCTTTGATCTGTAATACAATGATAATTGTATTGGCCAGCATCGCAAGGGATGTTATATTTATTGTAAAGCACTTCTTTTTTAAAAAAATGCTTTAAAATTATTATTATTGTTATTATTATTTTTATTATCATCATCTCTTTCTCGCTCGTGGCAGTTTTTCTAGATGGACATGAAGGGCTTTGCCAAGTCATTCTGTCTTTTATTGATTCAGGAATTTTCTGATGATTCAACATGTTTTAATTATGACTGCTTTCTGGATGTTGGTGTGGATGTATTCTGGTAGGCCCAGTTTCTGGAGGTTTTCTGTATATTTTTTTGATGTGATGCCAGTGATTGATGTGACTAATGGGATAATTGTGACCTTTTCCTGTTGCCATAGTTCTTTGACTTCCATGGCCAGTGGTGTATATTTGTCTCCCTTTTCTTCTTCCTTTTCAACAACATTTTTGTCATTCAGTATTGCTATGTCGATGAGGTATGCGTGTTTTTTCTTTTTTGTCTATGAATGTTATGTCTGGTCAGTTGCAAGGTATTGTCTTGTCCATATGAATTGTTTTGTCCCAGAATATTTTATGGTCTGCATTTTCCAGGATTGTTTTGGGTGAATATATATAGTATGGTGTAGGTTGTTTGATAAGGTTGAATTTGATGGCCAGGTGTTGGTGAATTATTTTTGCAGCTGTATTGTGTCTGTTCGTATAATCCATTCCTGCCAGAATTTTACATCCTCCTGTTATTTTATTTATTACACTTTTAATTTTTATTTATTGCATTTTTATACCACCCTATAACCGAAGCTCTCTGGGCGGTTCACGAAAAATAAAACCATGAAATCATTTTAAGAAATATAAAACAAACAACAATCTAAAAACACAAAATAACATACAATATAAAAACACAACCAGGATAAAACCAAGCAGCAGAAATTAATACATATTAAAATACAAATTTTAAACAGCAAGGGTTAAAATTAAGTTAATTTAGCTGTTAAAATGCTGGGAGAATAAAAAGGTCTTCACCTGGTGACGAAAAGAGTGCTATTTATATGGTCTATTGTTTCTTGGAATTGATGGCATTTCCTGCATAGGTGCACTATCTTTTATGATGTCTTTTTGGTAGTTCTTGGTTGCTATAACTTGATCCTGTATAGCTACTAGGAATCCTTCTGTTTCTGGAAATAGCTCACCCTTCCTGAGCCATTCGTATGATTGTTCTTTGTTTATTTGTGGGTTCTGTATTATGTCGTAGTGCTTCCCATGGAGTATTTTTTTCTTTCATTGCATATTATTATTATTATTATTAAAAATAAAAATTATTTATTATTAAAGAAGATTACTGAGATAATGTATGTGAACTGTGATGTTGCTTCCTCTCTATGGTCTTTTTTTTTTCAGTTTCCCTGATACTGATCCTAATGTACCCTGCTGCAATGCAACCCAGAAATGGCAAAAGATCAATTTGCAGACAATTTAATATGCACCGCTTAAGTTATCTCGAGTCATGCTCCACTATTGGTGTGTTCATGGGAACCTCTGAAGTGCTGTTTGAAATGCACATTGATCAGGTTTGGAAATGATTAATAGCCATCTAGAAAGATGGATTTACAATTATATTTCAACCTTCCTTCAATTTTTGTGGCACCTGTGAACAAAAGTGCTGCTTTCCTCTACCTCAGGCCCTTTCCACACCAGGCTTGTTGCCTGGGATGGCCCCTGGCTGCTCCCTGGGAGTCCAAATGATGAAGTCCCGGGGGTGTGGTGGTGGGCAGGCACAGGATTTTTCTGGGTTAACAGGAACCCAAAAAATCCTGAAGTTCCTGGAATTGCGGAAGATGTGGCTGCCCACCCCAGTGCTGATGTGCTTACAAGCAAGTAAGCACAGTAGCACCAATGGCCACGGAGCCACACCACGTGGCTCCATGGCCATCAGGAGACGGGGGACAGCAAAATCGCCATCCCCAGGATGGAGTGGGGAGGCCCCCCATAGCATGTTTTGTTTTGTTCTTTACTTACTTTTTCATTGAAGCGTAGGAGCACTCTTCCTGGTTAAAAACAAACAAACAAAAAAATAGCGGGTGCAATGTCCAATGATCTGGGATGTCATGCCCATGATGTGTTTTGACAGTGCCGATCTTGGAAGCAGCTGCGCTGCACTGTACAGTAACTGCCACTTTGTCTGTGCAGAGAAATGCATGGAGTGATTGTTCCTGCACCTCCCTACTCAGAGGAACTCCCCAATGATGTCAGGGGGTGGGTCTCCAGGAGGAGAGGCTTCACAGGGAGGGGCCCACTCCCAACATCATATAAGCCTTGGAGGGGGAGCCAGAAAGCAATCTGGTCCCAGGACAAAATATTTCAATGCCTTATAGGATATCCCAGTCAAGAAGCAAGAAAATATCTAAATTATCTCTCCCCAACAGAAACAGACCAATAACAGGAAATTCCAGGCTCCAACCAGATACAACTAATTGGCTTCCAGTCCATTTACTGGCCCAATTCAAAGTGTTGGCATTAACTTCTAAATTCCCAAATGGCTTGTACCTGTCCAGACCCAAAGATTATCTTTAGAGGCCTTCTTTCAGCTGCCCCTGCTAAATGAAGTGAGTAGGGTTATTACTAGGGGTGTGCACTCCACCCCAAAAATCTGGGGGTTCAATTGGCCTTCGACAGATCTCCAAAATCATGGTGCATCTAGGGAGTGGTTTCAAAACCGCCAGAAACTCATAGTGCAGTTAGATGAGCGTTCAGAGCCCTGAAGGGGTCCATAGGGATCCGAAGGTTTTTTAGATGACTTGAGGGCTTGTTTCATGTTGATGGATGACTAATTGAACACTTCCATATTAGGAAGATGCTGAGGGTTGAGGGAGGGATGGTTTTGAGATTGACATCTGTGGCTAACCAATAGCCACACTCTCCTCCCTGTCCCCCCTCCAATCACGTTGCTTAGGGGGAGGGATTGCAAATATATAACCCATGTCCTGGAACTCATTCCTCTTGGAGCGTTTGGAAGGAAGGAGAGAGAAGAGAGAGAGAAGAGAGAGAGAAGAGAGAGAGAAGAGAGAGAGAGATGTGTGTTTGTTTAACTCAAATTAGTTGTGATTTCTCTGTGTCTACTTGATTTCTAGCTTCTGTTCAGTCAGCAAGAGATACCTCCTGCTTGCTTGCTTGCTTTCTCTTTTCTTCCTTTCTTTTTTTCTCTCTCTCCCCCCCCCCTTTTTTTTTTTTGCTGGCTGGCTGGGTTTGCTTCTCTCTCTGTCTCTGCTTTTATTTGCTTTTGTAGGACCCCATTATTGAGTGAGTGTATGTGTGTGTTTGTGTGTGTGTGTTCTTGTTCTACCCTATTACCAGAGAAATTTAAAAAGAAAATTAAGAAAAAAATCCTTTATCTTTCCAACCTTTCTTTAAATCCCAGTCCGTCTGTCTCAGTCAGTGTTTGTTCGAAGTAGGAGATCAAGTAATGATTTTTCTGCCCATGCGCAAAGACAAGCTGAAAGCTGCTTGGGAAGGTCCCTACATAGTTAGAGACCGTATGGATGATTTGAACTATGTAATAGTTAAAGAAAATTCTGAAAGAAAACCTAAAGTAGTACATGTGAACATGATTAAGCCATATCACAAAAGAGAGTGTAGTGTTAAAAATGGAGAGAATTCCCAAAAGAGATCAAGAAGAAGGGGGAATCTACACAGTCCCTTGGAACGTTTTAAATTGTATTTTAAAACGTTCCAAATAAGTGCGTTCTAAAATGTCTTAGGCCACATTACTGAGTACTCACGTTACAGGAGAACAATCTTCAGTCTTTAAAGTGGTGTGTTCTGCCCTGTCTCTTTCTCTTTTGTTTTTCAATTAGTTTAGGGCAAGGCATTGTGGGGGTTGTAGTTCAGTTACACACTTCCTTCTTAGTTCCTCTGTCATTCCCTAGCGAGTATAGGGCTAAGAATTGTGGGTGTTGTAGTTCACTCACCCACTTCCTCCTTAGCCCCGCTTTCTTCCCCGCCAATCAACGGCTAAGCATTTGGGCACCAGTAAAGGAAGCACTGCCCCCCATGAATCACAAACGGTAAGGAAGGACACATTATTTTACTTAAAACAATTTATTAAAAGTGAAACCGTTGTATATAACTGAAGTGAGTTTTAAAAAACCTCAGATATACAACGTTATAGGGAGTGCATCATGTGGCCCAAAGAGTTTTCATAACCCTTATAAAACGTCAAAAACCTTGTGTGTAGATCCGTCCGAAGAGGAAGTACTGGACATATTGAACCACTGGGTGGAGGAATGCCATCCAGACCGGCTGAGGTGGTCAGAGCAGCTCCCTCTCAAAAGCACCCCACCCCTCACTCCAGCTTTGTTGTGGTGTGTGTGTGTGTGTGTGTGTGTTACTGTTACCTAGGCTGACCCTATGAAAAGGAGGGCAGTGCTCCTGTAACTTTAACAGTTGTAGGGAAAAGGGAATTTCAGCCAGTGTCATTTGTATGCAATTAGTTCCTGGTGAAATTCCCTCTTCATCACAATAGTTAAAGTTGCAGGCACTATACTAGAGTGACCATATACAAAAGAAGGCAGGGCCCCTGCAACTTTAACTGTTGTGATGAAGAGGGAATTTCACCAGGAACTAATTGCATACAAATGGCACTGGCTGAAACTCCCTTTTCTCTACAACTGTTAAAGTTACAGGAGCCCTGTCCTCCTTTTCATAGGGTCAGCCTATTATAGTGCCTGCTGTTATAGTATGTGTGTGTGTTTAGTCTACTACCCTCACTAATAGAAAAAAAATCCTTTGTGAGTTCTGTGTTGTGTTTTCTACAGTCTATCGAGTTTTTGTGTGTTGCAGCACACATTTATTCAAAATTCATGTACAAGCACATAAAGGTTTATTTTTCCATCATGAGGCATACAATGGGTGCTGCTGCTGGCTCTGGCCATGTTGGGAGAGAGAAAGGTGTTCTTCGAGCTCCACCCTTGCTCAAAATTAGGTGCACCCTTATCTCTGCTGCCAATTCTGCCACTGGTTGTGGTGGTCGTTCTGAGGTGCAGGAGAAGAAGAAGGCTGACATGGAGGTTCCTGGCACCTCCAAAATGCCCCTCACCATATCTGGTGCCAATACTGCCCATTTTGGAGGAGGAGGATAATCTGGATCTAGGCCTGGAGGAAGTTGTGGGGATTGAGAAGGAGATGATGAAGGAGGTTGAGGGAGTGCCTGTTCATTTCCTCCAAGATCCCCTGGAGGCAGGAGCGCATCCCTAGCTGGAAATAGGGGACCGATTTTTGTAGGAGGCTTCTAGTTTCTGAAACTTCTGCAAGCTCTCTTGAAAGAAGATGAAGTGCATCTGGAGTGTGTGTGTGTGTATGGGGGGAATGGTTTGATGGGGATTTTTTTAAAAAAAAATCCTAAAAATAAAGGGATGCTTTAAACTTAGCATGGCTAAAGCCCTACTTAAGAGCTACCAAAGTGTCAAGTTTCATCTCTTCACCTTTAAAAACGATGGAGATGTACGCATTTTTGTTAATTCCCATTGACAATAATAATGCAGTTCTCCTAAAATGGAGTGGTTTTCCGACAAGTAATCTGGCAGTGTGGAGAGACAGACCCCTTCCAAAATTCAGAGTGGAGAACCCACTCAACGGAGCTCCGTCTGAAATTTTGTGGAGGTGCAGACCCACTCTGCACACCCCTAGTTATTACTAAAGAGTAGGGATATATGAGAAATCTATTTCAGTTGATTTTTTTTATAAGGATTTACCCATTTCACACCTTCGGGACAAACATGGATTTGAATGGAATCTACGGTCATACGCCATGCACGTCCAACCTGATTCCTTTTCAAAACAAAAGCAGCAGCATTCAACAGCATGTGTACATTTGAAAAAATGGGCATGAAAAATGCGCATTTATGAAAAATGCCCCCCCCCCCAAAATCTGTGATCAATGGGAGAAGAATGTGTACAATTGATGTATACGTTTGGAAAAATATGCACAAAAAATACACATGAACTTGAGTTGGAAGGAACTTTGAGATGAAATTTGGAGAACTTTGATGAGTTCAAGTATTGCTGATTCAAACATCCCTACTAAGAAGGGGGGCTTTTTGATGGTGGCACCCTAATTGTGGCATGCCCTCCATTGAGAGGCTTGCCTGTCATTTGCATTGTGGTCGTTCCACCACCAGATGAAGACCTTTTTTATTTTCCCAGGTTTTTTTAAAAAAAATCTTGCCCGTGTTTGTGTGTGTGTGCTTGTTGAGCTTTTACATCTTTCCCTGCTGGTCGTAAATAGTTTAAGGTTTTATATTATGTTTTATTGGATTGTATTTTAGGGTTTTAATTTTTGTGATCCAGCCAGAGAGCTTTGAGTATTGGGCAATGTAGAAATGTAATAAATCAATAAGTGACCACTGTCTCCTAGTGACGACTATATAATGATGTTATCGACACAAGCAGAAACAATGGGTTTTGCTAGTTCTGCCTGAATGCCCAGTTAAAATACTAAGAAAGAAAGAAAGAAAGAAAGAGCAGAACAGGTGTGCCAAGGCACTACTAATGAGTAGCACATGTTTGGAGTTCAAAGTTTTAATCTGAAGCTTTCCTTTTCAGAGCCAAAAAAAAAATAATAATCTTTGGAGTAGGGATAATGGAGGATTAGTGACCCTGCAAACCCAGTAGCTTAGGATTTCATTTTGTTCTCTTGCCAATGAACTGCTAGGGCAGTCTTTCTCTTGTACTTCTGATTTTTATATGTGATGCTGGTGCATATACCTCATGTGCTTCCAGTCATGTTGATTGGAAAGGACCAAGTGACGGTTGTAATGAACCGACTTCTCACCTTGCTGCCAGTCTCTGCTCCCCACAAACACATATTCTCAATATGAACATCTCCAGTTTTGAAATCTTAATGCCTTGTTCAGACATGTTAAGCCGTGGTGGTTAAGCTTTTTGAGCCTCCTTCCCCCCATGGTAGGCTGACCAGATAAAATCCAGGTCAGGGCTCATGTAACTTTAACAGTTGTAGAGAAAAGGGAATTTCAGCCAGTGCCATTTGTATGCAATTAGTTCCTGGTGATACTCCCTCTTCATCAAAACAGTTAAAGTTGCAGGCACTATACTAGAGAGACCATATACAAAGGAAGGCAGGGCCCCTGCAACTTTAACTGTTGTGATGAAGAGGGAATTTCACCAGGAACTAATTGCATACAAATGACACTGGCTGAAATTCCCTTTTCTCTACAACTGTTAAAGTTACATGAGCCCTGACCTGGATTTTATCTGGTCACCCTACCCCATGGTAATCATGGCCTTTCAGGCCCTCTTAATACCTTGGATTACCAGGGCCTTTAAGGCCCTGGTTTGCACATTGGGGGAAGGAGGCATGCTAATGGCATGCTGGGGGAACTGTGCACTTTCCGGAGTCCCCAGAAAGTGCACTTTGCCTTCCCCCCTGTACCAATTGGGACCTTAAAGGCCCCCTTAATCCAAGGTTTTAAATGGGCCTGTAAGGCCACAACTAGCAAGCAGGGGGGGAACAATTTATCAAAGACCACCACCATTATTAGAATGGAAGGGAAAATACATGATTTCTCCAGCCTTGGGAAAATCATGTTTCTCCCTCCCCTCACCAATGGGGGCCTTAAAGGCCTAGTTAATTGGGCCTTTAAGGCCCCCATTGGCATGGGGTGGATGAGAGAAAATACACAATTTCCCAGCCTCCACTCCACTAGAGTGGAGGAGGAAAATTCGCAATTTTCCCAAACTTGGGGAAATTGCATATTTTCCCCTGCTGTGTTAATGACTGCCACCAGTAACACAGTGGGGGGAAAGGACAAATGGTGCTATGCCCTTGGCATTGCAGTGAAAATCTGCCAGGCACATCCGCCTGGGCTTGTGAGGGCCAGGCACAGGGGGTGACTGCTGCCCTCACAGGCCCAGGTGGATTTTCATCCCAATGCTGATTGCAGAATGACAATATATGGGCAGGCAAAAGGTAGAACAGGACCTAAAGCTAGATGTCTAGCTGATTTGCAGTAGACCTCCATGTTTCCTGAGTTCTAGAAGTTTAAATAGCTCAACTAAAGCTAAAGAAATTAGAACAATCTCTGCCATGCCAGATCTTCTGCTAATCACCTCTCTTTCAGCCTCAGTTGCTCCTTACTAGGGATGTGTATCATATCGTTAAAATGTACGACAATGATATGCTAAAGTTGTTTTCGTGCATGTGTTTAACGATGACGATGCGATAGAAAAACCTAAGATAATCATCGGAGACGATAATTTTCGGGTGATTTTATCATTTTATTGGACTGCCATATAAATATACCTATAACTTCTGTATTTTAAAAGTTAGAGGCTTGAAACTTGGTCACAGTGCTTATGGGGTATGCCTAGGTATGTGTATGAAATTTGAGATCGATTCCTCCAACCCTCGATTTTATATGAATTTTTTAAAGATCGTTTTCGTTCTGATAGGTCTGAATGAACGCACATAGTGAGCTGTCATTCTGATCTGTCAGAACTGAAACGACCTTTAATAAATTCATATAAAATAGAGAGTTGGAGGAATCGATCTCAAATTCGTCACATATGTGTAGCTGCCTTCTGTGTGCTTCACTGACCTGTTACATTCTGGAATTGAGAGTTTCCATTCATTTCCACTTGTTTCATGAACTTCTAGTACCTGTTGCATTAGTGGTCCATTGGAGGCAGCTTAGGATACTGCACATTACTATAAATTAGTGACGGGCAAACGTACTTTAGGTGAATTTGTTATTTCCTCAGATAATAGCAAACACACGATGTTAGCTCAGCTGAGCATTCACTCTGAAAATGAAGGGGGTGTCTACACCAGCCATTTATTGCAGGATTGTATCACAGTCATCGCTAATGGGTCACATGATGTTCACCTGCTCCCACAGTGATCTCAGTTCCACCCCTTAGTTATTCAGGAATGTCGCTGATTACGTTTGTCACATTTTTTCCCATCTCTCTTGAAACTCGCAGATGGTGTGCCTCCCCTTCACAATGTTATTGTTGTTCAGTGCAAGTTCCTGGCTCAGTGAACTCCCAACCAGCTGACAGGGGCCTGTCCAGCAGTTTTGGAGGTGTGTGGGAGTGAACCAGCCACTATGTTTGCCACATTTTCAATGTGTATCAGCTTGTTTTGGTGCTAAGAGTGTGCATTCTTTTTAAAACAAACATATGTATGTACAGTATTGCATATTTGATGGACTTCCTATCCCCCCATGTGTAGCTGTCATAAAAAAACAGCCCCATAGTCATGTCATCTGCAAAGCCCTGCCCACTTCTGTCAATTCACATGTGGAAGCACTGTCACTGGGCAAACATTCTCCCGCAACGACACTCCTGTCATTGCAGGAAACTTTGATCGTGTGTGCCCCATAAATGTCGATCATAGAAGTGGGAAACCTTGCAAACCACCCCTCTCTTGCAAAAGAGCTGTAGGTGTAGATTAGGCTGAAATCTAGTTATGCATAAATGAGCTTATGCACATGCACAGTATCAAAGTACACCTTGGGAACTGTACTTTGGCAATGTGTGGTGCTTTATGATCCCATGTAACACTACGTTATGTGCTCTTTCCTGATTGGTTGTTTTCATGTAGCAACTCTCAGAAAATAATCCACCCACCAGTAGCAATAAGTGCATGTTTACTTAATGAGCAGAATAAAAGAGAGTAATTTACAAACAACAATGCCCCAAAACTGATCTGACAAGAGAGGATGTGCTAAGTCTACATACCTGAATAGGAGACTAAACCACTTTATTTATTTATTTCATTTATATCCCACCTTTCTTCTGTCATGGAACTCAAGGTGTTTACATGAGGTTCCCAGGTGGTCTCTGTGATGTTCTACTGTTTGTAGTTGTAAATATATTGCAAAGTTTATTGTTTGTGATATGCATTTGTTTATATATTTAAAAAGTGTTAAGAACAATAACAGGTAAATAAAATAACTAGGCTGAAATGTACTTACTGTTTGGGGTTATAGGTCTCAGTAAGCATAGAGTAATTGGCTAGTTGATTAGCTGGCTGTGTGCCCGAATGGAAAGTAAGTGCTGGTTGGTTGGAGTGTCTGGATTAGCTGGCTGTGTAAGAGTGAGAAAAGCTAGAGAGCGAGTAGAGTGTATATATGATTCTGGTAGAGAGGAGCTGACAAGAGATAGTTGATTAGGGGGAGATTTGAAGGGGATTTTTGAGAGAGACGTTGAAAAAGATTTGAGAGAATTGAGAAATTGAGATAAGATTTTAGAGCATAGATTAAATAAATAACAGTGTGTTAAAGTATAAGAGTTCTGAAAGAAACCACTAAGCATTGAAACTTTGTAACCAATACACAATTGAACTGAAGTACCCATTCAGCTTGTTGACATGCAATTTCTTATTAATAAATTCTTGTTAATTCAATCTGCTAGAGTGGTCTGTGGGTGTACCTGAGAAGGTTCTGGTGGCAGCGGAACAAAGAAGTCACCTGGAGGCCAGGTTGCTGGGCTGTGGTGCTGTGGGGCCTAAATAGTAAAGGCGAGACAAAGGCAGCAGCAGCAGCACGTGGCCGAAGATAACCTCACATGTGGTGGTAGCGGTGGGATACAAATAACCCAGTGCTAGTTGTAAGATCTGATAAGATCCAGTGCACATCACAAGTGTTGGCTATAGCTGAGAGATATGAAGAAATCAAGTGCTATTTAGCAGAATACTGTGGTCCGTGCATATTAATCAGAGTAAACACAAAATAGTTCTGACAGTAATCTCAGAACTAAGTTTAAGACACAACAGGTCTCAGGAGAGACAGTAAAAGGCAAATTAACATGAAAGTGAAAACAAGTTACCTCAGAAAATGGCAGAAATATTGTCATTAAGAAAAAAATGCTCTAATTAAAAAGTGCAAGGTTTTAAGAATTGCATATGAAGGGAAGATCGCAGAAGAACAAAAAATATTTTTAATCAAACACCAAGTATCTGACCCTACTGAGGGAGAACATTATAAGAATCCAGTTACAAGTGATCCGGCTTACATAGAGACCCTAAGAAAACAAAATAAGATTAGACTTTTAGAATTTTTTAAAAATGAAAAACAACAAGCAGGAGAAACACAACACCTAAAATTAGAATTGGAAGACAAAAAAAGCAGCGTTCTATGGAATCAGAGAAGACAAAAATAGAATCTGAGAGGGCAAAATTAGACTTGGAAGACAGAGAAAAACAAAGGGCCATAAAACAGAGCGAAAAAGAGAGATTCCATGAATTAAAATTAGCTAAGATTAAAATAGAAACATAACAGTTCAAAGCAAATGAGATTTAGTGGGAAAAGCAAGAGAAGATTGAAAAAACTAAGATCGAGACTATGAAAATACCCAGAATAACACTAGAAAGTTCATGGCTTTTAACCCAAGAAAAGATCCTGAAGTATTTTTAGCCACTTTTGAGAAAGCTGCTAAGAATTAAGATATACCTCAGAGAGAATTTATGAAGTACATTCCTAGCTTAATGAAAAGAAAACTAGCTGAAGTGTACCACAGCTTTTCCTTAGAAAAAACACCAACTTATGAGGAATATAAAGCGGCTGTGTAGCAAAGCTTCAGGCTAGGGGCAGAGCATTTTAGAAAGCAGTTTAGTACATTTTGTTTGTAAGCAAGTCAATCATACGTAGTTTTTAAATGTGAAACTAAGTAACCTATTTGATAAGTGAATTCACAGTGCTACAGCTGAGTCCAAAGAAAGCATCAGAGACTTGATGATCCTGGATCAGTTCTTATTTCAGTTACCACCAGAAATCAAGCTTATGGTCAGAGACTGTGTCCCTAAAATTATTCAAGAAGCAGCAGAAATAGACCAATTAACCATCAACAGAAGTGGGAAACCAGGGCATTTTCAGATAGAGTGTCCAGAAAACCCTCACCAACCCCAGTTAGAAGGACAAGCATTACAACTCAGACAGCATAAACTATGAAGAAGGTTCAGTTCTGCAGTGTCAAGTTCGGGGGAATTGAGGAATTCAATTCAGAGCTGAAGGAAGAGGAGTTAGTGGAAGGCTCATTATACCTAGCCACTTTAGACACGGGTTCTGGAATTACCTGATCAGAACGCATTTGGTGGAGGGAAGACACATTTTACCTCACCAAACAATTCAAATCCGAGGTATAAATGGGAAGCATGAGGAAATTCCCTTGGCCAAAGTGAACATACTGTGGAGAGGCCAAGAGGGAGAATTCACTGTAGGCCTTGATGATGAACAGGAAGAACCAGTGATTTTGGGAAGAGACGTGATGAGTAATGGAGCTGAGAGAAAACTCATAGTCACCAGGGGGCAAACTAAATCAGCCCCAGTGACAGAAAATACAAATTTAGTTTCATCAGGCCTAAAACAAAGAGCCAGGCGGGCAGACAAGTTGAGAGACACGGTTTCCGAGGCACCACAGAAGTGGCAAAGAAACTTGCTCCTAGGGCAGAGACGCCACTTTCTGAGACTATCAAGGATAAGCAGCAACTGCAGACAGACACCATCCTGGAGTCTCTAAGACAGCAAGCACAGCATTCTGTGACACCCAATCCTGATGCAGTTAATGAGCGACTGGTGTGGGAAGATGGCTTGCTTGTTCAAATATGGGTACCTAAGAACTCCCAGATTGTAGTCCCCCTAAAGTACAAGGACAGTATAGTGAGAAGAGAACCAGACCAGACTCATGCCTGCTTAGTTTCAGCAAGGTGGCTGCCTTATGTGCCTTCAGACCATGACCTGAAACCTGTGAGAAAAAAATAGAAGAAAAGGTGTGTGTATACATTCATCTGGCTTTTTCTTTGAATGTGATTTGTTGTGGGGTAAACTGACATCATTACAGTTTAACGTATGCAAAGAAAGGGTTAATCCAACCAATTCAGTGCATGCATGGAAATAGCATTGTTTAGGTAGAGATGATGCATGCTTAGAAGCTCATGATCAATTCCAAAATTAATAGCAAATTCATAAAATGCCAGTCCAGGCTCATTAAAATGGTGAGCATTATGAATGGGTGAAGTTCGACCAGCAAGCTAATTACAAAATTTGGCAGCATCACTACATTAAATTTGTATTTAGCAGCTACATCGTTTTTCATCTTTTTCCCTCTAGAAATAAAAATCTTAACCCCCTGCTACGTGCTGTGCATTGTAACCCCCACCCCACACACTAGGGTCCCAATCTTGCTTGAATCCCCTGTGCCTTCTGTAGAACAAACACGAGCCCCTCCCCTCCCCCCAAAAAGGTAGCTGTTAGATTATGGATTAAAGTACTGACTGTTTTAGCCCTTGGTGTATTGTATTAGAATCCCCAGTCTGCAATAATTCAGATTTAGGTTTGTAAACATATATGCAGGTTAATGCTGGGGATGTGGATGCAGTAAGTAATTAGCTCCTCCCCTGAGTCACCATTTTGAATCTGGCTCTGCTCCCTCAACCTCTATTTGCACTTGTCTCTCATTGGTGGACTTCTGGGTTCTAGCAAAAAAAATGAAATAGATCCCAGAAGCCTGAAGTCTATCCCAGAGCCCTGCAAAGGAGGAAATCACAAAATCTGAATCATTTCCAACAAAAACAAAACAAAAATGTATAGTTGTGGTAAACTGTGTAAATTGTAGGGATGTTATTGTGAGCATTTTTTGGGGGGTAGAAAGCTTCTACACCTTTAACAGATGTGTGGTCAATAATACCGAAGCTGATGCTTGCCTGTCATTTCAGTCATCCAGAAAACATTTTCACCTACTGCATTTCTGCAATCAAAGAAGAGAAGGCCCGCCTGGAAAACATTTGGCAACACTCTATTACTAGGGATAGGAATGAATGGACTCACCTCTTTCCAGTCCCTGCAGTGGAGCCTCTGCTGCCAAACCCTCTTGCCAAGCAACCGTTCGCCCAATGAGGAGGTCTGGCAGCCACCCCTCTTGGTTGCGAACCTCCAGTTTGCACAGAAATGGCAGCTCCAGGATTTCTGTAAAAGTAATGTGGTGCAAAAAGGAGCCATAAAGGAGCATTTAGCCATGTTATGTTGCATCAATGGCTTCTTTACTGCTGCCATTGGTGCAACATTACTTTTATGGAAATCCCTGAGCCCCTATTTCTATGCAGCTGGTAACTCACTCTGGGGATGGCTGCCATTTGGTCAAGTGCCCAACGAGTGGGTCTGTGAGTCGAGGGTGTCGGGCACAGTGGAGTTTGCGGGACTTTGTTGTGAAAGACAACTTCTTTCAGTTTGGTTGATAAAATAATACACCAAATGTAAACCAAACCACGCCTTTTATTCAGGCCAAACAAAAGCTAAGCAAATTGGATAATAATTAAACAGAGATTTACCCAGTAGCCACAAGGCAAGATTAAACAAAGCAAGGTAAACTTAAAGTTGAAATTAACAATAGCTAACAAACGAGCATCTTTTTTCAAGGGAACCTCAAACCTCCTTCTCCAAGATCTGCCTTTGCTGTACACATAATCTCTCAGACCAACGTTAAATACCCCTTGTTTCCATCCTCCTCCTCAAATGCCTGCGTTCTTTAGCGTCTTTTAAAGTGTGCACCGACTCCTCCTCAGATGATAAGAGCTCTGTTACACCTGCCAGTGAGTTCGTAAGATCAGCACTCGTTTCAGAGCTTTGATTCTCTGCAGCTGGAAGAGAGGAACTGTGAAGTGTTTCCTCTTCATCACCAGGATCCTGATGAAGCTCAAGATCACTGTCTGCTTGTTCTAGGCTTTCTGACAGCTGCTTCTCCTGCTCAGAAGAAAGAGGGTTAAACACAACAGACTCCCAGACTCAGTCAAGTGCTCGCGACGTCCCAAACTAGGGATGCATGATGAATTCATTTCTTAATTTTGGATCAGTATTTTTACTCAGTTTGCACCTTCTGGGTTGTACATGGACTTGAACACAAATCTGTGGTCAAAGTCTATACATTTCCAAGCTTGCAATGTAATTCCTGGACCAAAAAGAAATGAGTTAAATAGCATGTGTACATTTGAAAAAGTGCATAAACACACATTAAACAGTAAGAGAAGAATGAATTCATTTCAGAGATGTGCACAATTGATGCATACATTTAGAGAAAGATACACGTGGATTTTCATGCAAAAAAGATAAAAACAAAGCTTGCAAACTGATATGGACTCGAGGTGGAACAAGCTCCAACAAGGAATTTGGAGAACTTCGGTGAGCTTGTGTTTTGCTCCTGTAACAGAAGGAATGAATGAAATCATGCTGTTATCATGTGGGACAAGTTTCATTTGCAAATTTCTGCATATCAATCTGCTCTTCAAAGCACAAAAAGAGGCCAGACTTTTTATTGTTGTTGTAAGTAAGCAACCACTTTGCTCTGGGTTGCAGCCTGGCAGCCCTACTATGTGAAGTCACCTTGAGCCTTTATTTATTTATTTTGAAAAAGGCATCTAAGGCCTCATCTACACCAAGCAGCATACTGTACTATGAAAGTGTTATGAAAGCGGTATATAAAAGGCAGGAGCCACACTACTGCTTTATAGTGCTATTGAAGTGCACTGACAACTGTTGAGGCCCATTGACACATACCATATGCCACTATATCCTGCTTGGTGTGGCTCCTGTGTTGTATATTAGGCTGACCATCTGAAAAGGAGGACAGGGCTCATATAACTTTAACAGTTGTAGAGAAAAGGGAATTTCAGCCAGTGTCATTTGTATGCAATTAGTTCCTGGTGATATTCCCACTTCTTCATCACAACACTTAAAGTTGCAGAGCCCTGCCTTCTTTTGTATATGGTCACTCTAGTATAGTGCCTGCAAATTTAACAGTTGTGATGAAGAGGGAATTTCACCAGGAACTAATTGCATACAAATGACACTGGCTGAAATTCCCTTTTCTCTACAACTGTTAAAGTTACATGTGCCCTGTCCTCCTTTTCAGATGGTCAGCCTGCATATATACCACTTTCATATCACTATATCCTGCTTGGTGTGGCTCCTGCCTTTTATATACCACTTTCATACTGCTTTCATAGTGCAATATCATGCTTAGTGTAGATGACGCCTAAGAAATCATCATTATTATAATCACAGATGAAGATCTGAACTGATTCCTGGGGTTAGGGTGTGAGTACTATGGTATTTGAGCTGTAATGGCTTATTCACACATGACAACCAGGACTGGATGCTGTAGTCAGGAGCATGCATGTGTGACTCAATCCTATCTCAGATAGGAATATGGCACTACAATACAGAGGACTGTTCTACAGTTTATACCAACCTTTTTTATAGTTTCCCGGGATGGTTAGCATAGTGTGCTATATTCCAGCAGTGTCCAACCTGGTGCCCTCCAGATGTTTTGAACTTCTATTCCCATCAGCCCAATCATCATAGCCAATGGGCAGGAATGCTTGGAGTTGTAGTCCAAGACATCTGGAAAGCACCGGGTTGGAGACAGCTGAAATATAGCACAATATCCTAACTGTCACCTCTTGATTATCGAGCCTGAACAAACCTTTGTCATTCATTAGACATGAGTCACGTCTCTTCTCTAACAAAAACATTCCAAGAACACTATTAATATTAAATACCGTTGGCATGTCTGTGTCATGGAGAGCAACCTCCATTGACTCTCAAAATAATTTGTAGGGGCTGTTTTTCGGAAGGATTAATGGCTGACTGTCATCAAAGCAGAGGGTCTATGAAAGGATAGTCACTAGTCAAAGTGCAATTCCCAAAGCCACCTGGGACTTATTTCTAGGCAGACTGACTTCTTATTTTTAACCAGCTTATGTTGCCATTGCTGTCATATTCCTCTCCGTCAAAGTGCTTAAAAATGTAAATACTGAGAGAGGAAATGCATTTAAAATATGTACTTAAATGCAGTGTGTGTGTGCAGATTTGAGACAAAAACATCCCCACATTAATAAGGAAACATGTCTGGATTTAGACTAATATGACCATTCCTACAACTAGCCAGCATTAACAGAATGTAAGTAACAAGTTCATATAAGGGTTTGGTATTTCACAAAGGTGGCATTACCCATGCCAATAACAACAGGAACACACCCCACCCCACAAGCCTCATCTGTGTTTGAAGCATGTTTGGAATCTTGCATGACTAATTCCTGGTGGACGACCCCTTCCCTTCATGGACGTAGCTCCACCTTCTGTTTTGTCGGTTTGTCACATTAGAGTGTGACAAAACCTATGGGAATAGCATATAGTCATAAACACTAAAGGTTTCTCTCCCCACCTCCACCCCCTTTGGCTTCTAGTTTTAAGTAAACATTCCCCCACCCCAAAAGATGAATTACTTGTTATGTGATAGCTTTAAAATATATTAAACACAATAAATCTTTGCCTGCAGGGATAGTATTCAGCAGGGACTGTGGCTTTTAAACGAGGGTGGTGTGTCTTCTTTCTTCTTTTTCTTTTTATATTTATGTGAAGAAATTTAGTCCAGTCATGATTTTAAAAACAAACAACATAAGCTTCACACAGATTAAATGTTTTAGCTAAAAATGTTGTGTGTGTGTGTGTGTATATATATATGTATATATATATATATATGTATATAATCTCTGGAGGAAAGTGATGACAAGAGATTTAAGAAAAATACAATATCTAAAACACACATTAAGAATAATTATCAGTTAAATGCATAAGTTGTGATATTTCACACACACACACACACACACACACCCAGTGGATAATGTACAGAAATAAATACATAAAATTTGCCTGGCATTAAATATTCATCAAACTGAGTGTGAGAGTCCCAGCACCTCGTTTAGCCATTTGTCAGGACTTTCAGTATAAATGTTATTTCGGATAAATAAATGAGTAACGAAGAAAGGTTCTAACTACCCACATGAAGACAGATGTCTTAAAAATAATTTCAGGTACAGACAGAAAAGGACGGGAGGGGGGGGAAATGATGGGAAACAAACCAAGCCTGAGTGAAACAAGTACAGAAAGGAATGAGGCTTTAGGGAAATTGCTGCTGCAAAGACACGAGCTTATTGTACACAATACTGATCCAAGGCCAGATCTACACCTTGTGTCAAATTATTATGTGGAAGAAAAAGTAGGAAATAATAACACTATGAAAGCGGTATATGGAATATGTGTCTTGTGCTCCAACAGCTATCCGTGTGCTTCAATACAGTAGTAGTGTAGATATAGCCCAGGTGTGGAGAGTCAAACATGGCTTCCAGCTAGGGATATACAAGATGTTCATTCCTGTTTACAAATCACGTGGATGGAACCCCAAACCTGAGAAGGAGCTCCATTTCCCAAGCTTGAGTTTACATTCAAAAGGTGAACTGCATTTTGAAGAGGACTTCAGGGAACTTCAACAAATGTGAATCTTCCATGTTCACCCTCCCTCCATCCAGTGCATCTATTGTTAGAATTGAGGGGATCGCAAAAGGTAAGAAGAGAAGCGCAACCGTGGTAGAGCGATGACAAGGATTTCTGAAATGCCATACATGTGTAGTTCTTTACAAGGGAAGCCTTGCATGAGGGAAGGGAAATGGGAAAACCACCCTTACAGGCCTCAGGAATTGGCATTGTGTGTGTGTGTGTCATGTGAAAAGGAAGGGATGCATTGCATACGCCTGGTCTTCCACTATGGTAGAGAGTCTTCACCTGACTAAGCATTGAACCAGCTGTCAGATCTCTCAGGACGGTGTCATGGACAGTCCAAGAAAACTTGCAGCCTTAAGGGAAGGACAAAATGGCAGACACACACACACACACACCCTCCCCTTTCCATGTACAGATGCTAAATGGACCGATACATTAATGTTACATCAACACTGGTGGATGGGGTACCTTCCTCTGCCATGCCGGAGTCAGCAGGATACTTTAAGCAGCCCTGGGCAGCTGTGTCTTCCCATAAAGCCAGAGTGATCTAACACCTGAGCCAGTCACCCCATGCTGCCTAATGCTAGGGCCGGCCCTGCTCTGCAACAAGGTGCAGCTAGACTTTTTTAGTGTTGGCTCTAGCGAACAGTCCCATTTGGCCTCTGCTTTAGGTACCAAAATGGCATGAGCTGGAACTGGACATGGGAGACTTTAAAGAATGCACTTAAGGACACTGTTAGGACAGAGGACATTGCTCCTGTCCCTGGCAATCCCAGCCATTAAGAATCAACCCCCTTTCAATCTACAGAAGCACATCCTGGTTCTCTTTTCTGATTCTTAGAGTGGGAACCGGCATTGACATATGTAGATAGATAGCCAAGTTGACAGCAAATAGGTGTTCCACTTTTATGTAGTAGAATACACCATATTACTATTATGATTATGATTAAGCTCTCATGTACACACATAGGCTGCTAGGAAATGTAGCACTAGTTAGCACTGAGCAATGTAGCTATTGGCACACATATATTCATCTCAATAGCATTTTGTCTTGAATGTACAGGGCAGTTTTCCTGCCAGACTGCATAGCAGCTCTTTGAGATTACCCAAATAATCCAATTTGTAGAAACGCAGCTAAAGGGGAAGAGTACAAATCCTGTATTCATCTCAGTAAAGGAGTGTCAGCAGAAAGAAAATCTATTAATTTCCCTGAAAAGGTGAAACGGTACAGATAAGAAAGACTGGAAAACCTCAGTTCTGGAGTACAGCTGTGAACAACATCCTTGCCTCGGGCTACTCCAATCGGAGCAAGCATGTCTTGAGGTAACAATATGCTTCCTCAAAGGACATGTTTTGTCAGGCTTCTGGCTTCCTGTCCTTCCCTGCCCCCGTGCATTCATGTTTGGACATGGCCAAACAGTAATTTGAGTTTGCATTACTTATGCCTGGAAGGGAAGATTTTGCTGGGAAAGGCCTTCCAACTTTCTGACAAACTCTTCAAAGGCAAGGAGTGTCAATGCATTTCCCACTGCCAAGTGCCAACCCTTAAGGCAATATTGACCCTGAAGGGGAATTGAGAAGAGTAGTGATTTGTTTTCCCATGATACAGGAAACAAGGATCACTTTCAAATGTACGTGCTCCTGAAAAACAGTGTCGAAGGGACTTTAGCTAATCCATTGGAGCAACAGAAAACAACTAGTATATGTATTATCAAGTATTCCAGTAGGTTGGTGGCATTCAATTAAATAGAACTATTTAATTGAATGCCACTGATGTACTGGAACATTTGGTAGTTGTTGAGGTTTCCAATGGGCAGGAGGGTGCTGTTGTCTGTGGTTTCCCCATGGGCAACTGGTTGGCCACTGTGTGAACAGAATGCTGGACTAAATGGACCCTTGGTTTGATCCAGCATGGCTCTTCTTATGTTCTCATGACCACAAAATATTGGTCAGCAGCTCTACTTGCTGCAAGTCCTATTCACCAATATGCAGCAATGTGGGTTGAGAATCTCCATACAATTCTACTCATTTGTCATCTAGTTCACGGAAGTAGGGAAAGTAGGAAGCACTCCAAATAAATATGACACAAAAAAGGAGGGAACCTAATTGGATGCAGAGATGAATGAAATAATAACAACAAAAATAACCTTCACAAAACACATTTCATGCTTCTCGGCACAAGGGAAATGTCCCAGCTTACCTGACATCCTGATTTGTGTGCAGAAAAGGCCTCATGGGGCCACAGTCACCTCATGTCATCTTCCCGTGTGTTTTAACTGAATTGCAGGAAGCTGGGAGATGGTACAGGATACGGCTGTATGGATTTTGTTAAATTGGTTCCATACGTGTTTTGTGGATTGCCAGGCATCTTTCATTCTGTCATCTGCTAATTGGTGGAATATGTTTGTATGTAGGAGAACTTCTACTTGCACTAATTTGCAGGTGTGCAAGTAGGCAAATATGCTAACCCACACCAACTAATGCACACATTAACTACTACAGATCAGTACTATTGCTCATTGATTATTGGAAATTTGTGCAAATCTCCCCAAAAGTGAGGGGGGATGGAAAATGCTCCAATACCTCCAATAATCTGCATTTTCATGTTTTAGCCTATGAAGGGGAATGCACATTTTTGATTAATGGGTTTTATTTGTATTTTTAAATGACTAATTTATGTACAAATCCCAGATTTTTTTTAAAAAAAATGACCTGTAAGTCCGCTGAATTTGTATAACTCAGAAAAAGCCAGTCCACTGTGGAATCCATGGGTCAGATTCATAGAAATCCAAATTCATTTGAATCCATTGTGGATTTCTCCAACAACTTTACTATACTTTGTAGGAGAGTTGATTGCACACTGAAAGACAGGACACTTGCGGTAAACACAAGAACACAACCCCAGCCATGAAAAATTCTCCAATAAATCCTTCTCCTTTGAATTACTTCTCGAAAACAATTTATTTGCTATCAAAAAACTTCTACTGTTGGGCAGTATAGATATGTACTAAGTAAACAAATAGAATAAGAATGGCAGAAAGAAATACGGAAGACTTTCGTGGCACAGCTGTAGTATAAACCACTGGCAGTGCAAGAGAGGGACACAATGCTAGTTGTTTTTGAGATAGAAAAGATATTGCTACACTCATGCACTGATGGCATAGATGTGTCACTTTCACTAACTTTCCCAATTAGATAACTCTTTAGATGTATCATGGGTAAAATTATGAGACTGATTACTATAAGAATTTCAGTCCTAGGAATGAAGATTTTCGTTAACTCTGTTTTTCATACATCTAAAGCTACCTTGTGGAGCAATTTAGTGCATCGTAGAACCCTGTCATCACCTGGTGGCTGCATTTCTTTAAGTTGGCTGCATTGTGAAAAGCCCCACTTTATTTCAGTTCAGTTAATTGGTTTTGAAGCCAAAGAAATTCTTCTTAAAACACAGAGAAAGATGCCATCACCTCGGCTTGAGATAATACAGTACGTGAACTGGGCAAGGAAAGTAACGGAAAGCTATAAACAAGAAGGGAAGTGTTTGATCATCAATGGATAAAGTAAGGATTACAGTGTCACTAATAACTAGAAAGATTTTGGAGAAAGCTGCTGAGTTTGGGATTGGATGTGAGCTTTGGAGGCCTGTAAAGCTTGTCACAAAGAAGAGATAATATTAACAGCCAAGCCAGAGAAGATTTCCTGCCGGTCTAGCCAACACTCCTGAATCCCCCAAACCCACTCTCCTTTCCCTTTGCAAACTCAGTGGTTGGTGGTGTTAGAAATGGCACCAGTGTATCACAGGGACAGGGAATATGGGAGATCTTTCATAGCAGACATATATCTTCCCATATATTAATTGAATAAATAAAATAAAATAAAAATAGATAAAAATATATGCAGCACTTGGTGGAATTCCCTCTTCATCACAAAAGTTAAAGTTGCAGGAGCCTTTTCCTCTACTGTGACCAGATACAAAAGAGGGCAGGGCTCCTGCAGCTTTAACCGTTGTGACAAAGAGGAAATTTCACCAGGTGCTGCATGCATACAAATGACACCTGCTGAGACTCCCTTTTCTATGCAACTGTCAAAGATACAGGAGCCCTGTCCTCCTTTCCATATGGTCACCCTAATTGGAGAGATGGACAATTCATTACTTTTCATTGATGATGAGAATTTGCCCCATCTGTACCTGCTGAACCCAAGCATAGATTTCTGAGGTTGCGAAGCTATTTGTAGTGGGGGCGGGGAGCACATTTGAAAAATGTACCATCCATTTCTTTCTTTTTAAAAAATAAATAAAGTAAATCCTATTTAAAAAGTGAGTACAAATACATTTTAATTAATGGGAGAAGGTTGAGTACTTTTGAATGTGCATTAAGGTACATACACAAGTCGGCCCCCACGTACTTCATCACATGGAGAAAAAAAAAAACCACCTTGAATAGGGATGTATGAAAAAAAATGGTTTCAATTTGGCATTGATCAGGATTTATGCAAGTCAATCCTCCCAGGCTGAGCACAGACTCAGATGCACAGTGCGGTTGAAGCCTGTACATTTTTGAGCTTGTAATGTAATTCGCAGACCCAAAAATGCATTTGACAGCATGCGTATGGAAGGCGCATAAAAATGTGTACTTTGCAAACGGTGCACAAATATGCTTTCAATGACAGGAGAAGAATGTGTGCATTTCAATGGCGCACAAAAACGATGTGTACATTTGAAAGAAATCTGCATGGATTTTCATGCAAAATAAAATAAAATTTAAAAAATCAAAGCTTGCAATCCGAGTGAGACTTGAGTCGGAACGACCTTTGAGATGGAATTTGTAGAACTCCGGTAAACTCGTGTTTTGCTGATTCACACAACTCCACCTCAGAATCTGATGACATGACTCAGACTGAGCTTTGAGGTGGACTTGGAGAAGCTCTACAAGGTCCACATTTGTATCCAGGAGTCATTTTTAGCAAAGGTCAAGCCTTGTGGGACCTCTCCTGTGTGGGCATGAACCCTCTGCCACCTGCTATCCCCTTCTTACTCCCTGCTTGCCTTTGGTGGTGGGGGGAAATTGGGGAAGGTGGGGTGACTGGTAGGCTAGGATGTACACACCCCATTTTGATTCAGGACTGGCCTGAATGGAGCTAGACCCGAGTTAAAACGGGGACTGATTTTTCAAGGAGGAGGTTTACATATTTTAAGCTCTTCCCCATGTGAAGTCTCATCATCCCCTATTGGTTTTTCCAAAGATATCTGTCCATGAGGCTGGCTGCCCAGAGAAATTCCAAATACCTGAATTGGTTCCCAGTGTCCCTAAATCCAGAATTTTTTTCTTTCTGAAATATTAGGAAAGATGTGAGGGGAATTCAAATGATAGTTGCATTCCCCCCATCCCAGGATGCCCATACTTTTTCCTGAAATGATTTATCGACAAATTGATTTTGTTGCCAATAAGTTTAATTTAGAGTTGGGGAGGGAGATCTCAAGTATTTCCCCTTTAAAATATGGTTCCAGAACTTTCCCACAGGAAACAAAATCAATGTAATCTCTATTCTTCTGAGTGCTCCTCAGCAATTTGTTCATTCAGAAAAAAGCACTCTTCTAAAGTCTGGGTATCTAACAAGGCACAGCTAAAAGGACATTTTCACCTGAACAAATCTCTCCCAAGACAACAGGGAATTATGCAAGCTAATGAAGCCTTCAAGTAATAATTGGAAAACATTTGCTTTGAATTAGACATCCCTCTAAGCATATGAAGTGCCAAATTATTAGCATCTACTATGAAATGGAATGTGAATTTTATGAACTCCTGAAGAAGAAGAGTGACCTTTAAGCTTTTGGTTCTGGGATGTGACTCTTCAGCACCACAAAGCTGATCTATAAAGCCTACACAATGCTATCCAGATGTTGAACTCTATCCCCAACATAGCTTCAACGCCTTCAGTGCACCTGTAGGGTGGTTGTGGTGGTGCGGAATCTTCCTTGTACTACTTCAAATGTAATATTGTCAGGAAAAGGTGTGTGTGTGTGTGTGTGTGTGTGTGAGAGAGAGAGAGAGAGAGAGAGAGAGAGAGAGAATCGCCTACCTTGATTATGGCCTGTGAAGTAATCAGCCCTCCTCAAACAGCAAACCTTCTTTTAATGTTCTGGTGAAAACTAAGCTTGCTTTTATTTTCTTCCCCTCATATTTCCATGTTAAATCCCTTCGTTACTCAATCACTTGTGTATTGCAAGCTGTTTCCACTCATTACATACGATGGAAGAATAATTTCTGAATAGATTACTTACCACAGCACTGGCCTTTTCAGCAAAAGTGCAACAATTGTCCATATATATATATATATATATATATATGGCATTATTTATGATGTATTTCTTGTGAGTTGTTGTTCTGTATTTTTTCCAAGAAAAGTATAGCAGTTGTCGGTAAAAAAATTTTTAGAAGGATTAGAATACTAATATTTTTTTCTTGTAATCTCAGTTCTAAAAATTCATTTTCCATTATTACAATAAATTAAAATCCGCAAGAACTTTTCCTGCAGAAGCAATATTAAACTTGGGGATGGTGCTGAACATTGGGATTGGGGACTCATAAATGAAGGTAACAACTCTATGCAAGTTTAGACAGAAAAAAAAGGCCTACACCTCATGGCATAGCTGGCTGTGGCATGCTGGGAACCCCCTGCCCAAATTTGGCTCAGGTTGGAAGTAGGTTACTTTATTGTCAGGCATCCTCAAACTTTTCCCCATTTTTGGGTTCCCGTCTCCCTTTCCTTTCCCAATTTACTTTAAAAGAGGATGGAGACTGAGAAAGGTGAGAATTTTGTTAGGGTATTTTTTATATAAGAACTTGTCAGCATCCACAAATGTCTTTGTCAACGGGACAGAAAGAACTTGAGATTAAAATAATCAATTGAATGAGGGAGAAACTGAAACTGACAGCTTCATCCATCTAAAGTCATGGATTTCAGGACATAGCTCTTAGATGTCTGGATGTGAATCCCAACCCCTGTGAATTCAGCCATGATATGGGACACAAAATACTGGAAAGTTGTTTTTTTTTTTAAATGAATGTGGGAGGAAACAAAATGGGCACATTTGTCAAGATGTGTGGGAAGGTGCATAAACAGACAGGTCAAGATGGAGAATTGCACTTCATCTGGACAATAAGGATGCTTGCTGTTTAAAGAATATGAAATCAGAGATGTTCCATGTATTACCTGCATAATTCATATAGCTTCCATGGCAATATGCATAATGGAGCAATTGACATAGTTCCCAAACAGAGCCTACAATGACTGGTCAATTGACCAGTGGAGGCTGCTGGCTCCAATTTGGGGGGTATGTTAATCCATTCTGAATTTCAGTCGGAAACAGCCAGAACTCTACAGGAAATATCGAAGGTGCTGAACTTCATCCCCAAAATAGGTTCAACACCTTGGATAGCTCTTTGAGAGTTCTGGCTGGTTCTGACTGAAATTCAGAATGGATTCACAGCCCAACCAAAATCAGAGCCATCAGTCACCACTGCAATTGACACGCTACCGGAGTGACACTGAATGATCATGCAGTGGCTTGCTGGAGAGCTTTAAGCAAACCACTGCACGATCCACTGCATACCCTTCTTGGTTCCCCCTCCTGCCATGCAGCACAGCTCAGTAGCAGAGTGGCAGGGGGCAGGATCTGGATCTGGATCGCAAGGTCAGAAGAGACCAAGCCATCAACCAGGTTGAGCTCAGAGGAAAGTGTATTAACCAGTGCTTACATTCAGCTTTAGAACGCTCGTCCTTCCATTAATATTTTCTAGCTTCATCTTGGAAATCCTGCAGTGGACTCACTCGCTGCATGTATAACTACACAGATAATTGGTTCTCTGAATCAACACACATGTGGGTTTATGCCAGTGGTGGGGATCCTCCAGCCTGTGGGACTAATTTGGCCCACAGAGTTTTCCCATCTGACAAGTGTTGTCTTGGACTCCCTCCATGGACTATACCCACTCTCCTGTCCAATCCTATCGCCTGTCCAGGAATTTATTTGGAGACTTGGAGCAGAGTTGGGGAGAGAGAGAGAAAGAGAGAGAGGGGTGGTTTGGGATTGATAAGGTATCTAAAGTTGCTACAAAGATCCCTCAACCAAAAGCAGATTTTATCTTAGAAGCCATAAGTTCTGTAGTTATGAATGTGTTGTATTTCTCTTTATATTTCATTCCTTTCTCATCATGAATTTAGGATGTCAAACAGTAGTCTGAACTCTTCAGCAGGAAAGATGCTTGCAAAATACAAAATAACCTTAAGTATTGTTAAATTGTAACAACAGTCACCCGTTTAATTGTTTTCAATATCACCAAGGCTGCGAAGAAAAACAACCTCCTATTTTGAAACAAGGAGATTAATAACAACATTTGGCAGTTACCACAATAGATGTCATTTTGATAGGAGCCGCCTATCTAAAAATAATTTTAAAAATCCAACAGCTTTTGACAGCAGGTTTCTTTCAGAAACAAAGCAACTTTTTCCAAACCCTCATGTAAGTGTAGGAGGCAAACCTTGACTGAAAAGAATCTTTTACTTTTAAATAATGAAATGCACCAAGGAATGTGGAAGGGAATCTTCTCTGCAAATATGCTACACAAAGTTGCAAATTTGCCTGCCAATCTTTCCCTCTATCTGTCTTCTCTTTCTGAGACAGGCAGGGGAAGGTTACAAGCTGTTCTTCAGAAACCTGCAACTTTTAAGATAAGAGGGAGAAATTCCCAAATGCCAACACCCGATGTAATTACAGGCGGGGATATCTGTCTATTCTAGGGCAGTGGTGAATGTTTACCACTTTTGATTTGGCGATTGAAATGAAGGGTTGTATCCAATGTTTATCTAATTGAAGTCCCATTCATTTCAATGGGTCTACTTTAAGCAGTGATGCAGCTACAGCTGGACCTCAAGGCTGACAGCCAGGGGCCCATGGCCTAGGAGGACCACCAAATGACCACCCAGAGATAGCTAATGGGGGAAGAGGCAGAGGCCCAGGTTCAAGATCAGACTGGGCATATCGAGGCTGATGCTGCTTGACACAGTATCCTTTATTCTCATTTTTAAAAACAGTTTCTAGTCAGGAGTTGGGATGTACAGATATTAAAATCCATTCCATCTGCATTTTATAGATTGTCCACTGCCTTCTATTCCATCGCTTGCCCTTTAATGGGATCATTTTTTCCCCAATTTCCTGAATATGCACAAATGTGAATTTCTGCAAATTCACATTTGCTCGAATTTGCACTTGTGAAAATGTGCAAAATCCCTCCCAAAATGCTCATTTCTATGCTTTAGCCTAAGGGGGAAATGCACATTTCCATCTATCTATCTATCTAATTTCTATGCCTAAATTCGTGTAAAATTCTTGAAACTAAATATAAAAAATGGTCCACAAGCCTGTGTGGACTTTAGGCAACTTGGAAAAAACTGATCCATTGTGGAATCTGCAGGTCAGAGGCATAAAAATGCAAACACATTTGATTGCATTGCAGATTTCTCTGACATACCTAATCAGGGGTTGGTGACTTGGTACACACATTACTTTAGATGTTCATTTCATGGTATCTCATGAGCAGGGGGAAGAAGAGAGAGAGAGAGAGAGACAGACAGACAGACAGACAGACAGACAGACTTTGTCCTCATTCAGAAGACACCTTAAACCTTGACTTTAACCATAGTGGTTAAGCCAGGAAGCCAGGTTGTGTTTTCTGAACAGAGAGAGAGAGAGAGAGAGAGAGAGAGAGAGAGAGAGGAAGAAGAAGAAGAAGAAGAAGAAGAAGAAGAAGAAGAAGAAGAAGAAGAAGAAGAAGAAGAAGGAAAGGTGGGGTACAGTCAGATGGGAAGAAGAGTGAGGCTTGTTCCCTGGGCTGAAGTCAGGAGTAGGAATCCTGCCAACTCCTGGAGCCCTCTGCTGCAGTTCCTCCATGCTGCTGATATCCGTCCATGTGGCCACTCTAAGCAGGTGAACAGTGACAAGGGTGGAGAGATGGAGCAGCAGCATCTACTTGCCTTCTGGGAGCCTGTGTGGATTGGGTCCACTCTGTAAGAGTGTCAGGGCCTAAATGAAAGTTCAAATGAGATCTGTGACTGTACCTTCAGCAGGGAATCTGAAGTGTGACTGGAACAACCCTCACTGTACACCTCTTAGGTACCCCAAAATAATAATTATACTTCCATGTTATGTACATTGTTGATGAGATGTCTTGTTTGAACCTGAGCCATGCAGCCATAAAAACGTCAGCTATGTCTCTTTTTCCTCTACCAAATACCAGCACAATAGTTCAGGGAGAAGGACTCTAAATCACTGGCGAAAGCAATTCTGGATAAATGTGTGTGTGTGTGTGTGTGTGTGTGTGTACACACACACATACACACACCATTCACTCAACAGAAGATCAATTTAAAATTACAGCCAAAAGCCTGTTCGGGATTGAGACATACTGGCAGATGATTACACACATTTTGCACAGTATGTGACTAGAACATTCCCATTTTGAATGTTTACATAAGCAAACAAACAGCAGGAATTTCTCCCCAATTGGAAATTGGATGAAACAAGTAGATTAAAAGCCAGCTCTCCATTTCAAGACATACAAGTGTCTTATAAAGTTATAGACCAATACTACGAGAAACGGAAAACACCAGAAACTATACCAAAGAAAGTGGATGCACATTTTACTAGATCCCTATCTGAGTGAGCCATTGAGATATTTGATCTTCTTTAAGAAAAAGAATCTTTAAAAAAGGAATTAAAAAGTATATTTTAGTTGATGGCAAGAAGAAAAGAAAAAGAAGACCTATTACAATAGGAGAAAACCTAGAGCCCATTTTACACAAACAAGCAATGTTTATTTCCTGTAACTCCCCACCCCAAAGTTGTTTTCAGTTACCTGCCCTTGCAGGAGCTTACCCCTATATATTTTCATGAGTCACCATTTCAGATGTTCCTCTGGACCTGAAGGAAAAGATCCCTAGAAAAGTAGCTCACACAACAGGCAGACTCCTTTGAGATGGTGCCCTCCACAAGTTGTTGACTACAATTCTCAGCATTCCTGAACCTTGACCATGCCTACTAGGGCTGTTAGAGACTGAAGTCCAAAACCAGGTTGGGGAAGCATGCTCTAATAATTTAAATGATTTTGGGCACTATCCTATGCATGTTTAGACAAAAAGGAAGTCCTACAACTCCAAGCACTTCCCAGTCAACATGGCTGGCTGGGGAATGCTGGGAGTTGTAGGACTTTTTTCTGTCTAAACATGCATAGGATTGCACTCTTATTGAATGTGGAACAGCTTTCCCCTTGAAATTTATTTATTTATTTTATTCCATTTATATACCGCCCCATAGCCAAAGCTCTCTGGCCGGTTTACAAAAATTAAAAACATTGAACAATTAAAACACCAATATACAAAATTTAAAAGCATAAAGCATAAAAACAAGTTAAAATTACAATATCCTTCTGGGTCAAAGCACAACAACAACACAAAAACACAAAAAACCTCATCATATGCTGTTAAATGCCTGGGAGAAGAGGAAAGTCTTGACCTGGCGCCGAAAAGATAACAATGTTGGCGCCAGGCGAGCCTCGTCGGGGAGATCATTCCATAATTGGGGGGCCACCACTGAAAAGGCCCTTTCCCTTGTTGCCACCCTCCGTGCCTTCCTTGGAGTAGGCAACTGGAGGAGGACCTTTGATGTGGATCGTAGTGTATGGGTAGGTTCATGTCGGGAGAGGCGTTCCATCAGGTATTGTGGTCCCAAGCAGTGTAAGGCTTTATAGGCCTTATAAATTCACATTGGCCATGTACTGGCTACCTTATGTGGGCGAGCCAAGAGCCCTTTGTCCTGCAAGATCTTTTAAATCTCAATTATCTGGAGGTTTTTTTTTTTTAGTGTTGTGCTTATAACTGGGTAACCTTTGTATTGATTTTTGTTTGAGTGATTTCTAGTGTTTTTATTTATAGTTTAAATGCTGTATGCTGCTTTGGGTAATTGATGGGAAAAACAGCCCATCAATGATTTTGACAGATGGATGGGTGAACGGATAGGTACCTTAACTTCTTCTGTAGCTTAATTCTTCATTCTCGGTACTGCTGTTCAAGTTATTATTATCATGATCATCTGTTCAGAAATATATTGTCAGTAAAACAAAGGGGGGAATGGAAATAAGCATTGATGTCATCAAGTTCTAAAAAGAATCCTGAGTCTTTTGACTGCTTCAAATTAAATGAACCTTTGAGATCTACTGCAATTTCCTCCTCTTTTTTTATTTTATTCACACTCCAGCTAGTTTTGATTATATGGTTTGTGAGCAGGTCACCATAGGAGAAGGCTTGGGACCTAGTGCTTGAAAGCTCCAACTGTTATTTGGGCCATGGTCTAGCTAGATGGAAGCTACTGTTCAGCAATAGAACTAATGAGCACAGGAGAAGAAGAGGGGGAAACAAATCTCCAGTCAAGATGACGGGGAAGGGATGTGGGGGTGCACTGAGTATAAGCTGTCATGTCTCAGAGGAAGTGTCCAAAACAAACCACTGTTCTCCCATATCGGTTTCTAAGCAGTGGACATCCGAGCAAGAAGCTGGCAAACAGAATGTAGACAAGGCAGTGCTTGGCATTAGGCTCCTGTCTGTTTGTTATCTCCATCCACCTTTTCATGAGCTGAGAATTACTTGAGCCACAACTTTTTTAAAATGAAGTAACTGCCTTCATTTATAACATTCCTTGCTACTGTGCAGTCTATAGCATGAGTAGAAGAGTTGGTGCTTGTGGCCACCAATTTGTCCCAAAGCACCTTCTTTGGTATCCACCAAGGCACCCTACTCCTCTCTAATTTGAGTTTTAAAATTCGATCTATCTTTCTATCTATCTATCTAATCTATCTATCATCTTACTGGTAGCTGGGATTGCTTCAAAGCAAAGTGGGAGCTTCTAGCTGCTGCCATCTTAATTCCCAATGAATGCCTTTGGACTGATTATTTGTCCTTTGTGACTAGTCATGTCTGCCTATGGCAGCCATGTTGTGGTTGTGCCCAGAAGAGTATCTCAAATGTCCAAATGGGCCCCAAAGGTCTAGTGGTTTGCTTTTACCATGGAGCCATTGATATAATATTGAGAGGAGGAGGAGGAGGAGGAGGAGGAGGAGGAGGAGAAACAATTTCTTACAGGAAACTGAGCACATTTATGAAATTATTTAATGCATTATTTATACTCAGCAGGTTATTTAAAAGGGCTTCCCCCTTCAAAAAACTGGGAAGATAATTAGAATCAAAGGCTGAAAATATTTCAGTGAGCAAAATGGGAATGCTGATCTCTTCCACCCCTTTCAACAGGACCCTAATTCAAGGTCCTCTTGAAGCATATGTCAATGTGGTCCATGCTCTGAGGTGAAATTCTGATGTTAGCTCTTTGTAAAACAGAGTCTGGAGGGAAATGAAAATTCTCATAACAGATATAAATGTAAATAGCAAGCTATGGAATCATGATGGGAAGATATATCAAGAGTCATCAAGGCAATCTAACTCCTTGACCCCCAAGAATCAGTAGATTTAAGAAATTTCAGGCTGATGGTCATTCACATTTCTAACTTAATTATCCTCCTCAGGCAATGAGTTGAGTGTTTTTTTTTTTAAGTGACCATGTTTGAGGAAGTTACTTTAGAATGAGTTATCCACTATGAGGCATCACTCTGTTAGGGCCTTCCTTAATTGGCAAGGACACCTATAAGGATAAAAAAAGAAAAGAAAGACAGCTCTAATGCTGAAGACCCCCCCCCCCAAAAAAAAAGGAGACAGCTGCAGTAGTTGTAGATTCCTGATGTGTTTCGAGAAAACTCTTTATCAAGGGAATGTTGAATTCTTGAACACTGCTCAGGATTCTCTCTCTTTTTCTTTGGATGACTCCTCGAATTAGGAAAGTGTTTGTGATTCCCTTGATAAAGAGTTTTCTTGAAACATGTCAGGAATCTACGATCGGGACAATCTTCTTTAGTTGGACATGGCCAATCGGACTGGAAAGATTTCATGTACGCTGGAGATGATGGGATGAGGGTGGGGCCATTGTTAACTGAGGCCAGTGACCTTAGGATTCCACACACACACACACACACACACACACGTACACACATACACACAAATACAACTCCTGGATGAAGATGGGAGACTGCAGAGAAAGTCTGCACCTGGGGAAAACAGAGGACATAATAAAAAGGGGAGGGAAATGCAGAAGTTCTCATTTCATCGGAAGGAGTTAATGGACTTGAAGGTTCATATAAGTATTAATACAAATCAGATCATCTTACCAGCTGGGAGGTGACAATAGTGAACAAAAACCTTATAGCAAATGCATCACCAAAAATGAGGACAAAATAAGACACTTATTTGCATAAATATTTCATAAGCGAATTTATACATATAGCCTCACATGTTGTTGTCTTTTCAATACCAGGCGAAGAACTTTTCTATTTTCTTAGGATTTTTAGTACATCATGACTGTTTGTTTCTAAAATGCATTCGTGGTTTTTTTAATCTTTGCACTGCTGCTGACTTTTGCCTTGGTTCTTACTTGGTGTTATTCTGTTTTGAACGCATGGTTTTTATACTATGTTTTTACTATGTTATTGTATTCTATGGCTTAAAGTTTTGTTTTGTGAATCACCCAGAGAGCTTTGACTGATGAGAAGTACAGAAATGTAATAAATAAATAAAGCTGCAGATTTAGAAATAATGCACCTTCTCTTCTGCCGCTCCCAGATTATGGAACGACCTGCCGGGAGAGATCTGCCAACTTACCAGTCTTCTAGAATTCAAGAGAGCTGTACAGACTGATCTCTTCCAGCAGGCCTACCCAGTCGAATTTTAAGACTTGGTTGGTTTTAATAATGTATTAATTTTATATGTTTTTAATCAGTTTTATGTATTTTATATTGTTTGTATTCATGTTGTTCCCCACCTCAATCCAGAGGAAAAGGTGGATAAATTATTATTATTATTATTATTATTATTATTATTATTATTATTTTAAGTAGAAATCCAATACATCTCACCATAGTGCGAAAGATGGTGGTCAAAGGACCTGTGTGCCTCACTCTGTCTGCTGCCCTGGTGCTGTTGATGAGCAACTCAAGGCTATTCCTTTTGATGGTTCTTTATCTTTATACTGGACTTGGACTGGACAGCCCCTCAAACAGACGACACTTTCAAAACAGAGGACTACCACCTGCAAAAGAGGACAAGTGACCACCCTAATCTGTAGGAGGCACCACCTTCAGATATCAAGGGGTTAGGTGATGAAACATATCTAAGAAAGCACACATTTGGTTTTCTCATTAGCCTTGTTTGTTTCGGGTAGAAAATGATTCAAGCAACTGGGCACAATATCCTTTTATCTGCACGGACTTTTTATTCCTGCATGCATATCAATAGTTAATGGGGGCAGGGGCTGTCCATTTAATGAAATGAATCATTTGAATGCTCTTCTTGCCCACAGAAGGATTAAAATCAAAACATAAACTAAGCTAGCCTGAGGCAGGTACTAAGTGGTACTATGAAGTGTGCATCAGATTTGCTGAGCTGGAAAGTAGAAAGCGTACAAATGCACTTGTTATTAATCATAACATCCTTATCGCACAAAGAGCTGACATGTGATTAAGACCTAGAGTTGGATCCAGATTCATGCTGAATCAACTGCACTGATGGAAGTGGACTTCCCTGTCTTTTCCTTCCCATGGCAGCCCCTCCCCCTGAAAATGCTTCACAGAGGCCCTTTCTGCACCAGCCATTTTTTTGAGGGGGTGCCCTGACTGCTCACGGAAAGTCTGCATGACGCACAGAGCATCCCACAAGCAGGCATGGGCCAGCCCTCCATTTTCTGCCAGAGGAGATTAGACAAATTAGCAGTCTTCATGAATTTAAGAGAGTCATGAAGACTGCTGTCTTCCGACAGGCCTATCCGGATGAATTTTAAGATGTTTTTAATGATGTATTTTTTCTTGGTTTTTTAAAAAAACTGTTTTGTGATTCTTGTGTTTTATATTGTTGTTGTTCCCCGCCTCGATCTGGAGGGAGAGGTGGGTTATAAATAAATATTATATTATATTATTATTATTATTATTATTTCCCGGGAGTTCAGGAAACGTTATTATTCCGATTTGTTCCCTGCTCCCAGGAGGGAAGCGAGATGGGAGGCTGGTGTGGCCGCCCATCCCGGGTGCAGCCACGCTTACCTGCAAGCAAGCGCTGCTGCACCGATGGCCATGGAGCTGCACCGTGTGTCTCCGAGGCCATCAGGAGGGGGGGACAGCGAAATTGCCATCCCCTGGATGGCAGAGGGAAGGGGGTGCGATCACATGCAGGTTTTTTAAAAAATAAACTAACTTTTTGTACACGGGCGCTCATGTGCTCCTCTACGGATCTTTTTTTTTTTTTTAAATGTCCAGCGCGACTTGCGGTGGCCCAGGAGAAGCTCGGGCTGCCGCATTGTGGCGTGGCCTCATCGCGCCGAACCCAGAAGTGGCTACTTCCAGGTTTCCCCGCTTCCTGCCCTCTCCACCCCTATGGTGCGGAAAGGGCCAAAGAGTCAAGAGATCCTGCTGAATGAGATGAGCTGTGATGTTTGTTGGGGGAGGAAGTGGGGACCCCCAAAAGTCTGGTGGATCTTCTGCAAGTGAAATCCTTCCTCTCACAAAGGGTCCCTCTTGTGGAAGGTTTATTCTGGGTCCACCCCACAGTCACTGGCCCCATTCCACAGATGTTGACATGTATGCCTCACACATGATGCTCTCCAATGCATTCTGAAACTATGCTTGTCATTGGATTGTACTTATTGCTCAGGATGAATGGGTGCCTCAGGATACAGTCCTCCCCCCATAGATTATTTGTGCCATCTGAGGTGATAGATTAAAATCCTGTGCATCAAACATGCAAAGAAACAGCACAATATGCAAATCTCAAGATGTTTCCCCCCAGTCCATGTACATGTGCAAACTAATCTGGAGCAGGAATCCAAATTCTTGCTGGAATAAGGCAAAAGAGACCATATAACAAATTATGAATTAAGGTTCCTATGTATGTTTACTCAGAAGTAAATCCCCACTGTGTTCAATGTAATCCCAAACAGACTTACTAGGGTGTACGTCCCACTGAACACAGCAGTATTTACTTCTGAGTAAATGTGCATATGATCCCACTGTTAGACATCCCATTCTCCATTTGATAAATGTAGTGATGCTAACATAAACCTATGGAAGTTGTGTCCGGTAATGAACCATTGGCTCTTACTGAACAGTCCTATGAAAGTTTACTTGGAGACAATTCCAATCCTGTCTAACAGAGCTTCCTCCTAGGCAAGTGAGCATAGGACTGCCCCCTTACGTCCTCAAACCATTGCCTAAGTAAGGCTAGAAAACAAGGAGGGGCTAACTCCTTACTTAGTGTGTGAAGTGAATGAGCAAATTGAATGTGACCAGGGCAAGGATTTTGAGGGGGGAAAGCGTACTTGTTGTAAAGTGAACTGGAGATGATTTAAATTCTGTCGCTATTCTGAATGGGAAATCTCCAGAAAGAGCAATAACACAACCCTACTATTTGACAGAGCAAGACAGTTGCCTCGGGCTGCAGGGGGTGTGAGATTGGCAGCAAGGTGCTGGAAAAAGCTGTGACCGCACGGCCTGTCCGGCATGCCCTAAGATAGCCTGCTGCCTTAAAGTGGTTCCATTAGCTGTGCTGAAGAAAGACTCAACTGTCACCTTGTCAGCTTTTCTACCTAGAATAAGAGGGGGCACCGCCATGTTCTCACCTCACACAGCAAAATGTATTGGACCAGTCTTGGCATGAAGGAAGGAATCTCATTTGCTTTGCTCACACTTTGTCTATCATTTCCTTTCTCTGGAGTGACTGAACAGCTTACAAGAATGTATTCCTTTGACACAAAAGATGGCATGCACCTTTCATGAAACCATGACTTGATATCTACCTGCAGTTGTATTACCCTTAAACGAATGTTGTGTCCCATAGGGAAGCAGCAGGTGACACACCACATACATTCTGGCTGTGTTTGCACTGTGCTACATCTCCAAAATGGCCAAGGGAAACAGAGGCCAGGAAGAATAGAAAAATCCATTGGATGGTAGTTGGGATAAAGGGGTAGCTATCTGGGAAATGCAGAAGGAAGGAACCCCAGTCACTACAGCCTATATCCACAACTGTCTTATTAAAGAAAAAAATTGTATTTCCACAGCATGCTGAAATGGCTGGGGAGGAAAAAGGCCATTATGAAATCTCGTTCACCAGTAACATGGAGCTTCCCACCAGTGGTCTGCAAAGTGGGCAACGTGTTATTATGCTAGAGCGCCATCTAGCCGATTCACAAGGTAACTTGCATCCTACATTTCTTCCCCCACCCCCATTATTGCAACTAAAAAAAAAGAGAGGTATTTTTAAATAAGCAGATTTGTGAACCTAAGCACACTTCTGCGGGAATCAATGTCAGGGAAATCAATTGGAGTTGCTGTAATGTCTTGAAGATCTTGGTACTGGTATGCACAAATTAGCCAACGTGTCTGATTCTAGAATTCATGTGATTATATATATATATATATATATATATATATATAGTACAATTAACCCTAAACCTACCAAAGGGCAAGCACAGGATTCATTATGGAGAAGCAAGTAATTCTTCCAGCAGTAGTATAGCTGCAGCAAGTGAATTAGTTTCCATAATGTGCCTAAACATGGAGTGGATTTAGGATATTCTCATTACTACTTATTTCCATTCTTCTTGTCTTGTTCATTATTTAGAGCAAAGGGTCATGAAATAACCATGAATACAGTATCCACAATTGAGAATAGTGATACCAGCCAATCCCAGATCATGCAACAAAAGTGATGCTACCCAGTCAATCAGATTTGACAACGCGTAAGGCAAATGAAGCCTATTCAGAGTGAGGGCAATGCATCCTGAATAGGTGGAGATTTTTCTTTGCTGTAAAAACAATCCCTGAAAGTTGGCAAACCAAGAATACCTTGGGGGAAGTGTGTTGCTGCTTAATTCCTCTCAGTTGTATATTCCCATGATGTTGCACATAATTTGAGCATATGCTGGACCAGATGTCGGGGTGCCAGCTGGAACAGAAGCATTTTCAGGATAGAAGCAGGACCAGCCACAATCACTAAACCCCAACCGTGGAAGAGCTTGGAAGGAAAGGGGTCTAGCGTGGTCTATAGATTGTCAGGGCCACAACAGATACACATGCACCCCCCACACCCACACCTTACCTACTCTGAAACATCCAACTCAGCAAAGAATTGGGGGAAAGTTTGATTCCTTCGAGTTTATCAAAAGAAAAGAAAACAAGATGCAAAGTAAAGCAAAGAATTAGAATAGCATATGTGTTGAAATAAAAATGAAACAACATTTGAAGACCAGCAACAAGAACATGCCATGTCAGGTCCCCATCATAGGGCTGACCTCGGAAGATCAAGCACTGCACTCCCTTTTGTCAGGACCAGACTCTGGCCCTGTTCAGAAGACACCTGAAACCATGGTGTGCTGGTCCTCAGTTGCCTGCTTCTGCTAATCCCAGTGTAATCCCTTCCAGTGGTCGAAAGGGCTCAGCGCTGATGGTCTGTAAATTGCCCTAATTTCTCGACTAATCCCAGGGTTACCCACCATCCTGTTCCCTACAGGCTCCAGTGTGCTTGGGGTTCAAGGTTAGGGTTACACTTGTGCCTGGGGCAATGGGGGCTCCTGGACTGGCTGGGATCCCAACGCCTCCTGCCTGTTGCTCTTGCTGCTCTATTGCTCTGTATCCTGATAAAATAAACAAATGAATGAAACACAAGTCTCATAGGACTATTACATAAAGTCTATCCTGTTGTTGTGATGTTGCATTTTGAAAAAGTCAGGGATTTATCCCAACTTTTTCACAGGGAGCAATGTCAACATGGCACTTCCACCATGTAACATCACTCCACAACCAATCAGGGGCCAACCTGGGAGCAAGTCTTGGTGGAAGGCAACCAGAGGGTTGGGATGGCTCCAGAAGCCCCATGCTCCCTCTTCTGGATCGGGATTACCTGATGTCACCCCAGGAAAGGGAAAGCATGGGGTTGAGGAGGGAGGCTGTGCCAACCTGGTGCCATGAAGACAGCCCCCACTAAGTTTGGATGCCACCATATTTCTAGAAGACACCAGAAAAAGCCCTGCGATCACAATCTTTAAATTACTTAACTAGAGTTGAATGTCCTAGAGACCAATAGGACTTACTTCCTAGTTGTGTGTGCACTTAGTTCAGTCTTCCCCAATTTGTTGCCCTCCAATAGCAATGCTGGTATGACATGGGATTTGTAGTCCAACACTTCCGGGGGGCACTGGGTTGGGGGTTGAGAAAGGTTGGTTTAGGACGACAACCTTAGGTTGGGATCACCAAAAGTCACATACATGGGTGTGGGAAAACTGGATGTCCCACTGTTTCTTTGGAGCCTGGCCTTGGTGTGGCCAGGATGGTCTTCATCATATAATACATCACATTCCAAATTAATTCAATTTCTTTAATAACCTTTCCATCAGATCCTATATACTTCTAGCTCTTGACTAGTTCTTTTTTTTAAAAAAAAATGAAACATTTATGTTATTCTTTCTCGCCACTCTCCATCACCATTTTTTTAAACAATGCACTTTATCATTCCTTTTACAACCAGGGTGGCTACTTCACTGTATGTAAAATCTTGTGTTGTATGTAATAGTAGAATAAATGGATATATGATATAGATTTTGCGTTATACACAAGGACAGAGGAAAAGCAGCTTGAACAGTACTAAAAGACAGAGAAAATATAGCCCTACTGGGAAATAGGTTCTATTTTAGCTCTATTGAGCAGTAAGTTCTAGTGAGCTAGTGGTGGTAAACAGAAGGCACCAAACTAAAAAGGAGAATGAATTTGGAAGGTTTATTCAAATCACAGCCATTAAACCGGAAATCTAGAGGGGAAATACAAGGAATGCAATGATTGAATAAAAATAACTAAAATGTTACCTTTTAAATTAAAATTAAATGGCTACCTTTGTGTTAAGAGGGCCTTTAAGGGCTCCCAGGCCCATTTGCACAGGGGAAGGTGTGGCAAAGCGGGCTTTCCAGGGCCTCCAGAAAGAGCACATTGTCCCAGCCATGCTAAGAGGAAAGAAAGAAGAACCCTCAACTACTGGCCACATTTAAAAAAGAAAAAAAAAGGAGAGGACTGTATTGTTTCAGAACCTCCCATATGCCTCCGGTTGGTAATTGTGGAAACAGAAGAGTGGACCAGATAAGCCTTTTGTCTGATCCACCAGGTCTCTTCTTGTGTTCCTATTAAACAAAATGAACACACACAAAACCATTTGGAACTCTTGGGGGTGGATAAATGTGTGTGTGTGTGTGTTTGTGTGTGTTTGCAGCTGAAATTGCCAACCCAAATTTTATTTGAGCCTAGACATGTTTGACCATCACTACCATAGACAGACATCCTTACACCTTCTCATGTGTCTTCTAAGGAGTAATGCCAAGGTGCAATGGAAGATTGTAGTTTTCATATATGAAAACTGCAGCTTTGTTTAATATACCTGAAATACTTTTACTTCCAGTGTGTGTGTGTGGTGGAGTTAAAAGGATTATTCCTTTTTTCCTAAGTCTGTGCATTCCACACACACACACCCCTCCAAGTACAGACACATTGTCTGAACAGCAAAAATATCTCACTAAACACTGCCAATGTTTGATGTCTCCATTAGCAATCTTCTCAGCAGGAGAAGCCAAGATGCAAACCAACAGCAGATAAAAGAAAAGAATGTTTATGGCATCAGCTCTATGAAAATATGAGTTACAAATTCCCTGAGCCCATTATGGTCACAGGTGCTCATTCTGACAATCAACTACAGCCAGGCATCAAGTGCTGAAAATATACTCTTTAAGTTCAATAAAAAAAAAATGAATATCAAACTCATTTTGGGGGTGCTTTACTAAACCCGAAACACACTAAAACATTGAACTCACTACAACATTTAATGGCTGAGAATTCTTACTAATCCTTATTTTGACCAGTTCTGAGAGCTGGTTGGCACACATTCATGCCATGTTCAACACTTGACGATTGCACTGTATTTCTTTAGTTTACTTCATATATATATATATATATATATATACAAAATAAAACTGGCTTTACATGCATAGCTATCCAATGTCTAATGAAATCAGCACTCTTTTGAGAACCAATGCAAGAGGCTAATTGCTTAAAAAAAAGGTTCAATTGCCATCAACCTCAGTGGGTTATGTGTCAATTGATAGCCTCCAAAACTTCTCCTTGAAACTCTTCCCTTGCCTTGAAGGCCTTCACATTATAAGAGCATAAGGCGAGCTATAGTGATCAAACCAAAGGCTGTCTATTCCCACTTTCTGTTTGCACAGTGGCCAACCACTTCCCAATGAACCATGGTAAAGTCCACAAGAATAGATGAGTGCCACATTCAGTGGTGCACTGCCTTTGGTACTGGAGGTAATATATAGCCATCATGACCAGCAGCCATTGATATCTTGATCCAAGGATTTGCCTTTTCCCTTTCAAAGCCAAACAAGGTAGTGACCATCACTAAATCTTGTTGTAGCAAATTCCATAGTTTAACCAACTGCTGTATGAAGAAGTTCTTCCTTTTATTTATCCAGAATCTCTTGTGATTCAGCTTCATGGGATCACTCTGGGTTCTATTAAAACGTCTTGCCATCTACTTTTTCCACACTTTATACACCTGTTTCATGTTTCTCTTTACTTGCCTTTTTTTCTAAGCTGAACAGGCCCATTTTTTTTAACCTTTCCACATAGGGGAATTGCTCTTTCTAGCCCTTTGATCATTTTAGTTGCAAATGTTTTCTGTATGTGTAAATCCCATTCCAACTGGAGAGAGATTTATTGAACCACCCACTCTTACTACTGATAGAGAACCTCCCCTAACAAGCACAATTGTATGTCTTAATAAGAGAGATCCCTCAAAGTGATGATGAAGTTATGAAAACTTGGGTTAATAAAAAAAAACAACAACAGTAAAACACTTTCAGAATGATTGAAACAAAAATTAACTTCAGATTAGTAGGGGAGACATTTTCTGCCCTCCAGATATTGAATCCCATACTTCTAAAACAGCACATGCAATTTTCATATTTTATAATGTTTAATGAGTAATATATGAAAAAGTAATGAAGACTCTTAAATATTGATATATTTGCTAAATTAAATCTTTGTCCAGTGAGTCAGAACGAACATGACTGGATATGGGAGAAATTCTGACGTAAAAACAGACCCCCAACTTGAAAAGTGCTTAAAATTGTAATGTAAATCTATAGTTCAGGATCTTTCATAAAGATGAGGCTGTATCCTCCTCAGATTATGAAGATATGGTTTTTATTACCTTTTTTCTTTTTAAGAGCTTTGAATTAACTGACTTCGGAGTATTGACTCCCTTTCCTTTGAGGAGCTTCTGTGCCTTTAAGGGATGCCTTTGGTCCCAGTTTGGGAAGTATAGTTCAGCAGCTTAGGCCTTGCTTTTTCTTCATTTATAACCATGCATTTGAATGGTTATAAATTTGAATCTTGTGCATTTGAAACTTGTCCCTCCAGATAAGGTGGAATGAAGTTTGCCCCTTGATTTGCTAATTGTTTTATGATTATGGATTTTTTAATGAGATAGCTTGGAATGTAGGAAGCTGACATATTGAAACAGACCATTGATCCATCAAGTTCAGTACTAGCAATGTCAGAGAAATCTGCAATGGACTCAATTAAATTTGGATTTTTACGAATCCAACCTGCAGATTCTGCAGCGAAATATGTTTTTCCATGTTACGCACATTCCTCCGACTTATGGACCGAATTTTCACTTTTGTGGGGATTTGCTCTAAAGTGCATTAGCTCTAATGCACATTGGCATTAGATCTATTGCACATTAATTCAATCACGCAAGTGCGCATTAAATCTACTGTGCATTAGCGTAAACTAGTAATGACCATTAATTTAATTGCTCATGTGCAAGTGGAAGCAAATTCTGGTTAAAAAAAAAAATCCAATTCCATCATTGAGTGGATGACAGGATGAAAGATGCCTGACAATCCACAAAATAAAGACGGAACAGGTTTAACAAAATTATTACATCCTTACCAAGTATTGGCGATAACACCTGGCAGTGGCTGTCTCCGGTTTCAGGGAGGATTCTTTCCTTGCCCTACCTGAAAATTCTGGGGATTCAAACTGGGACCTTCTGCATACAAAGCATTTCTCTACCACTAAATTACAAACCTTATTTTCTGTGTGATTAGTTCTGTGTGATTAGCAGAATGTTTAAGCATTGTGCAACTTTATTGACAATGGGTTGACCGAGTCTCCGTCCTTTCATCTTGTTGTCTGCTTTTTTTCCCCATAGGCTTGCATTGGGGGAAACGCACGCATAACTTTTTAATTTGAAATCATAAATTGAGGTTTTGAGCAATTGCTCTGAATTTTTTTCACAAATGACCAGCCAGATCCCATCTTCAATGCCCCACAATTTTCAAGTTTTTATCTTTAAAAATGAAGAAGTTACAGTGGGTGGTGGGGCTTTTGGGGGACCCCCTATAACTTTTTAATTTGAAAAGACAGAGGCATGAAACTTTTTGACCATTGCAGAATGGATCTCGCTAGTCCTGGCTCCCCAAGTTTCATGCCATTATCATTTCAAATAAAAATAGTTATTCACATGTTTCCCCCAATGCAAGCCTATGGGGAAAAAAGCAGACAACAAGATGACAGCGCGGAGGCCCAGTCAACCAGTTGTGTCAATAAAGTTGCATGATCATTAATAAATTCATATAAAATCGAGGGCTGGGGGGATCGATCACAAATTTCATACACATGTCTATCACATGTTGCTACACATATGTGCCAAATTTCAGATCAATCCCTCCAACCCCTGTATTTTATATGATTTTTTAAAGATTCTGCAATTTTTTGACAGATTTGAATGAACGCACGTGGTGAGCTGTCATTCTGACCTGTCAGAACTTGAACGATCTTTAATAAATTTATATAAAATCGAGGGTTGGAGGGATCGAAGTCAAATTTCATACGCATACTTAGGCATACCCCATAAGCCCTGTGAACAAGTTTCAAGCTTCTAACTTTGAAAATACAGAAGTTATAGGCATTTTTTTCTTTTTTAAAAAACAGCTCTATAGGGCACAAAGGGGCTGCAAATTCAATATCGTATTTCCAATAATTATCGGAAATACGATACAATTTGCCTATGATATAATCCGATCCGAAATTATTTTAAAAAGTTATTTCCGATAACGATATGATACGATAATTTTGGGTGTGCACAACCCTAGTATTATTGTATTGTATTGTGAATTTGCCTAGTGCAAAGAGGTGTCAATTTAAATTAGTTGGTTGTTTGCTAAGAACTTACCCCAATTTGCAAATATTTCATACACAGAATAGAAAGAACTTGTTGTTTTTTTAAAAAAATCAAAAGTGGGAGAAAATAAAGCGGACAGACACTTTACTTAAATAAGAATGCAGACAGCTGTTGTCCTCCAAGGAAAGAGCAGTTGACTAGTTTAGGCCTTGAAAACGTATTTTAATCCAGTCTTCTCTGGGTAAGATTGCTGCTGTTACTGTTTTTAAGAAGAGCCTTGCACTACAAAATTTACATTAGCAGTCAAACTTCCGTGGCTCCCTTCATTTTGCATGCTGGAAGGCAGCTTTAGGCAGGGATGTGTGAATACGCAAAAGCCCGGATCATGCAATGCCGCCATGAAAGTTCTTCCAACTCATGCCTGTATCAGGCTATGAGCTTTGAGTTCCCCCCCCCCTCCGTTTCACACAAACATTTGTGCGCATTTCCATGCACACCTTTCTAAGTTTGCACATCCGTTGTCCACATTTTGGAAATGTACCTATTTTTCTCCCATTGGTGAAAGCATATTTGTGGATGTTTTTCAAAAGTATGCATATTCCATGCACATTTTCCTAACATACACTTTTCTTTTTGGTACTTGGTATCACAAGTTCAGATATGTACTTAATGTGACTGCAGGTGGCGTTCAAGTCTGTGTTTGGTTCTGGCTGAAGTGGGCAAATTCTGGTGAAATATGGACTGAAATAAATTCCCCATACACCCCTAGCCTTTGGCCACAAATCCCTTTCCAAAGTGGCCCTCTAGAGAAGCCAGTTGCTGACTACCAGACTAGTGAATGTAGGCTTACTTGTACACATGGAAATTATTTGGATTCTTTATTGTTATGTTCGTAAGCCTGCCTACAGCATGGCACTACCTCTTGAGGCAGCTGCATGGGTGAGCGGAACTGGGCAATAAATCTGTCCCAGATGGTGCCAATCCTGCAAATTCTGGCCAGGAGCTACATCTTTGAAGAACCTCTGTGCATCCTTTTCTTGCAATGAAAAATTAATTTCATTAACAGAAGCATACAAGAAAACAACTAGTGCCATTGAACGATATCAAGTCATACCTGTGCATGTTTAATACCAAACCCTGGAATTTGAAATTGCTAATTAAAGACATTAGCGAATGTCAATACAGCAATATTTTAATGACTCCAAGATAATCCCACAGCAATCAATTTAAATCAAAATGAGTTTATTGTAAAGTGCCAAAGGTGGGGAAAATGCTTCCTTTGCACTACGAAGTACAGATTTCTCAAATGAATAATGCCTGTTCAGAATTTAACTAGATAATTACTTCATTTGCATTTGGTAAAGTGATAAGAGGAATGGAAAAAAGACAGCTCAGTGGGAAATAATGTTAAGCATTAATACATTACATGCACAAGACAGCAGTATTCAAACTTTTGTCAGGTTTGAACAGGGCTCAATTTAAGGGAAGCATGTTGATTAACCATAGAGCCCAAGTTGGATTGGGGTGGGATGGGGGGAGAAAGAAGGCAGAACAAAAGCAGAACTGATGAACAAATAGATCGTGCCATGTCTAGCTTCAACATACTGTTTAAATCCTGAGGAAGCTATGGCATGTTTGCTTCTTTATCATTTATCGTACGTTGCTGGGTCAGGTTGGCAGGAAAAAAAATATCCCGCTGCAGAGGATCTGCCTTTTCAGCAGGTTGGCACTGGGTGAAGTTCTTCACCTGGAATGTATGTTGTATCAGCACCTGGATGAGTCACACGATGGGGCATGGAGAGAGCTGACTTCTGGGCATGCACAGACGATATCCATACAGCCCTATGTTTTGATCTCACAGTTCTATGGAGGACAAGTATTGAATTTCAGACTTCAAATCATCACCAGACTTCTTGTCACTGTCAATCAAAATGGTAGTGGTCAGTAGTCATTAAGGGTGTCTCTACATTATGCACCCTTAGGGGTTTTCATCTTCTGGATTCTTTCCATGGTTGTGGTAGGGTGTTTTAGATGGTGACCACATGCTTTTGAATTCAGAACTTCTCCTCTCAGTAATGCTATTCCATTAAATGAAACATCCCCTTCTAGTGGCAGAATTATACTGCTATACCGGCTTCCCACGTTGGGAAAATCCCATGATAATTCAAATACTGCATTATCTATTCTGTTGTTGTTGTTGTTGTTGTTGTTTTAAGTAAGATTACAGGGAAAAGGTGTGGGAGATGTCCTGGAGATTGACAGCACAATATACAGGAACCACAAACTTCTGTGAGTGGCCAATCATGAGTATGAAATAGAGGTCATAGCCACAGTTTTTGTTCACCGGAAGTGCTATTCTCTCTTCAGTGTTTGTAAAGCATGAACATATCCTCACTTGGCTTCACCATAAACCATGCAGCCTTCAGAGTCTCTAAAATGTAGTGTGGCCACATGTCTGACTTTATGGAGGGCAGTCCTTTATTTGAAGGACTGTTGGGAGAAAATCTATAATTTGAAAGCATCCTCTCTCCAAAGGGTTGTCCACCATATGTCAAAGTTTCATAAGAAGAAAGACGTAAGGCCTTGAAATTCCTCATTAAGACATCTGGGCAGCAGGGTGAGCAGACACAGAGGTCAACACAATCTTCCCCAATATGGTCATAATCTTTCCCACTACTGTGAGATAATTTATAGTAGGGATGTGCACTGACCCCCCTGGATTGGATCGGATAGTGGATCGGAATCGGACCTGGGTGGTTGGATCGGATCAGATCAGAGGATGGTCGGATCGGATCGTACCCGATCCCAATCCGCGGATCGGATGTCCGATCCGGATCGGACGCCATTTTGAATGCTTTTTCCCATAGCAAAGTATTGTTTTACAAAAATGCCTATAACTTTTTCATTTTTAATGATAGAAGGATGAAACATGGGCACATTGTAGACTGGTTAGGGATAGTTAACTGTGAGAAATTTCAGAAGGATTGGTGCATGAGTTTTGTGGCAATTAATTTTTTAATAAATAACCAGGAATGCCTATAACATTTTCATTTTTAAAGATCCACACATGAAACTTTGACACATTGTAGATGGTACATTGGCACCTAGGTGTGTGAAATTTCAGAAACATAGGTGCTTGCCTTGTGTGGCAATTAATTTTAGAAAAATGGGTAGTAGTGGGGTAAATACATTATGCCTCCCATTTTTTTATTTTTAAAGATATAAACAGGAAACTTGGGCACATTACAGGTAACACTTGGCTTGATATGTGTGTGAAATTTCAGAAACATAGGTGCTTGCCTTGTGTGGCAATTAATTTTTGAAACAATGAGGAAAGAAATGTCTATAACTTTTTTATTTTAAAAGTTAGAAGTTTGAAAGTTGCTCACTTTGTAGATGGATTAGGGGTAGTTGTCTGTCAGAAATTTCAGAAAGTTAGGTCCAGGCATTTGGTGGCTACAAATTTTTTAGATTAAAAGTTATAAAAGTTTTTCCACAGAGGCTTGGGCTGTCAATTGCACCCCCCCTCCCCCGCCTCCCCCTCCCTTTTTTATCTGTCAAAACTCGGAGCTTTTTTATTAAAAAATTAATTGCCACAAAACGCATGCACCAATCTTTCTGAAATTTCTCACAGATAACTATCCCTAACCAGTCTACAATGTGCCCAAGTTCCTTCTATCATTAAAAATGAAAAAGTTATAGGCGTTTTTGTAAAACAATACTTTGCTATGGGAAAAAGCATTCAAAATGGCGTCCGATCTGCCGATCCGATCCGGATCGGACCTCGGCGGATTGGATCGGATCGGAACGGAGGGTTGGTCGGATCGGATCGGATTTTTCCGATTTTGGGGCGGATCGGATTCGGATCGTGGATCGGATCCGATCTGATGCACACCCCTAATTTATAGAAATTATTTCTGAATGTGCACCTATACACCTAAAATAGTGTATGCACCTTTTTGGCATGTCTGTATTGCATTTCCTTAGAGTGGTGGGGGTGAATGTGGCTACCCCACTAAAAAAAATGGAAAATTCATATATTTTCTAACCCAGGACACATTTGTCCTTTAAGGACATCTAAACAAGAGAAAGACCTGTATTCCAATAGCTGGGATAATGCATTAATATAGAGTAGCAATCTGTTTTCATTTTGAAAATCAAGAAACTAAGAGAAGCCTTTTTGGACTTTGCTGTGAACGTTGCTTTCCCTACTAATCACTCACTACCTCCTGAACCTGAAATGGCACCCTTATTTGAGCAAATAATACTACAACTGCTACTAATCATCACCATCATCATGGAAAAACATACCCTTGGACATTTTTTCTTATTGGTTTCTCCTATGAGACCATATATTGGGGCTTTGAGTGGCATGTGATACAAATTCCAGCTTTCAAAACATAGTGGCGTGGATTTAATGAACTAATTTAAAGATAAACACAGAAAAAAAACTTATTGAAGGGAGTGGGAAATGACAAAAGAAGAGAGAAAAGAGGGAAAGAAAATTTGGCTAATTGGTTTCCTTTTTCAAAATCCCTAGTAGACAGCTCCCTTATTTCACCTTCCCTATATAGAGGGGAGGAGGGAGGAGAGAGAGAGAGAGAGAGAGAGAGAGAGAGAGAGAGAGATCAATTAGAATGGTCTACCACCGAATTGAAGCTAAACTCCTGATCACACAGTCTATTTTGATAAGGCTGCTGTAAAGGGAATTTGAGTCTCAGAACTCCAGTGGAATTCTTTAAATGTGTCAGCAAAATAAGAAAACCGCTGAGACAATTTCCTTGGCTGGAGGTGTTTTTGTGTGTGCATTGTTGTTGTTTCTAAAGTCAAAGTTCTGTATAAGAAATGACTAAGGAAATTATATAACATTATATTAGAAGCTAGAAGCTAGAATTAAAACTGTTATTGTGTGTGTCAAAGTGTAGTTCAGCTGCCGGCATGTTCAGCATCCATACATGGAAAGGGAGGGAGCCCTATCTTGCCTTTTGCTTTAGATAGCAAAGTACCTTGGGCCCGTGTAAGAACATTGTTCCTTACCCTCATCAGGTTCCTTTAAAAGTAATGTATTCAGATAGTCCACGAAGATCATTTTTCTACCGTATTTCAATCCCAGGTAACCTTTTTGTCCATAAATAACACCAGGTGCAGGAACTGGAGACAGAGGCCATGTCTACACCATCCATTTCTCCCAGCGTGAGGTCATCCCTATGAGGCCACATGACACACAGGGGATCCTGGGGTCAACTGGAAATGAACTCTCACCTTCTCCGGGATAAAATGGATGGCACTTATCCGGGTTTTTCCTGTGGTCCCAGGACAACCCTGAGGACCGCAGGCAGTGTGGCACTGGCTCCTGGGTCCTGCCTCCTCCCCGCAAGTAGTGGGGCCTCAGGAAACGGGCATGGAGCTCCAGGGGAGCTCCGTGCCGATCAGGGGTGGGGGGCAGATGGCTCTTGGGTGTGTTGGGGCACCAAATTTCCTGGTGTTTTTTTTTAAAAAAACTTACCTTGGTGCTAAATCGCGCCCGCCCAATTGTGCAATGTCTTCTCTTAAACACACACACCATGCCAGAACATCTCTTTTTCCTTCTGGGATGTCACACTGGTGTGTGCACACTGGGGGACGATCCCAGATAACCAGTAGGTGTAGATGAGCCCAGAGCTACATCAAAGAAGATGAACGCTAACAAGCAAAAACAAGGAGCTGTTAACTCAGCAAAGGTCCAGAGGAGACTGAGAATCTTATGTACTGATTTCCAGCCCCTCCTCTTCCTGGTCCTCAGCTGGGTCATTGCTTGCAGCTGGATCTTCTCTCTTTTCACAAGTAGACTGCTTGTGATAAAGCCTTTTGGCAGCCAAACAAGTACTCCCATGGTGACTCTGGGCTGGGTCTTCTATCCCCTTTGCTCTTGAGAGCCAGGTGGAGAAGGGAGAGAAGGGAGAGAATCAGGGATCAAGGCAGCATTTCAGATGAGGCACCTTGAGATGGGAGCATTCAGGCTGCCTTTGGCCTACTGCAGGTTCCTCCAGGTATACACCTAGAGGGGAGTTCTCTGCGGACACTTCTGCTGTCGAGGCTGGGTGGTGGTGGACATAATTCATTAGGCTGCTGTGATGTTCTACTGTTTGTGGTTGCAAATATATTGCAAAGTTTATTGTTCGTGAAATGCATTTGTTTATATCTTTAAGAAGGGTTAAGAATAATAACAAATAAAGTAAATAACTAGGCCGAAATATACTTACTGTTTGTGGTTATAGGTCTTGGTAAGTATAGAGTGATTGGTTAGTTGTGGGGGAGTGCCTGGATAGGCTGGCTGTGTACCCAAATGGAAGGTGAGTGTTGATCAGCTGGTTGGTTGGAGTGCCTGGATTAGCTGGCTGTGTCAGAGTGGGAGGAGCTAGAGAGTGAGTGGAGTGTATATATGTGTCTGACAGAGAGAGCTGACAGGATGATTGGGGGGAAATTTGAGCAAAGTCATTAGATGAGAAGTGTGTTTGAATGAGAGACTGAGATAAGATTTTAGAGCCTAGATTAAATAAGAACAATTTGTTAAAGTATAAGAGTTCTGACTGAAACCAATAAGCATTGAAACCTTGTAACCGATACACAATTGAAGTGAAGTAACCATTAAGCTTGTTGACATGCAATTTCTTATTAATAAATTCTTGTTAATTCCATCTTCTGGTGTGATCTGTGGGTGTACCTGAGAAGGTACTGGTGGCAGCGGAACACAGAAGTTACCTGGAGGCCAAGTTGCTGAACTGTGGTGCTGTGGGGCCTAAATAGTAAAGGCGAGACAGGGGCGGCAGCAGCAAGTGGTCGAGGATAACCTCACAGCTGCGCACATCTAACAATGTGCAATGTTCCCTGATGGCCCAGCCATCAACTTCCTGTATCTGAATGCAATGTCTCCCTTTCAGCACCTAATGTGATGTCTTTAGAGCTGGTACTTAAAATGATCTTACCTTACCTTGTTAATTTCGCCTAGTGACTAGTGTTACTTCTGAAATCAGCCAAGCATAATGGCAATAACTAATAGTTTCAGCATCAAACGAAAGGCTTGAAAAGTAGTTCCCTTAACACAAGTCTCTCAGCTTTATGAGTGCTGCTTTTCTGTGATGGAGGAACATCTAAATGATGGAACCATGCAGGCCCCCTAGAATCAACACCTGTTCCAAGGGAAACACAAATGCAACTGTTTCCACCACCCATGTGGTTGGATCATCCCCATATGGTTAACAGCTGGGAACCATCTGAAGGGCATCTAACTGAAGGGGTGAATACCAGCTGTCATCCCCTCGGGGTGGAATCGATATAGAATATTTCCCATGAGGTAACATCATCTTACACGGATTGACTATGCCAAAATACCTCAGTGAGAATTTGGCTTCAGTGCAAATGAAACTGGAATTAAAGGGTCATAAGTGTTCTTGAGCTACCAGTATCTGGACATGATCCAAAGGAACTTGGTATAGTAACAATGCAGAATACTTTTCTTAATACATATAGAGTATGAAACCTTGCCAAGAGGAAGAATAGACTGCCAAACTGTGGTATTCTTATGAAGAACGCTTTACTAGTTGTGATGTCCCTCTTATTAATACCATAGAGTATTGCTGTAGTGTCTTTCTATAACAACAAAGCTTAACGGACGTACAGAAAAATCTCTATCACGAGCTGATGAGATACAACATGGAGTCAATGTGGAATACTTTCTCAGATTGCTACTGAAATGATACTGATTAGTTTTTTTGTTTTGTTTTTCCTTTTTGAGTGGGCTGGACCAGTATGCTTATAAAACCATAAAATTGGCCAGATTGGGAGGTATACCTAATAAATGAGGATGAAGATGATGCTAGCAAAATTGTCCACAGTTGACTGATAAATAATTAGGGAGAGTGTTAGAGCAGAGTATGACTGACCCTCATCATGCAATTTAATTATGGTCTTTAATTACCTTTTGAATCCTCTAAAAACCATTGACCCAAGTCTCTTGACCAACCACACTGATTGGGCCAGCATTGATAACCTGTGTAGAAGAGTAGAGGTCACCCTGTCTTTTAGTAGAGAGGCCCAGAGAATATACTTATTAGCACACAATAGCTACAAAGCCTCTGAGGATGTTATTTGGAAGACAGTATGCATTTTTCATTTATTTATTTGCAGGGGAAGGGGATACCTCTTAAGATTTTGTGCTGAGAAGCTAATAGTGGTGAAATACCATAATTAAAGAGGGTTGTGGTAGCTTTCTAGACCCTCAATGCCACAATTTTAATGGCACCTGCAATTCCTTCCAGTTCTACGAGAGCTTTGTTTTTGTAAATATTCAAGGGAGTCCATGATGCTATAGATCCAAATTTAATCATGACAATTCAAAGTCCTCACCTCCCCAGAGTAATACACATCCATAATGGAGCTAATCTAACATTTATTAAGTGACAGAAAGATAACAATTTCCTTTTTAAAAGAGTGGGGGGGGGGAGAAATCCATGTATCCATAGGGATTTGATTACCTCCAGCCAAAGGTAATATAAACTGTTCATTTATTTCCTAGATGTTGGAATGCAGTTTGTTAATCTCCAATACAAACAGAAAAATTGAACTAAGGTCAGAGACCTGGCCAGATTACCCTTTTCTCAAAGTTAATGCCATTAATACAGACATTCAGTTCTGACCTGAGGACTTGCCTTTCCCTCTGAAGTTAACATAGGGTTTAGCTGTATGTAGCATCCCACCAAACTGCTTTACAGAGACACTGGCTGAATTCGGACAACACGATAGTTAATGGTAGGGTAATAATCAACTTTACAGTTGTTCATCTAGTGGGTACTCCCTACAAAACATGGTAATAAATAATCAACTGTGGTGTGGATTAGGATCAGCGCTGAGTTGACCATGGCAGCATTTGGATGACACGATAGTCAATACAACTGACGATTGTTTTCTCACCCCCAGTTGCTTATTGTGTCATCCAAATTCAGCCACTGTTGAAACATCTCTAATTGTGTCTCTGGAAGTTAGGAGGGAAATAGTAAAGTTATGAAAAATTGGTTTGGTCTGAAATGAACAACTATTCAAAACAGGAGGTGACTATGAGCATTTAAATTATATAAAAGAAGTTATTCCAAGCCCTACCATTAGACAGAGTGAGGTGGCTGCCTCAGGGAACACATGGTGGGAGACAGGGAGCTGCATCAAGGCATTTGGAGGGTAGAGGTGTGTATACCCTGCAACCTGCCCAACACACCTTAAACTTGCCCACTGCCTTCAGGTGTGGAAGAAGGTGCTGATCATCACCAGTATTGAAGTAGAATTTGCCTGCTAGCCTGGCCAGCTTTTGTAAGTAGAATGGGAGGGGGGGGAGGCACCATCTTCTCTGACACCTCAGGCTTGGGATGTGTGGATTTTGTAAAATCCATTCCTTCTATGTTTTATGGATTGTCACATTCATTTCATTCTGTCATCCTTTCATTGGCAGAATTGAATTTTTTCAGCTTTCCTGAATTTGCGCAAATTCACACTTGTGCAAATACACACTTGCAGAAATACTCAGTTACTCCCAAAATGTGCAAATCATCCCTAAATGTACATCTTCACACTTTAGCCTACAGGGTAGATGTACACATTCAGCCTCTGTTGTTGTTACATATTTTTTCTATAGCTATATTTGCATACAATTCTAGAAAGTAGTTTTAAAAAAGTCAGCAAGTCGGCAGAACCTTTGCAAGTGGGGAAAAGCTGGTCAGCTGTGGAATCCACAGGTGAGATTCACAGAATCTGAACTCATTTAGTTGCATTGTGGACTTTTCTAACATCCCTACCTCAGGCAGCTAGTCCTGCTTGTCTGTAGAGGTACAGATGTGGGATGTTAAATCCCAAGCTTTTTACGCAGAGGCATATCCTATCTGTGACACTAAGGGAATGCTGGGCTAGATGGACTTTGGTCTGATCTAGCATGGCTCTATTTACATTCTAAGCCTGACTGGAAACATTTTTCCTGATCTGTAGATGATTGATTAGCCAAGTCACTTGATTGGATCTAGATTTAAGTATACTTAGAGTAGACCTATTGGAATCAGTGGGACCTAGGTTAGTTCAGACTACCTTAACTCCCATTGATTTCAATTGGTCTACTCTAACCATAAGTAACTTTGAATCCAACTCATTCAGAAAGACATTTGGCTCATTGGAAGGAGTGTAAGGCTGGTTTCCTCTGCATTTTATTTTGGATTCTATTTCTTTGGCTTGCTTTTTTATTGGTTAATCAATACAGTAAATTGTAATTTTCTTGTAAGAGCTATGTGAGCCAGCAATGTGGGGTATAAATTCTGGAAATGCCTAAACAAATAAAATATATACTCACATAACAATATGTTACTTAAGAAAGATTACTCAGTACTACCTTTGGCAATCTTTAAAAAGAATATTGACAGACATTCTAAAAATAGGGCTGCCACCTTTTAACGTATCAACATATGATCTTATTCCACTGCATCATTAGATGAAAGTGAGTGGGAAAGAAAGGACTGTATGACGACCATGGGCATAGAGGTTCATCACTTTGGTTCCTAAATACAATTTAGGAATTGGCCAAGTGATCTTTATTGCCAAGGAGTTTTCATTCCCACCTAGGTAGTATTGTGAGTTTGAAGATTGCACTGTATAAAAAAAAAAATCATGTACCAGAACAGCTGTAAGGGTAGGCTTAGTTGGGCACTTGCCAATTGCTCACACCACAGCAGGAGCCCACTGACAAGAGCCCCCTAGAGGTGCACAGTCATACTATTCACCACTGCAGCCTGCTGGTTGACTTGCCACTCATTCTGGCCCAGACAACAGTGATGGTGCTCTCTGTTGGTCAAGCAAGCGATGTAGAGCAATGATAGGAGCTAATAACCATAGTGGCGAGACAGTAGACCCACTGAGGAAGGGCTCCCTTCAGCTACCTTGCCCAAAGGCCCTCAAAAAACCTGGAGCCAGCACTGATTAAGCTATTCATTTCCTCACTCAATTCAATTGGTCAATATTAGGGCTGAGCAAGGTCATCTAGTGTGTGGATAGCAGGTGTCACAGTGTTCCAGGAGGAGGGAGAGAAACTTCTCCCGTTTGGTTCTGCCAGAGAAACAGACTAGTATGTGGGTGGGAGAGATAGAGGGATGTGATTGAAAACCTCAGCTGGAGAACAAGTGAGATGGTGTAATGCTCACCGCATATTTAAGGAAAGCATTATGAGTCACTGAGATTCACATTCTACGTCTAATGAACACCTTCCTGCTTCTTATAATAAATACCTTCCTTAAATAGATAAATGCTTTGTGTATTAAGCAAAGAAGAATAAGAAGAAAGATTTATAGATGATATTATTCAGGCCAATATACAAGTTGATTACATAGAAAATTAATTGCAAACAACTTGAACTGAACACCTGCTATATATATTGCTTCGTAGGAAGTAAGGACACTAATAGTATACCGTGAACAAAGGTTGCTAAAAGCTGCAAAACAAAACAAAATATTTTATGCTATAATTATGGAGAAAAAAAAATAGCAGCAGCTTTTTCCCCTTGAACATTTGCTTCTAATCATATGTTGCATGGAAAAATAAAAACCAGGTTAAGAAACAGAGTAAGGGTACAATGAAGTCACATTTAAGCACTTTCAGGTCTCATTGCTTTGGAAAGAAGAGTGATGCTGAGCATCCACTATTTCAATGGTCTGGGTTACTTTTTTTACTGGTGCTCAGAGAGTTTATGGGGGGGCAGTAGTGAGCATTCTGCTATGTACTCTATGATAATAGATACATAATGGATTATTTTTCAGACAATTTAACCTTATTAAGACAGGATGGCCTAAAGGGGTAGCCCAAGTGCACTTTTCCTTACAGAACTTACTCAGAAGTAGACATTCAACATAGTGCTTTCATGGCATTGGTGCATATTATCACCTGCATAGTGTCTTCAAATTTCAGCCTCTTAATAACTACTTATTTACCATTTTTTTCTGGAAACCAAAACACACCTGGGGCATAAAATATCCCCAGAATTAGGGATGTGCATGCCCGAAAATATCACATTTTAATGTTATCGGAATTTTGGACCAAAGAAATTATTGTCTCCGATAATATCGTTGGTTAATTGTATCATCTTCACGATAATTATGGGAAATCCGATATTTAATTTGCAGTCCCATTGTGCCCTATAGAGCTATTTTTTTTAGATAAAATGCCTATAACTTCTGTATTTTCAAAGTTACAGGCTTGGAACTTAATCACAATGCTTATGGGGTATGTCTAAGTATGTGCATGAAATTTGAGATTGATCCCTCCAACTCTCGATTTTATATTAATTTATAAAAGAACGTTTAAGTTCTGACAGGTCAAAAGTTGCACGATCTTTCAAAAATTCATATCAAACACAGGGGTGGAGGGATTGATCTGAAATTTGGCACATGTGTGTAGCAACATGTGCTAGACATGTGTATGAAATTTGAGATCGATCCCTCCAACCCTCAATTTATATGATTTTTTAAAAAGATCCTGCAACTTTTTGATAGGTCTGAATGCACGCACATACTTAGGCATACCCCATAAGCACTGTGACCAAGTTTCAAGCCTCTAACTTTGAAAATACAGAAGTTATAGGTGTATTTATATGGCAGTCCGATAATCCGATATAATCGGGCTGAAAATTATTGGATTGGATATTTATTGGAGGTTTTTCTATTGTATCATTATCGTTAACTAGATGTCCGATAACGACCTTATCGTATCGTTATTGGACATTTTAACGATACGATACACATCCCAACCCAGAATCCAAACAAATCCAATACAAAACCAATGTATCAGGGCTATAGAAATTAGTGTTGTGCTGAATATTTTGAGGCTTTCTAATTTGGCAATTCATGGGGAGGATTTAAGATTCCATTGAAAGATGTTGTGAAGGGGAAGAATTTTGACAAAATAGGCTGGTTTGCATTAAATAACATCCCATTGTGGGTGAATTTACTCACAGGAGCTGTCATGTCATGCTGGGCACCCATTGGTGCCATATTGCATGATATCTGCAGGTGTCTGGCTTGATTTGTTAGATTTGGTTGAGAGGTAATGGAGAGTTGTCTACTGCCTGGGTTCACATGGCACCAAAACCCCAAGGCAAGCCAGGCTCATGGACCCCATGCAAAAATAGAGCCTATGAGCAGCTGGAATAACGCAACAGCACCTGCAGGTAAATTAACCTACAGTGGGCTGTTATGTCATACACACTAGGACAATTTCTCCTTGGGGAGAAGGGGCAGAAGTTCTGTGTAAGAAGTGGCCAGTTTTTTTAAAACTCACAAAATGCCCCACATGCTTTTGCAACATGACAGGTTTCTTCACCCAGAGACTTTCAGCCTGACAACACTTCCTGGAATGCCCAGGGGGGGGCCTCATGATGTCATCTTGTTTCCTGAGTATTGAGGAACTGCTGCTGGGCTGAAAGCCTCTGTAATAAGAGCCCCACCCAGCTGCAAATAAGAACAGGGATTTTAGAGCTTTTTTTCCCTTTTCCCTTTTTTTTTTTAGCTTCCGTCTTTTAAAACAGCAACCTTAGATGACCTTGCAGAGGCAGAAAAAAGTGTGTTCCTGTGGGCGAGTAAGGGAGGGGGAGAGGGAGAGGCCAGGATCCATGGTCCGTCACCACCCACTGCTGGTAAATGAGCTAGATTGTTTGTTTGTTTGTTTGTTTGTTTGAGGAAGAAGAGGTGGCAAAATGGCCTCCATCAATCCTCTCACCCTGGTAGTGGCAGCCCAATAAGGTATAGGATTTTCAGAACTCTCCAAGATCAGAGACTTTCATCTAACAGGAGCACAATCTATTTGATTGCCCCATAAAATACCTTTAAAAGCTGCAACAAAAAGCCAGTATTTAAAAGAGATATATAATTAAACAGCTAAAAAAGAAGGGGTTATTTTAAAATGCAGCAGTACACATGTTAAAAATAGAGCAAAGAAGGAAAAAATAATCAATTCCTTGCAACGGGTCTTAATTAGATGACATTGTTAATTGAAAACCCTGGGTTGTGTTGTTGTTTGGGGGGGTGTATCACTAGGTGAGGTGATAGCCCTGTCAGCTAACAAATATACCACCCATGATTTGTTGATAGTGTGAAATCTATTATTGCCCTATGAGATATAATGTCTTTGGATAAATAACTCTTGACCAGAAAAATACAGGCAAACCATCTCTAGCAAGTGGTCTGTTTATTACAGACAGAGTTCCCAAAATATATAAAATATCCATAAAAATTACAAATGGGCAGCAACACTGAATAAAAAGGAGCAGACAAGGAAAAATATAATTGACAATCAGTTAGTTAATGGAACATTCTATTTTCTGCAGAGGAACACAGCTCTCTTTCTTGTAGCAAATGCTTATTTCTAAGGAATCAATGTCTGTAACAACAGAGGAGGTTTCTATCCCAGACAAACTAGGACAAGAGATCTCCCTCTTCTTGTTATGTCCTAATAAGCTCTCAGCCACCATCAACTTTAATGAACTATCCCAAATTTCACTGCAAGTTGACAGAAATGGTGACTATCCTTCCTTTAGACCTTAAAGACCTTAATAACGTTTGTAGACAAGGGCAGGGAAAATTCAGGTTTTTTGAGATTGATGTGGTACAGCTTCAATATACCTTTCTTGACTGTTGCAAGAGGCCAAGGGTAAACGACAACTTGAAAGTCAGTGAATTTCACCGATGGAAACTAATCGCTTTGAAATTTGTGGCCGTCACAAGGTTATCACCGGAGGTTACCGACATCTGTAATTTGCCATGGAAAAAGTAGCCCTGTGTAACTTGTCTGTGGAATGCATGATTGTTTGTATAGCTGTGCAGCCACATATATTACAGAAATGAATTACAACATTCACAGCAGAGCTGAACTGAACCATTTGCTACAGCCTCTCTCTCTCTCTCTCTCTCTCTCTCTCTCTCCATTTTTGGGGGGAGGATGCTTCTGAAAAAGTGGACCTCCAAAACAATTGGGGAGTGAGCAAGATTCTTAGAAATATGTGTGGGTGGAGCATAAGGCTTACCTCTTGTGGTCAGTTGTGACCAAGGCCATTTCTACGCTGGCCTTTTTCGTGGGATTGCTCCTGGGTGGTCCCATTGTGTGTCCAATTGATGCATAGGGACTCCCGGGGGCAGGAGGGACGGGGATGGGTTTTCTCAGGGATATAAAATCCCTGGGAAAATCCAATTCTTCCAGCGGTCCTGGGAACATCCCAAGACCATGGGAGGTGTGGATGCTCGTCGCTCCTGGTGCACTGCATGGCTCCGTGCCCATCACAAGAGTTAAAAGCTGCAGGAGTATTTCTAGAGTGACCAGATACAAAAGAGGGCAGGGCTCCTGCAGCTTTAACTGTTGTGATGAAGAGGGAATTCCACCAGGTGCTGCATGCATACAAATGACACCTGTTGAAATTCCCTTTTCTACGTAACTGTTAAAGATATAGGAGCCCTGTCCATCTTTTCATAAGGTCACCCTACTAAATGTAACCAAACAAATCAATTATGTTATTCATTTGTTTAAAATGGTTTTTTTTTTAAAAAAAATGGTACTTGATCATGAGTTGATATGATTGGAGATTTGACATCACTACAAGGGATAAAATCCAATAATTCCTCTATTGGCAAGTAACAGGGGACTTCACAAGACAAAATTCCGCTTCTTAGAACTGGGTGACAAAAAGTAACCACGTAAGTATTACACAGGCTTCACAGTCACTTAAACCAGTCACTTAAACCTTCCCTGCCTCAAACAATTTCCCACAGAAGGGGAATTTTTCCAATCTGTTCCCAATCTTTCAACCTTCTCTTCCAAAGCATTGGCCATTTTACTATGACTGACTTTATTCATTTCTATGGAAGGGTTTAAATTGGTTTACTCTGCAAATGATGGAATTTTATTTGAAAGATGCCTTTTTATACTTCCACCTCTGGATATGCCTATATTACCAAGCCAAAAAAACCAAGGAACACAACAACAACAATAAGAAACCGGTAACAACAACAACAACATGTGTAAATGCACACACCGCTCTATCTACAAACAAGCTAATATTTAAACAGCTGCTCTTGGGTGATTTGGTTAGTTCAGCATATCTGTACAACTGGATGCATGCCACCCTTCTGCACTGGCAATCACAGATTTTGGCTGCTTTGACTGAGGGTCATATAACAATTAATTTCTCTCCTGTGATAAGGAGGAGAGAGGGAACTCATGACTTTAATATTTTTCACATCTCCTCCTTGCCAGTAAGCTCCTTCATCTCCTTTTTTCATCCCAGAGGCCCAACGTACTAGCTTATAGTCAAGACAGACAAAAAACAATTGTACTTTTTCAGCTTCCTTTTTTGTCCATTTCCCTTTGTGGCTTCTGCAAAGCAGCCTTAGTACTGCTGAAGCCAAAGAAATTATCTAATAACCATACAGTTTGAATGGTGCTACTTTAAAACTCTAAAACCTCCATCACACCTAATTCCCCCTCCCCAGTTTGCCTCCGTGTTATTTTACCTCTGATGCAGAAGTGAGTCAACCTGAATAGCTGATCTTTTGCTCCTTCGGTCCTTCACTCCACCCCTCCCCTTCTCGTTCTCCCTCCAGTCAGGTTCTGGCAGATGAGTACTTCAACCAGACCGCCTTTCTGCTGGGCAAAAATGGAATAACCCTTTAGTCTGGCTCTTCGGGGGCATCGAGGGGGCATCGAGGGAATGCACAGATTCAGGCATTGTATGATTTTTAAAAAGGCAGTTGAGCCTGGGATGCAAGGGTTTTATATTGAGGCTTGGAGCCGGCTACTGGGAGAAGTTGCTTTTCCCTGCCAGGACCTGATGCAATCCATTCAAGCCCCCAGTTCCTTTAAAACTACACAGAGGCTTAGGATGCATTAAATGGAAAATAATCCAGACTTTTAGCATTCTAGGAAAGGCTGGGAAGAGGCGGGTGTCAGCAGGACAGGCACGGCATCATGGGAATACCGTGCTGCAAATCCGCACACCAGGCATGGCGAGAGCGCACTAAATCATTGGTGTGATGGAGCTCTAAGTATTCTTGGTTCTTGCATACCTTTCTACGGCAGTTGTCTTAACTATGTTGAATCTTGGGAGCCACCTCTGATCCCAACTTTTAACTTGGAGCCTCTCTCTCTCTCTCTGTCCCATCATCTTTCTTACTCTCTTTTTAAAAATCTAAACAAACAAACCAAGGATGTGGTGATGGTACTAGAATGGTTGACCTTAGGTCAAGGTGTGGCAGCTATCTGATGGATTCTGGTGCCTTTCCCTCTACGTAACCCTGCTTTCTCCCTCTCTTGAACTTCCCACATGAGGTTCAAGAGGTAGAAAAGATGGTGATTTTGAAACCAACTCTTGAAAATGTATTCATTAAATCAGGCTTTCCCTGACTTGTAATTGATCATGACGCTGCTCTGTTTTACTGACTTTGTAATTTTTAAAAGGTATTTCTTGCTTTTCATTGTTTTCATTGTTTTTCTATTCATTTTTTTATTGTATTGCATTGGTTTTTCTATTGTATGTAAACTGCTTGGAAATCTTGGGATGTCAAGCAGTATAGAAGCAACTTAATAAAATAAAATAAAGAACCCTCCCTGCTCCCTGTAATCCTGAAGTGAGGCTTTGCTGCTTCTATGGGGCCTAAGCTAAAAGGGAATGAGGGGCTAAAGTAGGCAGGCCCAGCATCAACCCTTAGCACTCTTGGACAACTGTTTCAGTTCCAGCATCCTGGCAGGGCCCACCAGCACCGTTACTTGCCCTGTGGTGACCTGGTGGTGTCCCCTGCCCTGCGGTCACCTGGTGATTCTGGCAGATAACCATTTAAATTCCCCAGAATGGCCCACTGAAGCATTACTCTAGGCATTCTGAGAAGTTTAAATGGTGCTTGTTGTGGGCATTGTAGGAACATAAATCAGTTGTCTATTGCTACTTCCAACAGGCAAGCCAATGGCCATAGCACACTGACCTAGCCAGGGCCCCCATAAGAGTATACTTTGCTGAGGGCCCTGTGAACCACGAACTGAAGGCAACCAGCTAAGTGAGTGGCCTGGAGGCAGTGCAAGGCACAGAAGAAGAATGTGAGCAGGAGGAAAGCAATCATGGTTGGTTCATCCGTGAACCAGTGAAGGAGTTAGGAAATGGTTAACCAATAATTGAAGCCAGGATGAGGCATGGAGTCTACAGGAAAGGCAGGATGGAGTGAATAGGAAGGAGTAATAGCCAAGGAAGATGCTGAAAGACAGCAGATATTAGATGAGTAGGAAAGGAAACGTTCAGGGCCATGTCTGAGGCAGTAGCATAATTGGTCCTACCATCTAGACCCAAAGATGGGCTAAGATTGATACAAAATACTATCCTTATTGGAAAGCCCAACTGAAATAAAAGTGGAAAGTACTGTGACAAATCTGTCCTTGCCTAGAGAATCTATGAGATGGGATTTCTGTATTTAGTGTGGGAATGGATCAGCAGGTTACACATCCCATGCCATTTCCCAGAACAGAGTATCAGCAAGAATGTAGGTTCATTTCTGACTTCTGGTATGGGCTGACAGAATTTTTAGATAGAGTACTCTGAGATCAGGCAGGTTTTTTCATTTGCCCCCTTAAAATCTTTAAGCAGCTTTTCCATGAGTCAAATCTGATATAAAAGCATTGAACATACAAAATACATAAATGTTACAAACAAAACACATTCCAAAAAGCTTCCTTGGTTTAGTTTCAGGAGCATTGAAGAGAATATACATTTCAATAAGCTGTCTTTTTTAGAATGTTCCCTTTCTTGCTCAATGACATATTTGAGCTGAAGCAATAACGGAGTAGATGTCTTAGTCCAAAGAGGACAGATGGTATGTTCTGAAATTCCCACTGTTTGCCTCTCATATTTATATGATCTTGTTTGTGCTGCTTATGTGATTCATCTCATAACAATGAGTTATTATTCCCCCCCAAAAAAAATCCGAGCTATGATTTTGGAGAGTAATATATTTACTTCATATCTTGTCAGCTGTTCTCAAACATATTTAATTAAGTTCGCCAAACAGGATACCACCTGGTTCTTTTCCATAGGTTTATTATTTTAAAATTGAATGGGTTTTATTTTTTTAGTTCTGTTTGCAATATAACATGTCATCTTTACTGATTCGCATCATAACAAAAACCTGTGTGCAATACTCCACGTGTGCAGACATCTTTTCCCCCTAATGTTCTTATCTGAAACAAAATTGACTTTCCCATAGCAAGTTCAGAAGGCAGTAAAAAGTTACAGCATGTCAGCACAGATGTTTCTGTTTGAATGCCTCTATTAGAATAAAACTGAATACCATGACAGTGGTGGAGAATGTGGGTATTGAGAACCCCACTATGCTATGCATCTTCATGGAGATCCAGAGCTGGCTCAGCTCACTGGAAAAGCAGCAGTAGGCACAAGTTAGCCCAAATATTCACAGGTGAGTGGCAGGCCCAAACTGAGTTGGTATGACAAGTTACAGGCATGTTAGGGCATTCTGGAGTGGCTGATGAAAGGGTGAATGCCGGGCCCATGGATGTAAGGGGATGGGAACCTCCATGTAATCAAATTAGTAAGATGGGAATGGAAGATGACCCAGAGGTCAAAGCTGCGGGGGGCATGCTGCCAAGTGAATAAGCAATGTTCTATGGGAAAGTAAAGACGGTCACATTGACAGAACAACTGAAATACCAACCACAAAAAGACTAAATGCACATTGTGGCAAGGGTCTGTCTTTTCCTTCTCTGACTTGGTAAGTATGATGTACATTGAAGACGCTAAGAAAAACTTGATCATCTGGATAGGCTTCTCCATGGCTGACAAATGTGAGAGTAGAGTAAGACATTAGGGGACTGTGTGAAAAGTCCCGCAGTGCTGAACTATAGGATATGTTTTAAGAGGATCCCTCTGACATCAGGTGAGCTATACATCTCGAAACTCATGCAGTAGTAGACTACCCTAATGATAACAGCAAAGACAAAAAAATAAACTTCAGAAAGTGTTGAGTCTGGTCACTGTCTGAAATTTGGAAGAGCTTTTATTCATTCAACTCTTGAATGACGTTTCACTATAAATTTCAAATGCAACATATAAGAGGGAAATGCAGTGTTCCTCAAATTTGTTTACCTTGCCCCCCCTTCCAAATCCTGTGATCTTGCACTTTGAAGAGGAAAGGGCAGGGCAGAGATAATAATGATCCAGCCTGTGGCTTTCCTGAGAACAAGGGCTGGTTGTTTGACTGACTAGTAAAAAAATATTTGCTCGCTTGGCCAATCATTTTTCTGTCAAATAATGGCCACATGCTTAAAGCATTGATTTAACTTTTATCTAACTCCCTCCTGCCCAAAAAAACCCCACCTCGTGCCAATATTACTATAGTTTTTGAACAAGGTGAAGACCTTTAAAAAGATCATAATTCCTGATTTTTAAATATATATTGTATATGGGAGCATGCTTGGGGCCAGGATATCTGAAAGTTTGTCTGCTCCTTTCCTTGGCCTCTCTGCATAGCATGTCCCTGTCTTCGATCAGGTTCGGCCAGACACTGAAAAATGCCCTTCCCCAGCCTTAGGCCAACCCCTTTGTGACAGGCAAACAGCTGAGTCAATCCCCACCAGAAACTTCACTATTGGTACTTTATTTTCTGTTGAACCTGGACTATTCAATTCAGACTCCACACTAGTATAAGTAACTGAACTGCTTTACGTGCAGCTCCCTAGTAGGGTTACCTATACAGGTCTACACAGAGCTTCTCTTAGTCTAAGGCAGAAGATTGTACAATTTAAAAACAAAGGAACCAGAAAAACAGTGGCTAGTCAGTTGAGGAAGGCTTCTTGAAACCGATTTGTTTTCAGGAGGCGCCGGAAGCAGCCCAGTGTTGGCGCCTGCCTGATCTCCAGGGGCAGAGAGTTCCACAGAGAAGGGGCCACTACACTAACGGCTCTTCTCCTGGTAGATTCCAATCGGGCCACAGGTCCATGTGGAACCAGCAGGAGCAAGCCCTCAACCATTCAAAATGTACATGCTCCATTCATCCAATCAATCAATCACACACATCCAACTAGCACAATCACAGATGATAGTTTGTGGTAATGGCCAGCCGCTGGTCACAAAAAGGATATCATGCTAGCTACTCCACCAGCAAAATAAAAGTACAGTATTTCCCAGTCATTCAGACTAACTTCTGCTAGATTCATACACGCTCCATCTCTCACATGGAGTCTTACCTACATTCTCCCCTCTGTCTCTCAACCAGAAGGAAACCGCTTCGAACCACCACAGGCTCTCAGGCTGAGCAGAAGAAGCCATCCCAACATCCCAGGGTTTTTCCTAGTCTGAGGAAGATTTACAGTGTATAATTAAGGCTTTGTTCCTGAATATGACACAGTCTACCACCACCACCACCAAAAAAACCCTAGAGAATTACAATATGGATGTTTCGTCTAGGTCCAGTATGGTACCGACAGGAAGGTTCGTTACTGTATGGGAGACACAAATATCATGCACTTCAGTTCAGTTAATAATATATATAGATCTAATCTGTGGCTGATGTTTAGCTGATCTAATAAACATTAACCTTTAGATTCCCAGTCCATTCAAACCTGTCCCTTTCTAGCAGGATATGATCAGAAGTGTTTTCTCCATCTCAGGATGCCTGAAACATTGAGGTAAAGGCAGCCAACTAATTCAAACAGCAGAAAAAAAGCCAGAGCAATATCTCCATTCTAAAGGCTTGAAAATGTACACTCTGTTTTGAGGAAATCCAAATGCTTGCAAGTTCCTTGACCTCCATTATATGCAGAGGTGAAAAAGTCGAAAGAAGAAAACAAATCTATAATCATAGCCAGAATCCTTATGTTTATTCATAAATGGCAGCACTTGGTGACTGCTCATTAACCACACTCATTACTCATTAGGTGATGATCCCTGGTTCTTCAAGTTGAAGAGTGCTTTGAACTGTTTCTTCCCTTGTTTTTAATTAATCTTTGGGTGATTCAGTAATTTTCTTTAATGTGAGAGTGGCTGAGGAGCATAGAGGGAAAACACAAGCTAGGGATGTTGGCACCACTGTATAGAGAACTTGGCATTTTGAGTAAAGTTTGGGACGTTTGAGGATTTCATTGGAACCACATGTCAAAGCGATCTGACCTGCTCTGCACCACCTGGACTAACGTGCAGATCAGAACACATGTATTCTTCAAATTTAACCATCCAGCAACACAACTGGGTGGATCAGCTTAGATCAGTCTTCCTCAACCTGATGCCTCAAAATGTGTTGGTCTACATAGCTCATCAACTCCAGCCAGCATTAGCCATGCTGGCTGGCAATGATGGGCTTTGTGGTCCAGCACATTTTGAGGCATCAGGTTGAGGGAAGCCTGACTTAGATACATGCCATACAAGGCTGGTGGGGCACAATTTGGACTTCATGGCATAACTGAAGTGTGGTGGACTCCCGTTATAGAAATGCTGGAAATAAAGGCACATGAAATAGCCAAGTCGGCTGATTCACATCTTTCATGGAAAAATTACCAAGCCCAATTCATACTCTTGGTGCTTACCTTTAAAGCTCAGAATTGTTTAGGTTTTACATTAGGCTGACCAGATAAAATCCAGGTCAGGGCTCATGTAACTTTAACAGTTGTAGAGAAAAGGGAATTTCATCCAGTGTCATTTGTATGCAATTAGTTCCTAGTGATATTCCCTCTTCATCACAACAGTTAAAGGTGCAGGCACTATACTAGAGTGACCATATACAAAAGAAGGCAGGGCTCCTGCAACTTTAACAGTTGTGATGAAGAGGATCAGGGATCGCACTTCGTATCTACTCCTGTTACCTCCCCCCTCTCCCTTCTGTCATTGCTTTACCGGGAAATTGTGTGTGTGTGTGTGTGTGTGTTAATGTGTGTGTATCTCACCAAAATGACCATTTAGTACTGAGAAACCACTGCAATATCTTTATTCTAGAAATGGTTACGTGTGGGCAGAAGCCCATTGCAAAGTGTGGGTGGAGTAATCCGAAAGGACGCCGCAGGGAGGAATAGCAGGAGAACGCTCCGTGGGCGGGTGCTCGCCATAGCCGTCCAGAACATGGGAAAATATTGCTTTTATAGTTTTACAATATGGTTACATTGAAAAGTGTGGCCGGAGCAACCTGAAAGGCACAGCACAAGTGACGAAAACACAGAGGATTGGGTGGAACGCACCAAACAAAAGGGAAACTGCAGCAATCATATGGAAATTAATGTCAGTCCACAGATGCAACATCCCAGCCGACTCGCCCACATTGTGGTGTCCCCTGCCGGGCCGTTCATTCAAATAACACTGGCGGTTGCCGGAGTGGTACCGGAGAGTGTGCATGCCACAGTATACGCTCCAGTCTCCTCATTCTGTGCAGAAGGCGAGGCAATTGGTAGAAGATCAAGCAGATCGAGGGGGGGGAGAGAGGACATCAGTGCCATCCAGTTTTTTTTTTTTGTGGCCAGCGTTCATCCCTCCCCCACTCCCTCATTACCAGTCACCCACCTCTGTGATGCCGAGACCAGGTTATGGCATGGAGAGGTTTGCCCTCTAGCCCACACAGCATTGGGCATTCCAGAACCATAGTGTGCTGGCATCTCGGTGTCCACAGACAGACAGAATAATAGCCAGTTTGCATGGAACTGGGGAAATTAGTGTGAAATGCAACATTGTAATGGAAAGGCAACACAAAAATTTGCCCTTGAAGCAGCACATTTCAAATATGGCTGAGGTTGCTAGGGTGCAGGAGAAAAGGGGCAGCTGCCACAAGCATGGTGAGGTGAGAGTGTACAGCGGAGGATTCCTGGTGGGAGGAATAGGGGGGCAGACGCTCCGTGGGCAGGTTCTCGCCAGGGCCATCCAGTACCTTGAAAAATGATGCTTTGATGGTTTTACAATAGGTCCCAAAGCCAATGCTGCCCTGCTAAAAGCTGTATTTGTAGGCACATCCAATGTATAGCAATCGTACCCACATGCGAAGTCACATGCGATCGTGATTGGACAGGCAACGGCGAGAAAGTCAGGTGTGCGGGGTTAACGAACGGCAGAAAAGTCTGGGGAAGGTACCATCAAGAGATAGGGCGGTGCTTTCATCAAATTTTCCACATTCAGCTATACACCCCTGAACTGACTCTGCAGTGAAACTTCGCATATAAACAAATGTAAAGTGCATTTTATGATGTCTGTAATTCACCTTAACGGCTCTCTTCTACCGCTATTAGACATAAATACGAATATAGGAAAAAGCGCATATTATCAGAAACAAGTGCCAAAGAGACGTCGTGCAGACACCCCCCCCCCCCCGGTGATTCATACATGTAAAGTCTCCAGTCACAATAGACTTGTAGGATCTAGGCTACAACTACACCAAGCAGGATATAGCAGTATGAAAGTGGTATGAAAGTGGTACATAAAAGGAAGGAGCCACACAACTGCTTTATATTTGTACTGAAGTACACTGACAACTGTTGGGGCCCATTGACACATCCCATATAATGCTATATCCTGCTTGGTGTGGCTCCTGCCTTTTATATACTGCTTTCATACTGCTTTCATAGTGCAATATACTGCTTGGTGTAGATCTGGCCCTAGAATCGTGGAGGGCTAAAACTCCAAAGACAAAAACCAATTAAACACAGTTCTAGAGTTGATTTCAAAGGAGTTCACTCTCTCTCTTTTTTTCAGGTGCAAAGATCCTGGAATCCAAAATAAAACCATCTCTAGTTGCTTTTAAAATTCTACAGCTCAGACTGCTTTGTTCCTGGCAGCAAAAGAAACCAAATGTTCTAAAGGGGCCTGCTAATTCCAGGCCCATGAAAAGGAGAGGCTATGAAAAATGACTTCGCCCTGTCACTATCTGTAGGTAGATAGCATTGAATGCTTTAGCTGTGGGCCTACTCCTGGCCCATGCTCTCCCCGGTCGTTGGGGATATCAAATTTTGTACCTAATGAAGGGATGGTATACCTAAAAAGGCTAACTGTCCCTAAATATAGAAAGGCCTTTACTATGGCACGATTTAATGTACTGCCATCAAAATTGTTGGAAGGCAGGTATAAAAAAATCCCTGTGGCCAATAGAAGCTGTCCGTGTAATGGCTCCGAAGTTGAGAGCATTGAACATGTATTGTTTTCTTGTACTTATTACAACCAAGTTAGGGAAGAATTATTGAGACCACTTTTCCAAGATTGCCAAGGGTACTCTAAAGAATCCCTGTTAGTTTGTCTCCTCGAAGGTACAAATGATTATATTACTAGGCAAGTAGCTAAATTCATTAACAGAACAATTGGTTGTAGATCACAGATGGGGGTAGAGAAATACTATTAGCTGTCATTGACTGAGTATATTGTAACTTGTTTTCTAATGGTCTATTGACTGTCAATAAAGATTGATTTGATTTGCATTGAATGCTAAAGAACAAAAGCCAACTTTGCATATATATATATATATATATATATATATATATATAGTTTTATTCAATGAAGGGGCAAACCGCCTATTTGAATCTCATTCGCTCTCCACCTTCCCAGAATATTGGGAAGCTGGGAAGTGGCTCCAAGCTGAAATAAAATGGGTTTTAATTAAACTAAAGGCAAGAATGGAAAAGGCAATTGCTTGTACTGCAGGGAAATGGAAAGATTTCCATCAACTAAGATGACAAACACAAGTGAATCACAAGCTAAATAAGGATGAAGCTTCCAGCTTTGCAAAGCCAAAGAGGAGAGCAATTCTTTCCTCCAAATTAGGCCACAGTGTTGTTGTTTTTCCTACTCTCCCTTTCTGATCCGTGTGTGCTTTAAAATACGGAGGATTTTCGCTAATGAAAATTCTGACATTTAAAGCAACGTTGGCTCCTTTGCACAGAGAGCAGTGGTTCTCATTAGGCGGCTTCTAAAATAGATTAAAGGTATGTCCATGCAGGAAGCTCAGCATCCAGATTGTGGGGTTGGTGTAGGGCTGTGTGGATCTGTCAATTTTGCTTTCTCTCATGTTTGATTCATTTTGGAATATATATATATCACATTCTTTCTCTCCTGAATATGGAGAACTTTGCCAATTTTGGTAAATTCTTATAAAATTTTCACCTATCCATAATTTGATTCATTAAACAAAAAAACTATGGTTTACAAAATCAGCATTAAGACTCTACAGTTTCCAACCAAGCACCAAAATGCAGGGAAATTGGGAGTTAAGGCTCCCAAACCTTAACGCCACATCCTCCCAAAGGAGGCAGAAAGTGCAAGTGAAATTCTCATTCTCCCAAAGCAGATAAACCATGAGGACAGGATGGAGAATATGATATGCAGAGGTGACTGTGGGGTTGTGGAAAACTGATGACAAACAACTTAGGGCCACCTACTTCTCTTTTTTTGTTTAGAGCAGCCCTTCCCCAACCTGGTGCCCTCCAAAGGTGTTGGACTACAACTCCTATCACTGTTGTTGCCATTTTGATGCCCATTTTCCCACTATGGAGAGATTCTTTTGGAGCTTTGTAATCTCACTTCATTTTAAAAACCCTAAATATTTTGGGGTCAGCAGCAAATTTGGCCATCTCACTGCTCACTCCTAGTTCCAGATCAAATTAGTATTACATTTATATCCTGCCTTTTTTTCCTCTTACAAGGAACCTAAGGTGGCTTACACAATCCTCCTCCATTTTATTAGCACAACAACCCTGTAGGGTAGAAGAGTCAGTGACATTCTGAATTCTCTTAGCTTTTCTAATATTTTTTGATCAGGTTGAACAAAACTATTGTGTATTGTTATCTCCAGTACCAACATCTTTGAAAGGCTTAATATAGGATTCATTGACCACAGGCTATTTTTAGAGCAAAACAATAAAAATAAAAATCCAAACTTGGATAGATTAAAATTAAATTGAGCAATATTTCTAAACACCCACATGGCTATTCTTGGTACTGGGTCAGATGTAGTGATATAAGAGGATGTTCAGACTCTATTTAGTTGATCAGTTGCAAAGAAGACTTTCTAGTAAGGAGGAAGGGGAAAGCCCTAGACTGATCATTCTTTCAAGTGCCATATCTCCCCCCACAAAAACCCATGAGGTAGGTTAGGCTAACAGTCTATGACTGGCCCAAAACCATCTAGTGAGTTTCTTCTCCTGCTCACTTTCACAGAAATGTAAAACAGATGTTTGGTAATGTTTGGGTGTATGGCATGTGCTACTTTTACCCTCACAACAACCCTGTAAGATAGGTTAGGCTGGAAATCTATACTTGGTCCACTGTCTGTCTATGTCTGTGTGCCTGCCTCTTTCATCCTTGAGTTTGTTCTTTACTTACTACATACCATAAGCTACGTGTGTATAGAGAAGTCTGTCACAAATGATGCAATACACTCACTTTTCACACTTCATAAGACATTTGTTTCCCAACTAACTTACTGCTAATACAGTCATGAATCAAACACTAAAATATGTTATTTCTACTATAATAAGATTAAAGAATGTACATACATCAAATGCAAATCAGAGAACCTACCATTTTTCATATTAGCGTTCAAGAATTAGGATTCTTTTCCTAATTATGCCTTACACGGAAGTTGCCTTTTTCACAGCAGCAGGATCAACATTTTCATCAAGCTGTCCACCTCCCCTGCTCCAAACTCTTTCTTGGGGTGCCTCTACAAGAGTGGTTTAAAGCTCTTTCAAGGCGCATTACCAAGTTTACCTCTACAAGAGCGGAGCGCAAATCAGGGGTCCAGGCGCTTTAAATCTCTGATGATTCGCATTTTTGAATGCGCGTTCAATAGTGAGTTTTAATTTACCGCGGGAGTAAGAGCGCCTTATGTCCGTGTAAACAATTTTGTGAGGAGGCGCATTAATGATCAGATGGTCTTGTTGTCATGCGTATGTGTGGATAATTAGTGATCCGCTTAGAACCCATCCCCTCGCTTCTTGCTGGGTTCCTGAGATGAGCTCTGTGTGTGTGTGTGTGTGTGTAAAAAGAGAACTTATTAGTGAGACGGGGAGCAGGGAAAGGGGGGGGCAGATAGGGGGAAGGTGTTTTCATGCTTGCCTGCATGCCTGCCTCTGTCCATAGACACACACACACACACTTGCTCCCCTCGCTTGCTTGCTGGGTGTGTGTGTGTGTGCACGTGTCTGAATGTTTACATCACCAAAATGACAACAGATGATTGAGAAGGAGAGAAGGCAAAACAACTGATCTCACTGGGAAAATAAGGAGGAGGTGGAAGGAACGAAGCAGCTTCCCCTGTCTGTTTGGGTGTGCGTTTGTGTGGATCTCTACTCTCTTGCTCGCTTGCTCCTTCTCTTCAGTCTCTCTCTCTCTTCCTCTCTCTCTGGCAAATGGTGGGGGCAGAGAGAGGCAGCCAAAATACTTTTTAAAAGGCTGCTGGAGGAGGAAACTTCTGAGGCACATTCCCATTTACTCCTGAGCAGTTCGGGGGGGGGGGGGGACAAACTTCAGCTGGTGGCAAAATTGGAGGGGAGAGAGGTAGCCTAACAGGTTAACCACATCATTCCCGGCAAGTAACCTAGGAAACCAAAGGTGGGAGATTCTGGTAGGTGGGGAGAATAAAGGGTGCAAAACCTGTTTCGGCAGTTTCCCGGGACAAAGCACATTAGTTTCAGCAACATTTGCATTCATGTCAACAACTTTAAAGTGACTTTCATACAGCCAGTAATGTGCTTCAATGCCTCTTGTATATAGGTATTAGGCTTAAAAGTGATTGTGAGGAGATGTGAATAATCGGGCAACCAGGCGTCAAACCGAAATCTTGTAGAGGGGACCTTGGTCAGTCACCTCTAATTAGCTCAGATCCTGCCAGTGTATATGTGAAATTGTGATCCCCCCCCCCAATGTGCATCACTTTACACTTGCTTACATTAAACAGCATTTGCCATTTGATGGCCATTCTCTCAGTATGGAGAAATCTTTATGGATCTCCTCAAAATCCCCCATTGTTTTAGCAAGACTAAATAATTTGGTATCATCACCAAACATGACCATGCCAATGCTCACTTCCCCCCTCATTCTAATATTATGAGAAAGGGAGAAACTGCCTCCCTATCCACTTTCTGCACAACATGCATAATTTTGTATACCTTTATCATGTCTCCCCTATTCACAATTTGTTCAAGGCTGCAGCACTTGATTTGAGGAAACCACGCTGCTTATGGTTAAACCAAAACCCAACTATCATAAGGAATACTAAGAGAAGCCATATGAACAAAAAGGAAGAGGAAGAATGAGCATAAGCGTAGTACTTATTTAAATATTTTTGCCCCACTTTTTGCTGTTTATAAAGCAGCTTACAAAAAGTAAAAGACTCCTGAACAAACTTAGCAGTCATAGAATAAGAGGAGAGGTCCTTTTATGGATCATTAACTGGCTAAAGAACAGAAAGCAAAGAATAGGAATAAATGGTAAACTGTCCCAATGGAGGGAAGCAAATAGTGGGGTCCTACAGGGATCGGTACTGGGACCAATTCTTTTCAACTTGTTCAGAAATGATCTGGAATTAGGAGTGAGCAGTGAAGTGGCCAAGTTTGCCGATGACACCAAATTATTTAAGGTTGTGAAAACACAAATGGATTGTGAAGAACTCCAAAGGGAACTCTCCAAGCTGGGAGAGTGGGCATGCAAATGGCAGATGTGGTTCAATATAAGCAAGTGTAAGGTGATGCACGTTGGGGCAAAAAAACCCCCAATGTCAAGTAAAACCTGGTGGGATCTGAGCTGGTGGTGACTGAACAAGGAAGAGATCTTGGGGTTGTGGTGGACAGCTCAATGAAAATGTCAACCTAGTGTGTGGCAGCTGTAAAGAAGGCAAACTCCATGTTAGGCATTATAATAAAACTGTTATTATCATACTGCCTTTATACAAATCTATGGTGCAACCACACATAGAATACTGTGTACAGTTCTGGTCACCACACCTAAAATAGATATTATAGAGCTGGAAAAAGTGCAGAAAAGGGAAACTAAAATGATTAAGGAGCTGGAGCATCTCACCCATGAGGGAAAGTTACAGCAGCTGGGATTGTTTAGCTTGGAAGAAAGGAGGCTAAAGGGAGACATGATAGAGGTGTACAAAATTATGCATGGTGTGAAGAATGTGGATAGGGAGGCATTTTTCTCACTCTCCCATAATACTAGAACCTGGGGTCATCCCATGAAGCTGATTGGTAGGAGTCTCAGGACAAATAAAATGAAGTACTTCTTCACACAGCGCAGAGTTAAACTATGGAACTCAATTCCACAGGATGTAGAGATCACCACCAATTTGGGTGGCTTTAAAATGGGATTGGATAAATTCCTGGATGAGAAAGCTATTAATGGCTACTAGCCCTGATGGTTATGTGCTCCCTCCAGTATCAGAGGCAGTAAGTCTGTGTGCACCAGTTGCTGGGGAACATGGGTGGTAGGGTGCTGTTGCACCATGTCCTGCTTTGTCGGTCCCTGGTCAACAGCTAGTTGGCAACTGTATGAACAGAGTACTGGACTTGAAGGACCCTTAGTCTGATCCAGCATGGCACTTGTTGTGTTCTTAAAATGACCAGATGTAAAATGTAAGATCAATATAAGATAAAAAGGCACAATAATATTTACAAGAAACACAACAGAAATAGTACCTAGCCGCTACTGAGAGCCTGTGGCATATGGAGAGAGGGCAATTTAGAAAATGTATGATGGGATTTTTATTTTAAAAGACAATTTTGCCTTGATGCAAACAGGCTGCACAGTACTTTACAACTAGGAAGATATGTTCAATTTATGTCAAAGGGACTCCCCCCCCCAAGTGTAGCTACCCCACCCATACACTGTGGTCTTGATCCAAATAGGATCCTCCACACTCAGCATTTACACATGTTGTAGCTTTTGTAGTTAAAACTAGGGGTGTGCACGGACCCCCCGGATCGGATCGGGACCCGGATCGGGACCTCCAATTTTGTCATGGATCGGTTCGGACAAAATCGGAGGCCCCCCGGACCGGATCGAGTCCGATCCCGATCCAAAAATCAGAAAATTTTGGATCGGCCGCCATTTTTTTCCCCATAGACTTGCATTGCAATGCAAGTCTATGAGGAAAAAATGGCGGTGGGTGGGTGAGGGGGGGCCTAACTCCCTCCTCCCCGGGGCCGTCTGCTGTGGACGGCCCCGGCAGGTAAGCCCCCTCCCCCGCGCTCCCTCCCCCCCTGGGGCCGTCCGCTTCCATCCGCAGGCGCCCGCGGGCGCCCGCGGATAGAAGCGGACAGCTCCGGGGGGGGTAAGCCCCCTTCCCCACCACTGCTTACCTTCCCGGCCCATCCGCTCCCGTCCGGCGCCGGCGGCTACAACCAGCGGGCTCTGCGGCCTGCTCTAGAGTAGCGCGCCGGGTGATTCCTCCCGCCCCCTCCTCCCCCCCCCGCTGTCCACTTTCATCGGCGGGCGCCTGCTGGCGCCCGCCAATGGAAGCGGCGTTGGGCGCCAGTGGGCGCCAGCCGATCCGCCGATCCGCCGATCCGCCGATCCGGTTCGGAGCCTTTTCGGACCGGTTCGGATTGGATCGGCCAATCCAGCTGTCGGATCGGAAATCGGATAATTTATCCGATTTCCCACTGGACCGGACTCGGATCGTGGATCGGGTCCGATCCAGTGCACATCCCTAGTTAAAACAATTTGTTCTGAGTAGACATGCAGGATTGAATTGAAAATCAAGCAGCAGCAATCATCAAAACAATAAAAGAACACACACACACACACACACACACACAGCAAACAAGCAAGGAAGTTGTTAATTGTAGAATGCACAATTGTTTTGTACAGGAAATGCTGCAGTCCCATCCCCCATCCCCCATCCCCACCCCTTTGGTTTCAATTTTGAAAAGGTGCAATCCTCTACACACTGACTTGGGAGTAAGACCCACTGCACTCAATGGAACTTCCTGAGTAGACACACATAGAATTGAATTGAAAATCAAGCAGCAGAGTAAAAGAACAAAGAAAGATAGACAGACACACACACACACACACACAGCCAACAAGAAAATAAGTTGTTAATTGTAGGATTATTATTCTGCTGAAAAGGAAAAGAAATCTTTACCCCCTCCATCCCCCACCGCCAAGGCTCCAATTTTTTTAAATATAATAATAATAATAATAATAATAATTTATTTCTTACCCGCCTCTCCGTCTGGATCAAGGCGGGGAACAACAACATGATAAAATACATAAAACTGATTAAAACATGACACATATTATTAAAACTGCATAAAAAATCCCAAAACATCCTAAAAACATCCTTAAAACATGCTTACTTGGGAGTAAGACCCACTGCATGCTTACTTGGGAGTAAGACCCACTGCATTCAATGGAGCTTACTTTTGAGTAGACTGCTAGCACTGTTAAGGGAATCCACACACACACACACAAAGCAAGCAAGCAAGGAAGTTTTTAATTATAGGAGTATTGTTGTGCTGGAAAGAAAAGGAAATATTTACTTCCAGGATTCTCCCTCCACACACCCCAGGCTCCAATTTTAAAAACGTTGCAATCATCTACATGCTTACCTGGGCATAAGACCCATTGCATTCAATTGAACTTATTTCTCAGTAGACTGCCAGCACTGTTAAAGGAATCCAGGAGGCAGTCAGTCACTCCCCCGGCCTCTCAATGTTCTAGCCCCATGGTGGTGGTAGGAGAGAGACACTACTCTAAGGGAGCTCCATTGGTTACCATGGGAGCTCATAAACCATATTTAAAAACAAACTAAAGGGATTTTTTTTAAAAAAAAAAAGAAGATCTATTCCATAAACTCTAAGGTAAAAGGAAGAGGACATTGCTGGAATTTTAATTATTTAACCTGACAATTCATAAGGAGAGGTGAGCACAGATCATCACCAATACAAAACTCAGCTACCACAGTTAGTGTTTCGACTATAAACTGCCCTCCTTCCCTCAATCTTTCACCAATCTTCTTGAAATTTTCAGGTTATGTAAAACCAACATTTCTTTCTGGCATTTGGAAATTTCAGGAAGATTGGAGAAACATTTTCAATTTTATAAATATTAGAATGACCCCCCATTACCCCTTTAACGTGGTGGAATGTGTTTTTTTGCTGAGTGACCTTAACAAGAGACTCATGACTGTGAGTCTCTTAATACTTTAGTTTCTTTGTCAAGATTAACTCAGTTATGGGGTACAATCAGAAATATTGGGATGCCTAGAAACTAGGGGTGTGCACTGGATCAAGTCCAATCCATGATCCGGATCCGATCCAGGGGAAATCAGATACAATTATCTGATTTCTGATCACCCCGCTGGATCGTACGATCCAATCCGATCTCATCTGGAAAGGATTTGATCCAGATCGGAATGGATCGGAGGATCGGCTGGCGCCCGCTGCCGCTTCCATTGGTGGGTGCCAGCGGGCGCCCGCCGATGGAAGCGGACAGCGGGGTGGGGCTTCCCTGGTGGGGCCATCCGCTCCCCTCCGCCGCTGGCCGCTACTGCGAGCAGGCTTCGCAGCATGCCCCTAGGTAGCATGCCAGGTGATGTCAGGGGGGGAGTGGGGCCCATTGCCCGCTTACCTGCCGGGGCCGTACACTCCCCTTTGCCGCTGGCTGCTACTGCGAGCAGGCTTCGCAGCCTGCCCCTAGGTAGCGCGCCAGGTGATGTCATCACCTGGCGTGCTACTCAGGGGCAGGCCACGAAGCCTGCTCACAGTAGCGGCCAGCAGCAGAGGGGAACGGATGGCCCCGGCAGGTAAGCAGGACGAGGGGGGTTACCCCCCCAGGGCCATCCGCTTCCACCCGCTGGTGCCCGCAAGCACCAGTGGATGGAAGCAGATGGCCCTGGGAGGTAAGGAGCACAGGGGAGGGGGCTTACCTGCCGGGGCCATCTACAGCAGACGGCCCCGTGAGGTAAGAACCGCGAGGGGGGAGGAGTGAGTTAGGCCCCCCTCACCCACCCGCCACCATTTTTCCCCATAGACTTGCATTGGGGGAAAGCTTTCTTTTCCCCAGTGCAAGTCTATGGGGAAAACAAAAATGATGGGCAATCCAAAAAATCGGATGTCCAATTTTTGGATCGGGATCAGGCCTGATCCAGTCCAGGGGGCCTCCGATTACGTCCAATCTAATCTGGGACAAAATTGGAGGTCCCGATCCGGGTTCCGATCCGATCCGGGGGTCCATGTACACCCTTACTAGAAACATTCTTACAGATTTGTTCCTCAGATCCCTAGATCCCTGCCCAGTGACAAGATATGAAAAAGGGCAGGGCTCCTGCAGTTTTAATTGTTGTGAAGAAGAGGGAATTTCACCAAGTGCTGCATACATACAAATGACCCCTGCTGAAATATCCTTTTCTATACAACAGTTAAAGATATAGGAGCCCTGTCCTCCTTTCCATATGGTCACCCTATACATAACGTTTCCAGAAATTGGTAAATATCATTGTCACCTGTAAAAACAATCCTTGATTATGAGGTACCCCCCCCAAAAGCCAAAAACACTGTTAAACAAAAAGAAATAGTAGTAAGGGGCTACTTTGAACTTATCTTAGAGTTATTCATTACAGTAGCTACATGGTGGTATCATACTATCTTGGTTATTGTTTTTTTAATTATCCTGCCATGTCTAGAGAGAAGTTTGCAATTTGTTTCCAAAGGAAACAAACTAAGACATGGAGTGGAAATAGGTGTGATGGTGTAGACAACAAATTCATGAGGATTATTTTCTGTTTTAACAAAGGGTTGGGGTCAGGGTTAGTCATACTTAAAGCAGACCCATTGCAATAAACGGGATTTAATACAGGTCTCTACTCTGAGCATGACTAAATCGGATCCAACCAAGAGAGAATGCCCTGTATTAATAAACTAACAAACTGCAGCAGTCATTTTGCACTGGTGCCAAACACACACACACACACACACACACACACACACACCTGTCTATGTTAGAGATGTTCAAATAAGAGGTAGCATATATGAGCTTATCCAATTTTACCTTTTCACCAACTTTTGAAGCTAGGGTTGTCAGCCAACTAAAATAACAACAAAAGCCAACTGTTGTTTTCTTCCAGTTGCCAAATTAGTAAGGCACAAGACATTCTCACCTGAAGTGTCCTTTTTAAGCGGTATGTCTTAGACAGCTTTTATGTTTGGCTTCATCTCCAGAACCATTCAAAACTGCTGAGGATGGGGACATGGCCCATGCTGAAGAATTTGCAGTCCTGTTTGAGTATGAGAGATATTGACTGGTCAAAGGTCATCCAGGCCAGATCTACACCAAGCAGGATAAAACGCTTTGAAAACCATTTGAAAATGGTAAATGGAGTGTGTCATGGACCATAACAGTTGTCAATACTGTTATAAACAGTTATAAAGCAGTAGTGGAGAGCTTCATGGCCAAGCATGGGGATGTGAAACTAGGTTGCTTTAAGTCTAAGGGGAAAATCCGACAGGGAACCTCTGTCCCCACCAATTCCCTTCTAAAAGCAGTCGATCCACCGATTCCATTATGTAAGTAGCACCCAGCATTTAGAGTTTTAGCACTTCCTAGAGGAAGCCCCAAAAATAAGTAGAAATGCTTATTTCTGGAATGAGGCAGGTTGGTAGAGCTTCCTTATGTGGGTTCCACCATTCTTATTTGAATCAAACTCAGATATGGACTGGCAACCAGTGTAGATGGAAAAGTACTGGCATAATATGATCATGTTGGCCAGTCCCCGCTAACAATTTCATTGTCCTCTTTTGGACCAGCTGAAGTTTTCGGACCATTAACAAAGGCAGCCCCACATATGACACATAGTAATAATTCAGACAAGATTACTGCAATGTGGAGACAAGATCCTTGGTGGCTGCTCGTCAAGTGTGGAATTCCATTACTTTCTCCTGGAGACTCACCAAACACAAATCTAAGCATCTTCAGGGTGTGATGGCTTCTGAAGGCCAGGGATAGGATGGATCATGATGAGATGGGATTTAAACATTGTCATTGCAGTTTTTGTGATCAAAATAACATTGTTACCTACCGACGCCCTTAGATTGGGGTGGTCCATAAATCACTCCCAATAAATAAATAAATCCAACCTCCTTGCCTGGTGATATTTCAGTCCAAATGCACTTGATATATACTGGCTCTTGTATACAGTTCTTTTGTTAGGTAACTGTGTCGACATACATATATCAGTCAATAAAATGGCTGCTGATTCTGCAATGAAATTTTACACTGGCAGTAAATTCCTCTACTTCCAGCACATAAGCCCCAAACCCAGAGTGTGTGGGAGATAAGATGGGATGAAGTCATAAATAGTTGTAATGGTTTCCAGGTTGCAAAAATAGAGCAATGTTTGATCCAGCGAAAGATGCTGTCTATCTACTACAGGCAACATCTTGATGTTTTGCCTCTTCTCACATTGACATTCATTTGGGAAAAATTACAAAGGAGTTTTCACTTGCTGCTGCCTAATAAAGACCATTGCAGGAAGCAATTTCCAGTTCTGAAGTGTGGCTGTATTCTTTGGCAGCACCACACAGATGAAAACTACAGTAGCTATACACAGCATCTGCTGCTTATGGCATGGGACCCCTTGATGAACTGCTACAGTGACATCTTGGACTGGTGGTCACATCCTTCCTTTGCCATAGAGGTATTTTAAAAGTTGATTGAGAGGCCATTTTCTATCTTAGGAGTTTTGCATTTTAATGAAAGTAGCCTATCTTTGCTTTACTGTACATACTTCTTTTTTTTTAAGTGCACACACATTCACACAGGTTTGCCTGTCTTCCATAACGTGAAAGATGGAGAGGAGAAGCTTGTGAGGGCAGATTTCTGTCAAGAAGAAATGTCAGCCTCTCCATTCGAAGGGAGAACAGTTTGCTAACCACTTCCTTCTGCAAGGAGCGAAAATGCTAGGGGAAGCAGAGCAAGGCACATCATTAGTGCTCCTAGATCAAAGTTACTGCACCCTCTGTCAATGCATATGCATTAGAAAGGTAAGGCTTCCTGAGGGGGCATGAGGAACTTTTGACTGCTCCCTCATGTGCTCATCGAGGAGAGATAATGAAGTCTTGGCAAGCAGAGGGGTTCAGGATGAGGGGGAAAGGATGTTATATGCATATTCAGGAATAGCTCAAACGGATGCGGGAGGAGGACGGCAAGCAAGGAATCCAACGTTATACCATGACTCCATGTTTTGCTGTGAGGCAAAAAAAAGAAAAGAAAAGCATGCCAAAAGAAGTCGAGGGTGAATAACAGAGTGCGTTATTGCACCACTCAAAAGCAACACAATGACAGGGGTTGTTTGCGAATAATCTGATAATCATTTTCAAACCCTGGTCGCTTTTTAGAGTGGGTGGAAGAAAAGAAAGCCAGGAGGCGAAAAAGTAAATGCTGCTGAACAAGAGGGGAACCCTCCAGAAAAAAAAAAAACATAAAAGAAGAGCCCCCATAATATCTCTCTGGTGTGTCTGTCTATGCTGTAATTTTGACTTTTTCCATGAGCAGCTAAAAGTTGTGTGGGCTTTTTTTAAACAAACTTTTATTACTTGGAAGGTTGATAAGGAGACAGCTGCAAAGTTTATACATAAAATGATAACAGTGACATTTCTATCTGCCTTCCTTTAATCTCATTGTCTGCCTTCTTTCCCTGCAAAGCCTGCCTCCCTCTCCCCACCCCTCGACCCTGAGTGCAACACAAATGCCACCTTAGGCTGCCTCACAACACTGGAGGTTTATTTTTAATGCAAATTACAGCTGCTGCAAAGGCTTCATGGAATATTTGTCTCTGAGCTGTGCCACTTCAGACTGTGCTGCTTGACAGAAGTCTCCTCCATGCCCACTCCCCAAGCACTGTACGTATCCCTCCACATAGAAAAGTAGATGTCAAAGGAAAGGGCTCTAGCCTTGGATTTGTCCTGACATGCTAGCAGGGCCGGCCCTACCATTAGGCAGAGTGAGGCAGCTGCGTCAGGTGGTAGATTCCGGAGGACAGCAGCAGCCAATGCCTGGATGTTCCACCTGAGCCTCCCAGCCATTTCCCACAGTCTGTCCTGCACCATACAATCTGCCCCACACACTCAGGTCCTCTGTGGAGAACTTATTTCAGTCAGCCAAAACTGGGCTGACAAGTATTAACCCGAGGACCTTTTCTTCTGCCGCTCCCAGACTCTGGAATGCCCTGCTGGAGGAGATTAGACAATTTAACACTCTCTCTGAGTTTAAGGCAGCTATAAAAACTAGACTCTTCCAGCAGGCTTACCCAGATGAACTTTAAATCAAGAATTTTAAAATGTGTGTTGATTGTTTTATATGCTCTTCTAATTAATTGATGTATTTGATCTATATTGTTATTGTACAAACATTGTTCCCCGCCTCGATCCAAAGGGAGAGGCGGGTAAGAAATCATCATCATCATCATCATCATCATCATCATCATCATCATCATCATCATCTAACTGCCCTGCTGCCAAGCTATAAAATTGCCAGTGATGAAGCAAGATTAAATTGCCAGCCCAGTTGGGTGGGGTGGTGGTGCCATTTTATCCCTTGCCTCAGGCAGCAAAATGTTTTGGGCCGACCCAACATATTAACTTTCTATGTGGAGGGTTTTTGTCTTTAGTGCAGTTACTCCCTGGCATTTGACAGCATATAATAGGGCACATTTGTGTATGTGTGTGTGTGTGTGTGATAAAATCCTGGTAGAATCATAGAATCGTAGAATAGAGTTGGAAGGGGCCTATAAGGCCATCAAGTCCAAACCCCTACTCAATGTAGGAATCCACCTTAAAGGATACCTGACAGAAGGCTGTCCAGCTGCCTCTTGAATGTTTCCAATGGAATCATAGAATAGCAGAGTTGGAAGGGGCCTATAAGGGTTGGAAGGGACCTATAAGTTAGTTTTTGTATCAATTTTTAATTGTGTTGTTAAACTAAAGACTGTTCTCTTCCGGCAGGCATATCCAGTGGAATTTTAGAATGTTTTAAGGATGTTTTTAGGATGTTTTAGGATGTTTTATGCAGTTTGAATAATATGTGTCATGTTTTAATCAGTTTTATGTATTTTATCATGTTGTTGTTCCCCGCCTCGATCCGGACGGAGAGGCGGGTAAGAAATAAATTGTTATTATTATTATTATTATTATTATTATTATTCTAATTTTTTGAATGCCAAAGGTTGTATACGTTGTTGTTGTTGTTGTTGTTTTAAATGCTGTGAACCACCCAGAGAGCTTTGGCCATTGGGCAGTGTAGAGATCGAATGAATGAATGAATGAATGAGGAGCATCCAGCCATGTGAACCCTCCACACATGGGTTTGCTATCTCAGTGAGAACTAGGCAGAAGGCCCCTTGGGTCCTGACTAGTGGCCATAGGATTGCTCTATTATTTCTTTTAAAATAAATCTAAATCTAGGGAATTAAGCTCTGTCTTTCTCTGCTGCATGAGTGAGCAGGGTTGATGGTGAGCATGGCAGCGGTGGGTTGAGCCAGAACCTACAATTCCAATCCATTTTTCACACACTTGTGCATTCTCTCTCTCTCTCTCTCCTTCCCTCCTTCCTTCCTTTTCCTTCTCTTGCTATGGTGTGCTTGTATTAAACATTGAGGAGAATGCAGTGGAGTAAAAGGAGCGAGTAATGATAGTAATTTCAGGAATGGATATGGAAGACAAGCAACCGCTCACGCTAATTGCCGTTTGCCCTCTAAAGCAAGTGGATACAACTGTAAACAAAGAGCTTCAGTTACCTAATTAGTAAGCAACAAATGCATGTAATAAAATCTTAATTAGTAACTATGATATAATTTACTTTTGATGTATAATCTAACAACTTAATCAGCTTTCTGTATGTCACTTTAAACTCCCCCAGTCCTCTTTCAGATCACTACATTACACTTTGGGGAGGCTATTGCTGAGAGACTCCCTCACAATTCCCTCTCCTGACGTTAACTTCTTGGATAGCTTTCTCCTTGATAGCATCTTATTTGGGGAATCAATAGAAACATAAAACCTAGAAAGAGTGAAGCTAAATTTAATCCATGTGTAGTTAAAGTGCTAGAATCCTTTAAATTTAATAAGTGGTTTTTTTAAATTGTTATTCATAGTTGTAGACTTGAGGTAGTTTTGTTGCCCATTAGCAACTTTTAGCCAGATTGTTTTCATTCTCTAACCGCCCTTTCAATCCTACATTGAGGTATAAACATCTGAAGAGAGAGAGAGAGAGGGGCTCAGTTTGGACGACATATTAAGCAACGGAGGAGTAAATAACGTACTGACCATGCGTTAGGCAGGAGGAGCTCCACAGACGACACACTGCAGCCAGCGCTGCTCGGAACCAGCAAACGCCCCGGCTGCAAGGAACTTGCGGCGGCCATTTTGGTTGCAGCTTCTCCTCCGTGTGTCCCCCAGCCGTATCCCAGCATGCACTGTGAGTTCTGCTGGCTGCATAGAGCGGCTGGGGTGTTTTGGCTGCTCTAGGCAGCAGAACTCTATTCCGAAATGGAATAGTCCACCGAGAGAGGGGGCTGAATTCGGACGACACTTTAAACAATGGGGCTTCGGGCTAAACAACGTGCAAGCCCGTTGTTTCGCTCCATTGTTTAAAGTGCCTGATTAATGTACTGTCAGTTGTGTGTGAATTGTGTGCTGCCCTCCAGACGACACAATAAGCAACACAACTGACAATTGTTCCCCCACTCCTCCGTTGCCTAATGTGTCGTCCAAACTGAGCCAGAGAGAGAGAGAGAGAGACCTCCTGGCCAGAGCTTAGGAGTCATTCAATGTGGGAGAAGTGTTGTTCCATTGTGTGTAGGAGAGAATGGCACTTCCACCCTGGAGATCCCCTGGTATGTCAACGAAAAGCTCTGCAGATGGAGAAATACTCTTAGCAGCATTATCACTAGGGGTAGGGCCCAAAAAAGGAAGGTATGTTGGTGGCAGCTTTGATCTGCAACAAAGGCGGATAACCTCTTTCAGCCCAATGGGCAAATTTAAATTTGGAAAAGCTAGTGCGCTCACATTCCAGTAGTGTGCAGGGCTCTATCTCCAAACTAGGTTCAGCACCTTGGATAGCACTTTTACTCTCTGGGTTCTGACTGAGGTCGTTATCACACGGGCGGTTTTGAGCACACCCGCCGCGACTTTGCTCCACTTCTTCATCGCTGGACTTGCATGATGTCATCTCCGTCCTGCTGCTATCCCGCCCTGAGGTTGCAGTTTTTAGTTTCGGTTTTGGTTTATCCCTGAATGGTCTGAAACAGGCAAAGTTCCACAGGCTGAGCTGAGGTATCGCAGCAATACTGACCACGTGTGAGTCAAAATGCTAGACTTGCATAGGAAATGGAAGGGGAACTCTCAGGAGCAACCTGGGGGGAAATAGTAGGTGTGATAAAGCCCTGAAACCCAGAGTGGATTCACTGCCTCTCTGACATTGGAGCCATCAGCCTCCACTGTTGGAAGCCCATCCTTCTCATTCCCAATCAGTGGGCCCCTAGGCATCAGCCCCAAAGTCCTGCTCTGATAGCACCACTGCCTTTTTTCTGGTGGATGTTGGCATCTGCTAGAAAAAGGCAGAATTCAGCTCAGAAAAATAAATAAGGATTTTGAAGGGCTCTGAAGAGAACAATTCTGTACACACTGTTTCTTGAACATTAAAAGCAGAATGGCATGAGTTAAGGACAATGTAGATGGGCCTAGAATAATTATCGCTTTTACAGGGAATTAGTTTGCTAGATACTAAAGCATGTTTTAATATAACTGTGGCAATTATTCACGGACCATTCTGATTAGTAGCAAATCTCAGATGCCTTTAGGGGCCAGCATTTCTGCTACTTAAGCTGCATCTCCCTTCTTCAAAGTGTATTGAATGTGCTTTGCCATTCTAGCAGAGAGGTGTTCACTATTCATGTTTCCTGTGGCATGTTTTGCAGAATGATACTCTCTTGCACTTGGTCCTGCATAATAATGGGCTGCGAAAAACTGCTCAAGTTTTCAACTGTTTAAACAAAGTTTTAGACATCAGGGTTCAAACATTATTTTTGCACAAAGATTTAAAAAAGAAAGAAGATGAACATTTGTTGTTGTTGTTGTTGTTGTTTTAAAAAATGTAATTACAAATTAAAAATACAGCCAAAGGGTGCTTTGAATATTAATCTGAACTTAGAAGTGATTTAGCGTAAGGGTGGGCGAACCTGTCAGTTTCATTTTTCCCTCGTTTGAATTTTTGAAATCTCATATTCTTTCTCTCCCAAATATGAACTTTGCTGCATGTTTTTTTCTTTATCAAAAATTAACCAAAACCAAATTCTCACCCAACTGTTCCAGCCAAATTGAATGGGTACTGCTCTTTTTAGCATGGAGGGGATCAGTAGCCCTGGCCTGCCATGTAGCTGTTAAAAATGAAATGCCTATCAGAAAAAAGAAGTGGGAACTCTAATTCTGCCTTAATATGGTTGAATTCCTAAGGATTCAAACCCAGGCTTTTAAGAGCAAAGCACTCAAAATGCTGAGCCTGGGTGGACAAATCTTTCAGTTTCACTTTCTCCCACATTCATTATTATTATTATAATTATTATTATTAGTAGTTGTTGTTGTTGTTGTTTTACTTTCTGAATCTGGAAAACTTTTCAAATTTCTTTAAATCAAAATCCCATCCCTAGGCAAAATGCATCATCGGCCTTCACATAATGAATTGCTAATTTCAGGTACCAGCATGAACCCTTTGCTTGTTGCTGGCTGCCCCACACACCACACCTCTAACTGCTTACCCCCTCCAGTCCTGATGTGATGTCACAGCGGGCCTGGGAGACAGAAGTGGGCTTCAAAACAACATTGGTTAAAGCCATGGTTTGAGGTATTTTCTGAACATTGGCCTTGTTCAGAAAATACCTCAAACCATGGCTTTAACCATGGTGAATAAGGCAAAAAGCCTTATTCACCATGGTTAAAGCCATGGTTTAAGGTATCTTCTGAACAGGGCCACTGTCTCACAACTGAATCCGCCATCCTAGTGGACTGAGGCTAGTCTCTTCTAAAGATGGGAGAACCAGGAAGGCTCAAGGCCCTTGAGGTCCTCCAAGTTCCTTCTTGAAACTCGGTCCATCCTACTCCCATTCCTGAATGTAAGCCCGTTGTGTTTTGAATGGGAAAAGTGAAAACTTTTAAAGTATGCACCAAAACGTAGACTTTAACCCCATTGACTAAAGCGGGAAAATGCTTATGGTTTTTTTTGTTTTGTTTTTCAAAATGTACATGTGCATTTTTCTAAGGAATGAATTTTGTAAATGTAATTGCAAGTTCTTTTCTTTAATGACCTGAAATGGAACTCTCATACATCTCTAGCCCCTGCATGATGTACTGTGTGGCTGCTGTGATTGCTTGGGGGTGGCATGAAGGAAGTCTGCACGCCCAACTCCCATATGTGGCAGTTTGTGGGATTTGGAGTTGGGGAGTCAAGGATTTTCTTCAAGAATTTGTGGCTGCATCCCTGAATTTGTATTTTCAGGGCTTTTTTATTATGGAGAATTCATAAAGGGTTGTGGTGTGTGTGGAGGTGGATGAAGGAGCAACATTTGAGCTTGACAACATTTGAGCTTCTCCTGAGAGCAGCTCACTACTTGTCTCTTCTCAATTTCTGCTCACCTTTGCGATTACTGTTCCTTTTGTGCAAATGGGGAAATGGAGCAAAACAAAGTGCTACCGAATGGGACAGTTGTGCCAGAAAATCCTAAATTTGCACACATTGTCCCCATAGACTGGTGGATGATTTTAAATTGCATTCTGATAAAATTGCACATTTTGATAAAGTTGTGCATTTTGATAAAGTTGTGCATTTTTCATGTGTATATTTTGGGAAAGCAGATGCTGGTTTGAAAATATGCAAATAGTTTTCAGAGAAAATGCACACGCATTTTTTTTTTTCTGGGATTGCAAACAGGGCATTCTGAGTGATTTGCGAACTGAAACGAAATTCTCCTACATCCCTAGGGTGTGCCATACTGAGTTGTGTATGGTCACTAGAAGAGCTGGATATACATATGTAAGGTGCAATCCTATGCATGTATAGACGGGGGGGGGGGGAGTTCTACAACTCCCAGCATTTCCCAGCCGATGTTGAGAATTGTAGGACTTTTTTCTAAACATGCATAGGATTGCACCCTAAATAAATAAATAGATACTATGCAACACCTTTTGGTCAAGCTGGGGTAATCCATTCTAACACATCAGCATTGTACCTTCTCATTCTGTTCCTTCTGTGTACCCAGCCTCACACAGAAGATATACAGCTGGAACATGGTGATGATGAATATATTATGACACAAATAATCGTCTCCCTGTGAATCGTTTTTCAAAAATGAAGACAGACAGAAGTAATCAGATGTGTTGTGAATTATTCCCTACAGGGGGAAAAAAACTATTAGAGGTACTACCCTTCCACCTGCCAAACATGCCCCTTCTCCGCAAACCTACTAATTTATTGTTGTCTAAGGATCTAAAGTGCAATCTGTATGTTGCATTATATTTTCCCATAGCAACTAAATTAAATCTATCAGATTCAATTAGATGACTGGCAGGAGATGTTTCCAAGGATGCTCAAATGCATCACAGTAGTCAATAAACCTATAGACTGAATACAAAAGGTGCAAAATGCTTTTGTGGGCATCGCTGTTTCCAAAACAATGCCACGATTGTGTAATTCAGCTAAAGGGCTTGAGGGAATTTGAGTGTAATCAAATATGACAGAACAAATAGAACAGCAAAAGCACTGGCAAAGGTCCACATCGCTGAAAAAGTGTGCGTGCCTTGGTATTTAAAAATAGCCCTCTCTTTCTCACATTGTGTTTAGAGAAGTGATGCACACCGATACCTAGTGGAGTTCTAGTTTTGAGTTATCCTGCAGAGGATCTCCAAATGGAGCCCATAAACAGGACTGCTCCTCGCATTAAGCCAAGGGAACCTGTGGGCCTCCAGATATTGTTGAACTCCAACTCCAATCAGTCCCAGTCAGCATGGTCAATGGTAAAGGATAATAGGGCATGTAACCCAGCAACAGCAGGAGGGCCCCAGCATTAGGCTGAGTGAGAACAGTTCACCTGGGCAGCAAATTGCAAATAACTTTTTATGATTATTTCTTAGCAGAATTGGATGAAATTGACAGGGATCATTGCCTCTTCTGAGAGGATCAAGGGTGTCAATTTTAAGATGAATTAGTACAGGGTGCAAGAGCCGCATTTACCTGTTGAGAACATCCCAAAAAAGGATATGGTTATCCACCTGTGTTCCGTTTGGAGCATTTTTCCAAAAATGACAGGCAACCTGGAGGTGGCTCAAAGTCAGAAACTTGCAACGCTTCAGAAGGATAACTAAAGCGGCTTAAGTGGAAGGGGGCCCCTCAGTTTGGGGGGCATGATTTATTTCCTCCTCTCTCCCCATGTGTGATCCACCCCCAATATGTATGAAAATAGAGGTGTCCCCAAGCAAGAAACCTGCAAAGTTTCAGAAGGATAAGTGTGGGAAATAGTCTGAGTAGGGTGACCATAGAAAAGGGAATGTCAGACCATAGAAAAGGGAATGTCAGCAGGTGTCCTTTGTATGCATGCAGCACCTAGTGAAATTCCCTCTTCATCACAACAGTTAAAGCTGCAGGAGCTCTGCCCTCTTTTGTATCTGGTCACTCTGGTACAGCTCCTGCAGCTTTAACTGTTATGATGAAGAGGGAATTTCACCAGGTGCTGCATGTACAGAAATGACACCTGCTGACATTCCCCTTTCTATACAACTGTTAAAGTTACAGGAGCCCTGACTTCCTTTTCATATGCTCACCCTATATTTGGTCAGTGCTGCTGAGTAATTCAGGCCTGCTTACTTGCTCATATAAAAACAGAGAACAAGTTTGCTCCCTCTTCTGCATGGCAGCCTTTCTGATATTATCTCCCTTTAATTCATTCTAATCCATGCTAAACATACCTAGCTCTTTCAGCTGTTCCTCTTATGACCTATGTTCCAGATCACTCACAATCCTGGACAGCTTTCTTTAGACACAGTTTGCCAATTTCCTTCCTAAAACGTGATACCCAGAACCCTCTCGCCTTCTCAACAACCCAGGACACACTCCAAAACAGTTGTCACTACTGTTATAAAGTGCTTTAAAATGCTTTAAAACAGCAGTGTATGTCCTGCCCAGTTTCTTAACTGAGAGTTGTACTGTTCAAACCAGACCATGGTATCTCTGACAGCTGGCAGCAACTGACAGTGACTTTTCAAGCCTTTCTGACTGAGATACTTCACATAAAGATGCTAAAGGTTGACCCTGGATCTTGAGCATAGAAAACATATGTTCTACCATTGAGCTCTGGGTCATCTCCATAGTGTATTACCCAGTGGGCACACAAGCTTTCAATTGCTAACTTGGGCGGATGGAGCTCTGTAGCGTACAGGTAGTTTTCCTTCCTCTTCGATGACGAACCTTACTTGAGTGCTCAGAGCTGCATTTTGGACAAATCCTACATGCACCTGGAAACAGGAAAGCCACCAAACTGCAAGTCCTCATGTCTGTTAATATAATTCCAATATTATTCTAAGCAGCACAGAATGAGGCAAGGGTACGAAGGTCTAGGAAATCAGCATCTACAATTCATCATGCAAATGGTTACATAACATTGCACTTGAGTAAAATTGTGCCTCTACAACAATCTTTTATTTCCAATCAACAGTAACACTTAACATATTTTGAGACAAAGAATACAACATGCAATCATGCAAATGAGATTCCCAAAGCAAATGGAAGGGTGGTGTGTGTTGCACAGAATGGTGATGAACCTTTCTGGTGATCTACTGCATGCCTAAAAACCAATCTGTTCCGTCTAAATAGAATGCCACAAAATTTTACTCTGCTCCTCCTCCTGCACATCTCCAGGTCCCTGTACTTCCAGAAACCTTTCTTTCTTTCTTTCTTTCTTTCTTTCTTTCTTTCTTTCTTTCTTTTTTCTTTAGTGATCTTGTTATATCATCATATATGGTCTTTTTGCTACCTTTTATATTTCAAAATAAAATAAGATTTCACAATTAAAAAAATGCAGGCTCAATTTTTGCTAGTAAGAATATTTATGGATGCAGTTATACAAACTGCAGCTACAACATTTTAAAATTATTGTCATTATTTCTTTTTATTATGGCCACAACTTGCGTAAATGACATCTTTGAGAGAGAGAGAGAGAGAGAGAGAGAGAGAGAGTACCCAGGTTTTGGGGGGGAAAAACCAGCTCTGCTCGTAAATGCAAGCCGAACCAGGCAAACCCACAAAAGCGAAATCTGGTGAACCCACAAAGGGGCTGGAAAAAAGAGACCAGCTCTGGTGCTACTGGAAACAATTAAAATCTTTAATTATTCTTTATCTTAAACGAACCATTTAAGATAAAGAAGCATTAAAGGTTTTAATTGTTTCCAGTAGCACCAGAGCCGGTCTCTTTTTTCCAGCCCTTCAGTGGTGTTTTTTTCCCTTCCATTTTCTGCCTACAAACCCACAAAGGGACAGATGTCCTCAAGATGTCTGTCCCTAATTTCTCCATCCTACATCAGGGGAGGTGAGAGCAGAGAAAAGCTAACTGAACTACAACCTCAAGGAGTGTGGTTCCAGGCCATAGTTCAATTGCTTTCTTCCTTGCTTTGCCATCTCTTAGGGGTTGGGTCTTTGGGAAGGAGAGGATTGAGGAAAGGCCTGGGGGGTGTCAAATTCAGCCCATGGGCTAGAGGTTCCCCATACCTGCTCTTCACCATGCTGTTCACAAGATTAGAACAGACTTAAGACTGCTTTAAACTTTATGGTCACCAACCGGAGCCCACCCAAAAATGCTTTTCTGCAGTGGCATTTCATGTGGCAGGAATGTCATTCTGTACCCCCTTTACCACAACTGCTGCTCCAATCACATCAGCATATGAAAACAAGTGACCATCTAAATTGTATAATTTCACTGATGACTATAATGGCTCTAATATTGTATGCAATAATTGAGCACTGCTGAGGGTCCTTTTATTCCACCTACCCTGCCAAAAGTCATGGACATTCCTGCTTTCACAGTGGATGAACCATCCCATGGGTAGCTGCATGGGGTGGGGGAGATTTTAAGCCTGACTTGGATAAAAAAAAAAAATCATTATGGGCTATATTTTGCAACAGCAAAATATAGCCCATAATGTAACAGTATTTATGAAAACACAAATAAAATGTGAAATCAGTTCCAACAATTCAATTTTTCTTCTTGTTAAATGAGAAGTATCCTTCCATGTGTGTGTGTCAATAAATTAAAGTAACATTCATCTTATTCATATGTCTGTTTGTTTATTTAATAAAGGTGTTCTACAATAGAAAATTTAAAATCCATACAAAATCTAAAACCAATAAAATCAGAGCAGCAGTAAACCTAAACAGCAAAACACCATACGAACAATGGAGATGAGCTAAAATTATGTTAATAATGAAACAGGCTGAAATTGAAGTAACTAAAGCCTTTATGTGTTTAAATATACAATATGTCACACCCTTGGTCATGGTAATGCACTACTTATACATGCAATATGTTGCATCACACACACACACAAACACACACACACACACACACACACAAATAAAATTTAAAAAATCTTTCTGCAACAGTCACAAACAGCAAATGGACTAGGAACCCCTCTACAAGAATTCGGTTTGACGCCTGGTTCTCCGATTATGTGCATCTTCTCAGAAGCGCTTTATGGTTAAATGACTGTACACAGGAGGTACTTGAGCGCACAACTGGTGGCCTTACCAGTTGTTTGAAATGCGCTTTAGAAGTAGTTAATGCAGAGAATCGCTTGTTCACATAGTCAAAACGCACTTTAACGGCCGGAGCAAAATAAAACTCGCTATTTAACGCGTATTCGATAATGCGCATAATCGGATAGATAACGTGCCTCAACTCCCGATTTGCACTCCGCTCATGTAGAGGTAAACATTTTAATGAGACTTGAAAGAGCTTTAAACCTCTCATGTAGAGGCAGCCTAGTTCTCTCCTGGGCTATGTGGTCTCAGCCAATGTCCAAGCTCCGCATTTCTCAGCTCTTCCTGTTCTCTTTGATACCCCAAGCCCTGGCCCATGTCTTCAGATTTAGTTTGTTCTTCTTTGGCGATTACTTCACAACAGCCACTCATATCAGCATCACATCACTGCAAGGTAACCAGGGTCCTATACACACCCACCCACCCAAGAAGACTCCCCCACCAGGGCCAAAGTTAACATCCCACATCCTTAGGTGGGTGAGATGGAGGGAGCGTCATGTCAAGGAACAGGCTGTGCTTCTATTTGCTGTCGTGTGTGTGTGTGTGTGTGTGTGCCTGCCCAATAGCTGAATCATTCTGGGTGGTTTACAAACGTCTTTAGAATGTATATTAATTGTCCTAAACTTTGGTGGGTTTTGAAGTGGTTATCCAATCTGCAAATCTGTCCTATGATGAAAAATAAATCTCTGCACCTAGATAACCACCAGCCTGGCTATCCAGCAAGTGTGATGTTTATTTTCAAACTCATAACCTATGCTTGAAGAAGCATTTAGTGAAAATTCAAAGTCTGCTTCCAGTATTAAGGGGAAAAAAGGTCCAATAAAAGGTGTGATCTCACTTGCTGTGTGTATTTATGCTCAAATATTTGTCTACTTTTACAAAGAGGATCAACCAGCGTAATAATATTTCTGTCCAGGAAAAATGTCCAGTCATTTCAATGGTATGAGTTTGAATTCCATTATTATGACAAAATTATGATATAATCTATGGGCCCTTACAAGGCCCTTAAAATTAGTGGAACAGTAGAAGATGAGGGGGAATTCCATGAGGGTTTACATGAAACAGCAAGCACAATGGGAAAATGTTCTTCAGCTGAAAGAACTTCTAATTGGCACTTAACTAATATTTCATTATGAATTTCAGTACTATCATATATAATGGATACACTCTAATTAAGGATGTACAGATTTCGTTAAATCAATTTGCCTGTGTGTCATGAATTGTCAGGCATCTTTCATTCTGTCGCCCAGTCAATGACATAATTGATTTATCCAATTTTCCAAACTTGTGTTCATGTTAAAAAGAGCACACTTGTTCAAATGTGCACTTCAGACAATGCAACACACACTCCAGTCTGTATTTTCACATTTTAACCAATGGGGAAAGATGCACATTTTCAGTCAGTGATGTGATATATATATATATATATATATATATTGTACAACTAAATTTCCCTACAATTCTAGAAGGTAAAAGCCTGGTCTGCAAGTCCACATGAGTTGAAAAAATCAGTCCACTGCGAAATCCGCAGACTGGATCCACAGAAATCTGAAATCATTTAAATCGACTTTGGATTTATCTGACATCCCAAATTGTAATGCAGTGGTTGCCATTTTCTTATACTCCCCCACTGCCACTCTAAACTTACTTCACATTCTGGGCCTCACCCGTATGCATGATTTCATTTTTACCCATCTTCTAATAAAGAACCATTTTTATTTCCAATAATAAAAAACAAGGAAATGTGTCTGGGCATGTGCAGAAAACCTATCCCTCACCTTTGAGTGTAGTGTATGCCGAGACACATACAAAAGGGAAGGGGTTTCCAGGGGAAATGTCATGTTTCCCATATAGGCCTGGACCCAGTGTTGAATCTAGGAAAAAGCCAAGTCAGCTTAAGGCCTCATATTTTGAGGGGCCTCTAAAAATGTTGGAGATAACTAAGTTGTATTATAACTGAAAATGCTTTGGCTTAAATATGTTGGAAAGTCTGGTGTGAGTTACATCAGAGTTCCCTTATAGAGAGAAAGCCTGGCAACACAGCATTCAGTATTGGAGGCAATACGCATGGACTAAAACCACTATTCAATGTATTTTATTAATGCTTTTATGCACATTTTCAGAGAAGGCTATTTAACATCGTGTAACTACAAGCACCACTAACATTTTTGAACTACAAGTTCCCTTTCGTTACCCTCTCTATTCTAATGTAACACACATTTTCCTCTTTATTTTTATGGTATGGGGCTTCTGAATCTTGATGTGTCTTAGGGCCTCAGCATGTCATAAATTTTCGGCCAAAATATCTGGAGGGCCGTAATTTGCCCTGCCCCACCTTACACTGCCAAGTCAGCTGTACACACTGACCTAGCAACCTTCCACCCCACCACAAACAATGCCAAATGTGTGTCAAAGCTATCACTGTTACTATAATTTCTAGTTTGGAGAAGCGGGTGCTGACTGAGAAGTGGTGTTGTCTGTGGGAGAATGAACCGAGACCAAGCTGGCACATGGATTTAACACAATAATATAAACTAAAAGTTGGTTATGTACAAGATGTTGTTTCAGTGTTATAGATGTTATTATTATTATTTACATGGATGATTAACAATTAGCTGAAGCCTACCTCACTAACCCTCTACTCCTCCCTCAAAACTAAGATGATGTTTCGCCAAACCCCCAACACAACCTCCCTCAAAACTACTTGACAAAACAAAAGAAAACCCTCCTCTGATGTCATTCACTCACCCTCTCTCCCCAGGTAGGACCAAACCAACCAGCCACACAAAAGCCCCCTCCTGCCCACAGTTAACTCTTTCTTCTTTATTATTATTTATTTACAGCATTTTAATCCTGTCCCTCAGCCAAAAAGTCTCCCAGAGCAGCTTACAATCAAAGAAGACAGTCCCTGCCCTCAGGCTTACATTCTAAAAAAGACATGACACACAAGGAAAAGGGGATGGGGAGGGAAGAGGGGGGAAAAGAAAAAGAAATTTAGGAGACTGTTCAGCAGGGCTGGTGGGAAGGCCCTGCTCACCCCTCTCTTCTCCCAATGGAGGGACAGACCAACATCTCCTTCTTCTTCCCCACATGGTCATGATGTCAGTTAGCTTGGGGGGGGGGTCCAATTTGGAGCAGGCCTTGATGGTCTCTGTATACTCCTGTCTCCCTCAGTTCTTCTTCCCCACAGAGTCAAGATGACATTATCCCTGTGGGGGGCAGTTTTCAACTGGAGCTGAATATGGAGTACCTGAAGACTAAATACATTCATATTATTATAATAAAACTGGGTACCCCCCCAAAAAAAACCACAGTTGATTTTGTCACATCCACCTTGGTTGTAAGAGATAGGTACTAAGGAGTGAATAAGGTCCTGGGATGGACACATACTTTGAAACGGACATTTAGTTTACTGGTCAGTTCCCATTTATTGAGTTAATGGGACAGAAAGTGATGTGCTCTCGATATTGCCAATTTCAACAAGCTGAAGTGCACTCATCGCTCTATTGGAGCATGGTCACCATCTCTGATTGTTCTAGTTCATGCTCTAGAAATTGAGAGAGCCGAGGACTGGCTGTGTTGGTGCTTTATGTAATAGCAATCAGTCAGGTATATAGAAGATGAAACACAACCCTTTCTAAATTCCCAAGGATTGAGTCGTTATTGGAGATAAATCTCACCAGGTGCAGCATTCAGTCTAAGGTGTCATGTTGGATGAGCAGTAACCATGTCATGTGTGCCAGTAACAATGCTGTGTGGTCTCATGAATTATTAGGTGATACAAAATGATCCAGCAGGTACCAAGGAATAAGTGACATGGAAAAATAGGTCAACTATCTCTTTTACCTATAAAATGTTTTTTATATTTTGGAACCCAATATCAGCAATAACCTGGCAAACTCTACTTCTCTTTCTCCTTTTCACTGACCTTGTCTCTTCAGAAAAGGCTCATAGTTAGCAACATGAATAATTTGAACAGAAATGTATAAAGTATGCCCCCAAATGGGCTCAAAACACAATTTAGAGATCAAAAGGTGGTAATGGAATGAGTGTTCTTAAACAGTAATAGTATAATTAGAGTGGAGTCCAAATAAATTATTTCATTTTGCTTTTGCTTTCCCAGTTTCACCGTTGTGAAGAACACCATCCAAGATGATATTAGTGTCCAGGACTTGGACAAAAGTGAGAGAAACATATTTGATTTTCATGTGATTTGCTTAGCTGTTAGATGCAAGCTTTCATCAAACATGCACATTGCAACATGAATACTGAAACTCTTGAAAATTCAACTCCATCTTGGATGTAATGATTCTAGGCTGTCAGGACAACACAACACCTGTCCTCTCAGTGACTTACAAGACCCTGCATGCAAGAAGGTCAGGACTGATTCATAATCTAAGGTGTATATTCCAGTTTGGCCTTTTCTCCCTTTGGAGATTAGACAAATAGTGGATGCTAATAAGAGGAGCGCCCCCCCCCCCCACACAGATACACATACACACACATACCCAACATTTACAATCACTGCTCACTTTGCACGAACAGGAAATTTGCATGAATAAACAGCAATTGAACATGAGATTTGTGCAACTCTCTCCAAATCTGTGCAAGTTTCCTCTACATACCAAACTAAGGATGATTTAGTCTGCTGAGAAAATTTGCACAAATTAGGAAATTGCACAAATCAAACTGGGAATTGAGATCAGCACAAGCTTGTGTTCAACAATTTGTGAATCAAGACAAGCACAGCATGTGTTTGAGAAAATGTTCAGCTGTTTGAAGGTTCGGGATTGCATCGAAGCTTCAAACAGGGCATGCTCACATGTTTTTGTGAGCAAAACCTAAATTCTCATACATCTCTAGACGCATGGCCACCCTACCTGAGATAAATAAGGCCGTAGGATAAGTGATAAAGGTGGACACATCACTGGGCAGAGGTTAGTGAGCCACTTTGGCCATCAGCTCGAGCAACTGAGTGTTTCTCACTTACCCCTTTTACCTTCTGCACAAGAACATCTGCAAAGGCCATGCAATGGCCAAAGTGAATGAACTACCCACTCCCTCCTTCGTTCTGCAGATACTATAGACCCACAGTAGGCTCCAGTACACCAGGAAAGCCACCCCAAATGCTAGTTCTCTCAATCCCTTGAGAACCGAAGAAGAGCCCAAACTGTGCTGGATCAAACCAAGGGTCTATTTATTCCAGGAAATCTCATCACACAGTGGCCAACCAGCTGTCAACCAGAATCCAGGAAGTGGATCATCAGTTTTGTGGTGGCAGGACTGTTGTGGTGGTGCAGGCCCAGTGCCATGACGTCCCCAGACTCCTCATCATCAGAGGATGAAGGGGAATGGCAGGCTCTAGCAGATCCTGGGGAAGGAACTAGCAGTAAGGTAGGGCAAGAGCCCATACTTTCAGGGGGGAAGCAAGAACCAGCTGAAGCCTCTTTAACAGAATCTGACAGTGATGAAGGGGATCATGAGGCTCCTTCAACCCCAGCTGAGTGCAGGCTAATGAGAGAGAGAGAACAACCTTAGCAGGCTACCAAAGCTGGGAAGCTACAGGGCTAATTGCCAGTTAAAGCTGAGAGTTAAAAGGTTCTGAGCAGCCCAGGGAAGTTACTGGAAACAATGTGCAACCCCCAGTACGCGGCCCACCCAGAGCTCTGTGTGTTTGGATTCCCTGGTAAACCTAGGCCCCTTAGATTGCAACCCCAGCTCTGCCTGAGTCTAGAAGCCTCACTCTGTGACTGTGCTATTCAGCTGTGCCGGTGTTCCAGGCAACTGCATTTTTATTCTGGCTCAGCCTCCACACTTGATAAAGACAGCCATAAATCTCTGCTCTTAGCCGGCAAACACCAACACAAAGAGCCTAATCTGGACAGCTGGTGGCCATCAGGCTTTCACATCCCTCTCATGCCTGCCTAGCAGGGAAGGACAAATCTTTCAATTGGGGTTTCTCTCAGCGTCTAATTTTTCCAATCTTAACTTCAGTTCATCCCAAACTTTGACAATTTCTCGAAACATAAGTTTGGCTCATTCTGAGATTCTTTTTAAAGTTTCCTTAAAAATTCATAAGCATTTTTGTGTGCATTTTTGGCTAATACACCCATTTTTATGCACAACATTCCTAATTGAATGCATTGCAATGCATTTTTTCCCCTAACATACATGTTTGTGTCCCCGTTTTTGGTTTGGAGAAATCCATTACAAAATTCAGAGAAGTGGAAATTTAAAGGATGACTCTGAGTCAGTTCACATAGTGGTTTGATGGAGAGACGTTGGGTATGTTTGCATTGAAATGCAAACTGAACAAATTGCTATCCCAAATTGCTATCCTTCCCAGTTCTCTTGCTCAGGGCCCAGAAAAGGATTGGGGCCAAGGTAAATGTGCTCTCATGTTCTCCAAGAAGTACTTTGATTCTTATACGTTTCTCTACCAGTTCCAAATGATCTGCTTCCATTGATCTTCAAGCTAAATGGCCATGTAAGCTCAAGCAATGGTTGCTTTTAGATACAATTTATTGGTGAAAGTGTTTTGTTTTCCTCAAGTGCAATTTAATTTGATGGATTCTGAATATGTATAGAAACAAAAACCTTGCATAGTTGCCCTAGCGCTAGCCCTGTTTTTTTCTTATGTACAATAAAAAGGCATGAGAACAACAGTTAGATGTGTACAATGGCAAGCAAAGATGTGGACATTGCTTTGTTCATTCTAGCTTTAGGAGTTAAGCATGAAAGGAGTAAGGTTTATTTGAAAAATAAAAACAAAAGCATGCGAATTCTGAATGAAGTGATGTGCCGCATTGATGATATGAGATGTGCAGGATACACCAATATATGATCTCAAAAATACAGATTAGGGTAGCTTACTGAAGGCCAACAAGTGAGTTTATGGCTAATATGAGAACTTCTGCAACTCCACAACAGATTTAGCTCATGCACATTGGGCTTACATTGGAAATAGGAATGATGTATCTCTGTAAATATAGCCTGACTCTTCAAATTACTACCAGTCGTGGAATAGGAAACCATTGTCTCTATTCAGACCAAAACAATTTGAGTCAAAATTAGGGATGGACAAACTCCCCTTCATCTGTTCACGCTTTACTCGCTGGACTCCCACTGGCTGTCAGAACCTGGCAGGCAGGCAGAAAAAGCTGCCAGAGAGTCTGCTGGTACCCGGCGATAGCTCTTGAGCTTTTTTTAATCTACAAGTCACAATTTTGCACGAGATCGTGGATATTTATGGAAATTGTGTTTGCAAAATTTCAGAGCTGTGAAGAGCACAATTTCCGCTAAGTTGAAGGTGTAAAGGACCAATTATGTCTGCATTTCTGCACAAATTGTGCTATTGATGGGCAAATATTTGCGCAAATTGCAATTTCTGTAAATATTCCCACCCACAATTAATGCAAATGTGGATTTCTGCAAAACCACACTTGTGCTTTGCGCTTTGCACAAAACGGGGGCAGGAAAACATGCGCTTGCCTGACTCAACAAGCTTGAGCATCCCTGTTTCTCACACCTGGGGATTAAGGATTTATCTAATGGTGCCATTCTGTTGATGGAACTGCTTTTGTCAGTGGAAGCAGGAGGGAGGGCAATTTCTCCTCTCCCTGCAGCCCCCTGTGCAACCTCTAAATCTGTTCCCAGAGCAGATCTTTAGGTGTTGCAGAAGGAGAGTAGGAGAAAGTCCCATCATGTTAACAGCTTTCCACTACAGCAATGCTGGATTCAACCCTAAGAAAATAAAATCATATGACCACACCTTTTTATTTACAACACTTTTCGATTTGCAAAAGCTTAACTTTTTCCAAAAGAATCACAGGGGCCAATTAAAACTCTGAAAGTGTTTGCATTGGTAGTTGGACAAAGAAAGACATCTTGGGATATAATCCCACGCATGTTTAGACAGAAAAAAAGTCCTACAATTTCAGCATTCCCCAGCATGGCTGGTTGGGGAATGCCAACATTTGTAAGACTTTTTTTCTGGCCAAACTTGCATAGGATTGCACCTATGTGCATATATTTTAGCCCTTGGCAGGCATTCTGGACCTGAGTAGGGTAATCGTATGAGGAGAGGGTAAGCTCCTGACCCGCCTACTACATCATCACATTTGTCACCCTCAAGTTGTGGAGAGCAACTCTCTGAAGAGGGGAGGCTTCTGTATCTATAGATTCTCTCCACGCAAACAAGAATGATGGAAATAGGGCTCTTATCTTTTGTGCAAGCTTACTGATTAATTTTTGAAGGATGGGTAGGTTGTATGAATGTTGGCCGCTTGTTATTATTCTGCCGGATTGGTGTTTAGATGTCAAGGTAATGGCACATTTCATTTCAAACTGATCTGGAGCTTTCTTTATTTGAGGATGAAATTCCTCACATGCCTTCCAGTTGGGACATGCACGATAAGAGGCTATTGATCCATTGACAAATGGATTGGTTTTGAATTCTCTTATTTTTATGGCTGTCTTTTCCATAGTGCTCTTTAAAAGGTGGAAATATTTGACAGGCTTCCTTGCGCATATACATACAGGCACCTTAGTGAAAGCCTTCACTTCAATGACAAGTGGAATTACTAAAAAAAAAAAATGCAATAAATGGTAACAATTGACATTTTGGGGGAGCCTTTGAAAAGAAAAATCACGGATGTCCAATGCATTATGCAGTTGCTGAATGCCTGACATTTCAGGGAAGTTAACCACTCAGAGCTAGCATAATGGTTGTCAGTACAAAGGTATATGGATCTGTACTCACCAGCTCACAATAGAAACATCAATTTATGTAAGAGAGATGTGGATACTCAAGATTTACTTACTGCACAATCTTATACAGTTCCTAAGACATAATTCCAGCTGTGATCAATGAAGCTTACGCCCTAGTAAGTAGGCATAGGCATAGGATTGCAGCCATTGTGGTGGGAAAGACTGGATCTGATGGATCTGGAAACTGTAGTATAATGGTGAGGTGTGTAATAGAAAGAAAAACATAGACAGCACCCCAGCCACCTGACAACGAGTAGTTAAGGTAAACAAAAAAACACCTATCACCAACACACATTCAAAATAAATTATAAAGTACACCCTGAAAATGAGACAGAAAAATGGAACCCCTTTCATGGGGAAAGAAAATTTTCAGGAAATTCCTGAGATTTTTCCTCTTCTTACCTCCTAGAAATAAAATGACACTTTGCAGAATTGTCTCCACATTTTCTTCACCAATATTTTTGTGGTGGCTGCATTCCCTTCCCTTCAATGCCCTGGAGTGATGCTAGGAATACGGGCCCTTGTGGAGGATGCAAAATGGGGGCCAAGCTGTTAACACAGTTGATGCTGTAGCCAAAAAACTAAAAACTGTTGAAGGGGGGGAAGCTGTTCTCCGCTTGCCAGTGTTGATGCCTACCTGTGAGTAATAGTTGGAGAATTTCTCCTTCCCCTGGAGAAATTCAGTGAAATCCCCCCCCCCATTTTTCTACCCACAAATAGGGTGGAGAATTTTGAGAGGCCGCTTGTGCACAGCTCTAACCATGACATAGAGGGCAAAGAATGCTGAAGCATTTTCTCAATGATTTTTTTCCACCTAAAGCTTGTATTTGTCCCATTAGGGAAAAGATACATGTGCCTCTGTAAATGCAATATGCAATGCACATATACTAAAAACTGGAGTGTGTGAAGTAGTCCTGAGGAATGTAAGTTATGAGGCACCCAAACATATGCTTATGGAATAATTCAAACACATCTTGGCATGGATTCTGGCCAATATCTTTAAATCAATGTTTGTTAATAGGCAATCCAATGCCAAAAGTATTAACGGTAATATATTAAATCATGACAATGATACTTTGGTTGGTGCCTTTGCTTAACCTTCCAATCTCTTGGGCTGATCCTCACAATCAGGCAATGGCTCAATTCGGACGATACAATAGTCAATGGTGGGTTGACTAACCCTACCCTAACCCTAACCCTAGGGGGTACTCCCCAAACAACATAGTATAAATAATCAACTGAGGTGTGGATTAGGATCAGCGCTGAGTTGACTATGGCAGCATTGGAATGACACAATAGTCAAAACAACTGACGATTGTTTCCCCCACACCAGTTGTTTATTGTGTCGTCTGAACTGAGCCAATGTGTCGGTTGTCCAATTTTCCTCATGCCAGTACTGAAAGAACACATGCAATGCAGTCTAATTAATACCAAATCAAAGAAAGTGGAGAGAAAAATGTTTTCCACTCGGCTGGTTTGGAAGAAATTATGCCCTAATAAATTAATTCCTTGTTGATCCAATTTGTATTGCTGGTGAACTATATTGAGGTTATACACAAAGGTTAATTTCCACATCAGTTCCCTGTGAAGTTCTCTTTATTTTTTTACATAATGTTCTCATTTCCTCCCCATATTCTAAATGTCAAGACTTTGTGTATTTCTAATGTTCAGCCCTGGCAGTACTTCCCAAAATAGAGAATACTAAAAGTCAGTGATGCCATGAATTTCCTAATTAAAATGGAATCACAAGAATCTAGTTAAAACCGGCTGTGCAGCTGGACTTGAATAGTGTCTTAAAGATGACATCACTCCGGGTGAAATCCAGAGGTGCCTAGAAAGTTCAGCATCAGAGGCCCCATTAACCATGCTGGTTAAGGGATTTTGGTTAAGCAGCGAGTTTAATGGTGTCGTCTGACATGTGTTTTCCTTAACCAAGTGCCTCTGCTAACCACATTGTGGGAGGCTTCACTAACCCTGTTCTGCAGCAGGGTTAGTGGCACTAACTTTGGCTTAAGGTGTCTTATACAATGCAATTGTGGTTAAGGGTCCAAAATCATAGATCTAGCAATATAGAGTGGCCTAAATAGCCTAAATTGTACAACCGCCAGCTCTTTTAGTGCAAGGGCTGATGGGATATGGGGTGGAGCATTCAGAGGACTCCAGAGCTCATCAAACTACTTTGTGGTTCATTTATTTATTTATTTGTTACATTTGTATACCGCCCCATAGCCGAAGCTCGCTGGGCAGTTTACATAGGATTAAAACAATTAAAAACAATATACAAAAATTAAAACAGCAAAAACATACAACATACACACAATACACATATACATTTAAAACCGCTATAACAGCCCAAAAAAGCTACAAAAACAAACCCAGGCTCCTCAGATATTGCCAAATGCCTGAGAGAAGAGGAAAGTCTTGACCTGGCGCCGAAAAGATAACAATGTTGGCGCCAGGCGGGCCTTGTCAGGGAGATCGTTCCACAATTGGGGGTTCACCACAGAGAAGGCCCTCTCCCTTGTTGCCGACCTCCGAGCTTCCCTCAGAGTAGGCACCCAGAGGAGGACCTTTGATGTTGAGCGTAGTGTACGGGTAGGTTCATGTCGGGAAAGGCATTCTGTCAGATATTGTGGTCCCAAGCTGTGTAAAGCTTTATAGGTTAAAACCAGCACTTTGAATCGGGCTTGGAAACATACAGACAGTCAATGCAAGTGAGCCAGAGTAGGTCTTATATGCTCAAACCTTCTGGTTCCAGTTATCAATCTGGCTGCTGCATTTTGCACAAGCTGCAGCTTCCGAACCACCTTCAAAGGCAGCCCCACGTAGAGTTCATTGCAGTAATCTAACTTGGAGGTTACCAGCGCATGGACAAATGAAGCCAGGTTATCCCTGTCCAGATAGGGACATAGCTGGGCCACCAACCGAAGTTGGTAGAAGGCAATCCATGCCACTGAGGCCACCTGAGCCTCAAGTGACAGAGATGGTTCTAGGAGAACCCCCAAGCTACGAACCCGCTCCTTCAAGGGGAGTGCAACCCCATTCAGAACAGGTAGAAGACCCTCCATCCTGTCAGCAGAACCACCCACTAACAGTGCCTCAGACTTGTCTGGATTGAGTTTCAGTTTATTAGCCCTCATCCAGTCCATTGTCGCTGCCAGACTCTGGTTCAGTGGTTAAGGAAATTGGGAACTGGACAGGGTCAACGGTGTTGTGTGAGAGCGTATGGCTTGTGGTTAGCGCTAACCACAGAGAAGCATGGTTAAGCTAACCATAAAAGCTCTCAGTGTTGTCTGAACAGGCCCAGAGTCTTATCCCATTCCAAAACTGTTAATGATGTGTACAGTTAAAAGCAAAACAAAACAAAACCAGTAAAACTGGCTCAAGGAAGGAAATGGAGTTTTATCTCTTCAATTTCTGGCAACCAGTAAAAAGTAGGAGCAGACTTGTTTTCTTTGGGTGAGTTTGAAAGCCTCAGGGGTGGGGAACACAGACCTCCACTTGAGTGGAGTGCTGGCGAGCGCTCAGCAGCCACCCACCAATGTGCCAAAATCACACACTTCTCCTTCCTCCATCACTAGCAGCCACCATTGATGCAATAGAGGGAGTTGCACAATTTCCAGAGCCTCCATAAATTCCGCCCTTCCCTCTCACGGGCCAGTGGCGGCCTTAAAGGCCCCACTGCTGCCAGGATAAAGGTGTGAATGCTCTTCTGAGGCTCACACAGCCCGGAGGGTAGGAGTGAGCAGCTGCAGCAGCAGGGCGAGTGCCCGCCGAGTGAGCACAGGTGAGTTCGCTCACTGCTACAAGCTCTAGGCCCCCTCCCTTCCTCTCATGCACTGGTCATTGGGTGATTACCTGGCTTTTCTGCTGTTTTTCCTTCCATTCTAAAAGGTTGAAATGACTCTCTTAAGCCATCGTTAGTGGCAAGGAGAGCATTAAGCTACAAAATGCTGTTATTTTGGGCCTCACCCCTTTTGCCTTTTGCCCTTTCCATCACTGGAATGTAACGCTGCCCCTGAAAGCTTCTTTGAAACTGAATTTGGCCCTTGAGCTAAAAGAGGTTCCTCATGCCTGCTCTATAGATAAAGTGTGGTTTTAAAAGTAGCATTATACAGGTCATGAACTGACATGGAAGGATTGCTCGCCACAAACGTGGCATTTCTTGAACAGTTATGCGGAGCTTAACGAGGTCATGTACCATTGTCCTTCCTCTCTCGAGTTTCGTTAGTGGCATTCAAAGGACACATCCCACTGCCCGCTTATCACGCCAAATGATGCAATATTTCTCACCCCAGCCAATGGTACTATTTACACAGCACCATCAATGTGTGTGCCATGTTTAAAGGAATATAAACAAACAAGATGAATCCCCTCCCCGATGAGCTTACAATCTGAGTGTTGATGTCAGAAAGGAACAAGACAGAAAATGGAGCAGGGAAGCAGGAAGGGAAGAGACAAAAGTAACAAGGGATGGATATGCATTTCTTTTAAAATGCATCAGCGACCTTTCAAAAGAACACCCAGCCCAAGGCACGTCATCTTCTAGATACTTCCTCCGAGGGAGGCTTGGAAGAAGGTGACAAGGGAGAGGGTCTTCTCGGTGGCGTCCACTCAATTACAGAATGATCTCCCTGACGTAGCCTGCCTAGAGCCAACATGTTTTTAGATATGTGTTGTCTTTGTGTGTGCTGTCTGGTTATATGTTTTGACGTAAAATATATAATATATATTTAATAATAATAATAATAATAATAATAATAATAACAATTTATTTCTTACCCGCCTCTCCGTCTGGATCGAGGCAGGGAACAACAACATGATAAAATACATAAAACTGATTAAAACATGACACATATTATTAAAACTGCATAAAAAATCCTAAAACATCCTAAAAACATCCTTAAAACATTCTAAAATTCCACTGGATATGCCTGCCGGAAGAGAACAGTCTTTATAGCTTTCTTAAATTCTAAAAGACTGTTAAGTTGACGAGTCTCCTCCGGCAGGTCATTCCACAGTCTGGGAGCGGCAGAAGAGAAGGCTTTTAAAGGCTTTTGTTAACTGCCCAGACAGCTGGTACTAAATAATCATAACAATCATAACACCTCCAAAATAAGAGGTCTGGCAGATAGTAGAATGGATGCATGCATGCTGCACTACCAAAACTCTAGTGATTTTGAAAGCTTTCAGTATTTATATTGGGTAAATGCAGATATTGAGGGTTGTCTTGTGCATTCCCTCTTGCGAGCATGTGAAATGGGAGCTGCTTTAGGAAGCAATCTTGCATACCTTAGGTGCAGCGAGTAGGAAATATTTTTGGTGTTTATTGGCCGTGGTTGTTATGACAGGGACAGCCTCAAGGGCACTGTAGGAGGACACCCTGGCCAGATCTACACCAAGCAAGATAAAACATTTTGAAACTGTTTTGAAAACGGCATATGGAGTGTGTCCTGGGCCCCGACAGTTGTCAAAACTGTTATAAAAGTGTGCTCTGAAATTCCACACAGATTCCAAATATACTTGTTTGCCACACTGGACACAATCATGTCATAAGAGTCAGTTCCAAAGTTCTCTCTAGAAAGCCACCTTCTTGATGGCTTCAGGGATAGCAACTGGCTGGTAGTGCCCTGCCCACTCACCACTTCAGATGTGCTGAACATTTCTGGAAGGGTCCGGAATCACTCTTTCCATCTGCAGAGGGTGGTCCTGTTCCCTGTTTTAAAATGCTTGTGTTTAACAGGCAGGAGCTGTTCCTGCTTTCTGGCTTGGGTAAAATTTAGGAAGATTTAAGATTGATGAGCAATTGGTTTCTATTTATTTTTGCCTGGAATTTACTCACTTCACATGTCCCCAAACTAAACATGGACATGAATGCAATCTGTGGTCTTAAGTCTGTACATTTCTGTGCTTGTGATGCAATTTGCCCAACCACAAAAATGTGTTAGAAAAATGCACGTTTCAAAACTGTTAACAAACACATTTTAGTCAATGGGAGAAAAATGGCTACATTAAAAAAAAATGTGCTTCACTAATTTGTACATTTGGGAAAATTTACATGAAAATATGCGCCATTTTCATGCAAATCAAAGCTCGCAAACAGATATCTTAGGAGTGGATGGACTCACATCTTTCTGGTTTCATTCCCTTCATACCCCATGCTCACTCTGCCCTGGACCCACTCACAAACCCCCAGACCTTACTGGACCCATCAGTGAGTGCTCAGCAGCCATCCCTTCAGTGAGTCACCATTTTGCATAAAAATGGCAAATCGTCGTTTTCAGATCTTAAGCAAATAGTGCCCATAAAGTTGCCATTTACCCATTATTACAGCCATTTACACAATATCTTTTACTCTGGATTCTGATTGAGGGTTGAGATTGAAATTGCCTTAGTTACTCTGGTTCATGAACGTTGGAGTAAACTACCCTGGAAATCATGCCTACTGATTCACCTGAATTTTTCAGCATATTCAGTATTATTGACCATGGGATCTGGGATTGTTTCCCTTGGTTGGAAGCTGGGGACATTGCATTATGGTGGTACTATTCTTAATTCATCATGAAGATATCTGAATGTTGTGTGGGGATTGCTGAACTCCAGTGGCATTATTCTGTGAAATGCTAAGGGTTCCATGTTGCTCAGCATATGCATGAAGCTATAGGAAAATAATATTGTTGAAGGTTTGAGAGTTCCGTATGTTGGTGATACCCAACTCTGTTTCTCTGAATTTTTAAAATTTAAAATGAGATGATGAATTTTGTATAATTATGGTTTGATTGAGGATTAACAAATTTAAACTTGATCCATCCATTTTGTGTGTGTGTGTGTGTGTGTGTGTGTGTGAGAGAGAGAGAGAGAGAACATGTGAACATACAGGAGATCAGTTGACTGGGACATGGGTAATTTTCCTGTTCTAGATGAGATCATACACCTTCATCAACATGCCAGATTGGCTCTCTGCAGTCTTTTACAATGTTTACAAGAACATTATTGCCTTCAAGGTTAGGGGGATATTGAACAGTATATTTTAATAATTGTAATGATTATAGAAGATTAGTGAGCTTCTACATTAAAGAGTTTTTTTAAAAAAAAATCTTGTTGAGTTTATGGTTGTTGCTTTTCTTATTTTGTTATATAAACATCCCACTATATTTCAGGCATTTGCCAAATTAAAAATTAAGTAAATAAATAAATGTCATCTGGAGATTCATGAGCTACTTACTCATTGAATGGTAGGTTTTATATTCTTAGAAATAAAATCTGGATCATTTTTATGTGAAAAACGGAAGATTTATAAAGCTTTTCTTGACAATTTGGCAGCTCCTTGTATGATCAACTATGTACAAGAAGCCACACCCCTTTTAGTTAAAATTTGGCCAGCTTTAGTTAACCAAAATGACACTGGGATGGATCCGGGATCAGTCTTCTGCAAAAGGAGTGGACCTTTTACGGGGGGAAGGACTCTGTTCATGGAAGAACCCTCCACCTGATTTTTAGGGGATCCCCACACCACAGCTCACCTCATTCAGCAGGGTGTCCTGGCTCTCTTAGCACTATTTCCAAGGGACTGGAGGAGCAGCTGTGGAACTCCACTTCCACTACTGCAGTTGATCCAACATAAATCTGGATACAATTCAATGAAAGCCATGACATCACCTTACACATTGCAGGATGGAGCTGGATCAATTTCTATATCCTAAATGGACAGATTTGCAAGGAGTTAATATGTTCCCAGTGCTTTGTATTTTAAATTACATTTGAGAGAGAGAGGGGGGAAAGTAATATCCATATTGTACCTTGAAGGAAGACCTAAGCTGTAAACTTTAACAGCAGCCTGAGTTGGCAATCATTTCACTGGGACAAGACACTGCAATGGAAATTGCTCTATAAATAAGATCCCTTACAGAGGAATTAAAATGGAATTCATATTATTGATGTTCACTAGCGGCCATAAAAAACAGAAGACAGCCAGGAAGTGGCACTTGTTTCAAATCACCATCTGACGCATTTGAAGGACACCCTCAAAGTCGGTTCTGAGCAATGGTGATGAATCTGTTCATCCGGCTCTGGGTATCTCTAATGCATTTGGAAACCATGAGGAAATGCAGCCAGGAAGGAGGAGATAGGACAGATACTAGCCATACCTATAGAAAGTACCATTTAAGCATTATTCCCCAAATCTGCCCTGTTACAACACAACAATATCAAGCGGAACTGCTTTCCGTTGAACTTTTTACTATTATTATTACTCCTCTCTTTATTGGACAGGCTCTTCAGGGAATAACAACCTCCCAGAACTTGAAGAGGGAGCAATAATCAATCAAGCTATTTGCAACAGAATTCTCATCTCTAGTGTGAAGTCGTCTATTTCATAGACAGCAGCTCTTACACAGGCATTTCATTTAAGGGTTAAATGAACAGGCGAAGGGAAAGAGTTAGAATGCCTCCCCTCCATCATGGTTGTCATTGCCCTCATCAGGTTGAGGGTGAAACTTTGCATTAGGGAGCCATTTGTAGCTGTGTAGCCCCCCCCCCCCCCCCGGTGTAATGTAGAAACCTGGAAAATAAAAGTTCTCCGTCAGATTGGGAGCCTACATGGATGAAAATGGCTCCCTGTTACAGGCATTTGCCCTCAACATGGACAAGGTGACAAGGGACAGATCTATACCAAGCAGGATATAGCACTATAAAAGCAGTATGAAAGCGGTATGTGTCTATGGGCCCCAACAGTTGTCAGTGCACTTCAATACCACTATAAAACAGTGGTGTGGCTCCTGCCTCTTATATACCACTTTCATACCACTTTTATAGTGCAATATCCTGCTTGGTATGGTTAGGCCTGAATAGGGTAACTATCAGAAACTGAATGGTAGTTTCATTGTTGCTTCACCCCTTTGCTTGCTCTGATTGATCGCTGACATACCATCCAGCTCCTCATAAGCTCTCAGAACAAGCGAAATGTTGCTTGCAGTTAAACACATAACCTTTTAATCTGAAACAGGGCAGGGGAAATGGCTAGCAATTTACACTATGTTTTCTTTGAGGGGGGAGTCTTTTTGTCAGGGGTATTTTTTCAAGAAGCTTTGGAATATTAGAGCAAGGGAAGGAGGGGAAAATGGCAAGAGATAAGATTCCTCCAGCAGCTGAAGTCAAATTCAAAATCAGGGCAGGGAGAGGTTCTGAAGCAGTATGGAACTAAAGAAATTCATGACATAACACCATTTTTCAAAGCTGAATTTGATTAGTGAAGTTCCTCCTTAAGTGATACCGAAGTTGGTTGTTCTTATAATTCAGACAAGGCAGAAGCCAAGCATGACAAGCTAGGTCTATTACAGCATGTGGTATTTCAAGAGTGATGTGATTGATGCTCAGTTGTTAGCAGTGACATTGATGGGGCTACGCGTCTAGCAGGTGCTGCAAATGTTTCCATTTTGTTTAAACTGGCACTTATTTTTATTTGCTACTCTGAAAAAAAAATATTTTGAGTGAACCTAGTGCCTGTGAAAAGGGACAGATTTACAACCCTGGTGGTTTAAACATCACGTTAAAAAAACACACAATTGGCACATCATGATCTTATGAAGCATGAGCGTTCTTTGTGTAGCTTTGACAGCACATATCTAAAAGGAAACTCAGAATATAGCCTCCATGATGCTCATTCCAATCACTCTGCGACGATGATCTCAAATGCAGGTGCTTAAAAACATGACTTGCCTATATGCCAGGATGAAAAGGTGGCAAGTAGACCTAGCCATGCATGGGCTAAACATGAGCCTCTTTCCCTGTAAGGTCTGTGCTGTTGTAAGATGGACATCAGGTTTCATAGCCAAGTGGGAGATAATGGGTATTTTATAAAGAGACATTGACAGCATTCGTGCATCATGGAAATTCAGAAATTCATCACTGTCAGCTGAGCAGCAGCTGCTGGTGCAGTGAAAGTTCGATCATGTGATTCAGCAAGTGGCAGTGTAAGCTTGGAGTTGACTTCTAAGTTGGGGCAGTCAGCTGAGGTACCTGTCAGACATTTGACTGCTTTGAGTTGTTATATTATTTCCATGGGGTCTTTCTCACAGGTGTTCTAATCAAAAGCATTACCATGGGTTAAGTGTTTTCTGGCCATCCCCATCAAGTGAACTTACTTTTAATGCAGTTATCCTAGAATTCCCAGAGAAGGAGAGGGGGGAATTTGGTGATAGGGGTTCATTCCTTGGTCTCTCAGCTTCCCTTTCTGCCAGAGGTTTTTGTATCTTAAAATTAGTGGGGATTTTCCCACCGCCATATCCAACCAGTCAGGACAGCATTTTCTTGTGTACTTATGCAAACTAAGGCCGGATCTACATGTCATCCTCAATGTGCTCTCCCTGCTCCACAAGCCGCTTTGGAGCGCTGCACTTCGTCTAGCGTGGCTCAATAATAATAATAATAATAATATAATAATAATAATAATAATAATAATAATAATAATAATAACGATTTATTTCTTACCCGCCTCTCCGTCTAGATCGAGGCGGGGAACAACAACATGATAAAATACATAAAACTAATTAAAACATGACAAATATTATTAAAACTGCATTAAAACATCCTAAAACATCCTAAAAACATTCTAAAAATTACACTGGATATGCCTGCCGGAAGAGAACAGTCTTTATAGCTTTCTTAAATTCTAAAAGACTGTTAAGTTGACGAGTCTCCTCCAGCAGGTCATTCCACAGTCTGGGAGCGGCAGAAGAGAAGGTCCTCTGGGTAACAGTTGTCAGCCTAGTCTTGGCCGACCGCAGTAAGTTATTCCCAGAGGACCTGAGCGTGCGGGGCAGATTGTACGGGAGAAGGCGATCCCGCAGATAACCTGGACCCAAACCATGTAGGGCTTTAAAGGTAATGACCAACACTTTATAATTCGCCCGGAAACTAATTGGCAGCCAGTGGAGCGATTTTAAAGCTGGCGTAATATGGTCACCCCTAGGTGTACCGGTGACCAACCTGGCTGCCATATTTTGAACTAGTTGAAGTTTCCGGACTAGGCACAAAGGTAGCCCTATGTACAGCGCATTGCAGAAGTCAAGCCTCGAAGTTACCAGCACGTGCACTACCATCTTTAGGTCTTCCAACTCTAGGAAGGGGCGCAGCTGGCGTATCAGCCGAAGCTGATAGTAGGCACTCCTGGCCGTCGCATCTATCTGGGCTGTCATTTGGAGCGACGGATCCAGGAGCACCCCCAAGCTGCGAACACAGTCTTTCAGGGGGAGTGTAACCCCATCCAGAACCAGTTGACACACCTCCAAACCCAGGTTGCGGCCTTTGACAGCAAGCACCTCCGTCTTGTCTGGATTCAGCTTCAGTTTGTTTTTCCTCATCCAGCCCATTACCGCCTCCAAGCATTCATTCAGAGGAGACACACTATCCTTAGCTGACGATGTTGTCGAAGGCATAGAGAAATATATTCGGGTGTCATCAGCGTATTGATAGCACCCCGCCCCATGCCTCCGGATGATTTCTCCCAACGGTTTCATATAAATGTTAAACAGCATTGGGGAAAGGATGGCACCTTGCGGTATGCCACACAGCAGCTCCTTCTTTGCAGAGCAGCTATCCCCAAGCATCACCATCTGGAACCTGCCCGAGAGGTAGGACCGGAACCACTGAAGCACAGTGCCCCCGATTCCCAATCCCCTCAGGCGTTCCAGAAGGATACCATGGTCGATGGTATCGAATGCCGCTGAGAGGTCCAAAAGTACCAACAGGGACACACTCCCCCTGTCAATACCCAGGCGTAGATCATCCGCTAAGGCGACCATAGCAGTCTCAACTCCGTATCCTGCCCTGAAGCCAGTTTGAAATGGGTCTAGAAAATCAGTGTCATCCAAGACTACCTGGAGTTGAAAGGCAACCGCCCTCTCGATCACCTTGCCCAAGAATGGAAGGTTTGATACCGGTCTGTAGTTATTAAAGTCCAGGGGATCCAGGGAGGGCTTCTTTAGAAGCGGCCGTACCACCGCTTCTTTTAAACATGATGGAAAACTCCCCTCCCTGAGAGATGCATTAATAATATATTGTAATTGCGATCTAACCACATCTCCTCCCTGGATGACCAGCCACGAAGGACAGGGATCGAGAGGGCAATTCGTCCCCCTCACTCGTCGAAGCACCTTGTCCACGTCCTCGGTACTCACCAACTGAAACCGATCCAGTATAATTCTACTCGCGGAGTCACTGGACACTCCATCGTCAGCCTCTGCTATAACGACGGCATCTAAGTCGGCTCTTATCCGAGAGATTTTATCTGAGAAATTATTATTAAAGGCATCGCAGTGAACCACCGAAGGCTCTAAAATCGGATTCAGGGGGGAAGGTGCCCGGGTTAGACCCCTCACCAGCCTGAACAGTTCCGCTGGACGCGAATTCGCAGACGCAATGCGCGCAGAGAAGAAAGCTTTCTTCGCTGCACGTATTGCCACTAGTGTGGCTCAAGCCTCAGAGGCTCTGCTCGCGCTCTCGCCGCCACCCTTTCCTCCCTGCTGGTCCCAGGGAGGGAGGAGGGAGGGTTGTAAACAAAAGCTAGCAATTGGAAATCCCTCTCCCAATCGCTGGCTTTTGTTTAAAACCCTCCCCCCTCCCCCCTCCCTCCCCGGGACCAGCCTGGGTGAAAGGGCGGCGGCCACGGCGGCGCGGGCGTGGGCAGAGCCTCCGAGGCTTGAGCCACACTAGACGAAGTGAAGCACTCCAAAGCGGCTTGTGGCTCAGGAAGGGCGCATTGAGGATGACGTGTAGATCCTGCCTAAGTTTCTGTTTCCTAAATTCTTCTTTGACTTTCTGTTGAACCTCCTGCAAAGCTTTTGCTTCCTGAGCAGACTTCCTGTAATCTACCTAAATGTTTGATCTATAATTGATTAACCTTTTGGCTGGAAACCAACTAGCAGACACAAATAAAAGATATACCCCTCCCCCCACACACACACATAAGAGACAACAACCAAACTAAATACATGGAGGAGGGCTGCATCTCTTTACACACTCTGAGGTTGAAACTATGACTAAGAGCTCCATCACACCAGTGATTTAGTTCACTCTTGCCATGCCTGGGGTGTGGATTTGCAGCACAGTACTCACATGGTGCCATGCCTGTCCTGCTGACACCCTGCCTCTTCCCCAGCCTTTCCTACAACATTAAAAGCCTGGATTATTTTCCCTAAGCACATTTAATGCACCCTAAGCCTCCACGTAGTTTGAAAGGAACTGGGGCTTGAATGGATTGTATCAGTCCTGGCAGGGAAAAGCAATCTCTCACAGCAGCCAGCTCCAAGCCTCTATATAAAACCCAAACTTTGCATCCCAGGCTCGAAAGCCTTTTTTAAAAAATCATACAATGCCTGAATCTCTGCAGAGACAGAGATGCCCCAAAAGAGACATACTAAAGAGTCATTCCATTTTGCCCAGCAAAAAGGCAGTTCGGTTGAAGTCTTCATCTGACAGGACCTGACTGGAAGGAGAAAGAGAAGGGGAGGAGTGGAGTGGAGCCAAAGAGCTAACAAGTGAAGGAGCAAAGATGCGAAAGATCAGCTATTCAGGTGAAAGGGATCATAAGCTTGACCTGCTTTTGCCTCAGAGGTTTTAAAAAAAAACATGGAAGCAAACCAGGATGTGTGTGAAAATAAGGTTTGATGGAGGTCTAATACATTGGATTGGTTTCCCTGGTCTAATGTATGGCCCCTTGGGATGTATTCTGTGGGTCACAGAATGGAAGCCTTAAACTCTTCAAACTGAAAATTTCTGTGTGTCACTAATTCTTTACCTCCCCCTAAACCAGAAAGTCTCTCTCTCTCTCTCTCTCTCTCTCTCTCTCTCTCTCTCTCTCCTATCTATTTATCCTTAAAAAAAAGCATATATACAAAAAGAGTAGACAAAATAAAACATAATGGGAATTTATTAGCCATTGATTTCAATGAAATGTCAGTTATACTCATTATTGCTATTATAGAGCGAAGAGTAAATTGTTAACATTTCAATCAACAACATTCCCCATCAACAGAAGTCAAGTTTAATGTTCGCACGCACACACATACACATACACACACACACACTGAAAATCTTATCTAAAGTAATTTGATTATGTGCTTTTGAGCCTCACTCCATCAAAGACTTTAGTTTTAACCCAGGGTTTCTAACAGAATTATACATTGCTCAAACTCCGAAGTTTCTTCTGCAGTTAAGTACAAGGAAATTTCAGATGTAATGGGATATATTAATTCAGTGATCTTTAATGATGAAGTCCAGCCTCATTCATGCTGAGAACATTCTTGTAGGCCATTTCAATTCTTGGAGAGCAGAGGGTAGACATGAATGAGTGACAGATTAGAGGGAGAAACATAGAGCACTCCTAATCATGCTTCATTACTTGAAGAATGGTGAGTAACTATGTGTAGCTACTAGAGTTGGTTTATTTTGTCCATTAGTCATATCAATGCTCTTTCGGATAGAGCAATTAAATAGATCATTAGTCACTTTATGGGGTGTCCATTCAGAAGTCAGAGGGAAATTCTTTCACTCCTCCAAAAAGAACTACATTGTTCTCCTGATAAAAATCAGAATTCCTCCTATATTACCAGATATCTGACTATTAAACACACACACACACACACACACACACACACACACACACAGAGATCAATTAGCCGTTGTTATCATACAGTCATGGTAGATTGATGTAACATGCCTGAATCCATTGAATTTGAAGTTGTACAGAAGTTCAGCTTAGTCTTTTTCAGGTATGGAGCCCTGATCTTTGAAGACATCTTCCGTGGTCATGGATAAGAGCTATAGAGAGAGGGTTGGTGAAGCCCACCAGCTGATAGCAGACTGTTCAATGACACAACACAGCAAGAACAAAGCAAGAGTTGAAGAATACTGCTTCTGCCAACACCAACACAGGATGGGAAGCTTCTACAGCCCATGCAATACTGTTCCAAAGTGCTGCATTTTATGTCTCACTCCGGGAAAGCTGAACGACCTACTCACTTATGTGGAATAAAGTGCACACTGGAATACCATTGGTTGGGAGGACTTTTTAGAACCCTATTTGGGATGAGGGTCTGGTTTTGTTCACTCGCAAATGTGTCCCAGATTGTAGCCTGCTTATTCTGTGCCATAAAACTCAGTGGGAGCCATTGGGAATTGAGTCACTCCCATCTACTCATCCTTTGTTTTAGAACATGGCACAAAATAAAATAAAATAAGCAGTAAACATTGTTCTGCTTGCTAAGAAAACAAAATTAATGATTTTTTATTATTATTATTATACCAACATTGTGGCTAAAAGAGGCATTATTTAAAATGGTGCCTAGCAGCTACATGCTTTTTTCTTGTCCTTTTTTTAGTTGTAGCTGCTGCGTACAAATTTAAAGTGCTATTTATGTTGGCCCTTAGTTAATGAGGCTTTGCCACTGAGACCTTGTTGGAACAGGGAGAGATGTTTTAGAGGAAGACCAACAAGGCTAAACAAAGATTTTTAAAAAGTGAATATAATGGTGATGATCGAGTTCCGTTTCTAAGACATTCCCTTCCTTTTCCAGTGGTGAGTGATTTCACAAAGTGTTGACTCTTCCTTCCACTTTGATCAAACCCAAGCGAGCTTTATTATACAAAGGGCTGAGTACTAGGTGACTCCAATTGTGAGATCCATAAATGACTGGCAAAAATTCATATGCATGTCTAGAGGACATGTCACATAACCTCTCCTAACAATAATGGGAACAAAACAATGGCAAACTCCATTTCACAAAGATGAAACTCCACTCCAGGAGCACAGTAGATTCCATAAAGCATTAAACGATAATTAACCTTGCTCTACTTTTGTGACCTACTGATAAGGTAAAAATAGCATTCCCCACCACCACCATCTCTTGCTGGCATTCTACTGACATTTTCTGATTCAGTATATGCAGCTCTTTCTTGTGCCCTGTACATTCTCAACACCTCCGTTTTCATTATATATGCTACAAAAGAACTGGTGGAATAAAAATAGCACCTGGGCATTATGACCCTTAAGTTCATAGCCCACTACGTCTCTCTTTGGTGGACCTCACACTGACATAGACTACGAAATACTAAAAGTGGAGCATTATCCTTCTCCATAGCTCAACTTCTATGTCGCAGCAGGAGTAGATACCTGGCAAGCCAAAGCTAACCAACCCCCCTCCCTTCAAAGGTCTTCTCCCCTAGACCCAAGTGATGCTCATTGTTCTTACAATGTTCCATCCAAAGAAATTATGATTGTAGCCCACGTAGTTTGCTGATGGCTTTATGAATGGGGATGGGTGAAAAAAAAATCACTTCAGTTTTGATAAGAATTTACCAAGATTCACGAAGTTCTCCATATTCAGGACTAAAAGAACTTGAGATTTTTATTTTAAAGAAGAATGTGGGAGAAATAGAAACTGATGCTCATTTCCAAAACGGGACAGATCAACAAAACATATTTCTGCAAGCTCCTCTGACCTCCCAGTTCCAGAAACCAGCATTTTATCTCATTTCCATTTGCTTAATGACCTACTAGATTCTCATTGTGATAGTTCTGGGTAGGGATGTAAGGATCTTGTGTACACCACTCCATTTCAGTTTTGTCAGGCATCATCTGCTCCATTGTCCGCTGATTGACAGATGCATATATTTCCCCCCCCCTCTGGAAAAGTATCAGAATTTACTAAACTTTCACGGGTTCATAAAATGTTTCATACTTTTCTTAGGTCAATGTAAAATCAATGAACACAGCATACTTAAAAAAGCTTAGGAGTGTAAAAAGTTGTGTATGTGTTTGTGTGGTTTTAACGGCATATATATTGCTGTATTTTTACTCGGCTTCCTTTGTTTTGTACAACTAAAGTTGTAGACAAGTCTGGAAAGTTTTTTAAAAAGAATTCACAAGGCAGCGGTATCCGCGTGACTCTAAAAATCCTTGGAACATTCCATGTGGTAGAGTTATTTCAACCCAGTGTCATTTAGATCCATTCTCTCACTGGATCATGTTAGCATACGGGCAGTGTTGAATACCACACATTGCATACATTCTGCAGAGCACTCCTCCGATTCTGTAACACTGGCAGTTCTGTTAGGCTGCCAACGGTGTGTAAGTGACAGAAAATCTCTCCTCCCAGACAAGGACAATGCAATCAAAATGCCAATATGAAAGCCAGTGTAGTGTAGTGGTGAAAGTGTTGAACTGGGACTTGGGAGATCCAGATTCTATTCCCTACTCAGCCACAAAGCTCATTGGGGGACTTTGGGCCAGTCACTGATCCCCAGCCTAACCTACCTCACAGGGTTGTTGTGAGGATAAAATGATGAGGACGAGAATCATGTACACAAACTTGGGCATCTTGGAGGAAAAGTGGGATAGGAATGTAACAAATAAATAAATAAGAAATAAATGTGCTGTGTGCCTGGAGCTTGCTGGTGACCGGACAGCATTAGCATTTTCTGCGATTTAGAAGGAGAAAACAACAGCACATATTGACTCCGAGGAATATTGTAATAGATTTATGGCTCAGTGTAATTACATTACAAGAAATGCACAATTACAGCCAGCTCTGTAAATAGTAATTTGCTTATATGATGCTCATGTTTTATAGCTGTATTGTTTATTATTTGTGTTATTGTATGCTATCAACTGTATACTTTAACATTATGTGTGTGTGTGTGTGTGTGTGTGTGTGTATATATATATATATATATATAATCTTATGCAGTAACATTGTCCTTTTAAAATATTTTAATAAATTAATAGACTATTGAAAGAGACGTTCATGGCTTCCTTGTAAAATACAGCCCCAGGACTTGGACTGCCTTTGAGCAATCAACGTATTTCTGATTTTTAAAAAAGATTTTCTATCCACATGTCTCACAAATGACATCCCATTGTTAAGGATGCCACCCAACAGCTCCTAGAAATAGTCTTTTCTAGAGCTGTTGCAGCATCTCATTATGTGCTGTTTATACAGCATTGTGTAGTGTTTATATATGTTCTCTACCATTTAGCCACCTACGTATTGGTAACCAGGCCTTGTATGTGGCACCATAGAAAACGAATGTCAAGTATTCCCCACTTATCCAGGATATAAATTTGAAGTGCTACCATTGCAGTGATTGACACTTCTAAAGAATGTGACTGATTGGCATTGTGGCTGCTGCTCGACAGCCCACCAGGAAGCAGAGGGGTGGGGCGTTTTAGAAAAGATGTAATGATGCATGAAGTATGGGTTCCATTCCCCAATATTGTAACAGACATTGGTTTACTTCCCCACCTTGAAACACAGGAGTACAGCACACTCGCTTTGAGTTTCCTTGTTTCAGATTCAATCCAATACTTGCAGCAAATTGGTTTTGGGCTTCGAAATGTACAACCTGTTTGGTTGACAGTTACCCCTTTTGCAATTTCCGGATGAAGACAGGGGTGGACAACTTGTTTTGGCCTACAACTCCCACCATCCCTTACCATTGGCTTTGCTAACTAGAGCTGATGGGAGTTGTAGGCCAAAACATCTTGCCCACCTGTACTTTAAGCCAGGGTTGTTCTTGGAGGTGTGTATGCAGCAGTATGTTTGTACTGGGAGAAGAGGTGGTTGAATTTCCAAATGAGACTCCACCATTGTTAGTCATGGCTAGTTTACTTATATGCCACATTTCCCAGAAATTCATTGTTCATGGAACAAAGCTGTTCATGGGAAATAAAGTGTCAACAATCCAAATATGCTAACAGCACAATAGCTATAATACATAATAAAATGGTAATACATTGTATTCTAACCTTGAGAATTTAATAATTCATTAAGAGTTCATGAAATATATTCAATCATAAAAAAAAATCATTGCTGTTATGAAAGACCAGAAGATAAGGCCTTCTCACCTTGATCCAAACTCCACAAAGCTAGGAAATGGGAAGCTAAGGTTGATGCCTTATCTGACGTGACCCCATGATCAGTCATGATGTTGTGTAGTGTCACAGATTGTGCTTGCTTACAACTTACCCTGCATGCACCTACACTTTTCCTGGGTCTTTCTGTCAGGCCCAGTCCTTAAAGAAACCTGGGACCCTCAAAATCCTATAGTTCCTGACACACTTTAGGGAGAGTCATGACAGTGAAATTGGTAAAACACCAATACACATTAGTGGCATAGATACTAATGTTGTGCCAACAATTTCTCCCATTAAAATTTAGACCATTCTCATTCAATTTGATAGAAATAAAATTACTTTCGAAAATAAATTCTAAGGAGAAGAAATTTCATAGAAATTCTCATGGGTTTGGTTCAGGATTGAGGTTCAGGATGACTGAGGAGTGTGTGTTAATGTCCTGTCTTTCATGGTACAGTCACCTCTCTGACAGCCTGTAGCCTCCTTGGCTTCCCGGATTTCCTGGTCGGGGAAGACATCATAAATTTATTCCTCCCATTGGGCCTTTTCTGATCAGGAAGTGTAGGCAGCCTGGGATGCTGTAGAGCAATTGTAAGATGTGTAATAGAAAGAAAACTATAGAGAGCTATGTCACAGGGATTAAGCAAGGTCAAAAACACCCCCAACACACATTCAAAATAAATTATATACTGCCCTCAAAATGAGGCAGAAGAAATAGAAGCCCCTTTCATGGGGAAGGAAAACCTTCAGGAAATTCCTAAGATTTTTTTTTTCTTAACCCCTAGAAATAAAAGGACACTTTGCGGAATTTTCTCCATATCTTATTCAACATTATTTTTCGTGGTGACTGCATTCCCTTCCCTCTCTGCCCTGGAATGATGCTAGGTATATGTGGCATTGTGGAAGATAGTTGCCAACACAGGTGATTCTTTTGCCATTTCCAGTGGCAGTGCAAAAAAAACCCAAAAAACTCCTAGGAAAAGAAAAAAAAAAACGAAGAAGGTGTTCTATAACCCTTGCCAATGGTGATGCCTACCTGTGAGAAATTCTTGGAGAATTTATCCTCCCTTTTGACAAATTCAGTGAAATTGCTCCCCCCCCTTCCATTTCTCTAGCAACAAATAGGATGGAGAATTTCAAGAGGCCGCTTGTGCACAACTTTAATAGATACATCCTGAGTGCCCCATCCTTGTAAGTGATATGGAAGAGAGAGCAAGGGAAATGACAGTATGAAGTCTTCATTCCATGAGGCAAAAGCTTCTAAACATTACAGGGTGCCCATATGGAGAAATCTCTGTGGGAATGACATTTTGAGCAGCATCCCCATGGTGAGTAGAACATGTCCCCCTGCTGTTAAACTAAGAGTAAATAAACATATCATAAATCAATAGGAATATTATTCCCACTCAGGGCTTATTTGGTAATGATCTTACAAGGAGTAATTTGACAATTAAACAAAGAAAAGGAAAAGCAAGTTTAGTATTTTCCCTAGTGCCACCACACATATTAAAATCAAAACATGAAGGCTTTTATGGTCGCAATCCTAAAGCCACCTATGCAACACAGGAGATCTTACTTCTGAGTAAATGTACATAGGATCATGCTGTAAACTGCTCCAGTTGGAAGCTGTCAGCCCTAACTCATATTCAATGTGGTTTTCCATGTCGGTCTCTTTCTATGCCACCACAAAAAGGAGGGGGCTGGAATTACATGGAGAAAGTTGCTAAAATTGCAAGGGTGCTAGGGATAAGCGCTCCGCTCATGCACTGCTCGCCAGACCCCTGACTCTTGCCCAACCCTGGGAGGTGCACTGGGCAAGCAGCCAGATGGTTCACCATCACCTGGTGAGAACGAGTGCCTTCCTGTTTTTCTGTGAGCTGCCATTTTGTGTAAAATCTGGTATAAACAGCACCATTTGTTCAAACCTACAGGTGTAAATGGTCTAATTAGGCAATTTTCACTTGCATTTTCATGCAAATGGCGCTATTTATGACCATTTTGTGCAAAATGGAGATTTCCATAAACAATCTACCCCCCAATTCTGTGCAAATGGTGGCTCATAGAAAAGCCGGAAACGGCAAGCTTTCCTGAATTGGTGAGTGCTGAGTCGGGCAAACTCTGGAAACCACGAGCTGACATCTGGAGGGCCGAGCTGATGAAAAGTTGGTGAACTCAACCCCAAACCTTATTCCTCTTACATCCCTAGCATGAGCCAGCTGCTGATCTACCTTTGCAGGCATCATGGGGGCAGGCAGATTCAGGCTGGATTCTATATAGCAGATAGTGCCCTTTTCTGTGCCTCCTTTGATTGGAGGCAGAGGTTTTCAATCAATGCTAGAGACCTCTGTGCTTTTTGGATTTCTAACTGCAAATTGTGTTCAGTACTGCATTTCATTCTGTGAGATGTAAATCAGATTAATCTGTGAACAATAGCAACAACTCTCAATGGAGTGATTGTTTTCACCTAACCCTACTTACGGTTGGCCGCCATTTCCTGGCCAAAATCTGCTTCCAGGAATCAAGCTGGTTTATTTGCACATGTGCTCAGCTTTTCTCAATTTCTCATAACACCCCAACTTATCCATATGCAAGTATAGTATTGTTATGAGTATATACACCTTGATAGCTTAATGATAATACCATGTTTGTGAGTGTATATACCCCTGAAAACCCAGTTACTGAATACCAGAATGGGTTGTTGGCTTTATACCCTACTCGTAGTCTTCACGGAAGTATGTTAAAGGACACTGTTTGAAATTGGAAGCTGAAAACTTGGACAGATACAGCAGGGCCCCTTTTATAATATTTAGAAAAGTCATCACTCTGTATGGACCCAATCCAGCCAAAGTTAAGCTCCTTGAAATCCCATTGATATTGGCATGTGTTTAACTGTCCCTTTGAAAGCAATGGAATTATTCATAAGAAGAGCCATGCTGAATCTGACCCGGGGTCCATCTAGTCCAGCATTCTGTTCACAGAGTGGCCAACCAGCTGCCTATGGGAAGCCCACAAGTAGGACATGAATGCAACAATACTCACCCATGTGTGTTTCCCAGAAACTGGTATAGAGAAGCATACTGCTTTCGATACTGGAGGGAATATATAGCCATCGCGACTAGTAGCCAGTATTCCTCCTCCATGAATCCCCTTTGAATGTCATCTGAGTCAGATGGCTCTCGTGGTAGGTATAAAATTCCATAGTTAAACTATGGGCTCTGTGAAGAAGGAACTCCTTTTGTCTGTCTTGAATCCTCTAGCATTCAGCTTAATGGGACAACCTTGGTTCTACTGTTGTGGGAACATAAGAAAGTCGTCTTCTACTAGAGAGAAACAGTGTATTATTGTAGTGCAGACTTGGATATTTATTGTACCATAAAGAAGGTCTATCTAAACTGCTGCCAATGTCATCAGCATTGCCAGCTTTTTACAGGACCTGATCTTCCACTTTTAACATTGAAACAACTTTTGTCTCATCTGGATGATGAGGGTTAAGATTAGCAGGTATGCATATGGCTTTTTAAGGTGGTTTCTATTTTTATTGTGAAATTTCAACAAAAAGGAAAATGGAATTACATACATTTAAATATATCAGTTTCAATGCATAGATATGAAATGTGTGTGTGTGTGTGTGTGTGTGCATGCGTGTGTATCCACATACATCGATATGAGGAAATGCAGCTTTCTAAGAATTATACACACATTTCAACAGTGCAAACTGTTTGGGGAACCCTGTGTATTTTAACATACAGAGAACCTAATGCCATCAATTTAGAGAGAAAATCAAGACAAGAAGATTCCCAAGCTGACAAAGATGGAAAATCTGATCTACGAGGAAAAGACAAAAACTTAGTAAAGGGCAACACCTAGGCCAGATGATATAAAGCAAGGTCCAGAAAGTCAAACACACCTTCCTTAATTGGAAGTTGAATCTTTTCCAAGGACACTTGTGGCACACACCCACACTCATTGACAAAACAAGCCATTGACTATTTGATAATATTTGCTAGGTATAGATAAAGGAATTCCACATATAACAGAAACAATCTGGCTTTTTAAGTTATAGCTCCAATAAAACAAGTTATTGGAAATACCACTAAGCAATAAAGAAGTGTCACTGTTTTTATAATCTGTTTCAAAGCAGGAATGGCATATGGAGACATTGCTGCTAAGTTCTTCCGCCAAATCTGTCCTTGCAGAGTTGCCCCTTCATAGGCTCTTTACAATGTATTGGCACCGACAGAGCAATTATGTAAATGAATACAAAAATGGTTCTTTTTGCAGAGAACACAGAAACAGTGGTGAGGTTAGAAGTTATCCTTTTAGTACAAAGAGAAAACAGTGTTTGCTTAGGGAAAGACCCTTCAAGATATCTGCTTATTACACTTCTATACCGCATGATAGTTGAAGCTCTCCAGGTGGTTCACAGCAATTAAAACCATACAATACAACACAATAAAGTACAATGTACACATTTAAAAACTATGGTCGATTTTTTTTAAAAAAAAATAACCAAAGAGAGCCTAGCTGCAAAGATTTAAAACACAGTACCATATTTAATACAGCAACTGAAAATGCTCTAATATATGAAATATGAAGTCTATGGTAGGGATGTGCATGGCCAGAAATATCGGAATCGGATCGGAATTTCCGATATTAAAAATATTGAATCCAATCATATTGGGGGGTACCCGTATTTGATCGGATCCGATATCCGATAAATATCAGAAGTTCCGATCCAATCATGGACCACCATTTCAGGTGTTTTCCCATAGGCTTGCATTGGGGGAAAGAAAGCTTTCCCCCAATGCAAGTCTATGGGGAAAGACACTGGGCTGGCATTCCCTCCCTCCCCCCACTCATGCTCCTTACCTGCCCCTGCCGCAACCGCCATCCAGCGCTGCCGCCCGCTGGCTCTGTAGTACTGAGGAACAGGTCGGAAAGCCTGTTTCTCAGTACTATGGACCAAGGGGGCGGCAGCACTGGATGGCGGCAGTGGTGATGGTGGCAGGTAAGGAGCGTGAGTGGTGGTGGGAGGGAGAGAATGCCAGCCCAGTGTTTTCGCCATAGACTTGCAGTGGGGGAAAGCTTGGATATTCGATATTGGACATATGGATATTGGATCCGATCAGATAGGGCCTCCTTAGGAAATAATCGTTATCGGTCATCAGATGTCCGATAACGTCTTTATCGATTCATTATTGGACATCTGACCTGATACGATACACATCCTTAGTCTTTGGTATATTAACAAAGAGCAACTGAAGTAAAATAGATTTACACATGCTATCAATAACATGCCAATATTTGTTGGCAGAGGAGAAACAGCTAGGGATGTTGTGAGCATCTGGTTGGGGGCTCAAGTTCAGAGGGTTTCTGTCAGCTTGGCACCCTGGACCCCAGTTGATGGATCCCTGTGCTTGCCCAACTTGGCATGCACTGAGTCAGGCAAGCACAGCATTCCCTGCTGCTCCACCAAGCCGCCATTTTGCACAGAATGGTGGCTCAGCCTTTTCTGTAAATCACCATTTTGCATAAGTGGTGGTCATAAAGAGGTTTATTTACGCAAACTTACAGGAGAATGGGGTTGCACAGCAAACAGGGTCAGGAAGCTGGCAGGGGTCTGCAGCACTTCACCCATCCCCAGAAACAGGTATGGCTGATTTATTATTATTATTATTATTATTATTATTATTATTATTATTATCAATCTTCTGTGGTACTTTGCCTGGAAGTAATTTCCCTAAAAGGTACCTTTTAAATCTTCAAAATAAATAAAATTTCAAAATAAATTAAATACATTTATTTATTTAATTGAATAATTAAATAAATAAATCAGGCAATTTTCAGTGGAGAAAACAACAGAGGGAGGGGATACTCAAGCATCCACCTGCCTTTTGCTTTTCTATTGCATCCCCACCCACCCATACACGCACAAACAATTGCTTTCACCCTGCATGGTTTCAAATAAGTTTTTGCAAAGGTAAACACGTATCCTAAGAATTTTTCAACCATTATCATTCAATCTGAAAGAAAAGAAATTGTTTTCAAAAATAAATTCAAAGAATTTTGGAGAAATTCTCATGGATGCTTCCCTTACTTATGAGCTGACTGAGGAGTGTGTATAAGTGTCCTGTTTCATCTCTCTGACAGCCTGTACCCTTGCCTGGGGAAGAAATCATGAATTTATTCCTCCCATATGGCCTTTTCAGATCAAGAAGTGCAGGCAGCCTGGGCGACTGTAGAGCAATGGTGAAATGTGTAATAGAAAGAAAAAAATATAGACTGTACCCTCAGCCACCTCACAGTGATTAGTTGAAGGTCAAAAACACCACATATACACACACACACAAACACACACACACACACTCAAAATGAATTATAAAGTGCCCTGAGAATGGGACAGAAAAATAGAAGCCCCTTTCATGGGGAAAGAAAACTTTCAAGAAATCCCCGAGATTTTTCTTTTCTTACACCCTAGAAATAAAAGGACACTTCGCAGGATTTTCTCCATATTTTCTTCATCATTATCTTTTTGTGATGGCTGCATTCCCTTCCCTCAATGCTGCCCTGGAGTGATGCTAGGTATATGGGGTATTGTGGAGGAGGCAAAATGGAGGCCATTTGCAGTGGCAGTGAAAAACAAACAAACAAACAAACAAACAAAAACTTATGGAAAAAGAAGGAAGCTGTTCTACATCCCTTGCCAATGGTGAAGCTTACCTGTGAGATATTGTTGGGAAATTTCTCTTCCCCCTGGAGAACTTTGGTGAAATTGCCCCCCCCCCATTTTTCTACCCACAAATAGGGTGTAGAATTTTGAGTGGCCGCTTACGCTCAGCTCTAGTTGTATTGGGTGGCGGTGGTGGGGAAATAGCATGCAGGGAAAGGGACAGGCTCAGACCCCCCCCCCCCATACATACAGATTTATTGAAAATCATTCCACTTCTGCTGCTGCTTTTCAGGAATAAATCAGGCTGTCATGGCTTTCTATTTTTCTTACACACAATCAATGGAGGCTGGTGTCTCCAAATTCGGTGGGGTTGTGAATCCATTCTGGGTTTCAGTCAGAACCAGCCAGAACTCTAAAGAAGCTAACAAGTGTGCTAAAACCTACCTGCAAAATAGTTTCATCACCTTGAATAGTTCCTCTAGAGTACATTCTGGTTCTGACTGAAACCCAGAATGCATCCACAGACCCACCAAAATTGGGGCCACCAGCCTCCACTGCACACAATTATATGTGACTGTATTTTGGGCCTGCCTACCACACACACAGGCTGAATTCGGACAACACAATAGTCAATGGTGGGGAAATAATCAACTTTACAGTTGTTCAACTAGGGGGTACTCCCCACACAACATGGTAATAAATAATCCACTGTGGTGTGGATTAGGATCAGCGCTGAGTTGACTATGGCAGCATTCGGACGACACGATAGTCAATACAACTGACGATTGTCCTCCCCCCCCCCGTTGCTTATTGTGTCGTCCGAATTCAGCCACAGACTCCACCCACTTCCCTATCTCCTCTGTGCTAGAAAATGCTTAATCAGCAACATTTCTACAATATCAGGCTGATGGAAGAGGCTTAAGTTCAGGACCGGGGGGTGGGGGGGGAAACAACGGAAAAAGGTGGCAACCCTAAACATCACACTGCCCTCATCTGGAAAAGTCCCCTTTATGTCTCTACTTGGCTTTATTAATAAATGTCACAATCCTTTGGAAACCTAGCTATGTTTCAAGTAACTCTAAATGGTTTTCACACTGTTGAGATGGTCCTTCAATCTTTTTTTAAAAAATAGAGAGGAGAGATTGATGTTAGTGCTTTAGTGGTTTATGTAAGGCTTGGACATGATGATAAAATGCAGCAAGCAGTACTTTTGCCATATCTTACATCCCTACCACTGTATCCAAGTAGCTGGGCTTCTTGGGCAGCACAATCCAAAGCAGAAGTCATACTGAATTCTCTAGTAGGGGAAGAATTATATCTCAGAGTAGAAGCCATGTTTTTGCATGCAAAAGGTGCCATGTTCGATCCATCATATCTCCAGGTAGAGCTTGGAGAGGCTCTTTCTGAAACCCCAGAGAGCTTCCGCCAATCAGTGTAGACTATCTGTTTCCAACCTTGTGTCCTCCAGTTGTATTGCACTACAACCCCTATCACCCTCATACAGCATGGCAGTTGTAACCTAACACACTTGGGGGTACTGGGTTGTGGGAAGCTAGTCTAGATAGACTAATGAAAAAACTCAGTATAAGGCAGCTCTTTACGTTCCTGGTTCTTCTTAGGATTACAACTTTAATCATCAGCTGTCACGACTTCGTATTTGTCATTTGACACCTGCAAGTGATAGCTTGATGTTGGCATCAAGTGTTTTCTTTTCTTTTCTTTTTCATTATTGTGAATATCAAAGAAACAGAGCAGCAAAACAACAAATCATGAAAAAAACCAAAAAAAAATCCCACAATATATATACAGCGATTACATCATTTTTCATCAAATGTTTGAAAAAAAAATGAGAGAATTATACATACATTTTTTTAAAAAAAATCAGACCATACAGCCATATATTTATCCATTCGCAAGTTGTGCCTGTATATCACCCGCACAAATGTTGATAAGGTTATTAAGTTCTCAATCCATTGCAATATGGGAGGTGAGCATTTATCCTTCCAATATGATAGTATAAGTCTTTTAGTTGTCATAAGGGCTCTGAAAATCCATTTGCGCTGACCCTGTGTTTGTTTTCAAGAAACCAGCAGGTAGTTTAGAAGGATATGCACATCCTTCCATATTGAAGATTGATTCAGGACAAGATTTATCCTTACTTTAACCTCCTCCCAAAAGGAGGAGACTACTGAGCACTGCCAAAACGTATGAGTTAAAGAAGCATTAGGTGCATTACATCTCCAACAATTCTGTAAATTAGATAGACCCTTGTTGAAAAGATGTTGTGGGGTCCAGAAGACCCGAAAAAGGATTTTTTGGTGAATAAGACATAGCCTAAGATCCATAGAAACCTCAGATACAGTTTCTAAGGGAACAGTCCATTGATTGGGAAATAGGACACTCCAATCCTCGAGTCCAATCCTGTCGTAAACTATGAGTATTGTATTTATTTGCTACTATTAAATATTTATATATATGGGTTGTGGGTCGACATGTCTGCTCAGCTGCTGTGTTTGTAACCATAATGGAGGCTCTGAGGCTGTAAAAAGCAGCCAGCCCAAACCTAGATTTCAGCAAGTGTTGCAATTTCCCAATTTTTAAATCTGGATTTCCCCAAAAAGTCAATTTTGCATGAGAAAATGGGTCAAACTGCAATTGACGTTATACTATACACCATAACTCTCTAGCAGCCAAGATTGTAGGAGGAGGATTATTTAATCTAATATGTTGAGAACCAAGCACCATCCATTTAGGAAGCGGTTCTATCCATAAGGATTCCAAAACTGACCAGGATAGCATATCTAAGCAAACTGGAGAAGACCAAAACTTAGTACAAGTCAATAGATAAGCCCGATGATACAAAGCAAGGTCTGGAAATCCAAACCTGCCTTCTTTAATCAGAAGTTGCATGCATTTCAAAGATATTTGAGGTGGGGAGGAACCCCAGAAAAAGTTACGAAACAAAGCATGAAGTCGTTGAAAATATTTGCCAGGTATAAGTAAAGGAATCCCACATATAATGTAGAGAATTTGAGGTACAATATTCATCTTACGTGTGTTGACTTTACCCCACAAACTCAATTTTAATGGTGCCATCTGTCTATATCACGTACAATCTCCTTAATTAACTTATTCAAATTTATTTTAATCAATTTTGCTATATCTCTGGGAATAAGCATTCTCAGATAAGTAATAAAATCAGGACACCATCAAAACTGTTGATAAGCCAACACACTAGAAGATCTACTATCTCCAATTGGCATCAATTCAGACTTTGACCAGCTAACTGAGTAACCGGACAGATCACCAAAGGTATTTATCAGAGCCATCAAAGCAGGAATAGATGCCTGGAGTTTAGAAGGGGTTCCAAGCATAAATCAAATATCAGTTGGGAGAGAGGACATCCTTGCCTAGTACCTCGCCCAAGCAGGAAACAATCTGACAACCAGCCATTGGTCATGACTCTTGCTCTTGGGCTCAAACATAAAATTCTAACCCACTTTAAAAATTCCAATGGAAAACCAAAATTACTCAATGTAACAAGCATAAACTTCCAATGAATTTTATCGAAGGCCTTCTCAACATCAAGCTTCGACTTGTGAGTGGGACACCATAGCTTAGATACCACAAACAGAGCTTTCATGTAATATCAAGTGATACCACAATGCTGGTAATCTGAGCATGGGACACCTCTCTTGTACCAGTTCCGTTGGCTTGTAATTTGTTTCTGGGCTGACTTCAAAATGCTGGTTATCAGCTTTACAGCCTTAAACAGTCTGGGAGAAGGGTATCTAAAGGACCACATTGTGAGTTTAGGGATGTCAGAAGAATCTGGTTTGGGGGTGGAGTTCGACAAGCATTCCGTGTCTCACCCCATCGGACTCCATTCCATCTTCTGCCAGCTGGCCCGACTTGGTGGCTCACCCCATCAGACTCCGTTCCATCTTCAGGCCAGCTGGCAGAACTTCCGTAAATACTTTTGTGCATGTAAAAAACAAACAAACAAACAAAACATTTTTGCAAATTACAGGTCTAAATTCACAAATTTGCATAATTTGAACAAATTGTAATTTGTGCAAATTATGCACATTTGTGCAAATTATGGCCAAGAGCAAATAAAAAATGCACAAAAAGTTCCTGGAACTTGGGAAAACCATGTGACTTGGCTCACAAAAACAAGCCAAGTTTTTCATGCTGTAGCAGGCTGGTGAACCGAAAAAGAAACAGATTTTCCAGCGACAGGCATCCCCATCTGGGATCTATTTTCTTTTTCACTCAAACTCCATGATCCACCAATCAGATTCTGGGGAAAAGACATACACTTAAAACTGAAGGGTTTTGAAGCCAGGAATTATTTTGAGTACTAGAAGAACTGGATGGAGATAACAGTCCTTCCACACAAATGTCCACTCCTGGTTACCCCCAAGACGAGGAAGCATTATATTGCTGCTATTGTTAAATAATTAGTAGGGGTGTGCATCGGATCGGATCCGATCCACGATCCGAATCCGATCCGACCCAAAATCGGGAAAATCCGATCCGATCCGGACAACCTCCGATCCGATCCGATCCGATCCGATGAGGTCCGATCCGGATCGGACGCCATTTTGAATGCTTTTTCCCATAGCCAAGTATTGTTTTACAAAAACGCCTATAACTTTTTCATTTTTAAAGATAGAAGGATGAAACTTGGGCACATTGTAGACTGGTTAGGGGTAGTTATCTGTGAGAAATTTCAGAAAGATTGGTGCATGCATTTTGTGGCAATTAATTTTTTAATAAATACCCAGGAATGCCTATAACTTTGTCATTTTTAAAGTTACACACATGAAACTTTGCCACATTGTAGGGGGTACCTTGGGACCTATGTGTGTCAAATTTCAGAAACGTAGGTGCTTGTCTTGTGTGGCAATTAATTTTTAGAAAAATGGGTAGTAGTGGGGTAAATACAGTTACGCCTCCCATTTTTTTATTTTTGAAGATACAAACAGGAAACTTGGGCACATTACAGGTACCACTTGCCTTGATATGTGTGTAAAATTTCAGAAACATTGGAGCTTTCCTTGTGTGGCAATTAATTTTTGAAACAATGAGGAAAGAAACACCTATAACTTTGTCAATTTTAAAGTTACACACATGAAACTTTGCCACATTGTAGGTGGTACCTTGGGACCCATGTGTGTGAAATTTCGGAAACGTAGGTGCTTGCCTTGTGTGGCAATTAATTTTTTAATAAATACCCAGGAATGCCTATAACTTTGTCATTTTTAAAGTTACACACATGAAACTTTGCCACATTGTAGGCGGTACCTTGGGACCTATGTGTGTGAAATTTCGGAAACGTAGGTGCTTGCCTTGTGTGGCAATTAATTTTAGAAAAATGGGTAGTGGTGGGGTAAATACAGTTACGCCTCCCACTTTTTTATTTTTGAAGATACAAACAGGAAACATGGGCACATTACAGGTACCACTTGGCTTGATATGTGTGTAAAAGTTCAGACAGCTGGGTCCAGGCATGTGGTGGCAAGGTATTTTTGAAACAATGAGGAAAGAAACGCCTATAACTTTTTTATTTTAAAAGTTAGAAGTCTGAACATTGCTCACTTTGTAGATGGGTTAGGGGTAGATATGTGTCAGAAATTTCAGAATTATAGGTCCAGGCATTTGATGGCTATGGAATTTTTAAATTACATGTTTCAAAAAAATTTCTACAGAGGCCAGGTCTTCCCCTCCCGCTTCCCGCGAAGAAAAGGAAACACTCTCTCGTCTCGATCCCTTTGATCCTTGCTAGTAGTATCCATTACAGGGCTCGTGTTTCCTTTCCTACTTTCACTTTTCAAGCAGAACGGCTGAGCCTAGCTGAGTTTTGCAGCCATGCGTGCAAGGAAGGATCACTCTGGTCTCGATCCCTTTGATCCTTGGTAGTATCCATTACAGGGCTCGTGTCTGCTTGAGTACAAAGTGAAAAGTGAAAGTAGGAAAGGAAACACGAGCCCTGTAATGGATACTACTAGCAAGGATCAAAGGGATCGAGACGAGAGAGTGTTTCCTTTTCTTCGCGGGAAGCGGGAGGGGAAGACCTGGCCTCTGTAGAAATTTTTTTGAAACATGTAATTTAAAAATTCCATAGCCATCAAATGCCTGGACCTATAATTCTGAAATTTCTGACACATATCTACCCCTAACCCATCTACAAAGTGAGCAATGTTCAGACTTCTAACTTTTAAAATAAAAAAGTTATAGGCGTTTCTTTCCTCATTGTTTCAAAAATACCTTGCCACCACATGCCTGGACCCAGCTGTCTGAAATTTTACACACATATCAAGCCAAGTGGTACCTGTAATGTGCCCATGTTTCCTGTTTGTATCTTCAAAAATAAAAAAGTGGGAGGCGTAACTGTATTTACCCCACCACTACCCATTTTTCTAAAATTAATTGCCACACAAGGCAAGCACCTACGTTTCCGAAATTTTACACACATAGGTCCCAAGGTACCGCCTACAATGTGGCAAAGTTTCATGTGTGTAACTTTAAAAATGACAAAGTTATAGGCATTCCTGGGTATTTATTAAAAAATTAATTGCCACACAAGGCAAGCACCTACGTTTCCGAAATTTCACACACATGGGTCCCAAGGTACCACCTACAATGTGGCAAAGTTTCATGTGTGTAACTTTAAAAATGACAAAGTTATAGGTGTTTCTTTCCTCATTGTTTCAAAAATTAATTGCCACACAAGGAAAGCTCCAATGTTTCTGAAATTTTACACACATATCAAGGCAAGTGGTACCTGTAATGTGCCCAAGTTTCCTGTTTGTATCTTCAAAAATAAAAAAATGGGAGGCGTAACTGTATTTACCCCACTACTACCCATTTTTCTAAAAATTAATTGCCACACAAGACAAGCACCTACGTTTCTGAAATTTGACACACATAGGTCCCAAGGTACCCCCTACAATGTGGCAAAGTTTCATGTGTGTAACTTTAAAAATGACAAAGTTATAGGCATTCCTGGGTATTTATTAAAAAATTAATTGCCACAAAATGCATGCACCAATCTTTCTGAAATTTCTCACAGATAACTACCCCTAACCAGTCTACAATGTGCCCAAGTTTCATCCTTCTATCTTTAAAAATGAAAAAGTTATAGGCGTTTTTGTAAAACAATACTTGGCTATGGGAAAAAGCATTCAAAATGGCGTCCGATCCGGATCGGACATCTGGTCCGATCCGATCCGACCAGCCTCCGATCCGATCCGATCCGATCCGACCCCCCAGGTCCGATTCCGATCCGCTATCCGATCCGATCCGGGGGGTCAGTGCACATCCCTAATAATTAGGCTTCAGAAATTATTGCCAATCTATTGCAAATCACCCAGATATCTACCAGTTGATCCAGATCTGCCTTCTGCACATCTCTTACATGGGTCAAGACTGCAACACCTGACAAAGCACCAACATGAGCCTACCCATACACTATATTCAGCATCTAAAGCCCTCCTCCAGGTGGCCCCCAATTATGGGATGATGTCCCGGACGAGGCCTGTCTGGCACCAACAGTTTTATCTTTTCTGCATCAGGTTAAAATCTTTCTCTTTTCTCAGGCATTTGACAGCATATGGTGAGGTTTAATCAGGTCCTGGATTTATTTTTGTTTGATTGCTTAAAGTTCTTTTTAGATACATGTATCTTTGTAAACTGCCCAGAGAGTTTTGGCTATAGGTCAGTATAGAAATATTATTATTATATTATTATTATTATTATTATTATTATTATTATTATTATTATTGAAGCATCAGAATAGATGGCAACTACCAGAGAATAATAATAATAATAATAATAATAATAATAATAATAATAATACAAATTCTGAACATCAACTCTGGAAAGGGGTATGTTCATTTGAAAGCCCAAAGGCAAAAGAACACACCACCATCATTTCTAGACTTGTTGGCACTGTTAACCAATTTCAGCACTCCATTCGACAGTTTTAGCCATTTATTGCTGGTCGATTTTTGGTTCATTTTGTTTCATTTTTCTCAACTGATCTTTTCATGCGAGATTGGAAGATTGGTTTTCATCTCATGCCTTTGTAATATGTCTTGCTGACATGTGCCAGAAAACGTCCACAGTTCAGTCACAAGAACAGCAGGATGGAGACATAAAGGAAAAATACCTCCAGCAGACTTATAGTAATAGTTTAGGCACAGTTAGCTTCCTGTTGACTCAGAAGATAATGTGGTAAGGTTCAACAATACGTTCTGGATAAAGATGGATAAAGTGGTAAGAATATACCCTTGTAAAATGTCTCTCTTTCAAAGCTTTTTTCTAAGAGGCTTGGGGGGGATGTTACTTTAGCAAGTCTTGTACCATTTTCATTTTAATTATTATTATTTGTATTATTGTTGTTATTATTATGTATTACATTTATATACTACCCCATGGCTGAAACTCTCTGGGTGCTTTACAAAGATTAAAAATATTGAACATTTAAAACCAATATACAAAAATTAAAAACATAAAAAACAAACTACATATCAACTATCCAGGGGTTGGTTAAAAAAATCCAACCACCTCAACATATGCTGTTAGATGCCTGGAAGAAGAGAAAAGTCTTGACCTGGCACCAAAAAGATAACAATGTTGGTGCCAGGCGAGCCTCGTCAGGGAGATTGTTCCACAGTTGGGGGGCCACCACTGAAAAAGCCCTCTCCCTTGGTGCCATCCTCCAAGCTTCCCCCGGAGTAGGCACATAGAGGAGGCCCTTAAATGTTGAATGTAGTGTACGGGTAGGTTCATGTCGGGAGAGGTGTTCTGTCAGGTATTGTGGTTCCAAGCCATGTAAGGCTTTATAGGTTAAATCCAGCACCCTGAATCAGGCTTGGAAATGTACAGGCAGCCAATGCAAGTGGGCCAGAGTTTGTTTTATATGTTCAAACTTTCTGGTTCCTGCTATCAATCTGGCTGCTGCATTTTGCACAGGCTGCAGCTTCTGAACTGTCTTTAAAGGCAGCCCCACATAGAGCACATTGCAGTAATCTAACTTAGAGGTTACTAGAGCATATCCCTATCCAGATAGGGGCATAGCTGAGCCACCAACTGAAGTTGGTAGAAGGCACTCAGTCTTGTTCAGTTGAGGCTTGAATAATACATACTAGGCCAAGAAATCCACAGAATACATAATGGGGAATCAGTTATGCTGAAAGTGTGGTTTAAGGGAGAAATCCTACTGAACCTCAATGGGGGTGGAGTACTCAACAGCATAAGTAAACAGTCTTATGACTTGTATGCTTCACTGTAATCCTAAACATGCTTACTTTAAAGTAAGTCCCATTGAAAGTAGTGGAATTTACTTCTGAATAGCCATGATCAGGATCAAGCTCTTTGGACCTAATGTTTTGAATTAATCCGGAAAGGCCACGGGTATATAATGGCTGAGCACTCTTGTTCTGTGCCCATGATATCCAACATCAGTCAGAAAATATACAAATAACATTATCTTTTATTAAAAGAAAAAAAATGTTTCAGTGTGATTTCCCAGGCACACAAAAGAGAGCAAAATGAGATGAAGGTCATTGATCACAGGAATTAGCAGTGTTGGGGGTGGGACATAAAAACAGTTTCAATGCATGCTGTTGAAATAGTTCTTCATTACCCCACTTTCTGTGATCAGCAGTTAATACATAATGGCATTAACAATGAGCATTTTCTGAGCCACAAGCCATTAACTTCTCCAGAGAAGCGCAAGACATCAAACATCTCCTGCTGAAATCAATGGGCACTCCAAAACCATCCAGTAATACAGGGCCAAGTGGGATTCTCAGGTTCCTCTAATCCAACTCCAGTGTATTGTCAACTATGCAACACTGGGTCACTAAATGTACTAGTCAATTGACAAAGTGCTTATATGGCCCGTGAAGTCACAAATGCATTTTTCTTTTGCATTATGATGTCAACTGATAGCAAAGCAAAGGTAGCTGTCAATACCATTTATGGTTCATTGGCCAATTTTTATTTATTTATTACCTTTCAAATGCCCAAATCTAATATGGGTGAATGTGAGTATAGCACTAAAAATAAACTTGTCGTTGTACTTTGTTGTTGAATCTTTCATTGCGTGGGGGAAAATCCTGCCAAAATCTAATTAGGAAGCTATGACACCTGAACAAATTTCATTTGAAAAGATTCTCCCTTTTTTTCATTCCGAAACATTATATGGAGATATTTGATGCATCTACAATTATGCAGGAAAAAAATATAAATATGTCAATTTCCACTCCAAGAAACTGAGAGTTATGTTATACGCCTATTGTGAAATAACACATGCAAACGTCTTTTTATATGAGGGAGATTGTGCCTTGAAAACGTGACAAAAATTATGCCATCTGGTTATCCATTTGCTTATTGTGAGCCCCATAATAAGAAGGAAAGAAAAGTGCATTGTTAGGTCTCCCTAGATTCAAACTAAATCAAAAATACAGTTTGTTTGATCTAGTATGGTAGATATGTCTTTGGGGATTGATTAAAGTCAGAGGTACATGGTGCTACATTTCTTGTGTGTATTTCATCATCAAAGGATTCTCATTTAGCTCTTTGAATAAAATATGAAGATAACAGATAAAGCTACTGTGTCACCACTGAAATCTTTCAAACCAATATTTATTAAAATTGAAAGCTGAAGGGAGCAAATGATGACACCTTTGTATTAGCATGCACAAATAAATCTGATATTGTAGATATCTTTTGATTCCTTGGAAGATTTGGATTCCTTATTTAACCTGAAGATTTTTTTTTTAAAAAAAACCAAAACAAAGTTCATAATGTCTTATGGGGTGAGATGAGATTATATCTCCATAACACCTAAACCAACTGTATGATATTGTATTGGGGCAACTCCAAAGAAACAAAACAACCCCCTAATTATGGGGAGCAAAGGGATGGCAATAGACCAGCAAAGGTGTTGCAAAAGTCCAGTAGCAGGGGAACAACATATGACCTTAGTATACTCTGGCTAACAGCTGGGAATGGAAGTAATTGGATAGTGAAAAATATTATGTGAGACTTTGCATCACCTGCTCTGTTACTCTGGGCATTTGTCTACAGATGTATCACATTTAGGGATGGACAAACCTCCATGTGCCCACCCAAAGCACCTTGACCCAGACCCCTGCCACTTATTGGCAGTGGTCCACAGGTACATGACATTCCCCTGTCCCATGGCTCAGCTATTTAGGTAATTTACCCAGTGTAATTACACCATTTACACATGTAATTTTGTATAAATGGTGCTATTTACACCTGCCGTTTTACACAAATGATGATTTACATAAATTGCCTTAGCAAAATGGTGGCTTGTGGACAGGTGAGCTGCGTCAGGCAAGCACAGGAATATGTGGGCTAGCATCTGGGTGGGAAGCAAGCTGGAGAGAATGTGAAGCCAACCAAGTCATCCATCCCTGGTGGAGAGGTTAGATGTTGAGACCTTTCCAGAGATCCCATATGCCTGCTGACTAAAGAGTGGAAACCACTCCTGTTGTCCATATGCCTATATATGATAGCTAGTGTACAAATAATAATAATAATAATAATAATAATAATAATAATAACAATAATAACAATTTATTTCTTACCCGCCTCTCCGTCTGGATCGAGGCGGGGAACAACAACATGATAAAATACATAAAACTGATTAAAACATAACACATATGATTAAAACTGCATGAAAAATCCTAAAACATCCTAAAAACACCCAAATGCAAACTAACTTGCCCTATATGGCCAGTTCTGTACTAGCTAACCCTTTCTTGGGTAAAATAGAGACTCTTGGGCCATGACTAAACCTGCCAGATATCCTGGGGTTGTCCCTGTGCTTCCATAGGACACACAAGGGATCCCATGAGCAACCCGGGATGACCAGGGACTTTCCCTGGGATATCTGGGACCGCTGATTTCCAGATATTTCTGCAGTCCCAAGGGGCATGGGCAGTGTGACACGTGCTCCTGGGTCCTGAAACAGGCACGGAGCTGTGCAGGGTGGCTCAGTGCCCTTGGGGGTGGGGGCAGTAATTTAGCTATCCCAAGGAGGGTGGGGGTGGGGGTGGTGTTTGGTGGTAGGGTTGCTTTCCACTTAGGTTTTAGCTGCACACGGCTCCTCTTTAAAAGAATGGTGGCCATGACATCCCCCTTCCCTTCCGGGACATCACACGGCCGTCTAGACACAGGGGGAGGATTGCGGAAGCAGGTACATCTGTGATCCTCCCCTCTCCCTCCCTCTACACCCTTAGGTGTAGATGAGCCCTTGGAGTCAAGGTGCTAGGGAAACACTCATAAATGGCAATGGGAGCTGTACTTTTGTTAATGTCTCATGGTCCATTGGAACCATCCCTTACAGTTGCATTATTATTTGCAGTCTGTGTGTCTGTGTGCATGTATTTGCGAAGCGAAGTATGGAAAAGGCGAGGCGACACACAGTAAATGGGATTAAACATTCCTATGCGGGCATTTTGTTATGGCCAGCTGGCCATTACTAGGATCGGGCAAGGCATTCACAGCCCGGGTAGTGGCGCCTGCCATTTTGCCACCCCCGAGCTTCCCCATTCTGGGGTAGGGAGGCCTTCCGGTGTTGCCTCCCCCCGGGCCGCATGGCTTTGAGTAGGCGAGATAGATAAGCCTTATCCCCCCAACCGATGCCACAAGACTCTCAGTGGTTGGCCTCAGGCATTACCCATCACCCCAATGGTGCCTGTGAATGCTCACTATTAAAAAAGCCTTAAAATGCCCTCACCTATCACCATTAAAAGTGACCAATTGAACCAATCAACCTAGTTATACACCTTGCCTGTTTTACAGAATGGAGTAGGTGAAAAAACTCACAACCAAGTTAGATTATGAGCAAAAAAATCCTACTCGGCCTCCAAATGGACGACCAGTGAACCCACACTGTCCACAGGGAGGGCGGGAGAGAGCTGTGCAGAGAAGAAGGTGAAGCTGGGAGGAGTTCCCACCTTAAGTAGCCTCATTCCCCTCCCAGCTCCGGTGGCGCCATGTGGGAGGCCAGCCAATCACGGGCCTCCACGCCTCGTCTCCCTCCATGCTCGCAACTTCCCTCCCCCCACCCATGTAAGCAGGGCGGGGTAGGAGTCATATGTGTGATGTAAAAAATAAGGTATTACAACCTTTTCCGAAGAATAATATTTTTTTTCTCTAAATTTTAAAAATGATGTTTTGTAAACTTTGTGATCTCTTTTCTTGATTGGCTGCCCACTCCAGACCTAAAACCCACACTTTCTTAAAATCATGTACAAGAGACCCAGGGGGTTTTAAGGCTATCTGGTAGTAGCAGCTAGGAAAAATACCTAATTCCACTTGGTAGAAGCATAAAAATCATAGGAAGGGAAGGGGGAAATAGGAGTGGGACACTTTATTTGGCCTAGTCTCCTTTGCATAGATTAGAGTGTAACTGCTCCTCTCACAGACTACATGGACATCATAGCTACTATGGATTATAGCTATTGTAGCTTAAGTTAGATTTGTGGTAGATAAACACAACACATAACCATGTAGGAAACATTCCTCAGTCAGGGCATTCATGCATTCAGTTTTACAAGTAGCAATGCAGGATATTTTCTGCTCTATCTCTTGAGTAAATGCTCAGAATTATTTGGAATTCCAACCAATCTGCTATGGGAAGCACTTTATTCAATCTGAATAACTGGTTTTCTCCAAAATCCTACAATGGTTCACTTCTAGAAATGCCCAACCAAATCATCGGAACTGTCCCTGCAGCAATTTATTCTTCTAAATCTGCCTCAATTTTTCATTCTTCTATATGATTCTTTGGGCAATATATATATATATATATATATATATATAGTTTTATATATGACTTTTTAGATACCTTAAATCATAAATATTAGATGTAAATTATCCAACAGGTTGGAAAAATAACAGTACTTGATTCTATAATTATTTAATAATATGCTCCATCTTGGCTAAAATGTTTTCACAGAAAATGTCTCTCATCAAAGCTGTCTGAAGGGCATTATATTACCTTTTGGAGATGATTGGCATATAAATGATGAAATAATGACTCAACATCACCTTAGCTACTTTGTCAATCTGAACACTTCAAGGAACTTTATACATCCATAATTAGTTCCACCAGGTTTATACATTCTTAGGGCCAAAATGCAATTTAAAATATCATTTGAACTGTTTCTTCATTCTTGTATCTCTTACAGTGATGTCTTAACGACCCCATGTTAAATAAATTTGATAAATACTTTTAAGCTCAACTTCAGTACTCGATCGTACCAGCCATTTTGGGAAGACCAGACAAACTGCTGTATCCAAGGCCTTGCTGAGCTCATGCTGACAAGGTGAAAGTGAGCAGCAATAATTTTGCTATTTTTTTCCTCCCCTCCCCTCCCCAGCCTTTCTTTTTAAATGAAACCCCTCCCATTGATTTCAGTGGGAGGGAATTAATATATGGCAGGTAAGCATTTTAGGGGGGTATATAGGTACCCAAAATGTGCTTTGCATAGCAGAATTTACACATAAGTAAAGTCACAACATAGTTTTCCCATGACATTGGTGTCTTCTGTCACCTGTATAATGTCCCCACATTTAAGGCTCTTAATAATTATAATTTTCTTTCAGGTAACAAAAGAACATCTGGGGCAAAAAAAAAAAAATGTCCCCAGAATCTATTTTTTCCCATTGGAGTGTCATGATGTCCCCCAAACCATGCAATGTAATGGGGAATAAAATGTCTCATGTCCCCCAAACCCCAAAAAAGAAAGAAAAGTGGTTCCTAGATAAACAGACTGAAGTACTCTAGGTGTCAGCGGGTGGCCTCTGAGAGGCTATAATGTATCTGAGTACAACTGAGGCCTTTGCTTTATTACTGTCACAGGCTTGTAGTTGTTTAGTGACATTGTGAAGGGTGAGGGGAGAGAGGCAATTGCTTTGAACATTTATAGATGGGGTCTGGATCAGATTAATTCAATTCTGATAGGCTGGGGAATTCTAGCTAGGTTGGCAAAAGTGGCTGGAAAATAACAATTGACAATTGCGAGTTGAGTCAGTCTGCAGGTGGTCAAAGATAGAGGAGAAGGTCTGGTGGGTGGCGCTCTAAAGAGACTATGAGGGAGCTGTTATGTTAGGAGGCTGCCATAAATCTTGCCAGAAGAAAGTTACATAAGCAGGCAGTAAAAACCCAGATAAATTGTCAAAGCAGCCAGAAATACAGTAGGATGAACCTGGGAGTCAGAGGAAGACTGTACCAGGAGAAGGACCTGGTTTTGAGTGTATTTGGCTGGGGTGGAGGTTTAGAGAATTTGGACTGAAGGAAAAGAAGTCACTTAAGAGGCTTGTAACAGCAACAGTGTCTATTGAGTAGGAATGTCATGGAAATCTGGCAAGGGGGGGGGGAGTCCGGACATCTTCCCACTTGGTGCCCAGGACGCCAGGTCATGGACACCCATGCTTGCCCAACTCAGTGTGCACAGTGGGTTGGACAAGCGTGTGGTGTCGTGCTGCTCCACAAACTGCCATTTTGCACAAAATGGTGGCCAAAAATAGTGCAGGCATAAATGGTCGAATTATGCAAAATGGCGGCTTGGCTATTTACGTAAATCATATTTGTGTAAAATGGTGGCAGTAAATAGTGCAATTTATCCAAAATTACAGCCGTAAATGGTGTAACAATACCGTGTAACAATACCGAGGTTGAGTCAATTGTACATGTTCTATTTTGCTGCAACTTTTATAATGAGATCAGAAATGCTTTACTGCGACCAATTACACAGGGTCTCCCCGGTCGCTCTATGGAGTCTATGACGATTAGTCTCCTTCAGGGCAATAACAAGTATGTCACTATACAAGTATCAAAATTTCTTCACCTTGCTATCCGTTGTAGAGACCAAATGGCCATCTGACTGTAATCCCTCCCAACAAGATTTGGACACTGATATGTATACTGTATACTGATTAATCAGCATGCTGATTGTTTGTTTTTCTTTTACCTTGGAAAATGGTCTGTTGACTGTTAATAAAGATTGATTGATACCACCACCACCATTTTACACAAATGACAATTTACTTAAATAGCCGAGCCTCCATTTTTACCCAAAATGGCAGCTGATGTGACGGGGAAATTCCACCCTCACACGAACCATTTGGCGGCTTGTTCAGTGTGCCAATAAAGGGGTAAGTGGCAGAGTGGGTGTGGTGTGGCCGTGGTGTGGGCGTGGTGTGTCATCCCTACTTCGAACTGAATCTGCTAAAAACGTCAATTAATCTTAGAATAGAAAAAAGAAAAAGAAAAAGAAAAACATTAGTTTGGAGGGCAGCAGCAACACTACTGAACCAACCACTGCAACCTGCTTTGGCTGCAACCCTATACATCTACACCTACCTGGGAGTAACTGTAATTTATTTCTGAGGAGACATGCATAGGATTGTGCTGTAAAAATGTTATTGCTGTGCATTGGCAATTATAGACTTTACTCACATCAATCCAGTATAAATATGTGCAGAATTTCAAATGACAGGCGTGTTTTGGTTTCTGATGTATGCTATCATGCAAACACAACAACATGGTCCTTGGTATATAGTCAGTTTCGCTCTTACTCTCTCTCTCTCTTTCTCTCTCTCTCTCTTCCCCTCTCCACACCTATCTACCTGATTTGCTATTTTCATTATAAAAATGTTCATTTCCTTTACTTCAGCCACATAAAGCTTTGGAGCACATTTAGTTTTTTACTGCAGGTGCATGGCTATCAGACCTAAACAAGTAAATAATGTAATGGCTGTTGTGTCTTAACTTGTTTCCAGTTGCTTTTTTTAAAAAAATGTGTCTGTCCCCTCGTCCCCCCCATTTAGATGCAACAATTGCATGGATGTCTCCCTGGATAATTCTGTTTCTCAGTTCAGTGCAGGGACAAGGTGAAAACACATGAGGTGTGATTAACAGCATTATTGATGCTTTGTCATTGGTTTCCTGATAAACACACTAGCTGCTTTTTTTTCAGGCAGTTAAGAGTCTTGGGAAGAATATTTTTACACAAGACAAAGTTTAATCACCCCTAAAGTATGGCAAATAGCAGTATCATGAATGTCATTGAAAATATTACTTTTCAAAATGGCCTTTCATAATCCTTTCTGGTAATGTACTGTCCTGCTTTCAACCTTGATCTGCCTTCAGATATTTTATTTTTTTCTCCCATCTCACTTCTAACTACTTAAAAAAATGAATAAGGCAGGGGTGTAAACGCCCAAGCACCAGTTGCCCTGCTGCCTAAAAAATAAAACTGGTTCTGACAAAAGCTCCTGGGCCAGTTCTATACCAAGCAGATGTCTCTCCACATTGCCCTTAAAATGACTTATATTCTGTTTAAAAACGTGGTTTTTAAGTAGTTTCATTACATGATAGGACACACTGAGCAGTACTTACGTTTCATAGTGACTGCTTCCTCCATCCTCAAGTGTTCAGTGGTGTATTACAGGGTTAATTCCTGGACTCTTCTTCTTTCGTTTTTGTTTTGCAGGCTGCTTGACCCGCCCACTTCTGTCTCCGAAACTCAAGCAGCCTGCAAAACACAGAAATAACTCTGTGTGACAATGTGTGATGTTCTACTGTTTAGAAATGAGAATGTGTTACAAAAGTTACTATTTGGAGTTGCAAGTCTGGGTGAGTATAGAATGAGTGGTAAGTGAGAGCTGATTGGTTAGTTGTTTGGATTGGTGGAGTGTGTAAGAGTGGGAGGAGCTGGGGAGTGAATGGAATATATATATGTCAGACAGAGGGGTTGTTTTGGGATGAATTGAGAAGGGGGGGTTGATTGTGGGTTGAGCAGGGAGAGAGAGAGAGAGAGAGAGAGAGAGAGAGAGAGAGAGAGAGAGGGAGGGAGAGGGAGAGGGAGAGGGAGAGGGAGAGGGAGAGGGAGAGGGAGAGGGAGAGGGAGAGGGAGAGGGAGAGGGAGAGGGAGAGGGAGAGGGAGAGGGAGAGGGAGAGGGAGATGAGAGTATCTAGTAGGTGTTTTTGATTGATTGATATTGAAAGGAAACAGTTTAGCTTAAGAAACATTTTGAAACATGGAAGTATTATACTTGAAACCAATAAGCTTACTGTGCATGCAATATACTTTGTGTTAATAAAACTTGTCAATTTCATCCAACTGGTGTGGTTATTTAAGGTGTACCTGAAGAAGGTACTGGTGGCAGCAGGAACATGATGCTTGTCTGAGGCCAGTTTGCTGGGCTGTAGAGCTGTGGGGCCTAACAGTAAAGGTGGAACAGGGGCAGCAGCAGCAAGGGGCTAGGATAAGATATCACACGTGGTGGCAGAGGTGGGATTATGAATAACCCAGTGCAAGTTGTGGGATCTGAGTAGATCCAGGGCACATCACAGGTATTAGCCATAGCTGAGAGATAAGAAAGAATCCAGGGCTATTGAGCGGAATACTGTGGTCCATGCAAGTTGTTCAGAGTAAAGACCAAAGAGTTCTGAAAGGACTCTCAAAACTGAGAGTGAGACACACCAGGTCTCAGGGGAGACAATAACAAGCAAATTAACAAGAAACTGAAAACAAAGTACCTTAGACAATGGCAGAAATATTGTCACTGAGAAAAGATGCCCTAATTGAAAGGTGCAAGGTTTTAGGAATTGCGTATGAGGGAAAGACTGCAGCAGAACTAAAAGTGATATTAATCAAGCACCAAGTAACTGACCCTATTGAGGGGGAAGGTTATAAGAATCCAGTTACAAGTGATCCTGCTCACTTAGAGATTTTAAGAGAACGGAATAGAATTAAACTGTTGCAAACAGAGAAGCAACAAGCAATAGAGGCAAAACGCTTAAAATGGGAAATGCAGGATAGAGAAATCTCTATGAATGGGCAAAGATCATCAACAGCAGAAAAATATATGAATCCAAAAAAACCTCACCCACCTTAATGGAGCAGAAAGGGAGAACTGGGGTATGTGAAGCATGGGAGGAAAATATCTCTGACAGCTACAGACAAGGGTCCTTTGTGCTGTTTTTGATGCTGGTTGTTTATGAAGACAGAAACCCTAAGCAATATATTATGCAGATTAAAAAGGGAAATGGGTTAGTGACAGTAAAAAAAAAAAGAAAAGAAAAAGAAACACCCAAAACAGATTGTCACACAAGAATAAAATAAAGTTTTATTTCATTAGGCATTTATTTTAAAAGGCGTTTGAACAATCCACGCTTTACCCGTCACATAAGAGCTTGACACAAAATATTCTTCCCCTAACAATGCCTTTGCATCCATAATTAAATAACCAAAATTGAATTTTCAGCATCTCGAATTCTACCATTCAGCTATTTCAGTATTGGATCGGAGAAAATGAAGTCTGAGATGAATACAAAATACAGAGAGGCAGGAATTCTTAAAAAATAGAAGAGGAAGAGGAAGAGGAAGAAGAGGAAGAAAGAGCTCCAGCTAAGGAGATTCACCTGCAAAAAACAAATTTATCCATGCATAACAGTTCCTGAATTAGGAGCCACAAGCATATCGTGAGTGCACATTCAGAATTAGGATGCAACCTGTCCATGCTGTAGTGTATTGACTAACATATACATTCCAATGTGTTGGGGTTGGATTGGATAGCCTTATAGGCCCCTTCCAATTCCACTCTTCTATGATGCTATGATTCAGATGAGCATCCTCTAAACTGCATTCTTGCCCAACTCGTGAAACAGGACTTACCTTGTTGATGCTGGATCAGAAGCAGACTTTAACCAATCTCTACAGACTTCTCATTTCCACAGATGACATGTAGGTGTGTGCATTTATTTATTTATTTATTTATTATTTTTGCAGTGTGCGTGTGATATGGATTATGAGAATGTTGTTTTTGTTTGCAAAGCATCCAAGCCTGGCCCATTTGAAGCTCTGAATGTGAACACGACCACAAGGATGATGATGTGTCTGCCAAAAATATTTGCAAAGTATTGAACGCATGCTTACATTCGTTTTGTTCCCGATTCCATATCTGATTTGTGCAAACCTCCTGAGTAGACTGAAACAGCTCTGCTTTAGAGGAAAATAGTACAAATTAGGAGATTTGCACAAATTTGAGAAAATTTGTGCAAATCTCCCGTTCGATCACTGCTTGATTTGTTCAAATTTCCTGTTCGCACAGAGCAAGCAGTGGTCAAAAGTGTGAACGGGAATTGGGTGCAATATGAGCAGTAAGATGATGTTCGGAGAAACCTAGCAATCTCTAATGTCGCTCATTCAATCATCCCTGACGTGTGTGTGTTTTCATTCTGATTGAAATCAAAAGGACTTAAAAGTGGAGGGATGAAGAGTTTTATCCAGTTTATATCCATTTGCTGATAAAAGGTTCTTTGATTGAAATGAGCCTTCCATCAGCAGACAAGGGAGGAAAGTGTTTTGTTGTTTGTGTGTGTTTGTGTGTCTGTGTGTCTGTGTGATTCCCCTTCCCTCTTGCACTTCCCTGCCAATCAAAGACCTTTTGGAACAGCATGGGAGGTGGTGCAGGGGGCAAAAATTATAGGGGTGTGCATCGGATCGGATCCGATCCACGATCCGAATCCGACCCGCCCCAAAAATCGGAAAATCCGATCCGATCCGATCCGATACACCATCCGATCCGATCCGATCCGGCGAGGTCCGATCCGGATCGGATCGGATCGGCGGATCGGACGCCATTTTAAATGCGTTTTTCCCATAGCAAAGTATTGTTGTTTTACAAAAACGCCTATAACTTTTTCATTTTTAACGACAGAAGGATGAAACTTGGGCACATTGTACACTGGTTAGGGATAGGTATCTGTGAGAAATTTCAGAAAGATTGGTGCATGCAGTTTGTGGCAATTAATTTTTTAATAAATAACATGGAATGCCTATAACTCGGTCATTTTTAAAGTTACACACATGAAACTTTGCCACATTGTAGGTGGTACCTTGGGACCCACGTGTGTGAAATCCCAGAACCGTGGGTGCTTGCCTGGTGTGGCAATGAATTTTTGAAAAATGGGTAGTAGTGGGGTAAATGCAGTTATGCCTCCCATGTTTTTATTTTTAAAGATACAAACAGGACACTTCGGCACATTACAGGGAACACTTCCCTTGATATGTGTGTAAAATTTCAGACAGCTAGCTCCAGGCATGTGTTGGCAATGAATTGTTGAAAATTGGGTAGCAGTGGGGTAAAATACAGTTTTGCCTCCCATTTTTTTATTTTCAAAGATACAAACGGGAAACTTTGGCACATTGCAGGGAACACTTCACTTCAAATGTGTGTGAAATTTCCGGAAGCTAGGTGCAACATTTTAGTGGGAAACGAACGTTTATTCATGGCATTTCACATGGGATTTATGGGTTGGTTTGAAGAGCTACAAAGCTCTAACTCGCTCACATGGCACAGGACCTATGCCCGCTCAAACGCTGGAAATTTCACAAACTTTGGTGCAATGCTTTAGTGGGAAAACAAAGGTTTATGCATGGCATTTCACATGGGATTTATGGGTTGGTTTTAAGAGCTACAAAACTCTAACTCGCTCACATGGCACAGGACCTATGCCCGCTCAAACGCTGGAAATTTCACAAACTTTGGTGCAATGCTTTAGTGGGAAAACAAAGGTTAAACTTTATTATTTTAAACCTTCAGGAAAGGGAGGGGGAGGCTGTGTTTGTGTGTGTGTGTTTGACAGCTTGATCCACCAATTGTGCTTTAGAATACATGACTGAATCACCCAATCCTGTGAAGACTTTCTTCAGCCTCCAATCGCAATGCTGGAGGAGGGCACCAGTATATATTCTCTCAGCCCTGCCCTTCTGGCTCTTTGTGGGTTGAACGTGGAGGAGATTAGGGAGTGTTTTGGAGCTGTGTTGGAGAGACTGTATTGATTTGATTGCATTTGGAGGTGGTTTTGAGGAGTTTCTGATCTTTTACTTCAGCTTTTCTTGTTCTCTCTCTTGTCTTTCCTTTCTCTCTTGCCTTTCCTTTCTTAGATAGCACGTTTGTTTGTCTGTGAGTTCAGTTTGTCTTTGCAGTGAGTGTGTTTGTTTGTTCTACTTTCGCTTTCTGAAAAAAACTCAAAAAAATAATAAAAAAATATTTCTATCCTCTCTCTCTCTCTCTCTCTTTCTCTGTGTGTGTGTGTGTGTGTGTGTGTGCGCGCTTGTGAGTGAGTGTGTGTTGCTGGGCTGTGTAGCCTGCTGCTACAAACACAAAAAAAGTCAGCAAAGCACACACTTACACAAAAATAAATAATAATAAAAATAAAATGAAGCGTGGCACTCAAAGGGGGGGTGCTCCCAAGGCAGCATTTGGGAGAGGCCGCTCTGGGCATGGCGCTGCTGCTGCTGCTGCTGGGACCAGCAGCAGGCAGCCTACTTCCACACCCCCAGTTAAACTGAGGCGTTCTCCACTGGGGCAGCAGAAGCAGGCAGAGGCAACTCAAAGTAGTGCCTGCAGGGCACTCTTTCAGCAACATGAGGCAGGTGCTGGGAGCAGCAGTGGGCATGAAGAAGGAGCACTATATCCAGCTCCTTCTTTGGTGGGTGAGCCTGTGAACCCGCTGACTGATCTTTTCCCAGATCTTGTGGAAGTCAGCGAGGTTCAGAGTGAGGAGGAGGACTCTGATGTGGGGCAAGAGGAAGAGCAGGCAGCACCAGAGACTTACTCTCCACAATCCGTCCTCTCTTCCACTCATTCCCTTGCTCCTGAGGTGACACCACAGAGCGAAGGCGCCGGCAGGCCGTCTGTGTCACCCCAGAAGCGACAGGCAAGCAAGGTGTGGGACCACTTTGAGGTGGCAGTGGATTCCCGCTTTGCTGTCTGTCGCTACTGCAAGATGTCAGTGAGCAGGGGAAAAATGCCAGGCCACTTCACCACCACGAACCTCACCCGCCACATGCAGAGGCACCACCAGTCTGTTTTGCTTGGGACCGAGGCGGGCACCTCGCAGCAGACTGGTGCTAGCGGCAAGGGCAAGCAGAAGGCTCCTGCAACTTCTGCCAGCTCTCGACCTCCCATCCCCAAGAGGCTTCGCCAGGCCACCATGGAAGAGATGGGGTGGGGGAAGTATGGAGCCACAAGGTGGCGTTTTCCAGCGCCCAACCAGATCACCAATTGCATCGGTGAGATGGTGGCGTTGGATGACCAGCCATTCAGCCTCGTCGAGAACGCAGGCTTCAAGAGGCTGATGGCTCTTGTGGTTCCATACTACAAGCCGCCGTGTCGCACCACCCTGAGCAGGCGTGTGGTGCCCTCCCTGTACCAGGCATGCAGGGAGTTAGTTCTGGGTCGTCTGTGCCAGGCAGAGGCACAGAAGGTGCACTTCACTTCGGACATCTGGTCCAGCGAAGGAGGAGTGCACGCTTACCTGTCCCTGACGGCTCACTGGTGGGGAGCCTCAGGGCAGGAAGCACCCAGGACTTCTGGGACTGGGAAGGAGGGCTGCCGCTGGGCCCTCCTTCATACCGCAGTCATGGACCAGTCCCACACGGCGGAGGAGATTACGGAGGCCATGAACCGCATGGTGGCAGGGTGGCTGGGCGGGCACCAGCACACCCGCGGTTACATGGTCACGGACGGGGGAGCCAATATGCTGAAGGCGGTGCGCGATGGCGGATTTGAGGGCATCCGCTGCATCGCGCACGTCTTCAACCTGGTCGTCAGGGATGGCCTTGGAGGCAGCAAGGCCCCTCTCCCTCCCCAAATCCGTAATCTCCTAGAGAGCTGCAGGAAGGTGGCTGGGCATTTCCACCACAGCGTGAAGGGCAGTCGGTTGCTGCGGGAGAAGCAGCAGGAGCTGGGACTTCCGCAGCACCGGCTAGTGCAGGACGTGGCAACACGTTGGAACTCCACCTACCACATGCTCGAGCGTATGGTGGAGCAACAGCGTGTTGTCCACGAGATGTTCAGGGTCGGGGACATTGGCATCCAGGCCCCACTGTCCAGGCAGCAGTGGGAGGCCATGTCCCAGCTTCTGGTGGTCCTCAAGCCGTTCCTTGAGGCCACCGAGACCCTGAGCAGCAGCACTGCCCTTCTCAGCCAGGTGCTCCCCGTGGCCAGGCATCTCCAGAATCAGATGGGCGAGTTTCTGGAGGCCGGGGATGCCGTCACCGGCAGGCGCTTCCTGCCAGAGGTGCGGGAAGTGGTGACGAGGCTGAGGGAAAGCCTATCCCACCGGGTCCAGCCTCTCTACAATGAGAGGCAGTACATGTTGGCCACCATGTGCGACCCGCGCATCAAGGATGGGTTATGTGGGCAGACTTCCCGGGCAGGTTGGGTGGAAATGCTGGTGACGGACGTTCGGGCGGCCTGGGATGCCAGGATTGGGCAGGCAGAGGAGGAGCCCACCGAAGCCCAGGCGCTAAGTCCGCTGAGCACCACCAGCAGCGGCGGCACCAGCACCACCACACCCAGCAGGGGGACAGGCCAGGGGTTTTGGGACAAGGCTTTGCAGGCTGCGGTTGGGCATAGAGGCACTCAACCCAGCCGCCGCCAGGATGACGCTGCAGCAGCAGTGCAGCGTTACCTGGCGGAGCAGATGGAGGACGGCTCCATCGAACCCCTGGCCTACTGGTCATCTCGGCGCCAGATGTGGCCTGATCTGGCGCGGGTGGCCATGGACAGAATCAGCTGCCCACCGTCCAGCGTTCCAAGCGAGCGGGTGTTTTCCATGGCGGGCGACGTGGTCACACCCCACCGCTCTCGCTTGGACGCTGAGATTGTGGAGCAGCTGGTCTTCCTCAAGGTCAATCTGCCCCTGCTGGGATACCCCACCCTCATGCCCGCGGGGGAGTAATTGGCAGGCACCCCCCATCCATCCCACACCTTTGGGCAGGCACCGGCAGGCCCTTGATTTTTTAATTCTTATTTTCGGTTAATTAATTTTCTTTACTTTAATTTACTGGCTGTGTTGTTTACAGCTCAGTAACTCAACTCTGAACGATGGATCCCGAAGGGATCTAGTTTCTTCTCCTAGCCTCTTACATTGAGGGGATGCACAAGCATCTCACACATTCTATGTTGTTTGACTTGAACCAATGTGCTTGCACGTGTGCCTCTGAAATTGGACTCCGATGGCTCCCTCCAGGCCTTCTGTAAGGTCCCACACTTCCATGGGCGTTTCTTCTTGTAAGACCACGTCAGAGGCTCATGAGAACTTTGGATAAGAAGAAGGCTTAATTTTATCGCCAAGGAACGCATGCACCTCTCTGACTATGAAGGAAGGACGCGATAGGATTCCTCTTCCAGGCTCCTACATTGAGTGGATGACAAGCAGCATCCCACACTGTTTCTGACTGTGTCTTTTGGACTTATGTGGCAGCCTTGCAGGGCTGTCACTGTGTGTTGTGTTTATTTTGGCTATATGATTTAAAAAACTGCCTGCCCGCCTGCCCACCAGCTAGGTTGCCGCCATTGTGAAGTAGCCGGAATGCGTGGGCTGGTCTCACGGTTCTATTGCTTACTTGTGCAATGCGCAAGCGCCTGGCATCATGCCCGCCTCTGCCTCTGCCTCTGCCTGCCCCCCCCCTCCTTCTTTTGCAGCCTATGGAACTCTTCGCCACTGCGCAAAGCGCACCCGTGAATCCAGACTGCCCATCTGCCCCAGCCACGGCCGCATGGAGGTGGCCCATCGATTCACGTCGCCCGCACGACTCTGGTAAGAGCCTGTCAGAGAGCTTACCCACGAGTAAGCAAGCAGGCAGCCCCGTGTGCCTGCTGGGGCGTGGGCACTCAGGACCGGGCACATGCCAGTCTTGGGTGGGAGGGAGCCAGTGGTGGAAAAGTATCATTTTACTCATATTCTTCCCCCCCCCTTCTTCTTTTGCAGCCTATGGAACTCTTTGCCACAGTGCCCAGGAGAGACGGTAATGCAGACTGCCCACCTGCCCGTCACTGCCCGCCTGGAAGTGGCATCTTATCAACAACGCCCTCAGGAGGACTACAGTAAGTGTTCTGTGAATGGGGGGGGGGCACCTTCCACCTAACTGAAGGTTGGCTGTCTGCCTGCTAACTTCCGAGTGAGCAGGCAGCCCCGTGTGCCTGCTGGGGCGTGGGCACTCAGGAAGGGCAATCCTGGGTGGAAGGGAGCTGGTTGTGTTGAAGTGGTCAACTAATATTCATTCTTTTTTCCCCCCCTTCTTCTTTTGCAGCCTATGGCACTCTCACTGCCACAGTGCCCGGGAAAGGAGAGACTTTGCCCATTAAATGCCAGCCTGCCCGCCCGCTGCTGATGCCGCCTGCCGCCTTCCAGATCCTTCCTGCAAAGAGAGCAAGCCGCCCTCCTCGCACAAGCCATGGGACTTGGCATTCGCCCTCAAGGAGAATGTCACCCAGTCCCCAACGCCGCTGTTGGACTTTGCCCATTAAATGCCAGCCTGCCCGCCCGCTGCTGATGCCGCCTGCCGCCTTCCAGATCCTTCCTGCAAAGAGAGCAAGCCGCCCTCCTCGCACAAGCCATGGGACTTGGCATTCGCCCTCAAGGAGAATGTCACCCAGTCCCCAATGCCGCTGTTGGACTTTGCCCATTAAATGCCAGCCTGCCTGCCCGCCTTCCAGATTCTGCTGTGGAAGGAGAAATAAATAATACTAGGTGCTGCAAGAGACCATGTGGATTGGCTCTACATCAAAGCAGCCTTCTGGTTTAGAATTACATACTACACAAGAAAAGAACAATCACTTATCCTGCAAGATCCCTTCCCAGGCTAGGATCTGAATAATAGCTATTAGCTAGGATCTGAATAGCTATTACCTGGGATTAGCTACTAGTGCATTTGGTAGCATTCCTGCAACCAACACCTGTCTTGTCATGTAAATGTATGGGTCCCTAAAGCAATTTACAATCACTTTACATTTTACAAATGAATAAGTGAAACTTTCTTCCCTCATTACCAATCCACACCAGGCAGGCAATGTCCCCTTCCTGAAGGTTTAAAATAATAAAGTTTAACCTTTGTTTTCCCACTAAAGCATTGCACCAAAGTTTGTGAAATTTCCAGCGTTTGAGCGGGCATAGGTCCTGTGCCATGTGAGCGAGTTAGAGTTTTGTAGCTCTTAAAACCAACCCATAAATCCCATGTGAAATGCCATGCATAAACCTTTGTTTTCCCACTAAAGCATTGCACCAAAGTTTGTGAAATTTCCAGCGTTTGAGCGGGCATAGGTCCTGTGCCATGTGAGCGAGTTAGAGTTTTGTAGCTCTTAAAACCAACCCATAAATCCCATGTGAAATGCCATGCATAAACCTTTGTTTTCCCACTAAAGCATTGCACCAAAGTTTGTGAAATTTCCAGCGTTTGAGCGGGCATAGGTCCTGTGCCATGTGAGCGAGTTAGAGCTTTGTAGCTCTTCAAACCAACCCATAAATCCCATGTGAAATGCCATGAATAAACGTTCGTTTCCCACTAAAATGTTGCACCTAGCTTCCAGAAATTTCACACACATTTGAAGTGAAGTGTTCCCTGCAATGTGCCAAAGTTTCCCGTTTGTATCTTTGAAAATAAAAAAATGGGAGGCAAAACTGTATTTTACCCCACTGCTACCCAATTTTCAACAATTCATTGCCAACACATGCCTGGAGCTAGCTGTCTGAAATTTTACACACATATCAAGGGAAGTGTTCCCTGTAATGTGCCGAAGTGTCCTGTTTGTATCTTTAAAAATAAAAACATGGGAGGCATAACTGCATTTACCCCACTACTACCCATTTTTCAAAAATTCATTGCCACACCAGGCAAGCACCCACGGTTCTGGGATTTCACACACGTGTGTCCCAAGGTTCCACCTACAATGTGGCAAAGTTTCATGTGTGTAACTTTAAAAATGACCGAGTTATAGGCATTCCATGTTATTTATTAAAAAATCAATTGCCACAAACTGCATGCACCAATCTTTCTGAAATTTCTCACAGATACCTATCCCTAACCAGTGTACAATGTGCCCAAGTTTCATCCTTCTGTCTTTAAAAATGAAAAAGTTATAGGCGTTTTTATAAAACAATACTTTGCTATAGGAAAAAGCATTCAAAATGGCGTCCGATCCGGATCGGAAAATCCGATCCGCGGATCGGAATCGGATCGGATCCGATCCGACACACGATCCGATCCGATCCGATCCGACCCCCCAGGTCCGATTCCGATCCGCTATCCGATCCGATCCGGGGGGTCAGTGCACATCCCTAAAAAATTACCTCCTGCCCTCTTCTGCTGGCCAAAGTTTCTGCTGGATCAGTGGCACAGCCAGGGCTGAACTATGGGGTACAAGTTTGGGCCGTGAGGTTTGAAGGTTCCCTGTCCTAGTCCAGCATGGACTCAGCATTAGTAAAAAGAAGTGCTTCAATAGTCAACCGGGTGAACCTGAAGTTCCCAGGATGAACCATTTTTTTTTTAAAAAAAGTCTTTTTTACTTATATTATCAAAATCAGTCAGATGCCTCCATCGGGCAACACATTCATTGAGGGCACAGGAAAGACATAAAACTGCCCCCTTTGCCACTTTTGTGTGCTCATTCACCATCTGATCACTAGTACTCAGTATGTGGGGGTGGGTTTTGGCCTCTAGGGCTGGGGCTCCCCACCTCTGATGTAGTGTCAGATTAGTACTTGGGGGTGAGGATGGGGGTGGTGACCTTGGGTGACTATTTCAATCGCAATCACACCTGCATACATGGCTGCTTTTATGTGCAAATAGAAACATCAGGCAAGCCTATCACAGTCCTCCTATGTCACATGTACTTCCCCCTTCCTTCAAATGCATATGAAAGTCAGTATGTATCTTTTGAATTTAACTTTTAGATTTTTCACAACAGTTAATTCCACAATGGTTATTAATAGTTATGTTCATTAACATCACCCCATTCCAACCCCAACCCCAACTCAGCAAGTGAGACAATAATGTTCATTTTGACTAGGGATGTTGAAGAGATCAAATGAGATCAAATTTATGTGAACCTGGTCTGCGGATTCCACCCCAGACTGGCTTTTTCAGAGTCACATGGACTTGTGGACCAGTTTTGTTTTTTTTTTTACTTTAGAGGGAGATTTCTGCAAATGCAGTTTTGTGCAAACACAGTCTTGCACTAATGCTGTTAGTGCAAGTCTGCACAAGCACAAATGCACATTTGCAAACAGAAACGTGTGTGTGTGTATGTGTTTGTGTATGTGCATCTCTCTCTCTCTCTCTCTCTCTGTAGATCCCTAATTTTGACGGATAAAATGTCGAAGTGGGAACACTTTCTAAATTTCTGCTTTTCAACTACTAGAAGCCAAAGTAAGGCAAAGACACTGGCATGCAGACATAACCTCAATAGATGAGCAGAAGATGATGTCCAAGAATTGCATGATGTCTTTCCTTCCCCCTTTTTCATCTATTTTCAGGATGCCCTTTCCATTGGGCAGGGGGTGGACACCCACCTCAAGCAACAGATTTTGGAATACCTTTAAGCAGTAGCAATTCATCCAAGTTGACCTAGTTAAGTTTTATTTTTTTTTACCACCACTAAAGAGGCATCATTTTAATTTTTCATGTCAGGTACCAAAATATCTTACGCCAGTGCTGATTAATTTTGTTCCCTTCTTTACCATTCTATTATGTCTCAAATAGTGTGTATTGTCCATTTTGTGACACTTATGTGTGTCATGTCAATTGTGTGTGTATGTGGGCCGATCTACACAGTCCTTTGGAATGTTTTAAAAAGTATTTTAAAACGTTCCAAATAGGTGCATTCTAAAACGTCTTAGGCCACATTCCTGAGTACTCACGTTACAGGAGAACAGTCTTCCGTCTTTAAAGCGGTGTGTGCGGTCACACGCTGTTCTGCCCTGTCTCTTTCTCTTTCGTTTTTCAATGAGTTTAGGGCAAGGCATTGTGGGGGTTGTAGTTCAGTTACCCACTTCCTTCTTAGTTCCTCTGTCATTCCCTAGCAAGTATAGGGCTAAGAATTGTGGGTGTTGTAGTTCACTGGTCCACTTCCTCTTTCTTCCCCATCAATCAACTGCTAAGCATTTGGGCACCAGTAAAGGAAGCACTGCCCCCATGAATCACAAACGGTAAGGAAGGACACATTATTTTACTTAAAACAATTTATTAAAAGTGAAACCGTTGTATATAACTGAAGGGAGTTTTAAAAAACCTCAGATATGCAACATTATAGGGAGTGCGTCATGTGGCCCAAAGAGTTTTCATAACCCTTATAAAACGTCAAAAACCTCGTATGTAGATCGGCCCTGTGTGTGTATGTGTGTGTGTGTGTGTGTGTGTGTGTAGGATAAACCCCAGTTACAAAAAGTACAGATCTATCATTTAGGTTTTCTCTTGCAGATATGAGTGCTAGCAGTCTACCCAACACACACACACACACCTTTTTAAATTCATAGTTTGTCATATATGGTGTAGCATTTAATTCCCCTGGAGTATAATTCTATACAGAGCCTCATGAATGACAAATAAGGATTTAAGTCTTAAAAATCTCTGACAGTGGTAAGATATTTTTAGGTATTAAAACACACACTGGTATGCAGAAACGCACCTTCAAAACTTTTCTTCTTCTTCTTAAGGACATATTATAATGTAAACCACTCTAATTCCCCTGGGGAGAAATATTCAAAGTGTATGACAATAGCATCCATCCAGAGAGAGAGAGAGAGAGAGAGAGAGAGAGAGAGATTGTTCCATTATCCAAGCACAGAGGTACTCAGGTATGGACATGTTAATATCTGTCATAAGGCTCAGAGATGACCTTGAAAGGAGTGTCAGTGGGATTCATTGGTTCTGTATTCAATTATGAGCTTTGAAAAAATATATATTTTGGTCTGACCCAGGTCAAACAGCTCAAGGGACTTTTTTTTTTCAAGCCACAGGGTAAGCAAACCACACAACCCCCCCATCACATTTAAAGCCACTTCTCATCTGTGCAGGTCCATTTCTATTCCATTGTGAGCAGGCCAGTGACTGATGGTTCGTGTGCATGTGTGAACTGCTGGAATGCTGATACTGTGTATGATTGAGCCAGAGTGTATAGCAGATGCATTTAACTGTTATGTGACATAGCTATGACCTTTAACCTTGGCCTGTGTCCTGTATAAATAAGGCCTATCTTACACTGAACAGAGTTGTAACAGTGAGATGTAACAGAGACGTGGGCAGTCGTACCACTTCAGACTACGTGTGTGTGTGCATGCAATGTGTGACCTCAGTAGAAGCTGGGATGACTCTTCAGATGAAAAACTTGATCTGGCAGAACGTACGCTCCCCGTGGTGGCCCCTTGATGTTAGTGAGACCCTTGAGATGTTTGACATTGGGAGAAAAGAGGCACTTCTATAGCAGAGGACTCTGAGGAGCTCCCAAATGTGGCTCCTGAGGACTGTAACTCACCCATGGCAGGAGATTAAGAATCGGAGTGCCTATTACCCTTGAGTAAGTTTGGCTCCAGAAGGTGGAGGCACCGGTTGCTCTATGAAGATGAAGTTTCTCAAGAATTCCATAGCCTCAAGAATCATAACCGGCCTTCCTAACAAGTTGGAGTTTCACCAGAGAGCCTTTCATGAACTGTAGCCGAACCTTCAGTTTCAGACACATCATCAGTTTCTTATCTGACCTCTGGGCTCCTACCTGGCCCTGCTGTTTGGACTGTGTTTCTACTTGACTTCTCTCTCATGTTGTGACCTTGGCCGTTCCTCAGGCCTCTCTTCTGGAAACCGCCTACTTGCCTGGTAATACTGTGCTCTGACCATTGCCTGTATCTTAGCCACACCTACCTTAGACTGATCCCATACTGTAGTGAAAACTTTGTGCGTGACAATTTGCCTGCTTATTTGACTTCCCTCTTGGATTTGTCTCTGTAACTGACGAGCATAAAGTCTGACCCAGCTCCAGAAGGACAAGGGGTTATGTAAGCTCCCACACCTAAAAGAACGTCTTGCATGTAGAAAATTAGCACAGCAGGGAAAAAAGAGCCAGACTGGTGTTTTGTATTCCATTAATTCTGACTGAGCAGAGATTGATCTGCAATTCTGCAAAGTTGGAGAAATAATTTGGAATTGACAGATCCTCTAACAGAATCAGTAAGCCTTTTTACTAAGGCTTTGACAAGACAATAAAAAGGGGTGTTCTTATTCTTTGATTTCTTACAAAAATAGAATAGCATCTCTTGTAAAAAGTAATATAACTATTAAAAGAATAAAATGAATCATGCAGGACCCTCCTCCCTTTTACCTTCTATTTTGAGAGGAGGTGGGAGAACCAGGCATGTTTGAGATTGCTGAAATCCTTTGCATTTCACTTTGAAGTTCAGTTCAACCCACTCCTGTTTTTGCTTCCAAATTGTTTTTCAGTTTTTTGGAGTGGGGAAAATGTGTGTTTCTGTGCACATGTTTCAAAAATGCACTTTCTCCCCCCTCCCACCCCCATCGATTGAAGTGGGAAAACATCTAATTTTGGGCAATGCACATTTCAATGCATTTTTTTTGTTTCTTTTTTATTATTAAAAAGAAAACTTTTCTTTTCTCCCAGGCATTTTAACAGCTCAAGTTGAGGTTTTGATTGACATTGTGGCCAGGCTTAACAGTTAAAATGTTTTAAAGTGTTTTAATGACAGCTGTTTTATGTTTATGGTTTTAAATTTTGTATATTGTCTTTTTAATGCTCTATCTTTTTAATTTTTGTAAACTGCCCAGAGAGCTTTGGCTATGGGGCGGTATATAAGTATAATTAATAATACTAATACTAATAATACTAATAATAATAATAATATGTGATCACAAGTTTGGGAATTTGCAAACTTTTTTTTTTTAATCACTCCCATTTATGTTCATGTCTGGGGTTGCAAAAGGAGTAAGCTTGGATGACTTACAAAATGAAGCAAAATTCCAAACTTAGGGGCAAGCAATCTATCCCCTCGAGGAGACAGGATTCACAAAATGGTGGCCTTCCTCCTCCTCCTCCTCCTCCTCCTCCTCCTCCTCCAATTCTTTTTCAACTGTTCCTTGATTCTGTCCCAGAGACTGCCATGCCTTTAAGGTCTCCAAGCATCCAGAATTATCTTTAAATTAGAAGATCTGTATTATTTACAGATGGAGAGGCGGGTAAGAAATAAATCGTTATTATTATTATTATTATTATTATTATTATTATTGTTCAAGGTTCTCCTCCCAGGCATCAATAAGCATATTGTTGCCATCTCAGCTGTTACCTGCATGCTTGGCTAACCAAGTGGGGAAAAGTGCAAATGGAAAGTCTCAGTTCCTGGTTCATCAAAACCTTGGTTTTGGCCCAATTTTTGAAGGATTCCCTTCTCCCATGCAAGCCTGCCCACCCACAGAAGCCCTCAACAGAGGCCCCTCTCACTTGTCCACCACTAAGAGTGGTTAGACTGGTAAGGGGACCTTCTCAGTGGTGGTCCCACATTGCTGGAACCACCTTCCACAGGGGTGCATCAGGCCCTTGCTTTGAAGGTCTTCAGGAAAGGTTTTATGGGTAATTTCTAATTTAATTGATTTTAAGGGTGCAGCGGGAGGGAGGGGAAGGATTGCAGACTTACCTGCTTCTGCGATCATCCCCCAGCTTCTATACACCCACACAATATTGCAGGAGGAAAGAGGGTTGTCACGGGAGCCATTTTTTTGTTTTTGTTTACTGAAGAGGCTCCAGTTGTGCAATTGTGAAACTTCACAAAAGTGAGTTTTTTTAAAATCCCCAGCGATATCGGGCCCCAACCCACCCACCCCATCACAGGGATGGCAAAAATGCTGCCCCCCATCCCCAAAGGGCACAGAGCCTTCCTGTGCAGCTCCATGCCCAGCCCCACTACTTGTGGGGAAGAAGGGATGACCCAGGAGCAGCGGCCACACCACCTGCACTCTTCAGGATGGCCCTGGGACTTGTGGAAAAATTGGGAAATCCATGGTCCCAGATATCCCAGGAAAAGTCCCTGGTCATCCCTAGTTGCCCCCGGGATCCCCTGTGAGTCATTCAGATGCACAGGGATGACCTAAAGATGACCTCAGGATAGCTGGCAGGTGTAGATATGGCCCAAGTGTGTGTGTGTGTGTGTGGGGGGAGAAGGTGGTTTCTGCTTGAGATGAGAAAGGCCTTACAGGAGAGAATTCTCACTAGGATAGGAGCAGGAACGCCAGAATTCCCACTACCAAATAAACAATCTAGTGTGAGAAAGAGCAGCATGCCTTCTTGCGGAGCAGTGGGAATTGCTTACAATATTCCTTTTCTATCCAGATTCCCTCTTCCAAGGGGTTTAAGTTAATGTACATTGAGTTGTCCTGTTATATCCTCATAACAACCCTGTGAGGCAGGTTAGGGAGATAGTGACTGGTCCAAGGTGGGCTTCATGACTAAACAGAAGTTTGAATGGATAAGGGCCAAACGAGATATCCCACCATCTTTTGAGAGAGGGACTAGCTAAAAACAGCTGCAATTTGGTTCAGAGCTATGGCGTGGAGGAGGGATTAACCGGTACTCCCTGTGCTTATAAACCAATACAAAGTCACATGCACCCAGCTAATATGACACATGGAGGGGGAAACATACATAGTAAGACAATATTTTAAATTAGTCAATATATTGTCAATGTCAGGAAGTTATTAAATTTTTGTTTGATTGTTTTTATGATCTCTTCCTCATTTGCAGATCATTGTGGTTTCTTTATGGTGGGGCGGTAGAACATATGTCAGATATTATTTGTGAATACAAAATCAGCTCGAATTATGTATTTGACCTTTTCTCCATATTAAAATCCTTAATAAATATTTTGATTGTTTGTTGAGACTTAGCTGCCAGATAGTTTGCATTAATTTGAATAATGAGACATTCACTTACCTTCCATTCAGAGAAGAGTCTCTTAGGGAGATGGGGGTGGGTGGGGAACAAACCCAGTGCCATGACAGCTTGCATTAATAAGCGCAAAACATTATGTTTCATCTTTGGCTTGGTCTGCGTGTTTCTCATTTGAATACGCGTTAGGTGCTTTCTTGCCATTTTAACTTCATCTGCATTTTTTTCAGAGGGAAAATGCTTTCATTACTGAAAATAGCATGATCTCAGTGTCAAATTGGAATTAAAGGTTCAATTAAAATATATTTCTACATTTTGGGGGCAATCACAGGAAGAGCTTTCTGCACAGCCATTTTCTTTCTTCGGTTTGCTTTCAGTGGCTACAAAAAATAGCCTTATATATACAAGGTAGTCATCAACTATTTTAAAGATTCCATTTTCACTCTTTTTATTTCAGCAATTTCAGGCTCCCTACTACAGAAATGTCATAAATGTCTTTTAAGTTCTAGACATGTTTATCTGGTGCATAGCAACACTTGAAATAACTTACACATCTACACACACACACACACACACAAACACTGACGGAAAGTTTTTGGCAGGAATTGTTTATTTATTTATCGCATTTTTATACTGCAATATTGCCAAAGCCAAATTAGCATACATTTTCAGAATAGATGAATGTGATGAACCATTTTTTTCATTTGTACTAATGCACGGGTAGGCAATGTGATAACCATGGGCGCCAATGCACAGTAGATAACTCCCTACCCCATCCTTAAATACATTTTAAAAATAGCACATTTCCTACTGGCAATAGGAATAACTTCAGGCTTGGGGGCCAAATCTAGCTATCCTATGGGTCCCAACTAGGGAGGCCATATGAAAATGGAGGACAGGGCTCCTGTAGCTTTAACTGTGGTACAGAAAAGGGAATTTCAGCAGGTGTTGTTTGTATGCATGTAACACCTGGTGAAATTCCATCTGCATCACAACAGCTAAAGCTGCAGGAGCCCTGCCCTCTTTTGTACCTGGTCACTCTAGCTATACTCCTGCAAAGTGTGGACTTTGATTTTCTTTATTTTAAAGATTGTTAAAAAGATAGGAGCAAAAACAGCATGGTGTAGATTAGGGGTGTGCATGACAAAAAATATTGTTGCTTATCATTATCATTTTGGACCAAAAAATTTATCGTCTTCATTAATATCATAGGTGAACCATATCGTCTTTATGATAATTATCATGAAAGAATGATTTTTTTTTTGCAGCCCTATTTTTAAAGAAAAAAATGCCAATAACTTCTGTATTTTAAAGGTTAGAGGATTGAAACTTGGTCACAGTGCTTATGGGGTATGCCTATGTTTGTGTATGAAATTTGAGATCGATCCCTCCAACCCTCAATTTTATATAAATTTATTAAAGATCATTTCAGTTATGACAGATCAGAATGACAGCTCCCCACGTGCATTCATTCAGACCTGTCAGAACGGAAACGATCATTAAAAAAAACATATAAAATCGAGGGTTGGAGGGACCAATCTCAAATTTCATACACATACTTAGGCATAGCCCATAAGCACTGTAACCAAATTTCAAGCCTCTAACTTTTAAAATACAGAAGTTATAGGTATATTTATATGGCAGTCCGATAAAACGATAAAATCGCCCAAAAATTATCGTCTCCGATGGTTATCATGGGTTTTTTATATCATATCGTTATCATTAAACACATGCACAATAATGACCTTATCGTACCATTATCGTACATTTTAATGATAATCCCTAGTGTAGATAGTGTCAAGATTGGCTACTAGTTAACAATTGTTATTTCATATGCTGTTGCAATCGGAAATAGTGACTCCAGACAAACTCATTGGTTTGTCCCAATTAACATATGTCAATAATAATTGTAAGTTACAGCTGCTCTCATCCCTCTCCCCAAATTCTAACAAAAATAGCATTAATAGAATCAGGTTTTTTTCCCCCTTTATCTTGAGGATGCAACATATGTACACTGCTACTCTAAGTAATGCTAAAATAAACCAATGCCAAGCTTAATCATGCAGCACTAAAATTGTCAAACCAGCAGCTGTACCTGTAAGGCAAGTATAATTTATGCACTCTTTGCTCTTAATCAATATTGTAAGGTGAAAGGTTTTCTAACACAATGGAGAAAAATTAACAGCAATCATAAATCCATCCTTCTTGCTAAAGCTTGGAATTTATAGGGGTTAATGGATTTGTCCCATCAGTCACTAAATAAAATGCATCCCCTTGGATGATGCGCTGCCATTTCTTAATTAGGAACCCACAAAAGTGCCATGCAAATATTCATAATTTATTCTCATCATATTGTTGAACTGGGAGTTTTGCCAATGAATAAAACATCTTATTCTGGAGGGAGGGAAAAGGGAAACTCATACTTTTGAGTTTGATGAGAGGGACCTACTCCTTAAGCTGGTATGCTCATAAATCTAAATTAATGTGAAAGGCAAAGTCAGGGTAATTTTTAATCAGTCTTCCAGCGCAGGGTTAGGCAGAGGCCTTCAAACGGTGATCACTTAATAAGGCAAAGTGTATGAAAGTTGTTAACAGCCAACCTATATATGCTTCATTGTCAACCTTCTTTTTATTTGTTAGAAGCTATTAAACCACGCCTTTCTGGTCATTCCAGAAGGTGAATGTGATGCTTGATGAAGCAAAGAAGTCTAATTTAACTGAAGCTGAGAATTCCAGTGTTGGTCTTCACAAAAAGTTGTGAATTAAGCAGGTATGATAACCAGATCGACTTGCTCTCTTGTGAGATTCAGCTGTACAGAAAGCAGAGTATGTTGCCTATTCAATTTCTGTCAATGCAACCAGAGGTGAAACCCCTCCCCTCCCCAGTGAAGTATTCCCTAGAAATTTGCAGTGCCTAAAACAGTGATAGGGATTATTTTTTTACAATGTATACATGAAATGTATACATGCCACCAGAAGGTACTCAAGGTGTTAGTAGGCGTAAAAGAATGTAGGGATGCCACTGATATGCATGATTTGCAGGTTAATATCATACATCTAGTTTTTCAGGGAAAGTATCATGGATGTGCAGCAGGGTCCAGCAAAATATGTATATTTTTAGGGAAGGGGCATAAACTCGATACCAAGCTCGTGAGCAACAGTGGGAGGTTGTAATGAGGTCCCTTCCCAAGGCTTCCTAACTCTAGATTTCAGATAACATTCATACTTAGCAACGAGGAACACCACACAGACTATTGGAGACTTCTACCTCTAGGAAAACACACTCTTGTTCTGTCTGTGTCAAGCATTGGATAAGTTCAATCTAATAGCATACAAATGGAATTGAGTGCAGACTGGCCCATTAAAGCCTCATCAAAGAATCAATTATATATTCAAGATTGGCATGAATAGCTGAGCACCAATTCACCACCAACTTTAACCTCCATAAAAGGAGCTGGAAATTCCAGCAAGGGCCTGATTAGACAACCCTTCGCTCATGATCTGGCCCAATGCATGGAGGGGGGTGCTCACTGTACACAACACCCCTCCACTCAGCTGGCATGCTGACCCCCCTTTTGTATGCAGGGATAGGACATCTGAAAGCCATCTATGCATGTCCATTTCAAGGCACAGGTGAAAATCATATAGTTGACCTGCTATATTTAAAGCAGTAAATTAGCACTTGATCTTCACTTAGACATGTTGAAATGGATGTAGGAAGGTGGGATGTTCCATCCTGATGCATACAGGTAGAGAATAGATGGCATATGCCAGGTGAGCAGGGAGGCACTGCAGGCATTTGCTGCTGTACAAACATTGGGCTAACTCAGGGGGAAAGTATAACTGGTCTGGCCCCTGGAATCACTTGTGTTGCTCTGAGTAGAGGGACTCTTCTTTTCCAAACCCAAATGCCTTTGAAAGAATTGTTATGAAGTTTGTTTGTTTTAAAATTCGGTCGCTCCTTTGAGAGGGTTGGCTGATCACATTTTACATTGGCTGCTGCACTGTACGCTTTTTGTTATCTTTCGCTTGCTTGTTGGCATTTTATTGGTTTTAATCATGTTCTACTTCATTCTCATCCTTTTTTAAATTACAGTTTTATGTGAGCTGCCTTAAGAACCTTTTCTGAGGGCAGAAAGGCATCAGACTTTAATAAATACGCCCACCCACCAGGCCCATTTTTTACAACCACAAATCACTTTCGCACATGAGAACAAAGGGGATGCAACTCAGAAGAGTGAAAATACAAAGACGACGAAATCCACAATCAAGGGGTGAAGAGAAAAGATGGTTGTGTCATAAAAAAATGCGTATTTTTGCTCCTCGTTCTTATATCATAGGATACTTTCAGTTAATGCGATAGGATGTTCGTAAATTGGCATGACCTGAAGCTTTGGATGAATGAATAAGTTCCAGGATATAAAGAAAGGGCTTTGGGATGATATATACATATATAATATCCAGACATCTTGTGACCATGAAGCTTCTGGCTGCTGTGATATTAATACATCGCATAGAGAGGAGAAAATCCAGATGCTTTTTTCTGTCTCGCAAAAGCCAATAAAAAGGTTGTTTATGTTTTTCAATTTAATTGCTTGTAAAACTGAATCAATATTAATCATACTAGCTGGCAAAGAGGAAAGTGGCACAGAGTAAGCCTACTGGAGGAATGGCAATCCGGCATTAAATTCATACAGCTGCAAGCCTGACAGCCGTCACTGCAGATCTGAAAATCCATTTTGCTTCCTCTGATATGCATATGGTTACAGCTTGCTTTTCAAATAAATCTGATCAACATTTTGTGGTATGTGAACATTTTCCCATCTGGTGGATTGTTCATAAAACTCGTTTGCTCTGATTTACTGAGGCTAGGAGGGACAGAGCAATATGAATAGCTTAAGATTCAGCTTTGGAATTTGAGGGATAGTATTTCCTCCCCCCAATTCTTCACCTGCACTATAATCTGTTTCTGCTCATTAGAAACTGATTAATTTATACTTTAAAGCTAATGCATCAGGTTTTATTTGTGTGTATGCTGTGCTAAAACCAATTTCAAAGGTTCTTGCTTACTAAGTATGTGTGTTTAACAGATAGAATATTCAGAAGTATGTTTATTTAAAAGATAGACTATTCAGAGGTCTGTTAATCCATTTCATTTCTTCCCTATCGAATTTATGAGATTATCCCTGAAAATCATGACATCATCATCTGACAGTTCTATACAAAGTATTTATTTTACCCACTGGGGTAATTTAAAAGAAACCTTAGAGTAGTTGCCTTTTACCTCCAGATTGTGCTAGAAGTAATCAAGTCAAATAAGATTATCTGAGGGTGCCTCTACAAGAGCGATTTAAAGCTCTTTCAAGGCACATTAAAAATTTGACTTCTACAAGAGCAGAGCACAAATCGGGGGTTGAGGCGCTTTTTCTGCCCGATTATGCGCATTATCGAATGCACATTAAATAGCAAGTTTTAATTCACCGCAGCAGTTAAAGCACCTTATGACCATGTAAACAAGTGATTTTCCGCATTAAACACCTCTAAAGCGCATTTCATACAACCAGTAAGGCAACCAGTTATGCTCTTAACCGCGTCCCACATATAGTGATTTGCCCTAAAAGCGATTGTGAGAAGATGCACATAATCGGACAACCAGGCGTCAAACTGAATTCTTGTAGAGGGGACCTGAAGCTCTGGAGTCGAACGGCCAATCAGTGTGGACAATACTCAGCTAGGTGGACCGATGGTCTAGCTTGGTAGAAAGCAGTATCCTATGGTCACGTTTGGGCTGAAAATCTCAGTATCACATTGATTGCTTCCAGTGAAAGAGATCATGAAGAAGAAAGGCAGTTTCTATGGCCATATACATCATATTCCACCCATAAACAAACGCACACCTAACAACTCACCATCCCACTCCTCATGATCTAAGCATTTACTACCCCAGGCTCTAGGACATGGATCTTGAAGGTTTGCTCAGCAGGAAGACAAAGAGGTCTACGCATGCCAGTTGCGGTGCTCTTTTGGTGTGAAATTGTGGTTCCGATATCAGCCAACAAGAAGGGCTTCCTCTTTCCATGAAAGGGCAGTTGAAGGATGGGGATGTTTCCATCTTAAATCTCACATAATAGGCAAGCTAATGTGTTAAAGAAGAGAAATAAATCCCCAAACAGGAACAATAAAGGATGATTTAATTAGAACTCTGGCACCCAAAGTATGGATTTTATGGCATCATCCTGTGCTAAATTGTGCTTCACCCTTTTTTTCCCTGCATGGGAGAGTTCGGGTTTTATATCCAACATTTTTTTGCCATCATCGTGCATTTTTTTAAAAAGTCACACAATTTTTCTTCGCCAGGACCAAATGCAACTTAAAACTTGTGTAAATGGAGTTTCTTCACTGCTACAAGATCATGTAAGCCATATCAATAGTTAACCAGTTCAGTAAGTGCAGGGAGAAGATATGCAGTCCACTGCATACTACTACAGGTTCAAGGACTTGTGTCAAAATACAGTTATGTATGCAATCATTAAGAAGAAAAATGGGGAACATTTTTTCAGCCCAAGGGAAAGCCTGCATGCCAGCACTGGGCAGTGCCAGGCAAAAGTTGGCAGGGTCAGTGCCAACTCACAACCTCCCTCCCTCTCTCTACCTCTCTCTCTCTCACACACACATACACAAAGTCACATGCCCCATCTTTCAATTTTCTCTTTCCTACTTCTCCCTTCACCTTTTCTCTCTGTGTCCTTGGCAGGATCTACACTACTGCTTTATAATGGTATTGAAGTGCACTAAACTGTTGGGGCCCATAGACACATGCCACATACCACTTTCATACCACTTTCATAGTGTTATATCCTGCTGGTGTAGACGTGTCACTTCTCTCTTTCTCCTTCTTTCTCCCTTTTCCATTCTCCCTTTCCCCCATGGATTGTGTCCCACCAAATCTGGATACCAAAATGGGATCAAGTTTTTATCTTCAAATGCCCCCTGGGCCTTCAGTGTGCTCCTGTTAACATCTGAAGTGTGTTAAATTCTGGAGACCATGAATCTTGCCGTCCCTGAAACAATACAGAATTGGGTGCTCTGTGGGGATGATAAGAGGTGTGTGTGTGTGTGTGTGTGTGTGTGTGTGGTGGGAGGCTGATCTGTGCTGAAAGAGGCACAGCAAGTTTGAAGGCCTTCAGGCATCCACCTGGGGAGCATGCCAGGGCTTAGAGACCAACCAAAGCACAGCTCCTCTCTTGATATGAACCAGGAAGTAACACTACAAACAGGAAGTACAAAAAGAAACAGGTATGTTCTCATCCATGTCAGGAATGATGCTGAATATAGGCAGGCATTGGATGCTGCAGTGCATAACCTACTTGTCTCAAGTTGTTAGGTGTTATAAGAATTCTGTCCATTACCATAACCTTCTTCCATGTAGTCATTTACAATTTAAAAGGAACTCTTCCCCCCACCCCAAATAGCTTCATTTGGCTTTGGGATAGTTTCCTGAAGTTATTCATCATTTTCAAGCAGATTCCCATGCATCGGTAAATACTTTCATCACCTTTGATCTGCATATTTCATAACACCAGATAGTTTCAGTATCACAACACATGGATACATGCTCTGCAGTTGTGTTAATCTTTGGGGAGAAATGAGCTCTACACATTTTTGCAAATATGAAACAAATAACTTCTCTTTCAAGGGAAAAAAAAGGCATTCCTGTCATTCACTGAGCAATACGCTAAGAGATCCACCGTCTTACCTCACGGCAGTTTAATGTAATGCAACAATCATTTAATTACACAGCTTTGAAGTCAAAAAGAGTTACATGCTAATAAAATGCAGGGAGCAGAATGCCGAAGAAGCAAAGCTCAGTCACAAAAGACCGATAATTTCAAAGTGGGAAGGCATTACTAGATAAAGATCATTAAACCATGTCAGCAAAGTAATTAAAGAAATCATTAGAAGCCAAGCGGATCCTGGAGATGGCGGGAGACCAACATAAATACTGATACCCCTGAATGGCTGTCAGATATGGCTAAGGACACAGAAACTTTCAAATGTCTAGAGCCAAAATATTACCTTTACCACACCATTTATTTGATGAAGGGATTAGTTTTGATTGTAAAAACTAAACTACAGACAAATATTTATACATAAATAGCAACCAACAAGAAGATTATAAAAGTAACTACTTCATCATAAGGGCTGAATTCCATTTTGGAGAAGTTTTTGAGGGCCACGTTCCGGCAAAACAGGTGGAACCAATGAAATAATAATAATAATAATAATAATAATAATAATAATAATAATAATATTATAATAATGGACTTTTTTTTTTGCTTAAAGTTCATATTACTAGTAGCTAAGTCTTAGAAGAGGCATTTTAACCTCTAAATTTGAGAGAATGGGCTGCATAAAATCCAGAAAATGATTGGTGGCTGGGGGAGTTGGGTGGGGCTAGAGGAAGGAGTGTGGCCATATGAGGAAGCACAGAGGGACAGATTTGGCTGCCAGGAGAGTCCAGATTGTTCCCCAGGAGAACCTGAGGTTCTGCAGTTCTGGGATAAACCGTGGCTAACGTGAATCATGCCAGAGGCACCTCAACCATGAGAGAGACTGTGGCTGAATTCGGACAACGCGATAGTCAATGGTGGGATAATAATCAACTTTACAGTTGTTCATCTAGGGGGTACTCCCCACACAACATAGTAATAAATAATCATCTGTGGAGTGGATTAGGATCAGCGCTGAGTTGACTATGGCAGCATTCGGACGACACGATAGTCAATACAACTGACGATTGTTTTCCCCCACCCAGTTGCTTATTGTGTCGTCCGAATTCAGCCAGAGTGTATGTGGATGTGGGGGAGAGTCACAGAACACCGCAGTTCATTGGAAGACCACCTGTTTTGCATGCAGAAGATCCCAGGTTCAATCCTTGGCTTCCCCAGTTAAAACTGTATCAGTTGATGGGAAAGGCTCTGAGACCCTGGAGAGCTGTTGACTGTCTGAGTAGATCAAAACTGAGCAAGAGGGACAAATAGGCTGAATTCGGACGACACGAGAGGGAGAGTTCTTGGTTGCAAGGAAAATCTATGCACAATACCTGATGAAGTCTTAGTAGTCAGAAGGATAATGACATGAGATTCCCAATGACCACAGAGAACGGTCTCTTTCAGTCTCCTCCAATCTGACAACTGTTTGGTCATCGTAGACCAGGGGTGGGAAACTCCGGGAGATTCAGGGCAACGATGTCGGAGAAATGTGCAACAGAATCAAATAAGTTCAGATCTCTATGAATCTGAACCACAGATTCTGCAGTGGACCAGTTTTCCCTGAGTCTTGCAGACTTAAAAAAAAAAATCTGTAATTTTATGCAAACTTAGTTGGAAATGAATACCCCCCCCCCAAAGAGACAGGCTTTAAATGTGCATTTATCCAATAGGCTAAAGCAAGAAAATGTGCATGGGGGGGATTGGAAATTTGGGGGGAGGGCTTTGCACAATTTTGGGGAGAATTTACTCATTTTTGCAAGTGCACATTTGTGCAAATACGAATTTGCAAGTATTCATGAAAAAGGAAAATATCCAGTTCCATGAATGAGCGAACGATGGGACGAAAGGCACCTATCAATCCATGAAATGCCGACAGAATGGGTTTTATAAAATGTGTATATCCCTAGTCCAGGTTATAGAACAGGGGTGACAAACACCCCCCCCCCTTGCAGGCTGCACTCATGCTGCTCCTGGCCTGCAGAATTACACAGGGCGATTTGAAAACAAGCTAAATTTGCCCATTGTAGAGCCCTGTAGCAGTTTGACACTGGCTTTTGGCAGCAAATTGGCTTCTTCTTCTTCTTCTTCTTCTTCTTCTTCTTCTTCTTCTTCTTCTTCTTGCTTTGTAAATTTTGAAAGCACAACAGTAGTGGGGGTGCTGTGAGAGCCGCATGTGTCCCCTGCCTAGTGTAGACAATACTTAGCTAGATGGACCAATGGTCTGGCTTGATATTAGGCAGCTTTTAAAGTTCCCAATGTTGACTTGTTTGCCATACAAAAGCTGCAATAATATCTGTCAAATGTTGGGTGGGGAAGCAAGTAAAATATAACCTCATTAATTACTTCCAAACAGCAACCTAAGTGTGTCAAGGTTGTGCATTGCCAGCCGATGCGTTACTTCCTTCTTTGAGTTTGCCACCAGGGATTCCCCCCCCCTCATGGATGGGATGCTAACAGGTTGTTTTGTTTGTTCGTTTTTGAGAGAGAGAGAGCAGGCATATATTTCTTGAACTATGTGGCCTATCTCCTTGCCTTCCATTTATGACTAGAGTTGCCACAGAATTTCACCTCAACAGACTAGGGGGCTGTCTAAATGCTCGGAAAGCTGGGTGGTGCCTGATGGAAAGTGACCTGTGATTGGTTGCCTTCCACAGGAAGAGGGTGGGGTGACTCTGGTCCCCAGATGGTCACCCAGAAACCCTTTGCCATCAGGATTACTTGATGCCATGCCAGGGAAGGGTAAGTGTGAGATTTGTGAGGAAGGTGGTACCCACCCAGTGCCGTGAAGAGGCCCCTTAACACAACCATTTCAGGGATGGAGGGGAACAAGTGTTCACCTACTTAGAACTCACTGTAACTATTGTTGCCATTCCTGATCAATTGATATATCCTCAGTGGAAGCTAACTAAAATGTCTTCTCATAAGGTATGGGGAATCTGTGTTTGAATGGTATATCATTCAATGGCAGGTTGACAGATCAGATGTTGGAGGAGGTGACACCCTACTAACTAAGGACGGGGGGTATGTGTTTGTGTGTGTGTGTGTGATGTCTGGGACAGCAATTCAGAATTTAGAAGAATCAATGAGAGAGGGAGAGGGAGAGAGAGAGAGAGAGAGAGAGAGAAGACCAACGTCTACATAATCTAAATGAGTAGTGCATAGCTTTCCTTTCAATTTTCTTTAAATAATTACAGGTGAGGGGGGGAGTGTTGTTGTTTTATCACAGCACATGAGAAGGGAAAGGATACACGTCCTCTAGCACTTGCTAACCTCTGCTCTGCAAAATTACTCACTGTAGCAATAATTACTGAAAGGAAATCATTGTCAGGTGTACCACGAGGCCAGAGGCCTCATGGATGGTAAGTTGTAGTCTTTGGGATTGTTTTAAGAAAGTCTGTTTCCCTGTGAGCTTATCTCTATCTGTGTTTCCCATAGGACTGCTAGCTGCACTCCCTGCCATGGCTGGGCAGAAAGAAAAGGTCTCCTTGGGAATCTAGATTTGGTGGAAAGGTGGGGGGCCTCTCTTACAAGCTGTCACTCACATTGTAGCATCATCAAAAGGAGGTTGAACTGTGCTGCCCTGTTGGCACATGGGCATAGTTTACAGGTCAGAGGACCAGTCTGTCATGAAAGGTGAACAAGGCTGGAAAAGCCTTCCTGGAGATCATCTTTTGGCGCTTGGCCTGAAACCGCTCGTGTTTGGATTCTACTTGTTTGGAGATTTTGGAAGCGCTCTGTACATGCTTACTCATTTGCTATTTGGACTCTGAATTTCTAAGGATTGTGCCATGAAAAGTGCTCCGAGGCATTTCATAGACTTGGACTTGCATTTGTTCTGGATTGTGTGTGTGTGGCCTGCGAGAGAGCTTCGCAGGAGCTAAAGTATGTGCAGGGGAGTTTCCTAGGCCTACAAATTCCTTCCCTGGGGTCTTGCTTACCTTGGTCAGCTCAGCATTTTTGGCAGGCTGGGTATGACTGGTGCAGGTTCAATCTGTCTCTGCTGGACTTCAGTCAGCCCTGTGCCTGGAGCTCTTCCCTTGGGCTCTGGCCATGTTCTTTGAGGAGCTCGCACATGCAGCATCTGGAAATGCTCAGATAGGATAGGGGCTAACCCTAGACTTCTCTCCCCCGAGTGATTGCCTAAAGGATCTTTTCGAGACTGGAGCCTAAAGCTTTCTGATCGTTATGTCCTTTAAGTGGTGTGGGTGTCAAAAAATGAAACCGTTATGCTTGAAACCATGTGATTTCCTCAATAAAAGAAGTCTCACTGACATGAGTGTCTCATCAGTTTGCCAGTTCATGAGGGAAAGCTGAGGGAAAGGGCCACTTCACGACAATCATAAGGTGAAGCTACTTGCTAGGTGTTCAGTCTAGCATGTAGCTTGGTCCTGAGATGGAGAGTTTCTAGCTTGATTTAGCTGATACTAGGGGTACAGCTTGGGGGCTTCCCACATTGATTTCTGATGGAACTCTGGCTTTGTGAGAGCAACTATATGCGATTTCACTCATGCTCTCCAGTGTTTTAGTATCTTAAGGAAATGGAACCCAGTAATGCTACCACATGTTCTGTTCTGGCTTTATCATGGTGAAAGATTAGCATTGTTGGGTGCTGATGAGGCTGAGTTCCACTGTTCCACTATGGAACAAGTCTTTACAGGGTTTGGAACAAGTCAGGTTTCCAAGGAAGGCAGGAACGAAAGAGGACAGTATCACAGAGAGCTCTGATTGATGCTGAGGCTGGAAGCCAGACATATTGTTATACAGATTGATATATATATATTATGAATGATACACCTTTTAATATAATAAAATATCTAACCAGTTTACATATAAATATTAAAACTCATGTTTAATGTGCACTATTAAAAACAATTTCAACTACAATAACAATAAAAAGCAATGCAAGGAGCAGTAAGATGGAGCAGCATATGGTTAATTGAAATTAGTTACAGGCCAGAGAAAACCTGGGTGACCAAGTTCATTTTCAGGAGATGTTTAAAATGTACCAGTGAGAAGGCCCACCTTCAAGATGTTCCGTGGCAATATTCGGTTGGTCACGGAATGACTAATAAGGCCTAGTCCAGGTAATCTGACAGATTGGGATCCAGATCGGATCGGGGGGTCCGTTCACAGCCCTACCACCAAACAAATCTACTGATCACATTGAAATTTAACTTCATTCAAAATCCTACTGATGTATTTCACCTGAGCAGGGACCTCCAAATCCCCCTTAATAAAATATGGGGAGGTGTTGTGTCTACGTCCAACTCCCTGCTTTAAAGGGATGAAATCTCAGATAGTGACTCGGATCCTGGGGTTGGAATGCAAGAGCTGGGGGTGTTGCTGCAACAAGAGGAAGAAGAGCCCTTTCCCACGGCAGGAGAGGAAGTTAATCCCCAAGGGGATGACCTTAACGAGAGAGAGAGTACTTTCTCTTCTGGGACAAAGGGGTTGAGGAATGCAGTGGCGAGACGTAGGGCAAAGAGAAGAGACTTCAAACTCAGGACCGCCCGCCGCTCAGAGAGGCTAGCAAACAAAGCACTACAGGCTAATTTGTCTTAATTATATGACTCTGTTCTCTTTTCTCTCTATGTTAGCTCAACTGAATGCCTAGGGGCTAAAGAACCTTTTTGATAACCTTGTTTTCCTTTGTCTTGCTGGAGGAGGGAGAACGATTGTTTTTTGTGTATAATAAAGGATTTGTATTTTCCCTTCAAGAGGTCTGTTTGTTGTCCTCACCCTTTTCGTTAGAACTTACAGAGTCATGACAGGAGGCTTCTTTAACTTGGGACAATCATTCCAGGTAAAGGGCAGCAAGGCCTTCTGGGAAACTGAGCCTTTGAGCTGAGGCAGGTTTTAGACACAAGACGTGGAGAACATTAGCATACGGTAACAGGCATATTTCATTATTTGCATTAACTCCACACCTGGCTGGGAGGTCTATTAGCATGTCTTTTAAAGAAAATAAACAAATAAATAAATAAATAAATGAAATGCCCTCAAATGGTATACCAAACACTGAGTGCATTAACTGAGTCAAGGACTTGGTATTAACAATGAAAATGGCATGTGTTGATATGTGCATGAAAGGGCCCAAGGGCTGAAGAATTGATGTGCTGCTCCTTCGAAATGGGCAGGGATGGACTATGAACATGTATCAGCAAGAAAGGGTTAGATGCAAAGTATAGCACATGCATCAAGGGAACATGAAAGAACAATTCCAACTCTCATTAAAGTGATTTCAAATCTTGGAGAAATGTACTTTAAAAAAAAAAAAAAAGCTAAAAGCTGCTTGCAAAGAGCTCAGGTGTAATTTTCACCTTGTACAACTGAATCTACTTTCTTGGATGCTACATTTGAGGGAAATGCCTGGTTTTAAAGTAAATAAATGTTAATTGCAAACTTAAAAGATCTGTTCATGAAAATCTACCTACATGTACCATTTGGTCTAACACATTTGTGCAGGTGAGGTTCACTCTTTAGGGACATAGTGTGATATCTGTGCGGCAACAAAGCGCTCTTCTATGGTCTGATCCTTCAACAATGCAAAAAGCTCCTACATCATCCTATGTAATCCCACATAAAGTGCAGCATGATCCTGTGTAATCAATGACTTTATTCTTTTCTTGCAGTACCCCCCAGTTGAGGACTTTCCTCACCTAGTAGGCTTACCTGGCAACAAGTCAAGAATTGTTTCTTCTCTCAAGCTATCTGTCTGTTGTTTTTTTAGATTCCACCTTGATGGGCTAGACAGCCCTCTTCAGGCAGTTGGCACACTAAAAACGTCATAAAAGCAGACAAAAATACAAAAACAAGGGGCAGTAGCCAATGGTGACATTCTGCAAACACAAATAGTGCTAGCGGAGCTCCAATGAATCTTTCCATGGTGCAAGAGGCTGTGCATTATGCATGTGAAATCGGATGCATAATGGGTCGCACAAACGGAATGTGCAAGCCGCTGCAGGACAAGTAGTGCAAGTGGGATGCACAGCTATAACTTGCTCATGTGTAACTTGCACAAGCAAACTGTGCAAAATCCAGAGGATGCTCCAGGGCTTTGGGGAAACCTGCTGAGCCCCTAGAGGGCTGAATTTCCTCATGACAGACACTTCACGGACCAGACATTGAGGGGAGGTCACATCCCTAGTCATGTGTCATCAACATATTGATAACACTTTAGGCCCAAACTTTGGGTGACTTCTCCCTGTGGTTTCATGTAGATCTGAAAAGGGGAATAAGATAGAAGTCTATCAGGTGGAAAAGGACTTCTCTGGTACGAACTTTTATGTACTTCTGTGACAAACTTCTGGGTACTTCTCACCAGAAAGGATTGGAGTCACCATAACACTACACCTTCTAGTCCTACCCTAACTAGGCGATCCAGAAAGGTACCATTGTCCAGGGATGCAGAACCTCAGGCCCAGGGACCAAATCTGGCCTGCCTGGGGTCCCAATCTGACCCATCCAGGGTTCCCCCAGAGGATCTCACCTCTTCTCCCTGGCCCCACCCCCTTTCCCCTGATCATTAGGGATGTCTGTTGCTGGGAAATCCAATTCATTTTTGGTTCAATGGAATTACACAGTGTGTACAACTCACTTTGTGTCTGTGTGCTGAGCTGTGGGCTATTCCCCAAACTCCAGTATCCTTTGCACTTTGGAGTCCTGCAATTTCTGACAATTTCTCAGCAGTTGGCACAACTTTTAAGGTGTTAAATTCTGTACATTATTTTTAACGTTTTAATCTTTTGTAAACCACCCAGAGAGCTTTGGCTATGGGGGTGGCATAGAAATGAAATGAAATGAAATAAATAAGAAATTGCGCAAATTGCTAAAATATTTGCACAAATTGTAGAACCTTAAAAACATGCACAGCCCCCCACCCCCACCCCTATTTCCCAGAAAATCTATGAACTGACCCGGCTCACTGCAGATCAAATTAATTGGGGGGGGGGCTGAGTCTAGGAAAACCAATCAAACTCCACCTCCTAAACAGATTTCTCTGACCTCCCTATTGACCACTGATCATTTGTGCAGTTTGGTTCAATTTTGGCCCTGGCCCCTTTGTCTTTGCCCCCTTTCTGCCTTTGGCACCAGCCACCAATGGGACGCAGCCCCTGGACATTTCACCAAAGTGGAATTACACCGTTGATCTAAAAGAGATCTTGCCACCATGGTCTAGGCTTTGAAAGAAGCACAAGATAAGGACAGTGGCTCATAGATGCTTGCAGAGACCAGGTGAAATAATGGCCATCTGGTTTGACTTTAGTTTGCTGGACAAACACACCTCCCAATCTTCTATCAAAAAGAATGGCACATTTCCAATACAGTCTGGGTGAATACAGAGGGCCATTTCCCAAAGAGAAGCACCTACTGGCATCCCTTTGGTAGAGTAGACCACTTACTTTCTACATTATTCATTGGTGGAAATGGAGAGATGGGGACAGGTTGACATCTGAAGGTGCTTGATGAGCTCTGCAGGGGCTTCATTTCTCGTATTATTGGCTTTGCCAACTTTGCCTTCAGCCCCACCCACCAATGTGGAATGTGGTCCATGAAAGCTTCTCCAAAATGGAATTCAGACTTTTGGCTGAGAAAAATCCAAAATCCCTGCCATCATCAATGTTTTTTTAATATATATATATATATATATATATATATATATATATTAAAAAAAACTTGTATCAGTAGGATGCTATATTTGAAAACATCCAAACAAGTTTTTACTTTACTGTTTTAATTACCATTCTAATTGTGTATTGTGCTAATGTTGATATCTGTTCATTACCTTTCATTGGTTTATCACGTATGTCATTATCACGTTGTTTTAAATTACACGGGGATAAATCTTACAAAGAATGGAAAACAAATTTCTAAATTAATGAAATAAATGCGTATATGCATGCATACATAATGTCAGTGTCTGCCGTTGCTCCCTCCAGCTGCTACTGCTGGCATGGGAATGGATCAGTGCAACTCCATGCAGTCAGAGCTCTGCCTTATCAAGGTGAGCTGAGTTTGGATGAAAGGGCAGCAGGGCGTTAGGGCCTGCTAAGTCAACATCCTAAGGCATGCATTGAACTTTAGCCTTCCCCTTCCCTTATTTGCCACTGCTTCTGTGGCTGTTCTTCCTTCCACACAACACACGGTTCACAAACCATGCAAGGGAGGCCAGTCACTTATCTGTTATGGAAACGAATCTGGAAACTAAACTGCCAGAATCGTCATGGGAGCTCCCATGGAGGCAGCTGCAAGCAGGCAAGGGAAGTTCTGTGCAGAGGAAGGATGAGATGGACCATATGGTGACCTCCATTTTAGCATGAACTTCGGTATGCTGAGAAGTTGCAGGCAGCTAGCTAGCTCTTTTCAGTGTGTGTTCTCATCAGGGCTGCCAATGCTTGAAATGGATTCCCCCCACCCCCCCAAAAAATGTTTTAATACCTGGAGAGGGTCTGGGGATAGAACTTCTGGGTTAAGAGTAGGGATGCCCATTGAGGGGAAATCTGGCCTGAGTAAGGGCCAATAGATTTCTGCATTGCACCCGACTTGGCTTGCGTTGTCTTTATGAGCTGAGCCAGGGGTTTGTTCCCAATATCTGGAAACGTTCCCTCTTTTTGCGGAACTGCATTGTTCTGCAAATTAGGGAAATTACAGATAGGATTAAGGTTTTTGTACTCATCTGTAAAACCCTAAACAAATTGGGACCAGGATACCTGAGAGAATATGTTCCCCCCTATCAACGTGCCTGGTCACGGAAACTATTAGAGGGTGTGCTCCTGAGGGTTCCAAGTGGATCTATAGTCTGATTGGTAGGGGTGTGCACGGACCCCCCGGATCGGATCGGGACCCGGATCGGGACCTCCAATTTTGTCACGGACCGGTTCGGACAAAATCGGAGGCCCCCCAGACTGGATCGAGTCCGATCCCGACCCAAAAATCGTAAATTTTTGGATCGGCCGCCATTTTTTTCCCCATAGACTTGCATTGCAATGCAAGTCTATGAGGAAAAAATGGCGGCGGGTGGGTGAGGGGGGGCCTAACTCCCTCCCCCCCGGGGCCGTCCGCTGTGGACGGCCCCGGCAGGTAAGCCCCCTCCCCCGCGCTCCCTACCCCCCCTGGGGCCGTCCGCTTCCATCCGCTGGCGCCCGCGGGCACCAGCGGATAGAAGCGGATGGCTCCGGGGGGGTAAGCCCCCTTCCCCGCCACTGCTTACCTTCTCGGCCCGTCCGCTCCCATCCGGGGCCAGCGGCTACTACCAGCAGGCTCCGCGGCCTGCTCTAGAGTAGCGCGCCGGGTGATGACATCACCCGGCACGCCACCCTAGAGCAGGCCGCGGAGCCTGCTGGTAGTTGTAGTCGCCGGTGCCGGACGGGAGCGGACGGGCCGGGAAGGTAAGGGCCCCCCTCCCCCCCTCCGCGCGCCCCCTCCTCCCCTCCACGCACCCCCTGCTTACCTTCTCGGCCCGTCCGCTCCCGTCCGGCGCTGGCGGCTACTACCAGCAGGCTCCGCGGCCTGCTCTAGAGTAGCGCGCCGGGTGATGACATCACCCGGCGCGCCACCCTACAGCAGGCCGCGGAGCCTGCTGGTAGTAGTAGTCGCCGGCGCCGGCCGGGAGCGGCCGGGCTGGGAAGGAAAGGGCCCCCTCCCCCCTCCGCGCGCCCCCTCCTCCCCTCCACGCACCCCCTGCTTACCTTCTCGGCCCGTCCAGTCCCGTCTGGCGCCGGCGGCTACTACCAGTGGGCTCCACGGCCTGCTCTAGAGTAGCGCGTCGGGTGATGACATCACCCGGCGTGCCACCCTGGAGCAGGCCGCGGAGCCCGCTGGTAGTAGCTGCTAGTGCCGGACGGGAGCGGACGGGCCGAGAAGGTAAGCGCCCCCCTCCTCCCCCCCCCCGCTGTCCACTTTCATCGGCGGGCGCCCGCTGGCGCCCGCCAATGGAAGCGGCGGTGGGCGCCAGTGGGCGCCCGCCGATCCGCCGATCCGCCGAACCGGTTCGGAGCCTTTTCGGACCGGTTCGGATTGGATCGGCCGATCCAGCTGCGGGATCGGAAATCGGATAATTTATCCGATTTCCCATTGGACCGGACTCGGATCATGGATCGGGTCCGATCCAGTGCACATCCCTACTGATTGGAATCCATTCCCTTTATTCCATTTATATACCGCCCCATAGCCGAAGTTCTCTGGGCGGTTTACAAAAATTAAAAACGTTGAACATTAAAAACACTGATATACAAAATATAAAACCATAAAGCATAAAAACAAGTTAAAATTACAACATCCTTCTGGGTCCACCTGGAGAAGATCCATCAGTTTGGTGGTCCCCTTCCTATGGAACTTTCTGCATCTGCAAGTATGGATTAGAGAACTCTCAGGGCACCCAGACCACGGGTTTGCCAAGTGCTGCCTGGCCGGCCATGTTCTGGGTGCTGGGCTATCTGAGCACTTGCCAGTATGCACTTGCCTGCCCCCCACCCGCACCAATTGTGACCTTAAAGGCCCTCTTAATTGCACATGTTCTCCTGCTGCGTTAATGGCAGCCACCATTTATATAGCAGGGGAAAGGACAAAAATTGCGCACAGGTCGGGGCGGAACTGAGTTACGCCCAGACCTGCAACCCCTTTGTCCTGCAGCCAGCGATGGGGCAAAAAACAGCCAGGCACATCTTTCGGGGCCTGGGAGGGCTGAATGTGGGACGTTCACTATCTTCGCGGGCCCAGACAGATTTTCACCCCATCGCTATCTGCAGTTCAAGCAGGCATCAAAATGTGTTGTTTCTGGTGCCTCCTTCCCCCACTGATCAGCCGTTGTTGTTCTGCTTAAAAAATAATACTTTTTGATATGGTGTTTGATGTTTAAAACACCTTTTTTACATTTTGTCCTGTATTGTTCACTGTCCCAGAATCTTTTTAGATGTGGAGCGGTATATCAATGTAGCAAATAAAGAAATAAATGAGAACTTTTGGTTTGAATTAATGGCAAGGGAGGGGTACTCACTGCCTGCCCCCAGAGCTTGTCAGTCAATCAGTCAAATTGATGGGGACATTTTGGCTCAGCTCTAAACTGCCAAAGGATTAGAGCTGTACAGTTTTTGTTAAATCAATTTCACCTGTGTTTTGCCTGCATCTTTCTTTCCATGGTCCAATGAAGTATGCCATAGTGTGAATGCATGTTAGTGTAAGTGCAGGGGGGGGGAAGGGGGGGGAGAAATTCTAAATCCACATGACTCCAGAAAAGCTGGTCTGCTGTGGAACCTGCAGGTCAGATTCTCGTTTGAATCCATTGCAGATTTCTCCAACAGCCTCCCTTTTTACATGCTTTTAAAATGCTGAGAGGATACATAGTGTTTCCCCTTGCATTTCGGGCAGATTGTTCCAAAAAGGGAGAGGGGACACAGCCATGCATTTCTTTAAAACACACCCACACCCACACCCTATTTTTCTGCATATATTTCGGGTCAACTGGCAACTCTCGTTTTCACAGTGTGCTCTAGGCAGAGGCCTCCCACAGGCCCCCACAGCCTGTCCGTGAACATTCTCACTGCCACTGAGGACACAGCAATAAGCTACCAACCCAACCCAGGTGAGGAGGAGGAGACTGATGCCTTGATCGCTAATGCAAGGAGCATGTCATTCTAACTAGGCCCAGCGCGGCAAGTTAGGGACAAACATAACAAGCAGGCTAAACTGCAGAGCTCAAATCGAAGTCCAGGAGGAGACTGCAGAGCCAGGCAGCTGTTACTCAACTATCTGATGTCGCTCGTTGGCACGTCTGCAACGGTCGCTCCTCCTGTTGAACAGCCCCTGAGGGCAGGAGGACAATAATCAGGCCTCTCTCTCTTATTCAAGCCAGGAAGTCAAAGCCAATTTTTATAATGAGAAAACTGAAAACGCTAGCATGGGAGATGGGACTTTGATGATGCAAAGCTTAGTACATCAAAGCTTGGTACATTTTTTTTTCTTTTAGAGAACATCTTCTTATAGCAAACCTGAGCAAGTGTCTGGATTGTGTTCTGAAACGTCACATTGCCAATATGCTGCTTCTGCTCAGAGATGAAAGCAAAGGTAGTCAGATATTCCAATCTGACTTTTTCTCTCTCTCCCTTAATTAAAATGCCCTGCTGTCTTGGCAATCATTGTTCAAAGGCCCTTTCCAACTCACTTGTTGTTATTGTTGCCACCACTAAAAGCTCTTTAAGAATGGTAAAACAATGAGGCATGGCGAATGCCATCCTTTTACAAGGGATGTAAAGGGAGAGCAGCTGGTTTTTAAAAGAGTGCTTGCTGCTAAGCCAAAGAGTTCTGACAATAATCGTTGGCTACTTTGAGGTGCATTAGCATCAAGGACGTTGGTGCTTTAACAAGGAAGGGATAGCTGAGGTCTTCAGGGTAGGACAAGGCAAGTAGCAAATGCATGAATGAACTCTGCAATCATCACAGGCGGCAGAGTGGGCAGGTTTGTATGAAGACAAGAAAGAGAGGATGGTGGTAGTGAGATGGAGGAGGAGCAGATGTCATTGTCTGCTTGCTCATTTGCTGTCAACCAAGTGGTAGCAATGGTGAAAAAGAAGAGGAGGAGGAGGAGCTCTACCAGACAAAATTATGTACTCTAAAATGTCAGTGAACAAAAATGATGGCCTATATTGGGATAAATCCCAAATGGCAATACCAAGAAGTTAAACAGCATCTACGGTATACATTACAATATATAACACTTAAGCTCTCTATATTTAAACAACCATCGATTACAATAGACAACTCACAAATCTACAATCCCAGGTACTTCAAGTGTCACTGCTCAGTTTGTGCAAGTTTCCCATTCGTGCAAAGTGAGCAGTGATCGCAAATGCAAAATGGAATCAAGCATGAGAGGAGCAGCAAAATGGTGTTCAGAGAATCCTAGTAATCTCGAATCTCACTCATTCGCCCCTCCCTGTTTTCATCCTATCACTCTGGGGCATTCTGGGGGAAATGCAATCATTGTTTTTCACCAGAATACCATGGAAACAACACAATGTCCTGGACATTCATGGATAAAATACTGATCACCAAGTGGCAGCTGTCCCCCCCACAAAAAAATTCCCACACCACTGCCTATGGGAGCAGCACTTAAATTAAAATTTATTTTAAAAGGGACTGGTGCCACTACAAACCAATTTGAAGAATGTTTAACCTTTCCCCCCCCGAACTAGCAAATTGCCCCCCAAATCACCACCAAATGTAGTGATGAATTGGGGGTGGGGGTGTTGCTGAGCCCTAAATTAAATGTGGGTGAGCCTGGACAATTGGTGATCAATTAGTGCATAGTACTATGTAGGCAAAGCAATATGACTATATTGTGATGTTACCATAGGGAAATAAAGTCAATTGTAAGTGAGGGCAATGCTTCTTGCATATGTTACACAATTGTCCCCAGCCAATCAGATATTGATTGCCCTCATTCTGCACTGGCACACACTTTGGCACAGAAAAATCGCCAGAACTGCTGAAAACTCAGCCTGTAACAATAAAACGGCAAGCTGAGAGAGAGAGAGAGAGAGAGAGAGAGGAGAGAAAAAGAAGACAGAATTATTATTATTTATTATTTTATTCCATTTATATACCGCCCCGTAGCCAAAGCCCTATCCTCACCAGGGATTTTCCCCGGGGTTATCCCTGGGTACTCCAAAGGATGCACAGGGACTCCCGGGGGCAGGGTTTTTCCCAGAGATGAAGAAACCCTTGAAAAACCCAATTCTTTGAGCGGTCTTGGGGCTGTCGCGAGACCAGGCGGGAGGTGTGGGTGCCCATCCCGCCTGGTTCCTGCTTAGCCGGGAGTAAGTGTGGCTCCCTGCCCATGGAGGCAAAGGAAGTCCAGGATGGTGGGGTGGGGTGGGGGGGCCGTGCAGGGGGCTTCTTACCTTCTCTGCCACACACTGTTCCTTTAAACTTTTATTTTTTTTAAAAAAAAAATGACTTTCAGATGAGCACAACGTACCGGAACGTTGCACTTCCACTGCGGATGCCCAGGGACAAAGCAGGTATGTCCGGGATCATCCTCCTCCCTCCCTGTACACCCGTAGGTGTAGTAAAGCCCACAGTCTCCTTCCTGGCCAATGAACTAGGCCCAAGGGTACCAGGTGCCACAGTTGAGCAGCTGATGAGATCAATGTGCTATCACTTCACTCAGCTGTGACATTGCATCTGCTTCCTCCATCTGTGCCACTGATGACTCCTCTTCCTCCTCACTATGCACAGGGAGGCCCCCTCCACCTGCCTGAAGACAAGGAGAGGAAGAGAGCGAGGAACCAGGGTTGTCCATTGTTCTTTGCAAGAAAGGGCACAGCCTGGCAAGGCAACCACATCAAGGGCCCAAGCGAGCCATCCTGAAAGGAAGATCTCAGTGACCTTCTAAAATGCAGAAGATAATTGGGTGAGACATTATTACGCTGTCCTAAAGACTGCAAGCATATTTTGCATATTAATATTTGAAACACATAATCGCTGCCTGGTAAACACAATGTACTTAGGTTGTTCAGAATGCCCATGGGCTCATATTAACAGATCCCACTACCCTGATGCCGAATAGAAGAGGAGAATAAAATGAGGGAAATAAGTTTTACTTCTGATGGGGATCATTTCAACATATTTTAGCCTTTTTATTTTAGCATACTTTTTGTTGCTCTGGGGGGTCTTGAAACTCTATTATTGAAACACCCCACCATCCTAAGGGAAAGCGAGAAAGCTGGTGTTGCAGATGGGAACGGCGTGGATGGAATGAGCTATCAACATATCAGCAGTACCAAAGGGATCTTCCTTATAGTATCAAAATGTATGCAAGCCCCTAGCTTTCTTTTATCATGTTCCTAAGGATATAGTTCTGCAAATCCTATTTTTCCAACTGCTGGTATTTATTTCCAATGCTCCATAACCCACAGTAGCATTGTAATAATTCCGCACTACAATTTTAAGGAGACAGTTTTTCAGCAGCCTCCATTTTCTGTTACCTATCACTGGAAAACCATTGCTCCTATTTTGCCTCCTGGGACCGGGGGGGGGGGGTTGGAGTAAAAAAAAAAGTGTTAGCAACATTTTTATCCTATCTCTCTGTGCTCTGTGCAGCATACAAATAAAATAAAATAAAAAAACAACATTTGAGTTTAAAAAAACAAAATTTAAGACCACAAGAAATACATCAGCCATACAAAAATTACCAACACCAGTAGTCATAATTAGATGGCATATATATCACATTTCCCAGCCATTAACCAAAGCTTTTGGAGAGTAAGAAGGTTTGACATTTCTTTTTGAAAGCAAGATGCACATCGTCCAGGATTTTGTTCCATAATCTTGGAGACATAAAACCATGGGTTGTTATAGTAAATGTTCTCACTTCAAGTTAGGATGGAACGTGTAGTGGGTTCCTATCAGAAGACCTCTCTCTTGCCCTACAGAAATCCCCACATAAATTTATTTTTAAGAAAGTAATATATTAGCTATATATTAGAATAACCTAAATAATCATTTTGGAAACTAGGCAATCTTTTTGCCCACTATGTGATACTTTCATATATTTCAGAACAAAGAACTGATCACAACGAAGGTTTGAAGGTCAAGGTGAACACTATGGTGGCCAGTTATGCATTGCATTTTTTTTAATTTAAAAAATCATCACCAAAAAGAGGACCAAAGGGGGCAGAGATTAGAGATACCTGAATCAGCAATAGTTGAGCTCACCAAAATTCTCCAAATCCGACCTCAAAGCTTGTTCTGTGCTATGTCTGTATCTGATTGTGAGTTTGGGTTTGTCTGTTTGTTTGTTTGTTTGTTTGTTTGTTTTGCCCAAAAATGCATATGTATTTGGGGACTGTTTTCCAAATTACACATCATGTGCACAACTTTGAAGTGTACACACTCTTTCCCCGTTGTTTAAAGCATGTTTGTGTGCATTTTTCAAAAGTATACATTTTCCATGCACATGTTTTCCCCCCATGCAGAACTCTGAACTGGGTGGCATCTGAGGAGGACAATCCTGGCTGAATCTTTAATAATAGCTTATTTCATTCTCTTTGGTTTAGAGATATTTAGCTTCAGGTCGAAGACAGATTAGAGGGGCCTTGGTATGTGTCTTCTTTGTCTCCACACAGTGCCTGATGTATGCCCAGTGAAGGACATGGAGGCATTTCCAGCAGTGAGGGAAGCAGAGTGCGGACCTCTATTCTGTCATAGTGATGGGGCCTCCGTAATGTCATACCTGTTCTGGGCTGTGATAACCAGCTTGTATGTGCTTGTCCGATGTACCTGTATTTCAGCACATATTCTTTCTGCACTGGTGGCCAGCTGGGCTTCGCAGTTCATGAAGAACGTGCTGAGAGCAGATGAAATCTGAGGCATTCCATTCACGGGTCTGTCCATTTCGGGAGAGTCTGAATGCAGCTAAGTTTCCAGTTCTGGTTCTCACATTTCTCTTCTTTCATTAGATTGCTGACAATGTGGAAACCAGTACAGGCGCTCACCTGAGTGTGGCATGGTGTTCCAGGCTGGTTGGAGGGCTGCCCAGCTGGGCTGCAGAATTACAGTTTGGGCCCCGCCTGAGTGCCAGTGTCCAGTGGTTGGACAGATGTGGCATGTGAAGGGAGTGTCTCCTGCCCATTGTATTCCAGCATGGTCTGGTGTGTTGCCCCCCGCAGGTGGGGGAACAATTTTGTTGGTGCATTGCCGATGGGTGATACGGTGGTCCGCCCGATTCCCAGAATGGTCTGGATGGATTTGAGAATTGTACTACTGTTGTCCTGCCTGATTCCCAGAATGGTCTGGATAGAAGTCTGGAATCCGCAGGGCCTGGATTGGGCCTGCAAGAAAGTAAATAGGCTTTGAGATATTAAAGACAAGAAGGGAGCTTTATTGACAGGATGGTGTCCATTTGACCAAGTTGGGCAACAACCTATTCCGGTCAGATCTGCAAAGGGGCATGCGATAAGTTTTCATGCAGGTGGGGGGTGAACACTAAGCAATAGGCTTGTGTCCTCTGGCTGGTAGGGGCACAATTAGAGGAAAGGGATGGTGATCATTCTATGGCACTATTGTTCGGTGACAGGTGATACCTGAGGCCTTCTGCTGAGGATTCTGCGGCCCCAGTGGGGGATAAGGCCACCTGTTAGGCTGACTCTTGTCACTCCAACTGGTGTTGTGTGGCCTGGGGGGTGAGTGGCATGGGTCGGTCTACCTCCCCAAAAGGGGTATGGCCTGGGTGTGGCGATTGTCTGACACCACTCTTCAGACATAGAATGCTTCACCCGATATAACACCTAGCTAGTGGCTGGTATAGATTAGGGCCTGCCCAGTTTCCCTTTGCAGATCTTTAATATATGTGGCCTGAATTTTATACCATATACAGTTGTCTCGTCTCGTTCTTTCCCACCTCCTTCACCTGCAATAGGCATTGCAATTGTAAAGTGTGTATCAAAACTTAAGTAATAATAATAATAATAATAATAATAATAATTTATTTCTTACCCACCTCTCCGTCTGGATCGAGGCGGGGAACAACAATATGATAAAATACATAAAACTAATTAAAACATGACACATATTATTAAAACTGCATTAAAACATCCTAAAACATCCTAAAAACATCCTTAAAACATTTTAAAATTCCACTGGATATGCCCGCCGGAAGAGAACAGTCTTTATGGCTTTCTTTCTTTCTTTCTTTCTGGGAGCGGCAGAAGAGAAGGACCTCTGGGTAACGGTTGTCAGCCTAGTCTTGGCCAACTGCAGTAAGTTCTTCCCAGAGGACCTGAACATGTGGGGCGGATTGTATGGGAGAAGGCAATCCTGCAGGTAACCTGGACCCAAACCATGTAGGGCTTTAAAGGTAATAACCAACACTTTATACTTTGCCCGGAAACTAATTGGCAGCCAGTGGAGCGATTTTAAAGCTGGCGTAATATGGTCACCCCTAGGTGACCTGGCTGCCATATTTTGAACTAGTTGAAGTTTCTGAACTAGGCACAGAGGTAGCCCTATGTACAGCGCATTGCAGAAGTCGAGCCTCGAAGTTACCAGCACGTGCACTACCATCTTTAGGTCTTCCAACTCTAGGAAGGGGTGCAGCTGGCGTATCAGCTGAAGCTGACAGTAGGCACTCCTGGCCGTCACATCTATCTGGGCTGTCATTTGGAGCAACGAATCCTAACCCCAAGCTGCGAACACAGTCTTTCAGGAGGAGTTTAACCCCATCCAGAACTGGTTGACACACCTCCAAACCAGGTTGCAGCCTTTGACAGCAAGCACCTCAGTCTTGTCTGGACTCAGTTTCAGTTTGTTTTTCCTCATCCAGCCCATTACTGCCTCCAAGCATTCATTCAGAGGAGACACACTATCCTTAACTGGCGCTGTTATCGAAGGCATAGAGAAATAAATTTGGGTGTCATCAACATACTGATAGCACCCCACCCCATGCCTCTGGATGATCTCTCCCAACGGATTCACATAAATGTTAAACAGCATTGGGGAAAGGATGGCACCTTGTGGTACACCACATAGCAGCTCCTTATTTGAAGAGCAGCTATCCCCAAGCATCACCATCTGGAACCTGCCTGAGAGATAGGACCGGAACCACTGAAGCACAGTGCTCCCGATTCCCAATCCCCTTAGGCGTTCCAGAAGGATACCATGGTCGATGGTATCAAAAGCTGCTGAGACGTCCAGGAGTACCAACAGGGACACACTCCCCCAGTCAATACTCAGGTGTAGATCATCCACTAAGGTGACCATAGCAGTCTCAACTCCGTATCCTGCCCTGAAGCTGGTTTGAAATGGGTCTAGAAAATCTGTATCATTAGAGTTGGAAGGCAACTGCTGTCTTGATCACCTTGCCCAGAAATGGAAGATTTGATACCGGCCTATAGTTATTAAAGTCCAGGGGGTCCAGGGAGCGCTTCTTTAGAAGCGGCCGTACCACCGCTTCTTTTAAACGTGATGGAAAACTCCCCTCCCTGAGAGATGCATTAATAATATATTGTAATTGCGATCTAACTGCATCTCCTCCCTGGGCGACCAGCCATGAAGGACAGGAATTGAGAGGGCAAGTCGTCCTCCTCACTCGTCCAAGCAGCTTGTCCACGTCCTCGGTACTCACCAACTGAAACTAATCCAGTGTAATCCTACACGCAGAGTCATTGAACACTCCACTGTCAGCCTCTGCTATAACGATGGCATCTATGTCAGCTCTTATCCGAGAGATTTTATCTGTGAAATGATCGTTAAAGTATCACAGCGAACTGCCGAAGGCTCTAAGATCGGATTCAGGGGGGAAGGTGCCCGGGTTAGACCCCTCACCACCCTGAACAGTTCTGCTGGACGCGAATTCGCTGACGCAATGTGCGCAGAGAAGAAAGCTTTCTTCGCTGCACGTATTGCCACCCCATAGGAACGAAAATGTTCTCTATGTCGTGTGTTTTCGGATATAAGTCGAGTTTTCCACCATCGGCACTCCAGTCATCGTCCTTTCCGCTTCAACTCCCTGAGGTCTTCTGTATACCAGGGCACACTGTTAGAAGCGGGTCGGAGAGGACGCTTGGGGGCGATCGTGTTGATAGCCCTAGTTAGGTCTTGATTCCATCTATCGACCAGGGCTTCTACAGGATCGTCGACGATACCAGCCATAGAACCCTCCAAGGCTTTCTGGAATCCAGAAGGATCCATCAGCTTTCGAGGGCGGACCATCTTAATAGGTCCACCACCCCTGCAGGGGCGGGTGGTAGCCATGATACTAACCCTAACCAGAAAATGGTCTGTCCATGACAACACGGAGGTATTCGTTACCTCTGCCCACAGATCCGTCTGTTCAGAACTGAAGACAGCATCAAGGGTATGACCCACTGAATGTGTGGGTCCAGAGACCAATTGGGATAGGCCCATGGTTGTCATGGATGCCATGAACTCCTGAGCTCCACCTGACAAACCAGTATTGAATGGGATGTTGAAGTCGCCCAGGATCAAAAGCCTGGGCAAATCCAACACCAGCTCCAAGACCAGTTCCGTGAGCTTGGCCAAGGAGTCTGATAGGCAGCGGGATGGCCGGTACACTAAGATAATCCCTAGTCTATCCCTGGTCTATCCCTTCCAGAATCTGTATTTCTTAAAGATTCCAATGCAGTTCACAGCTCCAAATAGTATTATTAAAATAGCTCCAGAGAGAAGACATCTAAAAATACATATTTAAATGTGACGTTTTGGGCAGGGCTTTTTTTTTTTAAAAAAATGCAGTTCAATGTGGAAATGGGACAGAATAGACTAGGACTGAACACATAGAAAAGTCCAGATCAGAATAAATCTGCCATCAGTTTTCAATTGCACCATACCCCTGGGAAGCTGTGCATGAGATGGGAGCTTCAGTTGGGATGGGATATGGCTGAATTTGTCTTATCTTTCGAAGCCATTTAGGGTCCAACATACTGTTACTATGAGACATGGAAGTACTAATACTCTGTGTCTCTTTCACATCTGTTCCTTGTAGCTGAACACAGCATGGGGCTGTCTATATGCCTTATTTGCCCCACGGTGACTGCACTGTGGCGCTGTATCGATTATATGACACATCCACCAACTCACATCCACCATTGGGCTTTTCCCCGAAACTGTGCATTTAAGAAGGGATTTACCCCAACTTTTTCCTTTGAAGGAAGCTCTGTGTGACTTCACTTTGGCATCAAGCTGGAGGCATTCCAGGGCAGATAGCAACCACTGATAGGTCACCAAGAGAAGCAGAGGGCAGGGTGTAGTCCCGACAAACCAAACAGCTTTCAGAAAACCCGTACTCCCTACTGCTATGGGGATTTCCCACCCCCATCCCACAGCAGTGATATCATGGAGTTTTACTCTAAAGGAGCCGCAAAGCATGCCATGAAGACACTCCTGATGTGTCATGATGGCATTGCATGATGTATTATCCTAACATCAACACCTAAAGATGTGGGGAGGAGGTGCGGTAGTGCCCACACAGTGTAGGGATCTTTCATCATCACACCTTATGCTCAACTTGTTGTGAACAAGAAAGAGGTGGAGAAGAGTCATGGTGGGTTGGCAGCTCTGTCTTGCTTGTAATGTCTAGTTAGAGCCTTCGAATCTGCCCAAAGTTCACTGCCATCTTGCAGGCATACTTTGCAATTATTATTTTTTATCTTCAAAACGCATTTCAGAGTTTGTCATGCATTGTTTCCCTTGCAAAAGTCCATTAATCTTCATTGAATCATCAGCCCAGGCAGTTCCGTTGCATCTTCCTGATTAGGCAAGAAGCCTTCAAAGAATCCCACTTCTTTGAATCCCCTCCATTATCCATTCCTATTTAATGGCCGGACCCTAACGTAATAACTGCTTGAATGCTGGACACATTTCAAGCTGTAGTTTATTGGCGGACATTGTTTCTGTCGCTGGATCTGGAGGTATGGTTTTTTTCCTCACCGCTTTAGAGAGAGTGGGAGGAATGTACCACAGCTAATTCAGTGCCAGTGCAGACTGAAGAGTTTTGGAAGATCTCCCATCGTTTCTAAAGAAATGTACAAAGTGGGGTGGGGAAGCAAATTTCAGCTTAGATCCACTTTATATTCACGAAGTGCACTTTCTAATTTTAGTCTACAGGAAAGAGACGGAGCTGCCAACTCACTTTCTTAAAGCAAAACTCAACTGTTTTAAGAAAAGAAGATGCTCCAATGATCCATATATTCCACAGAGGAACCCCCCCCCCTTTGTGGGGAGAGACATATATATCTGATAAATGACTGTTCCTGTTTTTTCCCCATTTGCTTTTTGCTAATAGGGAGAAATGGATTGTTTCATAGAGCCTATCTACACTACTGCTTTTAAACGGTTTATAATAGGGGTGTGCACGGACCCCCCGGATCGGATCGGGACCCGGATCGGGACCTCCAATTTTGTCCCGGACCGGTTCGGACAAAATCGGAGGCCCCCCGGACCGGATCGAGTCCGATCCCGACCCAAAAATCGTACATTTTTGGATCGGCCGCCATTTTTTTCCCCATAGACTTGCATTGCAATGCAAGTCTATGAGGAAAAAATGGCGGCGGGTGGGTAAGGGGGGGCCTAACTCCCTCCCCCCCCCGGGGCCGTCCGCTGTGGACGGCCCCGGCAGGTAAACCCCCTCCCCCGCGCTCCCTACCCCCCCTGGGGCTGCCCGCTTCCATCCGCTGGCGCCCGCGGGCGCCAGCGGATAGAAGCGGACGGCTCCGGGGGGGGGTAAGCCCCCTTCCCCGCCACTGCTTACCTTCTCGGCCCGTCCGGCGCCGGCGGCTACTACCAGCGGGCTCCGCGGCCTACTCTCGAGTAGCGCGCCGGGTGATGACATCACCCGGCGCGCCATCCTAGAGCAGGCCGCGGAGCCTGCTGGGAGTAGTAGGCGCCGGCGCCGGACGGGAGCCGCCGGGCCGGGCAGGTAAGGGCCCCCCTCCCCCCTCCCCCCTCCGCGCGCCCCCTCCTCCCCTCCACGCACCCCCTCCTTACCTTTCCGGCCCGGCGGCTCCCGTCCGGCGCTGGCGCCTACTACTTCCAGCAGGCTCCGCGGCCTGCTCTAGAGTAGCGCGCCGGGTGATGACATCACCCGGCGCGCCATCCTAGAGCAGGCCGCGGAGCCTGCTGGGAGTAGTAGGCGCCGGCGCCGGACGGGAGCCGCCGGGCCGGAAAGGTAAGGGCCCCCCTCCCCCCTCCGCGCGCCCCCTCCTCCCCTCCACGCACCCCCTCCTTACCTTTCCGGCCCGGCGGCTCCCGTCCGGCGCCGGCGCCTACTACTTCCAGCAGGCTCCGCGGCCTGCTCTAGAGTAGCGCGCCGGGTGATGACATCACCCGGCGCGCCACCCTAGAGCAGGCCGCGGAGCCTGCTAGTAGTAGTAGGCGCCGGCGCCGGATGGGAGCCACCGGGCCGAGAAGGTAAGTGCCCCCCTCCTCCCCCCCCCCGCTGTCCACTTTCATCGGCGGGCGCCCACTGGCGCCCGCCAATGGAAGCGGCGGCGGGCGCCAGTGGGCGCCCGCCGATCCGCCGATCCGCCGAACCGGTTCGGAGCTTTTTCGGACCGGTTCGGATTGGATCGGCCGATCCAGCTGCGGGATCGGAAATCGGATAATTTATCCGATTTCCCACTGGACCGGACTCGGATCGTGGATCGGGTCCGATCCAGTGCACATCCCTAGTTTATAACAGTTTTAAGCTGGTTAATAACCATTATTGACCAGTTTAAAACTGTTATAAAACGTTTAAAAGCAGTAGTGTAGATAGGCTCTTAATTTCATCTGTTCATTACATTTGTATCCCATCCTTCCTCCAAGGAGCTCAGGGTGGTGTTGTACATGGTATTCACCACTCCCACCACCACACAAACTTTTTCCTGGTTATCCCATCCTCAAACGCAAATTTTATCCTCACAACAATCCTGTGAGGTAGGACAGAATGACATGTAGTAAGTGGCTGAGAAATAGTGGCAGTTTTTTGGTTAAGTTGGGATATGATTGTGGGTCTTTCCAGTCCTAACCTAATGCTGTAGCTACTACACCACAATTGCCCCAGCTTTCTCCAGAACACAGTTAGGACATTACCATTGCTCAATGGGACCCACACCCAACTTCACCCAGTCACACTCACATATGACCAGATGAACAAAGTTTGTAGGGTGACCAGATAAAATCCAGGTCAGGGCTCACGTAACTTTAACAGTTGTAGAGAAAAGGGAATTTCAGCCAGTGTCATTTGTATGCAATTAGTCCCTGGTGAAATTCCCTCTTCATCACAACTGTTAAAGTTGCAGTGGGCCTGCCTTCTTTTGTATCTGGTCACTCTAGTATAGTGCATGCAACTTTAACTGTTGTGGTGAATAGGGAATTTCACCAGGAACTAATTGCATATGAATGACACTGGCTGAAATTCCCTTTGCTCTACAACTGTTAAAGTTACATGAGCCCTGACCTGGATTTTATCTGGTCAGCCTAATGTAAAACCTAAACAATTCTGAGCTTTAAAGGTAAGCACCAAGAGTATGAATTGGGCTTGGTAATTAGAGTATTAGAGTGGCCATATACAAAAGAAGGCAGGGCCCCTGCAACTTTAACTGTTGTGATGAAGAGGGAATTTCACCAGGAACTAATTGCATACAAATGACACTGGCTGAAATTCCCTTTGCTCTACAACTGTTAAAGTTACATGAGCCCTGACCTGGATTTTATCTGGTCAGCCTACTGTCCCTCCCCATGGTGAATATTCTCCAAAATTCTGACCTCTCCAGCCTCTTTCCCCTGAGTTTTTGTCTCTCCCCCCCATGCCAAAAATAGAATGGTCAAAATTTTTGGCACAGCACTAATTGAAGTACAACCCGTGTGGTCCGTTAGGCCTTTTCTCCAGTCGCGCTCCATAGTAGCCTGGGGAAGGGAGAGACATCTTGATTTTTCATTCCCCACAGACTGCAGCTGCTCTTGCCACCAGCGCCCAGCATTAAGTCTTTAAGACAAAGGTGGAAGGTGTTTTCGGGATCAGCGCGGCCTGTGGCAGGACAAGCAGGAGGGAAGCCAAGCATTTTTCCTGGGCTCAAATATTAATCGGAGACGGAGATGAATTCGGTGGGGGAGGTGGCTCGTAAAGCTTGCTTCTTCTTCAAGGAGAGATTTATAAGCCCTTGAAGCTTGTAGCTGAGCTTCAGCATAGTAAGCTGTGCTGGCAGGTCTCGTTCCCAGCCTACCCATAACCATTTGCTTGCTTAAATTAGGCATTTTAGTGCCCCATAATTTTTACCAGGATTTTCTGCTCCATTCTGCCTCAAATCCTGATTGATCCGCACCTTATTTATTAGAATGGCACACACAGTTCTGGGCACCATCTCCATAGTTCCCCTCTACTCCCCTACTTCAGAGCAAGCCTGAGGCCGTGTAAGAAAGAAGAGCTCTTTTTTTCTGGGTGACTAACAAGCCATCTATGTGAAACTGGTTCGCGAGAGTCATAAATGCTATAATCGGGCCCCAGAGTCAGATAGATTACATTCATGGCACATATATGTCATTATGGAGCACTAAATGAACCAGGATGGACTGATTTTATTAACTTCCTTGTGATCCAAACTGGAATAGATACAAGGCAGGACAGCCTTTATCATGAAAAAACTTTTTTCAAAAAACGCAAACAGCTTTGTCCATAAAAGGCCCAAACCAATCAGGATTGAGACTTCATTTGCACCGAAATTAGGGTGACCAGATAAAATCCAGGTCAGGGCTCCTGTAACTTTAACAGTTGTAGAGAAAAGGGAATTTCAGTCAGTGTTATTTGTATGCAATTAGTTCCTGGTGAAATTCCCTCTTCATCACAACAGTTAAAGTTGCAGGGGCCCTTCCTTTTTTTGTATATGGTCACTCTAGGATAGTGCCTGCACCTTTAACATTTGTGATGAAGAGGGAATTTCACCAGGAACTAATTGCATACAAATGACACTGGCTGAAATTCCTTTTGCTCTACAACTGTTAAAGTTACAGGAGCCCTGACCTGGATTTTATCTGGTCAGCCTAACCGAAATAGATTCATCACCTTTGTCCCTGTACCTCTAACAGCTACATGTCAAGCAAAAATTCCACACATGCAGCATCTTCCTATCACTGTATTTTCATTGTTGAGTAGCTGCACTGGGTGATTGTGTTGTGTTGACATTTTGCAGTTGTTAAAGGGTAAACGCTTGCCTGGAATGAATGTATTCGTAATACAAGCAAAAAAAAAAAAAAGGGGGGGGATGAAAGAGCTTGTGCTGGATATAGTCTTCGATAATGATTGCTTATTTTATGTCCAAAGGGAGATTTGCCATTTGCTTCACAATCCCAGCATGCCTGTATCACCAGGGATATTTTTACCTGTATCATCCAAGATCTTTTGTACAACGCACATTTCTGCCCTAGTATCTGAAGGCCAAACTAAATGTTCTGTTACGCAAGATTGGCTTGCTAACTTGAGTGTAAAGCCTCACCTACACCAAGCTGGATATTACACTATGAAAGTAGGGTGACCATATAAAAAGGAGATCAGTGGTCCTGTATCTTTAACAGTTGTATTGAAAGGGGGATTTCAGCAAGTGTCATTTGTATGCATGTAGCACCTGATTAGGGTGACCAGATAAAATCCAGGTCAGGGCTCATGTAATTTTAACAGTTGTAGAGAAAAGGGAATTTCAGCCAGTGTCATTTGTATGCAATTAGTTCCTGGTGAAAATCTCTCTTCATCACAACAGTTAAAGGTGCAGGCACTATACTAGAGTGACCATATACAAAAGAAGGCAGAGCCCCTGCAACTTTAACTGTTGTTATGAAGAGGGAATATCACCAGGAACTAATTGCATACAAATGACTCTGGCTGAAATTCCCTTTTCTCTACAACCGTTAAAGTTATATGTGCCCTGACCTGGATTTTATCTGGTCACCCTGCACCTGGTGAAATCCCCTCTTCATCATAACAGTTAAAGTTGCAGGAGCTATACTAGAGTGACCAGATTCAAAAGAGGGCAGGGCTCCTGCAGTTTTAACTGTTGTGATGAAGAACGGATTTCACCGGGTGCTGAGTGCATACAAATGACACCTGCTAAAATTGCTTTTTCAATACAACTGTTAAAGATACAGGAGCCCTGTCCTCCCTTTCATATGGTCACTCTATATGAAAGTGGTATGAAAGCAGTATATCAAAGGCAGGAGCCACACCAAGCAGGATATAGTGGTATATGGTATGTGTCAATGGGCCCCAACCATTGTCAGTGCATTTCAATACCACTATAAAGCAGTAGTGTGGTGCCTGCCTCTTAGATACTGCTTTTGTACTGCTTTCATAGTGCAATATCCTGCTTGGTATAGATTGGGCCTAAGTGTGTGTGTGACTCTGATTCAGACTGGGATAATGGCACTTCTGCAGGAGGGGTTTCTGCTTTCCTCCTCCCTTTTTCATCCTGAAATCTCACCCTATCCCCACAGGGGTAGTTAAAACAAGAAGAAGAAGATGTCTGCAACAGGCCAGATCGACACCAAGCAGGATATAACACTTTGAAAGCAGTTTGAAAATGGGCAACAATCCTAGAAGCAAGTAAGTCCAGGATCACCCCCATTCCCTCTGTCTACTTCCTTAGATGTACAAACGACCTTGGATTCAATTTGGATTTTTTCCCCTTCTTTTTTTGAACCCCCCGTACCCCATGGGAGGTAGAATTTTGGGACAAAAACAGGAAGGGGAAAATATGAACTGATCCCTTCTGAACTGCAACAATTTCAACCTGAATCGGGGCTGCACATGTTTACACTCAATTAAGGAAGCCAATCATGCATAGCTTAGGCCATATATAAAGCTGCTTAAAATCTTTCTGAACAAAGCTTTTGCTTTTGGCCTAGCCTGTCAGCAAGTAAGGTCAGCTTGACCTAGGAAAAGGGGAAATGTATGAGAACAGGCTGTGGGTTCTTGCCCCTGTGGGTTCTTGCCCCACAGGGGAGTAGCAAAGAAGTGATCACCAAGAACAAATTGAGAAACTTGGGGATTTCTGCAGAACTGAGTACTAGACAAGGTGTAATAGTAGAGACATGGCTAAGATGACGTCACATTCGGGCAGGTGGAAGGGTCCCCGGGGGAGGCTGGACCACCCCATTGTCACCAATCAGTAAACTTAAAACATTGGATTTTCTATTTATGCCCATGAGTGTAGAAGCTGGAAAATTCCAGGGTATAAAAGGATGGTCCACCAGGATTGTAGGTTCTTGGGATTCTTGGAGCTTTCTGCAGCTCTGTTTTGAGGATTCCTGAGAGAAAGCAGAGCCCTTGCCATCAAACCATTTATTTATTTATGTATTTATTTATTTATTTATTTGCCTGTAATACTTATAGACCATTAATATAATAGAAGCTCTAAATGATACACTAACTTTATTTCTTTTCCATTTCTGTATTGAGGTTGCATGCTGTGCGCATGTGTAAAATTGTCTTTCTGATCAATAAAAAGCATTATTTTATTTTTCTCAGTAGTCTATGTGACTCAGTGCCCCTGTTCAGAAGACACTTTAAAGTAACCACCGTGGTTAAGGATCTTTTGTTAACAAAAAAGCCTTAACCACTGTGGTTTCAGGTGTCTTCTGAATAAGGACAGTGTGTCTTAGCACCAAGATAACCAAAATCTCTGAGCCCAAGCTAAATGTCAACAGACAGGTAGTAGCGACATGTTGTCAAAGAGCCCAAGTAGGCAAATCAACTGAGTAAACTACAATTAAAAACCCTATGAGAGGGAGGGAACAGAATCAAAGTATCATAGAATAATAGAGTTGGAAGGGGTCTATAAAGTAATCTAGTCCAACCCCCTGCTCAATGCAGGGATCCACCTCAAAGCATACCTGACAGATGGCTGTCCTATTGCATCTTGAAGGCCATAAAGGCCCCATTAATGCAAGGGGAAAGGCTTTACCCTTGTGTTAATGGGGCTTTTACAGACACCATCGATGCAGTGTGGGGGAGTCTGTATTTTCCAGAGGCTCCAGAAATTGCACACTTCCCCCACTGCCATTGATGCAGGAGGGAAATGTATGATTTTGGTAGCCCAGGCAGGTGACTTCCTAGTGCTCACTGGGCCAAGCTGAGCCTCAGAAGACACTCGCATGGCCCAGCAAGTGAGGGCAGATGGTAGCGGCAGTGGGGTGAGCATCTGCTGAAGTGGGTAAGGTGAGTTCACTCACCCCTAGTATCGGTTCTTAGGGTGGGTTGTTCATAAAAAATAAACAGTGCTGGATTTGGACATCATGATTACCTACCATGAGGATCACCCATGGTGGATTGTTTTGCTGTGCAAACCAAATCAATGTGTAGATTGCGACACAACTTGGGGACAGAAACACAACAGTGGGGGAAAGGCCAGTGGCATTTGTCAAAGAGTGCCTGAATACCACTACTAACACAAACAAGTAACAGGCAATTTCTTCGGGGTGCAACAGGGATGGTTTCCATCACCCAGAGGGTGGCCCCAAAAAAATTGAGTTTAAAATGTTACACTTCTGTTGGCTGTGGTTACCACTCAATGGCAGCCCTGAACGGCTTTAGCAATATGCCCTACTTTTCCCACAGTCAGTCCATGCAGGAAGAATCTCAGAGCTACTATTTTCCCCCAAAAATATGAAGAAGGTTCTTCTTCTTATTTATCCTTCAGAATCCCTCATGGAGGCTCCAACAGCTCTGTCAAATCTGCTTCCAGGGTGTCATCCTTTCTCAATCTGTCTCTTTCCAGCTTCTCTCTTGGCCCACTTCTTTCTCATGAATGGCAACTCTCCTTTCCAGGTCAGAGACACAAGTCACAGAAAGGGTCATGGAGAAAGGTAACCCTAGACTCTGCAGTCCCACGATATATTTTTTTTCAGAAGGCTGAGTTGTCACGTAACATATATTGTCCATGATCAAAAAGCCTGCCACTTTAAAACAAAAGTTAAGACTATCTCATATTGGCTCAAGCTCCACAAAGCCAAGAAATTGCTAGCTAAGGTAGGGTGACCATATGAAAAGGAGGACAGTGGTCCTACATTTTTAACAGTTGTATTGAAAGGGGAATTTCAGCCAGTGTCATTTGTATGCATGTAGCACCTGGTGAAATCCCCTCTTCATCACAGCAGTTAAAGCTGCAGGAACTATACTAGAGTGACCAGTTACAAAAGAGGGCAGGGCTCCTGCAGCTTTAACCATTGTGATGGAGAAAGAATTTATTTAATGTGTTAGATGGACAATGGCAGACCTTCTAATCACTGGAAATCACAGGGTTTGATCCAGCTAGAGACGAGCATGTCTAAGCCTCATTGATTTCAATGGCAGATTTAAGCTTATGCTTAGTGTCTCTCCTTGAAAACAATGGGACTTTAAAGAATGTAATTATGGCTGGATTGTTTCTATTAAAATTAAGACCAACTTGCTCGTACAATCACCCTTCTTCATATTTGAACTGGATCTATATACAAGAATATGAAGTGGGGGAAACTTTCATTGCACTTTGCATTTGAGTTCACTGTGACAGATGCTGGGTCTCGTCAAGCTCCTGAAAATCTGTAGACAACATATTTTGTTTGCCTAACGTATGGTTCAGAATGTCACTCTATCTAAATTCCATTAACACTTTGGAAATGTGAGTGTTTTTCCCATCTGGTGGAAAGATTATAAAATTCATTGTATTGATTTTTGCAAATCTGGAAACAGCTGGAAAGTCGTATTTTGTATTAAAGTTCTCCAGATTCATATTTGCAAGCAATGAAGCTTTAGTAGTCTTTCTTTGGGGCCATAATATGCTCTCCATTTCTCAACTGTACAGTTTCTTTCTAAATGCTAATAAAGCAGGTGGTGTAATGTTTAGTTATCATTCTGTCCATTAACCTCTCTTGGCTTAAATGGCTATAGCCGGATGATTCAAAAGATCTTTATAAGTGTTACGGAGCTGGATTTTTAGATTACTTTTTAAAAACCTTGCCTTTTCTTCCCATATCACTCCAGCAATTATGCAGTTCAGTATTAAGAATCTGGCAATCAACTGAAATTCAAGTAAAACACAGCATGTAATTGTGGTTATTGCAATCTAAGGATATGTTACAGAAGGTCTTCCTAACAGCTCGATCCTGTGACTAAGCACTCTGTATCATACACACTAGATGCTTCCCTGTGGCTTGTTCCCATTGCCATGGTAACCGCTGGACCTTCAGGACCATGTCGTGCCAATCACATTGAACCATACCACCCAATTATCACCTGGGCAGGAGGGAGAAGGATGATTCTGTAGGAAGGATCTGTGTGAATGGCCTCCTCATGTTACCTACATGGGTCCAGGCTCCCCATGCTAGCATGGGAAAAGCAGCACTTCTATGGTCCTGTCTCTGGAGTGCCTAGGATGAGGCTTAAAGATTCCTCTCCTTGTCCTAAGAGATTTAGCCTGTACCATAGTTCTGACACCACTACCAACATCTGCCTGAACAACCATGAAGCAGCTGTCATTGACATGAATAGTCATTTTTTTCCCCTAGCACACAAAACAAACAAAAATGCTAGGCAGGGCTGAACCTCATACCCAATTCTTTGTTTATCACAGTAAACAAGCGGATGTACTGCATGAAGATGCACTGAGCACATAAGTTGAAAAAGGGAAAAGATCTCCCTTCAGTAGCGGTGTTATACCATGGGCCAGTAGGCCCACCTGGGGTCCCAAACCATCCCTCTGGGGTGGCCCTGGGGTGACCAGACACCTTCCCTTGGCCCCACTCCATTTCCCCTCACCACTAATCATTGGGTGGGTTCTTATTTTTTTGCATATTTTCCTGGTATTTGCACAAGCTTTGAAGGCTTAGTAAGGCTTCCAAGCTAAAAATATGCTGATATTTTGGTCCCATCCCTTTTTACCCTTGGCCCTTCCCCCTTTTGCCATTGGCCCACCCACCACTGGAATGTGGCCACTGGGAGTTTTTCTGTAATTGAATTTGGCCCTTGGACTGAAAGAGATTTAATATGTCTGTCCTACAGTCATGGGAAGGAATTCCTGAGGAAGCTTGGTTTTGTTTGTTTGTTTATTTAAGCCTCCCTTCCCCAAATGTTGTTGTTGTGCTTTGACCCAGAATTGTTGTTTTAAAGGATATTGTAAGTTTTTATGCTTTATGGTTTTAAATTTTGTATATCGGTGTTTTTAATGTTCTATGTTTTTAATTTTTGTAAACCGCCCAGAGAGCTTCGGCTGTGGGGCGGTATATAAATGGAATAAATAAATAAATAAATAAAATGATCCCCAAATTGGCCGGGGCCAAGGGCTACAACTGTAAACTGGCTTTGTGGGGGTCAGTGAGCTTTGGCAATGGAGGAAAATGCACAGGCATGACCACAGGCGCATACTACCCTGAACACGTCCTAACTTGTCTGATCTCGGAAGCTAAGCAGGGGCAGGCCTGGTTAGTACTTGGATGAGAGACTGCCTGGGAATACCGGGTGCTGTAGACCACAGGCAGTGTTTCCTGAGTGAAAGGAGCTGGGGATGGGAACTGACAAGTTCTTTGACAAGTACAGAATATGGCTCTGCTGGGCTAAAGGAAGTCTTGTGTGGAGAGGAAGAAACTGACAAGGACATTTACAAGAGGGTGATGTCATTTCATTTCATTCCATTTCATTGATTACAGTCACAGACCAGCAAAAGTTAATATAAAGCATGTAAAAGATAGTTCAAAAGTAACATAATAACAAAATACAGTTTTGTAGAATTCCTTCTCTCAGGAGGATAGCAACCTTTCCCCCCTAATTTGCATCGAGGTTATAAAAAACTTAGCAACCCTTTCAGTGATACAAGAGGACACATCCCTTAAACAAATTTGTACTAAAGTTGTGGAGTTACTTCCAGAAAAAGCTGTTAATAATGGGGAAAAAAATAGCTTCTTTCTGCATTCCTTATACATGTTATAATACAAAAGGACATGTTTAACAGATTCTATTGTTCCAGCGCCCACAAGGACATATCTGTTCATTAACGAGGATCTTACTAAATCATCCTTCTAATAGTGCTGTTGGCAACACATTAAGATGGGAATGCACCTCTTTGGGACTACAGAGGGACAGGTAGATTTGTGATCACGTGCACTTGCGCAAATTCACCAGTTGGTTTGTTGTTGTTGTTGTTGGAAATGAGCCCGTTTACACAAAATCATGTGTGTGAATTGCAACCACTAAAATTGCAACACCCTGGAATGCCCCTATGGGGTCGATTCACTACCAATTGAGTTAATGCCAACAGGGGGAAATGGAATTAAATGTGCCAGGGCTGAACGGGAAATATCCATTGAGATTTCACCCCCAAAATAGAATTCTCATACATCCTTATTTGTCTTTTTTCAGCCTGGAACCCAAAGGTAAAGATACCAAATAGGGGATTGGTTTCAGACTGAGGGCAGGGACCTCAGTCTGAAAAATCTACCCACTCCATAGATTTTTATTTATTTATTGCTTGGGTCTCCATCTGGTATCACCTATAGTTCTCCAGTTCCTGCCCTTCTCCTTTCTCCATCCTTCTTCCAGGGTTTTGTCTCCATTTTTCACTGAGCGCTTTCAGAAAACTAACCTTGATTCCATCCAGACTATGGAAACTCTAAAGAGATGAAGTTTTCAATTACCAACAAGGGAATACCTGCAGCTACAGCAATACATGGGCTATAATTTGTAGCCATGCTGAATCATCGCTTCAGCCCCTCTATGGCAGGTTTGATTCTTAAGAGTCATTGCAGCAGCTAGGAATTCAGATTTAGCTACCTCACTGCAGCTAAAAATACAGTTTACTCCTGGAGAGTGTGGCACAGCTGGCTAGCTCTAGAGCTCCTATTAATTCCCCCCCACACACACACACACACTAGATGTAACCAACACATCATTGTGCTTTGAACAAAGACAGGGTTGCACAACACAAAGCCCTCTGAAAGCCACTTTTCAAAAATCGGTTCTCATTCCAGGAGGCCACAGCATTATATTCAGAGAAGGGAAACTTGTTTGCTTTTGTTTTTTGTTACCCTTTTAACTCTGTGATTTCTTTTGAATCCATCCTCTGTTGATCCCTGTTTCCCTTGTACTTCTTTCTCCAAAAGCATGGCTTTCTCCCTTTGCTCATCTGTGGTTTCTGCTCTAACATGAATCTTCTTCCGTATTTTTTTTTCTCTACACTCCAGATTTAATGAATTAATTAAATAAATGAATATCCTGCCTGTCCTCCAAGGAGCTCAAAAGAGTGTACATTGATTTTTCCCTATTTTATCCTCCCAACAAGAGGTACATGACAGCTCTCCTCATACCCCTTTTTTCCTATGAACCCCCCCTCCCACCACAAGCCCAAGGCAGCACCTTCATTTCTTAGCTAACCCCCCCTTTTTTTTTCTTCCTCTGGAGTCCAATTTCTCAGCTATTTCCTATCTCCTCACTCATGGGTATCTCTTTGAAATTGATAATATTCTTCATTCCCTCTGAGCCACTACAGGGCCTCATCTACATCAAGCCCTATGAAAGTGGTATGAAAGCGGTATACGGTACATGTCTATGGGCCCCAACCTCTTCAATACCGCTATAAAGCAGTTGTATGGCTCCTGACTCTTATATACTGTTTTCATATGGCTTTCATAGTGCAATATCCTGCTTGGTGTAGATGAGGAGGTCTCACCTCTGTCACTCCCACTTTCTCTCCCTCCGCCTCGACTTCTTAACACTCCCATCTCTAAGTGGTTTTCCTTATTCTGCATTTTTTGCAGTTTTACACACCCGCACACACACCACTATACTCTTCCTTGCTGATTTCAGTGGCAACAGTACACAAGGCTTTTACTCTCCCATGAAGCACAACAGGCTGCAACAGGCCGGGTGGGGGAAGCAGAGATCCTTGATCTCCAGAGCACCCTTGCTTGTGATTGGGAGAAGATACATCTTTCATGTGCAACAATCAAATCAGTTCTTGTCCAATTCCAGGTAATGCTGGGAAGGAGCCAGATTGTGAGACACCACTCATTCTGGTCCAGGACATGGCTGTGTCACCAGTAGGATTTGGAGTGTAGAATCCCTTGAATTATCTCTGCAGTAAAGGACTGGATATATTTCTCTGCCAATACTGGTAGAATAACTGATTCCTGAAACAGAATCTAAACAATTCCTCTCAATGTACAAAGATAATTTGCATCACCCTCCTTACCTTCACTTCTGTTGAACTTGGGCAAGCCTTAGATCAGTGGTGAGGAGCCTTTTCTGTGCCAAAGGCCACATTACCATAGGGGGTAATCAATTTGGGGCTTTTCTCCTCTGCTTTTCTCTTTTTCTCTCTGTCCCTCCTCTCTTTCCTGTACATGTTTAGGGAGCTGCTAGGGAAGGGATAGACCTCTCAGAGGGAGCTGCCTTATAATGAGTCTATCCCTTGGTCCATCTAGTGGCTCTCCAGGGTTTCAGGCAGGATTCATTCATTGTCCTATCTGGAGAAGCCAGGGATCAAGCATGTGCTCTATCACACTGAGCTATGGCCCCTCTCCAGCTAGAGGTCTGAACCGCTTGCTTACAAAGAGCTATTGAAAGTAGGCAGAGGGTTGTGAGTGACATTAGGGCTAAAGGTTGCCAAGCCCTGCTTTAGATGTTCTCACGAAGATGTTAAGGAGGGCTGCATAAACCGGAATTGTATGCTGCATATATTTGGAATCCCACTGGAGGCCACAAATAGACAGGGAGGAGGTGGCTTATTTGGGTAAATCTGTGCTAGGAATCTGCAACATCCTTTGAGATAGCAGCCCGTTGTGCAAAGCTATGCTTCATGTCTATGAAAAATCATACATTTTGTCCATTGTCCATTATCTATGGACAAGTAGCCTTATGTTCTGACTTGCTCCTCCATCCTGTGATTGGTCTTTGGCTTTCCTTTCTTTATATAAACTTTACTTTCCTGTCAACAGCGATTTTTGTGTATTTCACAATCTGTTGGAATCGTTAGCAACAGAAATGTATCTGTTGCATGAAATACTTATTTTTAAGTTCATAGTGTGTGGGTGGGTGGATGGGTGGATGTTAACCTGCTGATAACGAACACTTTCTTTAAATAAACATATTTTAGATAGAGTAGGGTTAGAGATGAGTTTACCCAGGCCACATGGAATATGAATACAAGAGAACATTAATTGTAAACACCTTTAACAAAACAACTAGTTTAGTTTGTTTCATAATTAAGGATGATAATAGTACATGGTGAAGAAGGTTCCCAAAAGGTGTGATATAAACAAAATATTTTCTGCTGTAATTATGGAGTGAAATCAATATATGCTGCTTATTTTCCCCCAAACATTTCATTCTAATTAGGTTGGATCCAGATTTATGCTAGATCAGCTCCATTGACACAAGTTGACTTCCCTCTCTCCCTCCCACAAAAATAACATACAAGGGAGTCAAGAGACCCTGTAGAATGGGGTGAGATGCAGTTTGGGGGATGGGAGACCCCCAAAAGTTGGACAGAGGGAACTAACTCTTGAACCTTCTTCTTCTGGATTTTCCCTTCTCCGCATGGAACACATAAAAACCTAAGAAGAGCTGTGCAGGATCAGACCAAGGTTCGCCTATTCCAGCATTCTATTCCTAGCCAGGCAGCCATTGATCAGCCATCGAGCAAGACCCACCCATGTTCCCTAGCAACTGGGGTATATAGATTTCTTGCCTCTGTTACTGGATGTAGTAGGTAGGTGATAGGACTAGTAGCCATTGATAGCCTTCTCCAGGAATTTGTCCAATTTAAAGCCATCCAAATTGGTGGCCATAGTTTAATTATGCACTGTGTGAAGAAATATTTCCTTTTATCTCTCCTGAAGCTTCTGCTTTTTCGGATGACCCTATTGGGTTCTAGTTTTATGAGAGAGGGAGAAAAATGTCTCCCTATCCACATTCTCCACACCATGTATAATTTTTTACACTTCCATCATTTCTCTCCTTACTCACTTTTTTTTCTAAGCGCAACAGTCCCAGCTGTTGTAGCCTTTCCTCATAGGGGATTTGCTCCAGCCCCAAGTTGCCCTGATTTTGCACTTTTTCCAACTCTGTAATATATTTTCTTTCAGTGTGGTGACCAAAACTGTACACTGTATTCCATGTGTGGTTGCTCCATAGGTTTGTATAAGTGCAGTATAATTTTGGCATTTTATTTTCAATTCCTTTCCTAATTGCCTTTTCACCACAGCCACACACTGGATCAACATTTTAGTTGAGCTGCCCATTACAACCTCAAGATCTCTTTCTTGGACAGTCCCCACTAGCTCAGATCCCATCAGTATATACATGATCCTGGTTCCAACCCATTGTGTGGTGCATACCAACTAGCCCCTCTCCTATGGAGGCACTCTACACGTGTATATTGCACAAAATGGCAGCCACAAATACTGCCACTTACAAAACTCTGCAGGCAATTTACAGAAATAGCTTACCCATTATTTTCTGCAAAATGGTGGCTCACAGGGCAGTGGAACACCACAGACCATCTGGTGGCTCACCCTGCTCACTGAACAGGTAGCAAGGAGCCAGCGAGTGGCCCATAAGGCAGCGACAGGTGAGTTCAGCCATCCCTACTTCTATATGATTTCACTCACTCACTCTGAAAAGTCACTAAAGGGATTTAGGGCATAACTTCAAAGTGATGGTGCCTGTCATAACAGATAAGAGTGATCTTGCAAAAAATCACCATAAATCAGGGGAATCTTCAAAGGTCAGTGTTTTGCAAGCCAATCGTACAATGTGGGCCAGGAGTCCCAACCTAGAACTTTAAAAGTAAAATAAAATCCTACATTAGACAAACAAGTGCTCCAGATGAGGGTGGAGTCTCACAGTGCCTGCACCCTCATTTTGGTCCTGAGTGACGAAGAAGTGGTTGGAATACTTTGAGCGTTGTCTAATTCCATTACATACATATCTTCTTCCCTTCCTCCCTCCCTCCCTCTCTCTGTTAAAGGTCCCATTGAGATAATCTAATAAATGAGCTAGTCACTTTGTGTTGTGTTAATACATTTTCTCTTCAAATTATACAGATATTGGATTTATATTGGGCATGTGTAATTAGCAAAGGGACACAGTCGTCAAACACAATTTTGCCAAGCTTCCACTGATGATGTCAACTGACAGTCATATAATTTCAATGTTAGTGGGCATTGTGGGAATGGATGGCGAGAATAAAGAGACGACACGATAAATTGGATTTAAACAGGGCCACATTTATTAACATATCAAGGTAGATGGAGGCCTAAGTGGGCATCCTGTCTTTGGCCAACGTCTTGGCCATAATTGGGATCGGGCGAGCCATTCATATCCTGGTAGGTGTCGCTGGTGCGTCGACACCTCCCAGGATTCCCCATTTGGGGTAGGTAGGCCTTCCTATGTCACCTCCCCTCAAGTTGCACAACTCAGAGTGGGTGAATAAGGTTGGCCTCAGAGGTAACCCTTATCCCCACACCTGGTGCTGCAGGACTCCCAGGTGAGGACCTCAGGTGTCACTAATCACCACAACAGTGCCTAAGAATGCTCACCAAAACCGATGCCCGCACACCTGCCACAGGGTGCGAAAAGCCACTCGCTTATTTGCTCCCCCCCACCTAAACCTAATAGCCTCAATCACACCTTCACGCAGATCTTATAAATTAAGTCATTTCCAGTGTCTGGTGTCCGACAAGTGGACGCTGTCCTGTCTACAAAGTTCCCTCCGTGTGCTAATAATCGCTGGGTGTTTAATACTAAAGTCCCCAGAACTATTCAATTGATTAAATATTTTGCTATTTACTCTCCTCCCAGCCTTCTCCAAGGCTCTATGGCCATTGCCAGCCCTCTAATTTATTCTGGGCAGAATGCAAGACCAAATCCCCATCTGAGCAATTCTTGTAGATCTTGCATTTGACCTGTTGCTGGGCTTGCTCCTTGCCACCTGTTAAGACTGTGTATTTTACAGTACCTGACAATTACTACGCTGGGCCAGAAATAAGTCATTAGATTTCCTACTTTCTGTTATTTTTTCATGGCACCCCCAAAGTGGGTACATGCCCTTCAGTAAACACATGCATCATCCATGCCCTACTTGCATCGAGCATGATTGCATCGCAATTCTGGGCCGCTGCCCACATGGGTACCTGCCAATCCATCTAGCTCGCACTGGGGATCTGGCAAGTCCAAAGCATTCGGTTTTAACAAGTAACCGCACGAGTGACCTAGGTTATCACTCTTGCAATGACAAGGATTCAGCAGGATCACCTCACAGTTCAGGGCCGCCGCCCAAGTGGTACATGCCATCCTCCTGGCTCTGGGAATCCAGCAAGCCTGCATACTCACTATCGCAGGCCAATGCATGCGGGTATCCAGGAGACCGCACAAGCCTTTCACTCACAGGCTTCTCATACAGCCCCCATACATCGTTGCACGAACACCCATATGGGGTGGGGCAATAGACCAAACCTCGCAGGGGCAATGCGGATGGTGGCTCACATATCGCATGCCATATCTGTCGCACAGCTGCCCTTGGTATAACAGCCCATTTGAAGATTGGTGTGACAGTTGCACATCTTCATTGATCTGAGAAGATAAGAACTATTAAGCTTTCAAGGATGGATGGGCATGTAAACTAAAGACTCAGGATACCCTCCGCAAACCATTTGCATTCTGTTCCATGCAAGCCGGGTGCTGTGGCCGTAGGATTGCCCTACCAGGAAAACTTCAATTGCCCCATGATGTTAAGCCCCCTTCCGGATTCCCAGCAGTACATGACTGTTCTAAGATGAAGTTCCCATGCTACCCGAGATAACACAGGCAGAAGCCTCGCTTAAGACCACCCCTTAAAAGACACCCCCATCTAAGCCAGGGTGGCATCAGTCTTGCATAAAAAAAAAACACCACCTCCTCATCAAGGCTGCATCATATGATGTACTCCCTGCACCTGCATAAGGACCCATGGTGCTGTCTTATTGTAGAAATATTTGCCAATTCACTGATATGGTTAGGTATCAGTGAGCAGGGGGGGCCCAGCCCTTAATCATGAAGGGCTGGATCAGCACCTTACTAGGAATAATTCTGGCCAAAGTCCACATTTGTGAGACACCCAAAGACAGCGAAAGGTCTATGGGAATAGGCCACTACAATGTTTGTCCCTTGAAGGCAAGAGATCGCTGTATATTTAAAGCATGGGGCCCGAAGCAAATGTCTGAGGGGTTGTGTCCTGGCCTATTCATTGTAAGCTCACATATCTTCTTCCCTTCCTCCCTTCCTCCCTGCCTCCCTCTTTCTGCTAAAGGTCCCATTGAGATAATCTAATAAATGAGCTAGTCAATTTGTGTTGTGTTAGTACATTTTCTCTTCAAATTATACAGATATTGGATTTATATTGGGCATGTGTAATTAGCAAAGGGACACAGTCAGCAAACACAATTTTGCCAAGCTTCCACTGATGATGTCAACTGACAGCCATATAATTTCAATGTTAGTGGGCATTTTTGTGATAGGGAGAGGTAGCAATTAAAATTTCATTCATTGAAGGCTGTGTGCAATTACAAAATATATATATCTATTAATAAAATGTAACACAATGCAGTATCTTCCATCAAGATGGCAATATCAAGATGAAAGCTGGTATCCACTTTGAGGACAACAGTCTGCATTTCAAGGATGAGATGCCGTCTGAATCCTCACCCCTGTTTTTCAAGGAGACCATCAAATATGTAAAGCCACCATAAGATGAATTGGAATGAATGTTGGTGTGGACATTCAACTATGAAGCTCAACGTGAGCTTCACACCCTATTTCAGGAGAGCCCAAAGATACAGGGCAGGATCCAATGCTGTCAGAAATGAATTCTAGCACAACAGGAAGCTAGCACGTTTAGCACAACTAGGGATATCAGAGGAATCCATCTTGTCTATATGTGTGTGTGTGGGGGGGAGAGGGTGAATCTCATTTACCTTTAGTCAGTTAGCACCCACCCCAAACTTTGGCTTGCTTTCCTGCAAGCTGATCTGACTGAATTTGTATTGAGTCAGGCCTCCTCATGGATTTCTGGTGATTTTACAGTTATTATTTGGGTTAAGCAATTTGCACAAAGTTTGACCGTAATTGCAGCTGATTTTTTTTTTTTTGTAATCTGCACAAATGGTCTAAATTTGAATAATTTGTTAAAATAACAGCTGTAATTTCTGCAAATTGCTTTTTATGGGAAGACCCACCCACCCCAATCAGTGCCTATGTTCAGTTGGTTTGGGAACCAACCCCTGGCTCGGCTCACAAATGAGAGTACTGCAGGAATCATCAGGTTCCAAAAGGGCAAGATTTACCCACACTGGACATCCCCAAGCACAACTGGAAAGTAGCCCAAATTAGAATTTCCGAATCGGGACACATCCGTGGAGCTCTCATAAGTCTTGTCCCATGCCGAGACAATGGGGAGTGAAGCATGCACTAATGCCCCATCGTGCTGCTGTTCATTTCCATTGGTGCAATGTGTTGAGCTTCCAACATTGGGCATTGACCATGTAAAACACAATGCAATGTGGCATTTCCTCACTCTCTTCACGAGGAATCAGCTGCTGAGCCTCAAAGGCTGGGCACTGCCACCTTAATATAGGTGCAGCCATCCTGCCCCAGCTACTGGCGCCAAATGCCCAACGAATGAGAGAACATATCTCTTCTCCCCACCCCCCTCGCAATAGCCTCCCCATGGCCATGTGCCTGGACACGATAGGAGGGCATTACCTTTATCATGTCTCCCCTGTTGTCCTCCATTTTACATCCGGTCATTTTAAGACAGCACTTTCCAACTAGGAAGATATGTTTCATTTATGTCAAAGGGATCTTCCCCCCTGAAGTGTAGCTACCCTACACATGCACTGTTGTCTTGATCCAAATAGGATCCTCCACACTCAGCATTTACACATGTTGTAGTTTTTGTACTTAAAACAATGTGTTCTGAGTAGACATGCATAGGATTGAATTGAAAATCAAGCAGCAGCAATCATCAAAAGAATAAAAGAACACACACACACACAGCAAACAAGCAAGGAAGTTGTTAATTGTAGAATGCACAATTGTTTTGTACAGGAAATGCTGCAGTCCCATCCCCCACCCCCATGGTTCCAATTTTGAAAAGGAGGCAATCTTCTACACACTGATTTGGGAGTAAGACCCACTGCACTCAATGGAACTTCCTGGGTAGACACACATAGAATTGAATTGAAAATCAAGCAGTGGAGTGAGAGAACACAGACAGACAGACAGACAGACAGACTCAGACACACACACACACACACACACACACACACAGAGCCAACAAGAAAATAAATTGTAAATTGTAGATTTATTATTCTGCTGAAAAGAAAAGAAAATCTTTGCCCCCCCATCCCCCACGGCTCCAATCTTTAAAATAATGCAATCATCTGCAGGCTTACTTGGGAGTAAGGCACACTGTATTCAGTGGAACTTACTTCTGAGTAGACTGTTAGCACTGTTAAGGGAATCCAGGAGGCAGTCAGGCCCTTTCTGCATCATGAGGTGTGGAAGGTCAGGAATGGGCAAACCCGGAATTAGTCACTTCCAGGTTCGACGTGCAAAAGCTGCGCCTTCAATGCGATGGCCCAGAAGCTTCTCCTGGGCTGTCACAAGTTGCAGAGGCCTTTTTTTTTTTTTTTGGAAGATCCATGGAGAGTGCACAAGCGCTCCTCCATAAAAGCAAGTTAAAGGGAAAAAAACAGCACGTGATCGGACCCCCTCCCCCCGCCATCCTGGGGATGGTGATTCTGCTTCCCCCCTCTCCTGATGGCCACAGAGCCATGCGATGTGGTTCTGTAGCCATCGGTACTGCGGGCAGCCACATTCTTCCATGGTCCCGGGAACTTCCTGGGAGAGCAGAAGATTCAGGATTTATCTGGTTCCGGGGAACCAGGAAAATCCCGTGCCCACCCCCCACCCCCTCTACTCCCTATGCCTCATGCAGCCGCACAGGGAGCAGCCGGGGTCCATCCTGGGCAAACTGCCTGGTGCGGAAAGGGCCTCAGTCACTCCCCCTGGCTTCTCAATGTTCTAATCCAGTTGGAGACTGGGGAGGGAGGGAGGGAGAGAGGGAGAGAGGGAGACACTACTCCGCATGCGTTCACTTAGAGGGAGCTCTATGGGAGCTTATAAATTGAATTTAAAACAAACTAAAGGGAATTTTAAGAAAAGAACACCCATTCTATCTACTCTGAGGTAAAAGGAAGACGACATTGATGGAATTTTTATTATTTGACCTGTCAATTCATAAGGGGACTTCGACAAAAACTATTGCCAGCCCAGTCTCAAATACCAAAGTGAGCCTGAGAGGTTTCCCCCACTTTTTGAATTTAAACTGCCCTCCTTCCCTCAATCTTTCACCAATCTTCTTGAAGTTTTCAGGGTATGTAAAACCAATATTTTTTTTTCTGGCACATGTAAATTTCAGTAAGATTGGTGAAACATTGATTTTATGAATGTTAGAATGACCACACCCACAATTACCCCTTTAACATGGTGGAATGTGTGTTTTTACTGAGTGACTTTAACAAGAGTCTCTTAATATGGAGCATTCAGGAGAACTCCATTCAACATTTCAAGCTTGACCCTCACATTCATTTTCAAAGGAGAGGAAAATGCAATCCCCATCCCTAAAACAATAATAAAAAATGCAATGTGATATCTGAGCGCAACTTTGTTTACTAATTCTATAATGAAAAAAAGGGGGGGAAGATCCTTGTGATATAGAGTGGGATATAAATGTTTTAATAAATAAATAAAATAATAAGAAAATACATATGTAGGCTGTGTTAGGGATTAAGCAGAAAGTAATAAATACCTTAGGAAATGTTGTGTGAAGTACTATAAAGCGGAATGATGAAATGCTGAAGTAGCCATCTTCTTTTTAAAAGGCCACAATTCCATCCTTCCATCTACCAGACTGATTTTGCTCATTTTTGTTTTAAACTGAAGCTCGAGAAGTGTAGATGTCCAGAAATTTTTGAAAGTTCAAAGCTTGAGCTTTAATAGCAATTCAGTTCTTCTACACCAAGTGTGCAGGGCAGCCCCTCCACCAGCAGGGTGATGTATAGCCTTGCTCGGCCAATCAGTGGGGCGCAAAGGCGGGTCCTGAGTGCAGCTCCACAGTTATGCTGTAACCACCACCAGGGAGGGGGAAGGGGACAGAGGCAGCCAATCGGGGCATGCAAGGGAGGGGCCGAGGCCATGCCGCATGCAAATTTCAAAGGGAGGGTTCACTATTTATGAGCCATATTTGCATTATTCATGAGCCCCTCTGTGCGAAGGGGACTTAGGGGCAGAACAGCAAGAAAGGAACAGGACTATTAGCACCCATGGCAACATGGGCTTTACACTATTATTAAGATACTAAATGAAGCACACATGTACTCAAACCCAGCATAGTAATTTGAAGCAGCCTATTAATTTCCATTCCATTGTTTACATAGGTTAGTAGAAGAAGAAATAAGCCTTCTTGAAAGAAGAAGAATGTCGAAAGAACATAATTTGCAATCAAAGTTAGTAAAATATTCCTTTTGGCCAAAGATATTTTTCCTGTTGTATAATGCTGCATGATCTCCAGCTCAAGCCCTAATGTGTGTGTATGTGTGTGTGTGTGGGGGGGGGGGTATGATTGTCCTCCAGATGCAATACATGAAATACTATTTCCCGTGGAAAATGTTATTGCATTTTATATTATTTTAAATATTGTGCACAAGGCAATTTGGAGCTATGTTTAATATAGTTTATGCAATAAAAGTTAACTTCGTCAAGGTCTGTTATGCAAATCATTTCTTTTATTATTATTATTTGACCTTAAACCAGGGGAAAAAATAGTCAATTTTCATTTCAAATTTATACTGTTAATCCCAAATTTCCCAGGATGAGGAGCTGGAAGATAAATTCGTGATACAGCTTTAGGAGATGTACACAAAATGTAATAAATGGTACCATTGTTGCCTCTGTTGCTGGAAGTGACAATGTTATATTTCAGATTTAGAGCTGGTATGATCACTAGTAAGGAGAAACATTCTCTTTAAAGGGGGAAAGAGCAAAGATTTGACAGAAAATGCTGCATTTTCCCCCCAATGTTCTTTTGCCTATGGAATGAATTGTAAATTGTGCAACAGGGAATTCACATCACTCTACCAAGGGCTCGTGTATATGGAACTGAAGCTGAAATCTGAAAGATATGAATTTAGATGTATGCTTATCTCTGAATTCATAGGCCATCTCTACACCAGGCATTTATCCCAAGGTTATCCCCTGTGCATCCATATGATGCACAGGCGATCCCAGAATCAACCTGGGACGATCCAGGGACGACCCCAGGATAATGGAAACTGTTTTTCCATGGTTCTGGGACCATCCTGAGGACTGCACTTGGTGTGCCGCACACTCCTGGAGCCCAAAATGGGCACAGAGCCGCGAGGGGTGGCTTTGTGCCTATGGGGTGGAGGGCAGCAATTATGCCATCCCCAGGATGGTGTGGGGTGGGCGTGGAGGGTTTTTTGTACCTTTCCCCATGGATCGGGGCCATGCAGCTCCTCTTCAGTAAAAAAAAAAAATGGTGGCCGCAACATCCCTCTTCCCTTCTGGGATGTCACGTGGACATCTAGATGCTGGGGGAGGATCACAGAAGCAGGGAAGTCTGTGATCCTCCCCTTTCCCTCTATACCCTTAGGTATAGATGAGCCCTTAGTCTGGTTGTGGATCAATTTCAGTTCATTTTTGGCCAGAATTTACACAATTAGAACCTCAGGGACCCAAAGTTGAAGTCTGTATGTTTCCAAGCTTGCAATGCAATTTGCATAATAATAATAATAATAATAATAATAATAATAATAATAATGTTTAACAAATGAATCAATTGGAGTTGTGCACAAACACACTTTAATCAACACATGCATTTCAAAAAATATGTACAATTGATGCATATACTTGGGAAAATTTACACAAATTGTAACCCCCCCCCCAAAAAAAGCAAAAAATAAAACAAAGTTTGCAATCTCTGTAATTGATGCAAGTCATAACAAGCTTTGGGGTGGAATCTGGAGATCTTTGATGAGCTTCAGTTTTGCTGATTCCCACATCCTGATGGAGAAACGTCTTGGCCTCGGCTTCCCTCATGGTAATAGTCGTGATCTCCTTTTGGTCTTGTTCTAACAAACCCAAAGTACTTTGCTCAGTAAAACCCCCATAATCCTGGTCAGCAAGTAGTGTCCCCTCAGGAGCGTTTTGAAAACGTGAGGGAGGTGCTGTGGGACAAGGCAACAATCTTTCCTTTCCAAAGGGACTTCCTTTCAAATGCCTTTGTCACCATCATTGCTCCTGACCACCTCTCTCTCAGCTCTTGGTAGGCAACTGGGGAGGGGCATATGATAACCTCAGGGGACTGTGCTTGGCCCACGACCCTCCAGCTGTAGACCCTTATTTTATATCATCAACACTGAATGTCTAAGATCTTGTTCCATTCCTTGATCATGCATTAATTTGATGGATTGCACCCTCCTGCCCTGTAGAGTGCACAAGAGAGCCTATTGTGGTAAAGGGATTAGAAGGCTACATCACAGCTGTCAGAGGCATTGTGAACCTCTTTCTCCTGAAGGCTTCTTGCCAGATGTATCATTTAAAAAAACAAACACCTCGGGGACAGATAAAGCTGTACCAGTTCTTTTTTTGTTCAGCTGTACCACTTGTCCGTGTACCACGGCTTTAACCACAATGAAAAAGCCTCTCCCTTGCTTAACTGCCTGTATGCCATGGCTGCTAGTAAAGACACAAGATCAGGAGCAGTTAAAAAAGAAAGAAAGATGTCATTGTAGCCTGCACATGTCAAGGAAAAAGTTCCTAATATTTCCTAATGTTCTGTTTTATTACCTGACTCCAAAGAACAGTTCCCTATCATATCCATCTAGCTTATCTCATTAAAACAGTCTGATTGAAATTGTGTTCCCTGCGGCTTTACACAGTCCATATATTTACGTTGCCTGTTGGGATCTGCAGTTCAAGGCACCCCACTTCCCTTTTTCCATTTCCTTCCAAAGTTAGTTTCTAAGAAGGATTTAAAAGTCAGAGATTCTCTTATCTTTCAAGAACTGAAGTTGGCTTTATTATACCACTCACTGAGGCGGCACACACACAAGCAGAACCTTTTGCCGACAACAACTAATGTAAATATGGTTTAAGCACACCCAGCTCTCTTGCATGCCAAGCAGAGAGAGAGTGCATATCCGATATACACATTTTAAATGACAGCATATAATGCATATCATGTCTGTAAACACAGAGCAGAGCAGACTAGTCAATAGATGTGCAACCTATGCATATTTACACAGAGGTAAATCCCACTGGAATAAATTTAATCTGAAGGCCATTATATGTGCCTTCAAAAATTCCTAGGGACCTTTTCCCAAGTTCAATGAAGTCATTCAGGGGAGGAAATTGTAAGGTTTTGGGAGAGAGAGAGAGAAACAAATTAGCACTGCTATTAACAGTTTGCCAAACTGAAAAAAAGCAAATTTGGGGGGTTTGCTCCAGCTGAAAAAAAAGAAGCATTTTAAAGGAAGCTAGAAGAATTTTTTTAAAAATAGCAGAAATGTGCAGGTTCTTACTTCTTATGCCCTTCAGGTTGTCATCAGATGTTGCCCAGATTGAAAATCAATATGAATTTGAAGACTCCTTCTCCAGTGAGAGGCCAGACCTGAACAAAATTTCCCAGATTTTTTTTTCTGAGAAAAGATCTGTGATTTTAATTTTTCTCCCACCCACCCCTGGAACTGCAAAATTTTGAGCACATTTTGCAAAAAAGGCAACTCTGTAAAGTTTGCTCAAAATATTCTCCAACAGTGTGGCCAGATCGACACCAAGCAGGCTATAACACTTTGAAAACTGTTTGAAAACTATATATGGAGTGTGTCCTGGACCCCAACAGTTGTCACTACTGTTATAAACTGTTTTAAAGCAGTAGTGTAAATCCTGCCTGGAGATTTCTTACATAGTTAGCGGTAAAGTGATGGGAGACTGAAGGGGCTTCCTGTAGTCAAACCCCTTCCAAAATGATTGGCGCAAAATATTTCAGCACCAGTATGTATGAATAAGTAGGAAACATGCCTCCAACATTACAATGGATTCACTATAATGCTAAGGAGTCTATGTTCTTCTAGTAGGGTGACCATATGAAAAGGAGGATAGGGCTCTTATAACTTTCAGAGTTGTATTGACAAGGGAATTTCAGCAAGTGTCATTTCCATGCATGCAGCACCTGGTGAAAAGCTCTCTTCATCACAACAATTAAAGCTGCAGGAGCTATACTAGAGTGACCAGATACAAAAGAGGGCAGGGCTCCTGCAGCTTTAATTGTTGTGATGAAGCGTGAAATTCCCTTGTCAATACAACTCTGAAAGTTATAAGAGCCCTATCCTCCTTTTCATATGGTCACCCTACTTCTAGAAGAGGAACTGAGACAAGAGTATGAAATGGAATGAGACCTAAGAGGAATTTCAGAGAGTGCAAACTGAGAGGAAAAGGCAGTACAGTGAGGACAAGAGACACCAAGCAGGATATGACACTTTGAAAACTGTTTGAAAACTGTCTATGGAGCGTGTCCTGGGCCCCAACAGTTGTCACTACTGTTATAAACTGTTTTAAAACAGTAGTGTAGCTCCTGCCAGGGAAAGCAAAACATGATGACAGGCTTGGCCTTCTGACTCACCTTTCTTTAGCTCTCAAATTGCTGCAACAACTAGTGCAGCAAGTGTATGCCAGATAGGAGGCCTGCAACTTCATCCAAGCATGTACTCAACAGTAGGTAGAATCGGAATAAGCAACAGCCATTAGTTGATACTCACTGTTTTGAGGGGGAAATAACTAGTTGAAAAGCTACTAAATGGTTAATGTTTGTAGGGAGTCGTAGGGTGCTGGTTCTGGTATCACTCTTGCCTACTTACTTAGTTGTATAAGTAAATGTCTGTTAATATTAAGTAAAAGTCCTGTTTGAAACTTGCAGATGTATTCTGTCTCAAGTGTGGTCAGACAAAACCAACTTTGCAACTTACAGATCTGAGACTCTGAGGGTCTAATTGCCAAACAAGATTGAGGGAAATACTACTCCAGTTGCTATTCTGGTTATTTATTATGTATTAAAATTCTTCCTCTTGATTCCTTACACATGATGTTTTTTGTACCATCTATGAGTGTCATCAGACAAGTGTTTTATCGCACACACATTACTGGCCACTCACATTTTTTCACAGGTCCTTTAGATGATGCAGTCCACCTCCCACGTATCTCCTGCTCCTTCTGGTATTTTTTTCCACAACAGAATAAGACCCTGTAAGTCTGATATTTTTTAAGCGACACTTGCCGCCATTTCCTGCTGTGTACAGGAAAAGCAGCGCAATAAAAATGACCACGGAATGGGCCATGTAGCCGTGGCTGCTTCCCCATCTTCCCTGCATGAAGGAAGAGGAAGCTGCTCATCCCTATTGTAGGACAGCAGCAGGAGTCCGAAGCTATTTTCCCTCCATCTGATGACACTCTATGTGAGGGGCATAAAAATCAGGTGGGACTAACTTTCTAGCAGAGGCACAACTGCTCTTGTAAGCTCTCTGTTGTATACATCCATATACCATTTTGTGCTACCAGATTTCTAGACCTATCCATCCTAAAGCTTAAGGTGAGTAATGAAATTAAACACATGATCTAGCAAGAAATTCCACATGAAATGAACATGCTTGGAACCATATATGAAGCATGTCACACCTTTTAAGCAATATCTTCCTTCTGCTCTTGCCACACTCCATCCTATTTATTAACCAATGTTGTTACTTCTGTCCCAGCAACAAGCATAATATATCTGATGGCTGGTCTCTTAACCCTGGATATTTTAAACCAGCCCACATCAGAAATGTGTGTAGTGATTCTGTCAGTCCAACATACATACTTTATTGTGTCTTAGCAAATTGCCATTATGCACAATTACAAAGGAGGAAAAAAACACTCTATACAATTAAAACTCTGCTAGTAAACCAATAAGAGCTGGATAATTTTCCATACAATCTTTAAACTTTGTGGCATGTATTTGTAGAGCATTGACGAGGAATTTAGAAGTTCTAAAGGATACATACTTCTCAACATCAGACAATAAGAAACAAACCTTAACAAGAGATGGCCTACCCTTTAGTGAACTTAACAATGGATAAATATATTTGGTTCTGAGATCGTTATACATAGAGCATTCTAAGAGTACATGAATAATATCTTCAGTTGATACAGAATTACAACTGCATACTCTATACTTCTTAGGAACCCCCTTCTGCCGACCCACCCAATCTGCCAGCAGAAGAACATTTAATCTTGCCCGAGTAAAGGCTACCCTCATTTTAATATTTGGTAAATCTACAAGGTATTTTGGAAAAGATAAATACTAAGGAGTAAAGGAGGCATAGAAGTTATTAGACTGGCAAGTCTTGATCTCAGCCAGCTGAGATTGCATCTCAGTGTCCTTAAGCCTTTGGAGTAGTAATACTTTAGCTCTGTCATAACCTTGTGTTAGGAGAAAAGAGAAGGAAAATCCCAGATTCATGGCAACTAACTGCATTTTATGGTTCCATGAGCTGGGGCCCATCTCTTCCAAAACCATCAGAAGAAATTCTGATACCTGCTTGAAAATGATTCTTAGCCAGAAGAGCAGGGCTAGTCTGAGAGTTTCAGCTTTGATTGTCATTACACCCAGTTCTGCACAGAGCAATTCCAATTTTGTAGAAATAGGAACTGCAAGGAGTCTACGCAGAAATTTATTTTGAGCTCTTTCTAATGAATCCAGGTTGGCCATAGCCCACAGTGGTGCTCTATATAACAATTTTGGAAGAACCCCGATCTTATACAATTCTAAAGTGGGCTGAACCAGATTGCCCCTTTTGTGCGGTAGAACCATAATAGACCATTACAAGCTAACAGGGTGCTTGATTGAATCTGCGAAGACCATGTACCTGTCCACTGAAACACCACACCAAGATACTTAAAGGAAAATACTTGCTCCAGTTTATTCCCATCAAGTGACCAGTTATGGATTTTCTTAGATTTACCAACTATCATAACTTTTGTTTTTTGGTAATTGATAGAAAGAAGCTCGTTCTTGCAATATAAACTGAACCGCTTCAACAATCTATGCAGGTCCAACTGAGTGTAAGAAATTAGAATTGTGTCATCTACATAAAGAAGAATAGAATATTTCTGATTTCCTATTTTAACTAGAAAATAGTGGTCACCTCTTAAGAACTCAACTACATCATTTAAAAATAAATTGAAGAGAAGGGGGGCTAGTAAACATCCCTGTCTTACTCCTTTTGTAACTGGTACAGGGTCAGATAGATGTCCTCCATCAATTCTAACTCGTAAGGATGTTCTGAAATATAAAGCAATTATACATTTTAGCAGCTGCATGTCAATGCCCATAGATTGTAATTTGCTCCAAAGGCGTTCCCGTGGAATAGAATCAAAAGCAGCTTTCAAATCAGTGAAGGCCACAGAAACATGCTTTACAATTTCGGCCAAATATTTATCAATAATACATTTCAGCATAAAACAATTATCTAGAGTTGACCGTCCCGGGCGAAAGCCAGTCTGTTCTGGAGCAAACAAAGCGTGATCTTCCACCCAATCCTCCAATTTATCAAGAAGAAACCTGGCATAAATCTTCCCTGGAACATCTAATAAGCTAATTGGCCTATGATTTGCTGGATCATTCCTAGGCCCCTTTTTGTAGATTGGGACCACAATAGCTGATGACCAACTCGGAGGTGAAATCCTGGTGACATTAATTAAGGAGAATAATGAGGCAAATATTGGAGCCCACCAATCAGGGAATGTAGTAAAGAGATCCGGTGTCAGAGCATCTTCTCCAGGAGCGTTACCATTTTTTAGTCTTAAGATTAGAGACTTCGCCCTATCTACTGAGATATTTTCCAAACAGTGTTCCCAATTACATTCTGTATAATCCTCTGTAGAAGCAATAGGAAGGTTGGGCTCATTAAATACCCTCCTAAAATGGCTTTCCCGTTCGATCTTAGCAATGGTTCCCTCTAGAACAGGAGCACATCTTTTTTCCAACCTTGCAAGTATATCCCAGAATTTACTTGGGTTCTTTTGCAAGAGTGCGAGGCCTAATTCCTTTCACTGTTCCTCATAGTATATTCTTTTTTTCTCTCTTTTATACTTTTTGCGCATTTCATAAAATTGAGGGGGAATTATAGAAGAATTACTAGTGCGATATGATCTTATAACTTTTCCCATCTGCCTTTTTAGTGTCTTGCAATCTTTATCGAACCATTCATTACCCCTTTTGGTTTGACAATTTTCTGATAGGGATGCCTGTTTTAGAAAAAAAAGGTCTAAGGGAATTTACTAATTGTACATATAATTGATTCGCTAATTCAATATTAGAAGCTTGGAGCAGGTCATTTCTTAATCTCAAAAATTCTTCTGAATATAGCCTGAGATCCAAATCAGCTTGCAGCAAGGGATCCCATTTAATCCGCTTGTCCGATGTTAAAAGTGCTTGCTCAAAATTCAGATGCGTGTCAAAATTTGTAGTAACACTATTGGACCATTGCAAGGAAAAACTAAGTGGCTGATGGTCACTGCCAGCTACTGAATCTACTGTGAAAGATAGAAATGTTGATCAGAAAAGATAAGAAATCATCACGTAATCCACAATACTTGCACTTAAATTACTTATATAGGTAAACTCCCCTCCTGAGTTATCTAGTTATCTAGTTGGGAGCCATTGATTAATGTTAAATTTAGTTTTGTTGCTAGTTATTAGTTATTTAGTTATTTAGTTATTCTGTAAGTGTTCAGCTACCAATTTTTGTGAGAGAATTTGAGGAAGAGGGATGTGGGTTAACTACAAATGAATATAACAAGTTTTTTTCCCCTTAGGAGGATGCTTAATCTGGAAACTTGAGCTCCATGTCCAAGAACAGCTCAGACTGGGGACCAGGCTAAAGTTTGATAGCCTTACAGCAGGGATGGGCAAAAGGTAGATCTCCAGATGTTTGGGATTTCAACTCCTAGTAGGCCCTGCCATCATGGTCAGGAATGCTGGAAACTGAAGTCCAAAACATCTGGAGATCTACCTTCTGCCCACCTTTGATTTTCAGCACTAGATGGAATGCCATTGGTCTTCTTTGTCATCTGATTCCTGATGAGTCACTACCTGCAGAGTATCATCTCTGACCATCTATACTGATGGATTAGTAGTGCAGCAGAAAGAAGGAAAGTAGTCCACACTCCTTCAGCAAGCTGACATGGTAGTGTAAAGAAGTTAGTTGGGTCCTCCTGCTATTGTCCCTGGTTGAAGACCCCGAGTGCCTGACAGGAATTTAATTCTGAGTAGCTTAGGATTGTACTTTTGTCATAGAAACTGATGCCAGTCCCATGAGGATAGCTCTTGATTGGGACAGAGGCAGGATCTACACTACTGCTTTATAATGGTTTATAAAGGTATTATTGGCAGTTGTTGAGGCCCATGACACATTTCATATAACCTTTTCTAACAGCTTCCAGAATGTTATATCCTTCTTGGTGTAGATCTGGCCAGAAACCTAGAAATGAGAGGACCCATGATCAGGCCATATTTTCAAAATGGGTTAAGTAGAGGAGACAAAGTTTCCCCCCTTTCAAAGTGCCAAACGTCCATGACATTGCACCAAGAGAACTCCTTACCAAAGACAAGTCCAAATCAGTCCCTGAAAAATCAGAGGAAAACTTTAATGTAGGCAAAGGCTTAGGATGCATCACATCTTTCCTGCTTGCCCATACATAGAGTTATCTCACAGTCAGAACACGAACACACACACACACACACACACACACACACACACACACACACACATATATATATATATATATATATATATATAATCTCTTTTATGCAGCATCCCAAGATGGGATAAACAAAGGAGCTACAGGCTGATTAATAATTGAAAATTATGGCTCCTCCACTCATGAAGGAAATGCTAGGAAACAATTGCTACTGTAGTTCAAGTTTCATGTCCGCCATCCTGTAGAGCACGTCACTGCCTTTAGCAATTTATTACAGATAGAATAGCAAAAGAGCTGAACAAGGTGTGACATAATACGTCAACTCTAACTATTATTCCCAGAGCTGAGGCTTCGGGTAATGTCTACACCTAACACACTGATGTGGATGGAATAATAAAATATTCAGTGTGCACCTGAAATGTCAAGGATGGTGGCATTTCAAGAAGTGAGAGTTGGGAAGCAGAGGAAAGAAGCCATATCTTGACTGTTTCATTATGCCTTTTCAAAAGGGAATATGACACTATTGCTTATCTGTATATACCATTTGTCTATTCACAATTTGCAATAAATAAATAAAAGTTATAGTCTTTCGGAAGGAACAAAAACATATTATTCATGTAGACAAAGGTGATCACCCTAAACATTCTTTTTCTTTCAGAATCAAGAGTTCAAACTCTAATAAACACTCTCCATTCAAAATCAAGCAACTTTTTCACCAATGTGTGGTGTCATATTCATTGTCGTCCTCTCTGAACGAGGAGTGATATCTTCAGACTGCAACCGCCCTCCAAAGATGATGGCGGAAGAAGTATAATTGATATTCCTCACTTGTTCAAATGTCTCAGTGCCAAGCAGAAGTGACTTGGAATAATTATCCATGTTGGTCATGCTGATTTATCAGCGAAGTGAAAGTATAAAGGGCAATTAAAGAAATTAAATCCCCTTTCTCCATCCCATATGCAAATTTACTGTGTACTTATATCTCTTTGGAGGGCTTATTGAGTTCATCAAGTTTCTGGCTATGTCTCGGTTATTTTTCTTGTCTTCGCATGCCCCCCTCACTACATGACTAGATGTCTTTTTTCCTTCTGTTTTGGTTCTAATTTCTCATGCAATCAGGTTATTTGCTCTTGACACAATCAAATTAACCAAGTGTCCAGTGCTGGTTCCAGATTTCGGGGGTCCGTACCAGGAAGTATCCTACTGCGTGTGTGTGTTTGTGTGTGTGTTGGGGGAGAGTTACTTGAACACTCTTACTCTGGATGTACAGATATGTTCCTGACTGCCACTACATATCTGCCCTCTTCCAATCTGTACCACAGGTGCCTGAGATTTGGAGAGATTTCAGAACATAAGAAAAGCCCTGCTGGTTCAGGCCAAGGGTTCATCTTGACCAGCATTCTCTTCACACAGTGGCCAACCACCTGTCGACCAGGAACCCACAAGGTGCAACAGCACCCCACCACCTGCGTTCCCCAGCAACTAGTGTATATAGGCTAACTGCCTCTGATGCTGGAATAGCAGCATCCAGCATCAGAGGCAGCTACTATTCCTGATGCCATCAGGAAGAGTAGCTAGGACTACAAAAAGTAGCTCTGCAGCTATAGAACTGGCAAGGTACTCCAGAAGTGGCTTAGAGCAACTGACAATGTTTTATAGCCAGGCCAGTAGAATCTTTCTTGAACCCCCGCCCCCTGCCCCGCCCCCTCAAGTGTTGTATCTGGCTGTTAAAGGGCCAACAGCCTTTCTCCTGGACAGCGGCTGTTGGTGGAGCTGGTTTGGAACTGTTCTTCAGGATCTTCCTGTTCACCAGAGGAGTCTGAGGTCCATTCCACAGAGTTTGGAGGTGGTGGCACTTCCTGGGTGTGTGTGTGTCACATGGATAAGATATGAAAGTGAAGGCAATGGGCCCAAATTCAGGACCTGCTTCTAGCATTTCCTTGGAGTCCCCTGTCATGGAAGGCTTCAGTCTCCAAGAGTTCCTGATCCTGGACCATGACAAGCAGCAGCAGCTATGTTTGGCAACCTGGCCACCTTTAAATAATAATAATAATAATAATAATAATAATAATAATAATAATAATATTTCTTACCTGCCTCTCCCTCTGAATCGGGGGGAAAACAATATCAAATATAAAATACATAAAACTAATTAAAAGCACATAAAACGAATACATTATTAAAATACAAATAAAACTTTTAAAGTTTAACTGGGTAGGCCTGCCGGAAGATATCAGTTTTTATAGATCTTTTAAATTCCTGAAGACTGGTGAGTTGGCGAATCTCTCCCGGCAGGTCATTCCACAGTCTGGGAGCGGTAGAAGAGAAGGTCCTCAGGGTAATGGTTGTCAGCCTAGTCTTGGCTGACTGCAGTAAGTTCTTCCCAGAGGACCTGAGTGTGCGGGACGGATTATACGGGAGAAGGCGATCCCGCAGGTAACCTGGACCCAAACCATGTAGGGCTTTAAAGGTGATGACCAACACTTTGTACTTCGCCCGGAAAGTAATTGGCAGTATCCTCTACAATGCCCTGTACCTAGCATCTTCCCAGGGCATTGTGGGAAAAGAATGGCAACTGCCACCAAAAAAGGGGCTCTTTTTTTGTAGGGGGTGAGGAAAAACACACACAGCAACATTTCTCAGAAAAAAAATGTCATCTGAGAAATTTTAGTTTAGTTATAGGCCCATATAGGTAACATCCTACTACTTCTACTAACACCAACACCACACCATTGAGTGCTTAATGTACCAATATGCTTCAGGCATGAAATCTGACTCAGAAGCCAAATACAAATTCATGCAATAGATGCCTAAAGTATCCTCGATAACTGTTAAGATTATTTTTCAGGAACTTTCGCCCATCACTAATTCTACCCTTGTTTAATTCTTACTGAGCCATGAAGACAGGCTAAGAAAGAATGACCTAGATTCAACAGTGCACGGAAAAATCCATACAGGGGACACGCTAATGTCTGCATGCTAATTAGACAATGAAACAGTTAATCAGAAAGGGGCTGCATTTTGCTTCCCTAACTCTGTCTGATACACACACACAGCAGCAGCAACATTAATCAAGGATTATTCTGAAAAAGGCAAAATTATGATGGCACATTTTCCGGCTGAGTTGTTAAAACTACTTTTTTTCCTTCCCTGTCCAGAATGCTACGGCATCACACCTATAATTTTACAATGGCAGTTCACAACTAGACACTACTTAATACCAAAGTCAAACCTGCAGAGAAGATTAAACCTTTGTGTTGGCAGTGATAAGCAATAAAACAGACAGTGTTAATGGCTTTCTGTCACAATAATTCCAGCTGTGCATAGTCCAAGCCAAAACAATGCTTAAAAAAAGAAAAAAGAAAAAGAAAAATTGAAATATTGAGTTGAGGCATTCAGAATCAGCATCAACACATTGTTTTCAATGGGCCAATTATGAAAATTAAATAAATATGCACATCTCTGTTTATTTTATCACAATTTATTCTAGTATTTATATTTTTGTGCATAATTTATTCTGATTGTCCTTGTCATGTGGAGGGGCATAGAGCTGCACAGGGCACAGAAGCCCCAGTCACTATTATTGTTGTTGTTATTATTATTATTATTATTATTTCATCTCTTTCTCGCTCATGGTGGTTTTTCTAGATGGACATGACAGGCTTTGCCAAGTCATGCTATCTTTTACAGAGTCAGGAATTTCATACATGTTTGAAGTATGACTGCTTTCTGGATGTTGGTGTGGATGTATTTTGGTAGACCCAGTTCCTGAGGGTTTTCTGTATAGTTTTTTGATAATAACAATAATAATAATAATAATAATAATTTACTGCCTCTTTGGCTTCTGAGATTTCAGCAGGAAATGCTCACACCATTTCAAGTATGCCTTGACAATTATGAGGGTAAGAAACTTAATCTAGTCCTCATAATTGGCCTGAGAATTGGCCATGATGGCAACATTATGGGAGTTTTAGCATGAAATGCCTGGAGGGCACCAGGTTGCCAACCCTTTCAATCTAGAGCTAGCCCTGACTCTGGCATTGACCAAAATGGGGCAGAGGGGATTACCACCTACTATAGTATGTGTCTCTACTAACTTGCATGAGCCATCTGGGCATTGTTTACTGATTTGTTTCATACGCCCCTCTGAAACATTGCAGTTGCTTTGCTTTTATACCATTAGACTGGTTGGTGCACATGACTAAGTTCTGTCTGGCCCCAGGGGGGGTGTCCAACACCAAGGGGGGTGCCCACCTGAACGTAGCCTTGATCACATATCTGATTTTACAGCACACAATTAAGACAAATCTGTTCTACATAACATCTTAGAGCCTATCTACACACGCAGGATAAAACACTTTGAAAATGTTTTTAAAACTGTATATGGAGTGTGTCCTGGGCCCGAACAGTTCTCAAAACTGTTATAAACCGTTTTACACTGTTTTAAAGCAGTAGTGTAGACAGGCTCATCATGTTAAAATCACTGAAATAAAGAACAACGTATCAGAAATTAACATCACTCACTCCTACTTTTGCAGCTTTTGCTGTACTTTGAAGCTTTTGCTGTGCTCTGTGTGATACATTCTCCCCTTCCCTCAAATATCTTTTCTGACTGTATCCTCACTCCTCTGCAAACTGCTGCTGCTTTTAACAGGGCTCGCTGCTGGCTGGCTGGCTTTTTATTTTTAAATTTAAATTTATTTTTAACCTTACATATGATTGTCACAAGTTTCTCTACTCTAACATTAGGGTGGATGTTATGGGCGGCAGACACTACTTAGGTCATTCACACTTCTCCCTTACATACATTTGCTTCTCAAGGCTTGTGCATTGACACCACTTCTCACATACAGATTTTGAACTCCTGTCTAGTTCCTGCACAAACACATGACTCTGAGACCCTCTTTCTAATGCCCTGCATTGCCTGCCAGCACCATAGGGCTAAGTTACAACAGGTGTCTCTGGGTTGTCTGTGCAGCCTCTGTGCTCTCTCCCTCTCTCTCTCTCTCTCTCTAAGTCATTGCAGTCAAACCAAAACCTCCAACCTCAAACAATCTCCCTCTCTCTCTCTCTCTCTGCCAAAGTCTCCCGATAGTCCAGCTGGGCCGCACACTTGTGGCCAGGGGTATTGCTTATTGTTTGGTCATGTCTGGTGACTCTTACTTTAAAAAAATTCTGCCGCCAGCCACTTCCACCTCCTCTCCTCCTGCACACCTGCTCGACTCTGATGCACTCTTAAAACACTCTGGGTGGCAAGCCAGCCTCTCAGGGCCAAGCTACAGCCATCTCTTAGTTGTAACTCTGTCTGAAACAGATGTCAGCCAGTCTCCAACCAGCCAACACCTGCACCAACACTTGATTCTGAGATGCTCTTGAAAAGTTCTGTGTGGCATGCCAGCCTCGCAGGGTTCAACTACAGCTATCTCTGAGTTGTGTCTTCAGTCTAACTCTGTCTCTAGGAGATATGCCAGCCAGCCCAAGCCACAAAACTATCTATTTTTCTCTGACACACACTTCAAACATTCTGCATTGCATGCCAGCAGTGCAGACAGAGCCTAGCTCACAAGTGAACAAAGTGAAATGGAAGGAAAATTAGCGGATTAACAGACCTGCTTCCTGAGATCTAACATGGGGCCAGGATTAATTTCTTTATCATTAAAAATGACAGTTTTTTTAAAAAAAAGTTTAAAACCTCAAACTTTTTTTAAAAATCCCTAGAAATCAGCAGATGAACAGATTTGCTTCAAACTTGGCAAGGCTAAAGCTCTCTCCATGAACTATCATGGTGCCAAATTTCATCTCTTTACCTATAAAAATTGTGGAGTTGTAAGTGTTTTTGTTAATTCTCATTAAAGTACAGCTGCCCTTTGGCTGAGGAGGATGTGAAAAATTCAATTTTTTCATCAAATTTCATAATTTCCCCCTTTCCCGAATTTGTTACCAAAAATCCTGACAGATCTGGGTTTTTCCTGTCATATGGTCACCCTAATGGTCTAATTAGGGTTAACGGGATGTCACAAGCTGTTGCTGGGCTGTCCAGTGGCTTGCCCTGAACCTGCCAGAGATGGGTAAACAGTAGGAATCTGTTGTGTGGAGTGGCTATGGTTAATTTAGCCCCTCCCTTGCCAAAATTGCCTCTCTTGCTCCTTCTGCTCTGCCAGCCCTCGGAGCATTCCTTCAAAGGCCATAGGATTGCACCTCAAAATGCTTTACTTCTATTCTATTTCATCGACAGCAATGAATGATGCTGTCTTTCCTCTTGCCGCTCCACAAACCTGCAACAATAAACTCCATTCATTTGCAAAGTGATCACTGCAAAACATGCCCCTCATAACCAGGAAGCATTTTAATATTCAGCCTTTGATTCTATTGGGAAAATCCTCATTTATTCCAGGTAAGCACAGTTCTGGATAAATATTTTCCCCCTTATCACAACGGGTTGTTTTGATCATTTTAGTGGTCCTGTTGATGAAGTTGAACATTTAATCAAAAACATAGGACACCTGCGTCAAAGATCAAAGGTATTTTTTTTAGCTGTTTAGCAAAGGAAATGTTCTCCTAGCATTGGAGCCATGTAGTCTCTCAGCAAGTTTTTGAAAAGGGCCCACCTTTCTCTTCTTTGGGCCTACTCTGTTAGGATTCGCCAAGGAGTGTACAGTTCTTTCAGCTAGGCAGCCAAGATTCCCTGGTCTGTTACTTCAAGGCTTGCTTGAGGAATCCATGGTCCTCTCAAAATTTAATGAACATTTTCTTGAGGCATGTTGAAAAATCCATGAATAATAGAGATTCTGTTCACCCTACAGAAAACTGAAACAAAAAATGTACAAGTTAATTGCGTTCATACTTTAATAAAATGCCCTCTTAATTCTCCTGGAAAACAAATAGAATGCCTTATTTCACTTACGTTCTAATTGGTCTATTATGTGGACTCGCTTCCACATAATAGACCTGAACTAGAGCTGCTATACTCAAGAGCAAAAGGATAAAAGAGACCTTGCCCAATAATGAGGCTTTGGATATAGATTGCCTTCTAAAGGAATTTTTCTTCATTTGAAATTTTACTGAATATGTGTGAGGTTATAAGAGTTTGTTGGCATAGCATAAAGAAGCTTGGGGCATAGAATAGGTTTAAAGAGATGTATAAGTGATGGGATAATGCTTTAATATTAAGGGGGCAAATAGTACTATGACCACTGTATCAAGGGTTAGATGCTTTGGTGTAGATAAGGCCTGATGAAATATGATTTGATTTTGCTCAAAGACATTAGTCATAGGAACTTGTGACTTGTACCAACTGTATGTATTCCTGTTACAGGAACTAAGTGAAAGGTCCAGGGTGATGTAAAAGTAGAGTTGTGGTTTAGAAAATCCCTGTGTCCAGAAGAACAGAGAAGTTGCATCATTAGGGAAAAGTGATAGATAGCTACAGTATGTACAAATCCTCACATCAGTCTGGAAGTTGCGGACCCATTGAATTCATCAAGCATTCATATTTGTGGCCCTGCAGTCAAAGCATGCCCCACCAGGTATGTACTGTAGTCCTTCATAGTATCACGAGGAATGGAACTAAGCAGACAGACTCAGGATCTAGAAAGAGAACAGGAAGTGTGGAGAGAGGAAGGCTGTGGGACGGCCTCTCACTCACTGCAGCTTGCCTATAGTGGGGTTGGAAGGGTGAATAAAAGTCTTCCTTCTCATCGAAAACTCACAAGCGAGTTAAGCTAATGAAACATGGTGGTAGCGCTGGAATATGAAACCATGCCCTCTCTCCAGATTTCGCAGTCATAGGCAAGCAACAAAAACAAGGTTTATTGATCTTTTACCTGTTGCTAACCAAGAATGGGGGGGGGGGGAATGTCTCGTAAATTGATTATGTCCAATGGTGTCATTCCCACAACCCCCTATACACATTCAAAAACTGTTCCAGAGGGCTTGGAAACCTTCTGGAGTAGGTTTTCCAGCAGTAAGGAAAGATCCAGGGGATAAGAGAGAGAAAGAGACAATATTGTATTTTTAGTGTTCAATCTTTTAATTTTTGTAAACCACCCAGACAGCTTCGGCTATGGGGCAGTATATAAATGTAATAAATAAATAATAATAATAATAATAATAATAATAATAATAATTCATGTTAGTTCAGTGTTGGATTTAGCCCTATCTCCGTTATTTGCTTTAGGGTCAGATGTGAAAAAGTTAAAAGAAGAGCCCCTCCATCCAATCCTTTATTGCAGTCCATAGACCAAAGGAAATATGACAAGAGTAAAGTTATTAAAGAATAAAAAAATTAAAATTGTTAATAACAGGATCCAACACACCTTAAAATACTTTATACATTTCATAAAAGTTTAAACACTTATCTTAACCAACAACCATTGCTCTGATGGATATAACCACATTCAAAAACTTGGCCACTTGTATAGTAATATCCTCATTTGTGCCCTGTAGCAAGAGGTTTAAATGATATCTTGGGGTGAGATTTGTTAAAGGTCGTATAAAAGGCCAGATTAAATCCTCCCTTGCTTTTTGATAAAAGCGACATGAGAACAAAACGTGCTCAACAGTCTCTACATCTAAATTGTTACATGGGCAAATTCTGAGGAACCACGGAATCTTCTTGAGTCTGCCCTCAAGAACCTTCGAAGGGAGGAAGTTGAACCTGGCCAATGTAAAGGCCTTCCTGTATTTGGGAATGATTAACCACTTCAAGTACAGCATTCCATCTTTAGTAGGATTGGATGACAACCCCAGCGATTGTGGCGCACAAGGGACCCATGCAGCACCAAGAAGTTCCTGGTTGTCAATAACTATCAATTGTTGTTTAGATAAGGCCCTGGCCTTTTCCGGGCCTAATGATAACAAATAAGAGGGCGAAAGCCCTATAGAAGTGATTTTTTTTCTATGGATTTAACCCATGGGGAGACATATGAGTCAGCATATAACTTGGGAATCAAGGAATTGGAAGATGTCAAGAAATGACATCGAAGCCAAAAAATGGGTTGCGTGAATCCAGGCCATGCATTTTAATGAGTTCAAACCTGCTTCTATGTTCAGTACTGCACCTGCCACACAGTGGGGGGGGGCACCAAAAATGATCCTAAGGAAGCGATGTTGCAGTCCCTCTAGGGTACTTGTCATCAATGGGAACCATATAGGAGATCTGTACAGGACTTGGGACACCGTCATTGATTTATATACTCGTATGGCTGCAACTGTGAATTTTCCTCCCTTAGTATGATAAAACCTAGCCAGTGCGTTTATACTCTGTTCAGCTTTAGATTTAATTTGTCTTTCTTGGACCTTCCATCTAAGGGATTCACAGAACCAAATGCCAAGGTATTTGTAAGAATCCACCTGCCCTATTCTATTTCCCAACATTGACCAGGTGAATCTAACTTTTTTTCTTGAAAAGACCAACAAAAAGAAGAGCCATTTCTCCCACATCTGTTGTTTTTAAGCCTGTACATCTTAAGTGAATAATTTCGTTATTAGCTATTTTTTATCTTGCCTTTCATGAAGTACCAAAGACAGCTAAAATATAAAATAAAACGACAATCAAAAGTGAAACATAACATGCATAATAATGAAATTATCCAAATCACATTAAAAACACAGAAACAGCAACAATGCATAAAGACAATAAATGCAATTACAAAGCAGCGGGCAAATTAAATTTGTTGACAAGTAGGCGGCTAAGTGGCTATATTTCCAAAATACCTCCCAGGATAGTAAGGTCTTCATCATTCCAAATGGAGAAATCCTGGCAGGCTGCATGGAGAAGGAAATTTAGAAGACTGTAGATAACAATTGAAAAGCAGGGATGGGCATAAGGAAAATCTCCAGATGTTTTGGATCTTCTGTCCTGGGAACAGATGGGAATATTGTTTCAGTTTGGTTTTGATAAGAACTTAACTAAATTTGCAGAGTTCTCTATATTTAGGACAAAAAGAACTTGAGATCTTGAAGAAACTGAAACTGAAACAGATTTGTCCATCCAGGCCCAGGACTTTGAGTGCTTTGCTCTTAAAAGCATAGGTTTGAATTCAGCTAAGTCTGTGCTGAATTTTGGTTGCCACATTTTTTTTCTGTCAAGCTCCACAACTTTAAAAGCTATATGGCAGGCAGGTACATCTCCATGCTGGGAATAGCTATACCTATTGAATGTGGATGGTGCAGATGGATGTGAATTTCAGTTCAGTTCATTTTTTAAAAAAATAAGAATTTACCAAAATTTGCAAAACTACATATTCAGGAAATAAATAACTTAAGATTTAGAAAACTTGAATACAGAAGACACCCAAACTGACAGATTTTCCTATCGCAAATCTGTTCACACAGATGCCCATGTGAATGATTACTTTTCCCAGTCGCCAGGAATTATCATAGGAGACTATCATCCAGTTAGGAGTATTTCTGCAGACATCTCTTATCAAGTAATAATCTGAACATTATACTTTTGTTAAAAATGTTTTATATGATTTATAAAAGTTTTAATATGTAATGTGGACAAGCCCCAGAGCCTCCATATTGTAATTATATATATATATATATATATATATATATTTACACTTGGGCATAGGCATTTGTGGCAATATGCCTAATTAACCCCATAACAAATTTATCTAAGTGATGTGTTATGCCTGCAAACATAATTTAATGCATTTTTAATATTACAGCCCCCTGAAGAAGGCCTTAAAAAACAATACAGGCCGAAACATGTTGGGCTGTGAAATAAAGTATTTTAGCATCCTGAGAACCTGTTTTCCCCCTTTTTTGCCATGTGACGCCAACAATCCAGGATGTGATCATCTTCCCAGCAACTGGCCTATAGAGGCATACTTCCCCCAATACTGATGGTGATATACAGTGATCATGGCTAGTTGCCATTGATAGCCTTCTCCTCCATGTTTTTTTCTCCCCGTTCCCCTTTTAAAGGCATCCAAGTTGTCAGCTGTCACTACAATGCTGGTGTAGAATCAGGGTAGGAATCTGTGCGATGATGCTAAAAACTAGCGCTGGACCAAATCCTCCATCCCCATTTTCAATAACTTTCTCCCTGCAAAAGAGGCATTGTTGTTTTCTGACTCTTTCGCAGGGAGGGGGGAATTGGAGAATTTTCTCCTTGGGGATTAGGCCAGGATTTCCACTTACCTTTTTTTCAGTATAGCCAGTTGCGGGGGGGGGGGGGGGGGGTCTTCTTCTTCTTTTCTTTTTTTTATAGCTTTTCAAAGTAAAACACCACCATCACCACTTAGCTAGGCATTTGGAGGAGCCCAGCAGTTCTAAGTGAATGCTATTGGAGACCATGTGACCTCACCCTCTCCAATAAGCACTCAGGAAGAACTCCTGGGCGCCTGAAAGTGCCGGTGGTGTTTTGAAAAAATAAAAAGAAAGAAAGAAAGAAGAGCCCTCAACAACTGACTACATTTAAAAAGGTATGTGGAACCCCTGTCCTCTCCCAAGGAGAAAATTCTCCAAAATTCTCACCTCTCCCAGCCTCTGAGTTTTCATCCCCCCACCACCACCACCTTCCACAAAATGCCAAAAATGGAATGGCTGAAATTTTCAGCACAGCATCTCTAAACAACTATCCAGCAGTGACCTGTTTACTTTTCTTGCTGTATTTCAGACATCATTTGACTGGAATGGCTGGCACAAGCAAAACAAGAGCCAAACACTCCTTTCAGTATTTTTTATGATATTACCACTGTGACAGAGTCACTTTTCATCCATATGCATCCATATGCATCCATGGCAATTCCTTTGCTTTCTCTCCCCTCTTTTTATGTTAAGATTGGGTATCCAGCTGTTCTCTTAATTAAGCATGCTGTAGGCAAGGATCTGCCTTTACATACCTGAAGAGAAAACTGTTGTATCTTTCCAGTTACTAGCTATGGCTTGAAGACAGAGATTCACAAACTAATATAAGCAGGAACTCACTTCAAGAGAACGCTGTCAATTTCCAGTTGAGAGATTTCTTTCATGTTAATATTTTGCCACCACAAATCATATGCGTTTAGTACTGTTGTTTTAAATTTTGCCACCTGACAAATAGTGTTAAGACAACCAATTTACATCCAAGCACTTCCTGGGAGTAGAATTATTGGAATTTTGACATTTGTCTGTGGGCCTGTAAAATGTCATCACTGGAGAATAGCTCATTATTTTCAGACATGAGGATACTGTGTATTTGGGAAACTACATTATCTGGGTGTTGGGGTATGTTTTTGTCAAATGCATGACACTTCTCAGAGCTGAGGTGAGGGGAGAATCCTTTATGCATTCTTCCATACCAAATTATTTTAGACAATATAAAACTGAGTCAACTCAATGGAGCAGGGCACATTCTGAATAGAATTCCACTGAATTTTGCCTAGAGAGACTTTTTGAGGCAAATCTGGGCGTTCTTGCATAAGCAAAAGAGGAAGAGTATTTCGAGGGAAACGGCAAAGCATTTTGAGGAGTCTAGTGACAATTTCTCAAGGAGATTAAGGTTCCCACCAATTCTCACACAGGGCCATTCGTAAATATTAATTCTAGCTGTCATTCAAGTTGTTCTGTCAATGTCATTCACATCTCACCAGCACTAACTATCCTGTTGTGTGTGTGTGTGTGTGGGGGACTCTATAAAGCAGGCAGAGCTGATAAGACCCACAGCTAAGTTGCCACCAAATTAATCAAAAGCATCGTGTTGAGGGAATTTGAGCATTCCTACATGAGCAAAACATCTGACGCGTTCAAAGGAAAGGGGAAAAAATGTCGATAAGACCAATGAAATTTATGACAGGGGATCCTCACAATAGAACCAATGCAGTATATTATTACTATTTCTAGTACTACTAATAATGTTACCATGAAGGATCCTCATCCATCAACTGTCACTACCAGCAGCCATTACTAAAGGCTGTACTGAGGGGGAAAGCTGGGAATTCCACCAGCCGTGCTGAAAGTCTACAAATTTTCCCTACTCTTCTCTCCCCATCTCTTTTTCCTTGTGTGTTGTGTCTTTTTAGATTTTAAGCATGGCGGCAGAGAGTCAGGACCGCCCTGTTTTATTGATTAGATGTAAGCCACTCCACGAGCCATTGAGGCATAAGAGTGGGGTGGGTGGGTGGTGGAAGAAGACACCTTAAATAAATAAATAAATAAATAAACATTATTTCCACTTTTTCCTTCAAAGTTACTTTAATTCTACAGATCTGTCAAGGATGTTCTGCAAATCCGGGTTTTCTATATTATGATAAGTCTCATAATCTAGTAAACCTGGAGCTGATCTACACACTAGCTTTGTAACAGTTTATACATTTGGGCCACATGACGCACTCCCTTGAACGATGTATACCCGAGGTTTTTTAAAACTCAATTCAGCTATATACCACAGTTTTTTACTTTTAATGTATCATTTTAAATAAAATAATGAGTCCTTCCTTACCGTTTGTGATTTATAGGGGCAGTGCTTCGTTTACCAGCACCCAAATGCTTAGATGTTGATTGGTGGGGAAGAAAGAGTGGCTAAGGAGGAAGTGGGCGAGTGAACTACAACACCCACAATGCTCAGCCCTATGCTCATTGAAAGCTAGGGAATGAAAGGGGAACCTACGAGGAAGTGGGCGAGTGAACTACAGCGCCCACAATGCCTTGCCCTAAACTCATTGTCAAAATGAAACAGAAAGAGATGGACAGAAGGGTGTGAGACTGCACACAACGCTTTGAAGACTGAAGAATTTTTCTCCTGTAATGTGAGTACTCCTTAATGTGGCCTAAGATGTTTTGAAACTCACCTATTTGGAACCTTTTAAAACACTATTTAAAACGTTCCAAGGTACTGTGTAGATAGGCTCCTGAAATTGCGGAACATCCTTGGCAGATCTGTAGAGTTAAAGTACCTTCAAAGGAAAAACAGTTGAAATAATATTTATTTATTGAGTTGTCCAAGGAGTGTGCTTTATCATCTTTATGGTTCTAGTGTGGCTTAGTTTAAATGTTTGTTTTTGAAATCTGCTTATTACAATCATTTTATATTGTGTTTTTCTTTTGCCAGTGCAGCTTCTGAAGCGGGGGACGACAGAAATGAAAGCCATAAAGATCCTAAAGGGTGCCTCCAGATCTAGGGATCATAGTACTACTGATTAGGAGACATTGTGCAGCTATTCTGCCTTTTCCTCCATGATGAATTTCCTGCAGTAAGAAAAAAAAAGTCAGAAGAAGCAGTAGGGAAACATATGAGGCTTAGGAATGGAAGATGACTTTGCACGGAACCCCCCAAAAATTCTGCAACTGAGGCAGGGTGATAATGCAATAAAGCGTCTTCTGGAAGAACCTACAAATAAAGCACATTTAAGGTGAAATCCGATGCAAGTTTAGATGGGGAAAAGCCCTACAACTCCCACCATTCCCTATTTATTATTATTATTATTATTATTATTATTATTATCCCACCTTTTCCCCAGTACTGGGACTCAAGATAGTGTACAAACTTAAAACATATACAATTAAAACATATACATATACAAACATTAAAATAGAATTAAAGCCACTGTAATATTAAATAGATTTCTAAAAAATAAAATAAAATAGCAAATAACAATAAAAAGAAATACATTCATTAACACATCTCCAGAGTATTCCCAAAGGTCTGCTGGAACAAAAAAAGTTTTTGCCTGCCTCTGAAATAACAAGAAGGGAACCAATCTAGCCTCCCTGGGAAGGGAGTACCAGATTCTTGGAGCAGCCACTAAGAAGACCCTCTCCCGCATTCCCACCAGGCATGCCTGTAATGGTGGTGGGACTGAGAGAAAGGCCTCCCCTTTCTCCTGGACCTGAGCTGTATAGGGCTTTATACAGCACTTTGAATTATGCCCAGAAACAGGCAGGAAGACAGTGGAGCTGTTGTAATAGGGGAGTTGTATGCTCCCTGTAACCAGTCCTGGCTAACATGTTAGGGATACTACCACCAGATGGCACAACATCAGGGCCATTCTTGAAGAATAAAAGTGCAACCACCGAGTGGTATCTGCTGAAACCTTTGCCACGGCAGCAGTAAAAATAACAGTTGAAAAAGGGGAGGTAGGAGATGGCAATGGAAATGAATAAGATGACATGGATTGGATTTTAACAAATTAATAGCAAAGGAAATGTGATTTTAATGAATGGCAACAAAAATAAAGTAATCTGTAATCATGACAAATAAATGGAATTACACAAAAATTGCTTGCACACCCCATGTTTTTGTGGCCCCTCCTTGTCTAGAGGTAAGTTGCAGCATTCTGCAATAGCTGCAGCGTCTGCACAGTCTTCAAAGAGAGCCCCACCTAGAGTGCATTGAGGTAGTCAATACATTGTTACCAAAGCATTCATGACCAAAGTGAAATGCTTCCCAGAGAGATGCAACAACAGTTCAACTCTCCAACTGACATACAGGAACATTGCGAGGCTGTACATCTTGTCCTTGGGGATATGAATCCCCCCCCACACACACATTTTTTTTTACAGGTTACACCTGAATATATGCAAGAGTGGATCATGAAACCATGAAGTGGATCTAGCACCCTTTGCTCACAAACAGTGACACCAACATTCAAAGGAGGCACCCTGCATAAATGTAGATATTTAGAAAATGATTCCACACATCACTGGGCCAAGGGACATCATAGATGGCTTCCTTGAAAATACGTCATTTTCTATAGCCTCTATTTGGAGGCTATAATGTTTCAGGTAGGATCAACAATTTAAAAAACACACATACAAACATTTCACTCTGCTTTGATTTAATTTTCCTCCTCCTCACAGTAAAGAATATCTTGAGTGGATGCTCATCTGCTAGCTTATGTCGCTTTAAGCCTCATGGTTTTGCATGGCATTGACTAATTCACTTTAAATCACACACCTGGTTGACAGCCATTTGTGCTCAGAACAGCAAGCATTCCTCTTGAATGGGTGAAGTGATTCTGGAGTGCCATTTAGATGAAGGAGATGGCCATAACAAATAATTGTGCTAAAATTGCTTCTTTGCTAATTGTTCCTCTGATGTGCCCTCACCCCCCACCCGCTTTTAGAAATAAAATTTATATTTATATCTTTATAAAACGGCTGACTTAAAAGCATTCCCACCCATATAACCTTGGGACTGGCAAATCTCTTAACAGAAAAGTGTGGCATCTCAATTCTGAGGCAGGTAGAGGGTCGTTCAAAATGATATCCTCCCATTTCATTTTATTTTTTTCAAATCATCCTCTTGAACTCAAGCAGCTGGATGGAGGTGAGACATGCACTGACTAATTCACTTTAAATAGCACACCTGGTTGATAGCCATGACATGCACTCAAAAACCAGGATGGGAGAGCTTCCAGGATGAAGGAAAGCCAAAGGAGAACAGGTTGTCAGAGGTGATGAAATGAAACTTATTTATTTAAGCCTAATATGTTACAGAGATGGAGGTTCCTTTGTCAGGGACACTCTTAAAGCTGTTATTGAATCATAGAAGAGTAGAGTTGAAAGGGGCTTATAAGGCCTTTGAGTCCAACTCCCTGCTCAATGCAGGAATGCTGCAAACAATCTCAGCTGGCTCACTATGGTAGCAGCTATCCTTCACACACCATCAGAATGATCAGCACGCCATATAAACCCAGTCCTGTGGGTAGTCAGCTGCAAATGTCCAGTGAACTGAGACCAACACTTTTGGGAGATGCACCAAATTCCAGTGGCTTTCAGAGACTACAAGCATGTTTTGCAGGGCTGGCCCAAGACATGTTGCAGCCTGAGGCAGAGATGGTGCTTTCTCCCATTCCAGGTAAAAATGCCAACTGGACCGGCAGTCGAATATAATTTCAACACTGGCAATTGGACAGTGTTCCACGCTGCACCTGCAGATGGCAGCCTAGCTGAGGGGGTGCAGGGCAGGGAATATGGCCCTCAACGCTCTCCTCCAGCTTCTTGCTACTCTTTCCCAGCATCTGCCACCTGAGGTGACTGCTTCACTCTGCCTAATGGAAGGGCCGGCCCTGATGATTTGGGTTAGAACTGCAAGTCCCAAACTGTCCCTTCTTGGGTTCTACAGATGACCATTTCCCCTAAACCACCTTTTCCACAAACACCAATCATTTGGTCATTTCCTGGCTTTTGTGCATTCCCCCACCCTTCTAAAAGTTTGAAATTGCTATTCTAAACCTTAGTTTCTTATAGCAAGAACTTTAAACTATAATATGCTGGTATTTTTGGTATTTTGGCTCCACACCTTTTTCATTGAGCCCTGCACATGACTGAGATGCAACCTCCAAGAGCTTTCCCACAATGGAATTTGGCCTTGAGGCTGAAAGAGGTTTAACACCTCTTCCTCAGGTATAGGGGTGGGCAAAATCAGCAAGCACACACCCCATGGGCACTCACCTGCCACTGCTAATGTGCGCTCCCATGAGCCAAGCCGCCTGAGCATCCACCAAGTACTCACAAGGCCTGTGAGTGCTCGGCAACCTCCCACCCTGGCTTGCTGCATTAAAGGTGGCTGCCATTAATGCAGCGGGGGAAAGTGTGCCATTTTCAGAGCATCTGGAAAGTGCACATTTCCCATCACTGCATTAATGGTGGGAAAGGGTGCGATGCCCAGAACCCAGGATGGGCGGTGGCTGAGAGCTCACGGAGGGGGCTTTCAGAGACTACCAGCTCATGGGGGCTTAATAGCAGGAAAGGGTGCCAGAAGCCAGAGTGGGTGGTTGCCGAGCATGTCCAACCGGGTCCTTGAGGGTTGGATGTGGGAAGGGAGGTTCCAATGCCCTCACTGATGCAGTCAGATGCTCGCTACATCCCTTCTCAGTTATTTCTAGTGACAGCAACTGGAAACATCTATGTTTTAGGTAGGGATGGATGTTTCTGTCCATTTCTGGTAGTTACTTGCCAAAAAATTCTCTCACATTTTTTTTTTTTATCATTCTGATAGAAAAGATATTGCTTTCAAGAAGAAATTCAAAGGAGAAGAACATTTAAGAGAAATGTTCATGGCTGGGTTCAGGGTTTTTGGATTTATCTTATGAAGTGGCTGAGAAGTGTGTGCGAGTGTCCTGTCTACCATTGTTAAATCATATTGCTAAAAGCCTGAAGTTTCCTTGGCTTCACACACTTCAATAAAACCCAGAGGAAGACATCTGGAGACAATTCCTCCCATTGGGCTTTTTCAGCTCAGGACGCTCAGGCCCTTTCGATACCACAGAAGTGGGCCCAGCATGACCGATCCTGGAAGTAGCCACTTCCAGGTTCGTTGTGATCAAGCCACATCACCAGCGCGATGACCCGGGCTGCTCCAGGGCTGTCACACCTGCCATTTAAAAAAAACAAAAAAACAAAACAGGAAGAGTGCAGTTGCGCTCCAGCAATAATGTAAGTGGAAACAAAAACAAAAAATTGCGTGAAATTTCCCCCCTCTCCACCGCCATCCTGCGGCTCCGGGCCCATTTTGCTGCTGCGCTTACTTGCACGTAAGCACAGCAGCACCAGGGCGGGCAGCCACATTGTTCCGTGGTCCCAGGAACTTCCCGGGACTGTGGAAGAATCAGGACTTTTGGGTTTCCTGAGAACCAGGAAAAATTCCATGCCCACCCTCACCCCCGGGACTCCCTGTGCATCATTTGGACACACAGGGAGCAGCCAGGGGCCATCACAGGCGTTTACCTGGTGTGGAAAGGGCCTCAGGCAGCCTGGGAGTCTGCAGAGCAATAGAGAGGTTTATAATAAGAAGATCACACACACACACACACACACACACACACACCACCCTTGGCCAGCTCACCGTGATCAGGTATGCCGAAAAACTACCAACATACATTCAAAATAAATTATAAATGCCTTGAAAATGAGGCAGAAAATGGAAGCCTCTTTCATGGGGGAATAAAACTTTCAGGACTCTGGAGGGCAGTTTTACCACAGCAGTAGCTCCACCTCTTCCTAGAGCTTGACACAACACTGCCCTCATCACACTTGCACTGAGGAGGATGCAAAATTGGGTCTAGGCTAAAAAAAAAGTTGGTAATGTTGCGACTTGTAGCAGCAGTGCAAAACAAACAAAAACCCTCCTGAAAAAAAGAGATTGTGCTGCATTAATGTGCAATTTTTAAAATGCATGACAATTTATTAGGGGTGTGCACCGGATCAGGTCCGATTCATGATCTGGATCCAATCCAGGCTGGATCGGATAAAATTCTCCGATCTGATCCCCAGCACCTAGATCGGCCGATCCAATACGATCCAATCCGAAAAGGACCTGATCCGGATCGTATTGGATCAGAGGATCGGACCCCCTCCCCTCACTTGCGTTCCTCACCTTCTGGGGCTGTCTACAGACAGCCCTGGCAGGTAAGGAGCACGAATGCGGGGAGGGGGCTTACCTGCCAGGGCCGTCCGCTGCCACCCGCGGGCACTAGCGAATGACCCTGGCAAGTAAGGAGTGCGAGGGGGGAGGAGGGAGGGCCCCCCCAGTTACCTGCCGGGGCATCTGGTTCCTTCACCTGCCATAGATCTACTGAGACCTAGGCTTCATGGCCTAGTTCTCAGTAGATCTATGGCAGGTGAAGGAACTGGACGCCTTGGCAGGTAAGGAGGAGTGCAAGGGGGGAGGAGGGAGGGACCCCTACTTACCTGCTGGGGCATCCGATTCCTTCACCTGCCATAAATCTACTGAGAACCAATCCAGGGACCTCCGATTTTGTTCCGATCCGATTCGGAACAAAATTGGAGGTCCCGATCCGGGTCCCAATCCAATCCGGGGGGTTTGTGCACATCCGTCCAATTTATATACATTTAAATGTACCATAGAATACACCATATGCCTAGGCAAGAAACCTGCAACATTTCAGAAGGGTAGTGCAGGACCCAGGCGTTATATTGAATGAAAAGCACTTTTAGGACTTTTCCCCCCTGCTCAGTTGGTACCAAAGTCACAGAAAGTGCAACAGCACAGGAGTGAATGATGGATGTGGAGCACGCAGTGGCAGAGGTAGATGGACTTGAATATCCATCATTTGCCAAGTGCTTACACCTTCCCGGGATCCACAGACACCATCAAACCTCTTTTAATAGTCCTGCTCCTGGGAGAGAGAACTAGCAAAACACACTGAAGGGTCAGATGATATATTACATCCTTTCCCCTCTTGAGTCCTCCAAACGTTATGGGTTTCAACTCCCATCAGCTCTAGCCAGCATGGCCAATAGTTTGGAATGCTGGCAGTAGTCATCCAAAAATGGCGGGAGGGCTGATATATTTCCTCTACATCCCTTTCCCCAAAGCACTGTGATTGGAAAAACCCAGTGAAACCATCCACTGTGATTAGAAGCTAAAACTGTCAGTCACAAACCACACCTTTTGCTCTCCCCATCCTGGAGCTTCACTAAGACATCCAATGGGGGTGCTGGCTGAAGGGTCTTTCCCCCCCCTCCTTCTTTTACCAGAAAGCATGAGATACACCAGCCGGAGCCAGGTACAAAGTCTTATGCTTGGAATTAAAGAATTCCAATCCAGCGGAAAGCTTTGGACATTGAGATACACTAGAAAGTAGATATACTTTATACCCTTAGAAGCACAATGTGCTAACGTCAGTCCTAATCATTTACTTGGCTGCAATGGAGAGCAACTTCTGTGTGATCATTGGGCTAAAAAGTCAATGGTAGGGGTGTGCACGGACCACCCGGATCGGATCGGGACCCGGATCGGGACCTCCAATTTTGTCCCGGACCGGTTCGGACAAAATCGGAGGCCCCCCGGACCGGATCGAGTCCGATCCCGACCCAAAAATCGTACATTTTTGGATCGGCCGCCATTTTTTTCCCCATAGACTTGCATTGCAATGCAAGTCTATGAGGAAAAAATGGCGGCGGGTGGGTAAGGGGGGGCCTAACTCCCTCCCCCCCCGGGGCCGTCCGCTGTGGACGGCCCCGGCAGGTAAGCCCCCTCCCCCGCGCTCCCTACCCCCCCTGGGGCCGCCCGCTTCCATCCGCTGGCGCCCGCGGGCGCCAGCGGATAGAAGCGGACGGCTCCGGGGGGGGGGGTAAGCCCCCTTCCCCGCCACTGCTTACCTTCTCGGCCCGTCCGCTCCCGTCCGGCACCGGCGGCTACTACCAGCGGGCTCCGCGGCCTACTCTCGAGTAGCGCGCCGGGTGATGACATCACCCGGCGCGCCACCCTGGAGCAGGCCGCGGAGCCTGCTGGTAGTAGTAGGCGCCGGCGCCGGACGGGAGCCGCCGGGCCGGGCAGGTAAGGGCCCCCCTCCCCCCTCCGCGCGCCCCCTCCTCCCCTCCACGCACCCCCTCCTTACCTTCCCGGCCCGGCGGCTCCCGGCCGGCGCCGGCGCCTACTACTTCCAGCAGGCTCCGCGGCCTGCTCTAGAGTAGCGCGCCGGGTGATGACATCACCCGGCGCGCCACCCTAGAGCAGGCCGCGGAGCCTGCTGGGAGTAGTAGGCGCCGCCGCCGGACGGGAGCCGCCGGGCCGGGCAGGTAAGGGCCCCCCTCCCCCCTCCCCCCTCCGCACGCCCCCTCCTCCCCTCCACGCACCCCCTCCTTACCTTCCCTGCCCGGCAGCTCCCGGCCGGCGCCGGCGCCTACTACTTCCAGCAGGCTCCGCGGCCTGCTCTAGAGTAGCGCGCCGGGTGATGACATCACCCGGCGCGCCACCCTAGAGCAGGCCGCGGAGCCTGCTGGGAGTAGTAGGCACCGGCGCCGGACGGGAGCCGCCGGGCCGGGCAGGTAAGGGCCCCCCTCCCCCCTCCCCCCTCCGCGCGCCCCCTCCTCCCCTCCACGCACCCCCTCCTTACCTTCCCGGCCCGGCGGCTCCCGGCCGGCGCCAGCGCCTACTACTTCCAGCAGGCTCCGCGGCCTGCTCTAGAGTAGCGCGCCGGGTGATGACATCACCCGGCGCGCCACCCTAGAGCAGGCCGCGGAGCCTGCTGGGAGTAGTAGGCGCCGGCGCCGGACGGGAGCCGCCGGGCCAGGCAGGTAAGGGCCCCCCTCCCCCCTCCCCCCTCCGCGCGCCCCCTCCTCCCCTCCACGCACCCCCTCCTTACCTTCCCTGCCCGGCGGCTCCCGGCGGCGCCGGCGCCTACTACTTCCAGCAGGCTCCGCGGCCTGCTCTAGAGTAGCGCGCCGGGTGATGACATCACCCGGCGCGCCACCCTAGAGCAGGCCGCGGAGCCTGCTGGGAGTAGTAAGCGCCGGCGCCGGACGGGAGCCGCCGGGCCGGGCAGGTAAGGGCCCCCCTCCCCCCTCCGCGCGCCCCCTCCTTACCTTCCCGGCCCGGCGGCTCCCGGCCGGCGCCAGCGCCTACTACTTCCAGCAGGCTCCGCGGCCTGCTCTAGAGTAGCGCGCCGGGTGATGACATCACCCGGCGCGCCACCCTAGAGCAGGCCGCGGAGCCTGCTGGGAGTAGTAGGCGCCGGCGCCGGACGGGAGCCGCCGGGCTGGGAAGGTAAGGGCCCCCCTCCCCCCTCCGCGCGCCCCCTCCTCCCCTCCACGCACCCCCTCCTTACCTTCCCGGCCCGGCGGCTCCCGGCCGGCGCCGGCACCTACTACTACCAGCAGGCTCCGCGGCCTGCTCTAGAGTAGCGCGCCGGGTGATGACATCACCCGGCGCGCCACCCTAGAGCAGGCCGCGGAGCCTGCTAGTAGTAGTAGGCGCCGGCGCCGGACGGGAGCCACCGGGCCGAGAAGGTAAGCGCCCCCCTCCTCCCCCCCCCCGCTGTCCACTTTCATCGGCGGGCGCCCGCTGGCGCCCGCCAATGGAAGCGGCGGTGGGCGCCAGTGGGCGCCCGCCGATCCGCCGATCCGCCGAACCGGTTCGGAGCTTTTTCGGACCGGTTCGGATTGGATCGACCGATCCAGCTGCGGGATCGGAAATCGGATAATTTATCCGATTTCCCACTGGACCGGACTCGGATCGTGGATCGGGTCCGATCCAGTGCACATCCCTAGTCAATGGCCTCATTAGTGGTATCTAACCAAACAGGAAATAATAAGGAAAAACACACTTTCTGTGAGGTTGCAATGAATAAAATGTATGAAGGCATAGAACAAGTGAGGGCTGCACCGTGGGTCAGCAACAAATGATGGGCCATTTATAAAAGCCTACTACTATAATAACCTACCACAACTAACCCTCTCATTCATTTCCCAATTATTGGCCCTTTCTACACCTAAAAGTGTAGAGGACGGAAGAGGGAAGGATCACAGATTTACCTGCTTCTGCGATCCTCTCCCATGGTCAACATCTAAGGCCCTCCTCCAGGTGCCTACTCCAAGGAAGCTTGGAGGATGGCAACAAGGGAGAGGGCCTTCTCAGTGGTGCCCCCCCCCCATTATGGAATGATCTCCCCAATAAGGCTCGCCTGGCGCCAACCTTGTTATCTTTTCGGTGCCAGGTCAAGACTTTCCTCTTCCCCAGGCATTTAACAGCATATATTGAGTTTTTAAATGACCCCAGAATGATATTTAGGCCTGACTGAGAGTTTACAGCTGTTTTAAATGTATACTGTTTTTGTATGTTGTCTGTTTTTATGCTTTTTATGGTTTTAAATTTTGTATATTGGTTTTTTTTTGTAATGTTCAATGTTTTTAATTTTTTGTAAACCGCCCAGAGAGCTTTGGCTAGGGGGTGGTATATAAATGGAATAAATAAGAAATAATAATAATGCTCTAGATGGCAGTGCAACATCCCAGAAGGGAAGAGGAATGTCGCAGCTGCCATTTTTTTTAACAGAAGAGCCACGCAGCACCGATCCGCCAACCAAAGGTAAAACAAAAAAGCATCCCAACCCTCCTCCTGTCATCCTGGGGATGGCAACATTGCAACCCTGCACGGCTCCATGCCCCTTTCAGGCCATGGGAGCACGCAGCACACCTCCTGCAGTCCTCAGGATGGTCTCAGGACCATGGGGAAAACTGGGAAAACAATGGAGGGGTCATCCCTGCATGCCCCCGAGAACCCCTGTGCGTCATTTGGATGCACAGGGACAACCCAGGGATGATCCCAGGAAAAAAAGGCAGGTGGAGACGAGGCCATTGCCTCCCCTAGCCCCAACTGGAGAAGAGGAAAGTGAAGAAGGTTCCACCTCCCTCCTTTACCACCTTGCATGTTTTGATCTCTCCAAAGGGAAAACTTGAGCTTGCTGAAGTTCTTCAGATTCCATGTTGAACCTTGTTTCCAACTCAAGTCCATCTTGGATTGCGAGCTTTGTTTGTTTTCATGCACATTTTTCAGATGCAGGCATGCTGTCGAATATGTGTTTTGGTTCTGTGAATCACACTGTAAGCTCAGAACTGTACAGCCTTCAATCACAGTTTGCATCCAAGTCCATGTTCTGTCCAGAAGATGCAAACTGGGTAAATCCTGATTAAAAAAAAAACCTGAAACAAATTTCTCATACATCCCTATCCTTGATACCCGGGACTTCTATTTCTGTCAAGGAGAACTCTGACCTAAAGTAGAACCCGTGACATGTTTCAGGGTGCCATTTTTGTCCGGAGGACTACTGACTGCTGACCTCAAGATTAGGGAAAGTTGAGACATGTTGGATTTTAGTTTGTCAGCATTCTCTTTCAGAGCCTATCTACACACGCAGGATAAAACACTTTGAAAACATTTTGAAAACTGTATATGGAGTGTGTCCTGGGCCCCAGCAGTTCTCAAAACTGCTATAAACCATTTAAAACCGTTTTAAAGCTGTAGTGTAGATAGGCTCTCGGTTTCGAAAGTAAGTGGTTAAATAAACTAATTTGCAGGCACATCTGTTGCAATTTAAAGGTGTGATAAGACCGGCAGTGTGGCTCTGATATAAATCCACTAGCAGTTTATGGAAAATGAGGCAGAACAATTACTCACCCATGGCCTTGAGATGATTTTAAAAGAGTTGAGGAGAAAGATATTTGATGCATTTCATCTATATTGTTATTTATCTAAAAAAAAAACTTGGGGGATGATCACATTGATGAATAACAAATTGGTAAACTAGGAGTCAATTTGGAGGTCCAGTAACTAAGAAATTGAGTTTATGATTGTAATCAGTGTTCTCCATGAACCGTCAGGTTATGTAGGGTGAAAGAACATAGTAGTGGTTTGAAGGAAACTATTAACCTTCCATCTAAAGCTTTTTATGCAACAGCCGAGGCAGATTGGTGAGTCTCTGTTGTCCCATTAAACCATATTCTTGTTTTTGATTTGGTCAATGCTGACCTTAGATTTCATTCATATTTATATATGTGTGTGTGTGTGTATGTGTGTGTATGTGGAATCCCCAGCCCAATTGGGCGGGGGATGGTATTTGCGGGTGGGGGGGCTAGGAGTCGTGGGGTATGCCCTGATTGGGGCATAGGAGTGGTGCCACTGGGCGGGGCTGCGGACGGGCGGCTTAAATTGCCGCCTAACGGTCCAGCCCGCTCTCTTCGTTTTTGGCGCAGCTTAAGGAGCAGAGCGGAGACTGGGAGCTCCTCTGAAGCTGCGGCGGAGAGTGGCGGCAAGGGACGGGAAGGAGGCGTTTGGCGTCTGGGGCGAGGGCCTCTCTTCGCCGGACGGCGAGATTTTCGGGGCACTCTGCCCCCAGGTTTGACGGGGACAGGCCGGCTGGCCCCCCCTCCCCCCTCCCTTTATCCGTGTGGATTGAGGGCGCGCACACGCCCGACGAGAGGGGGTTTTCCCCTCACCTTTTGGTTCCCGGCGGCTGCTGGCGGGATCGTCGCGGTCTGGGCCGGTGTGGGGAAGGGCCTTGGTGCGGCGGCTGTCGCTTTCGCCAGGCGGCGAGATCTCCGGGGCGCTCTGCCCCCAGACTGACGGGGACAGGCCGGCTGGCCCCCCCTCCCCCTCCCTTTATCCAGGCGGATTGAGGGCTCGTACGCGCCTGGCGTGAGGGTTTTTTTTCCCTCACCTTCTGGCTCCCGGCGGCTGCTGGCGGGATCGTCGCGGTCGGGGCCGGATTGGAGAGGGGCCTTGGCGCGCCTGGCGTTAGGGGCGTAGCTCGGCCCCCGTTGGCGGCTGTGGGCGGCGAGTTCATCTCCGCCCGGGGGGGGGCCTGTCGCGACTGGGGCTTCCCGCCCAGCCGGCTGCACCGCGGAAGGCCGCGGTAGAGAGGGAGACGGGGCGGCTCCTGCGGAGGCGGGCATGCAAGGAGCAGGGGCCGGTTTAAGGGGATCGCTTGCCCTACTTCGTCTGTCCATTCTTAATTGGCCACGGGGTGGTCCTAGGGCGTCGGTGGGTGCCTGTGAGGTACTCATTTTATAGGCCCGTGCCTCCATTTTGGAGGGAGGATAAGGGGAGGCGACCTAGGGACTAGTGAGCCTGGTAACACCGCAGGTCGCAGATTTAGCTGTCATCCTGTGGGTGGCAGCACCTCCTGCAGCTGCTTTCAGGCTGAGCTGCGTGCTTTGGGGTTTCGCAGGGGGAGCAGGCAGTTCTAATTAGTACTTAATTCGTCGCTGGGGGTGATAGCGATTATAGGTGGCAGTTCCTGGCTTGCCCACCAGGTGGGGCCATTGCCTCTAATATTTTCTGTAGTTCAGCTATTCTCATTTCAGACGCCAGGTGGCGCTATTTCGCTACCTTTTCTTTTATCCGGTAGGAATTCTCAGTTTGGCCACAGGGGGGGGCCTTTTGTACTATTGTACTGCTATTCATAACTGTTTCTCCCGCTTTAATTTTAATAGGCAGCATGTCTTCTCGGAAGGGCCTAGGAGGGAGGAAAGGCAAAGGAAAAGCCGTGCGTCCTCCAGCTAAAAGGCCTAGTGTTCGGAGCAACTCTTCCTCTGACGAGGAAGTGAACCCCGAACTAGCCGTAATTTTGGCACGATTGCAATCCCTGGAGGAAGGGAGAGGCATTGGCCCTAATACGGCAGAGCAGGTTCAGACGGTTTCGCGGGTCACCTCACAGCGGCTAACTAGGCAACAAAAGTTAGAGAGCATGTTGTCATCCATTTCTTCCAGGTTGGATGCGGTCGAAGCTTCCTCCAGCCAAGCAGCTGGCAGTCTGGTCCCTCCGGTGGTGGCGCACGGCACCCAGGCGACGGAAGGTCAGCTAGCACGACCTTCGGTGTTACCCCAGTCCGCAGTTCCTAGCATGTCATCACAAGGAACAGGTGAGCCGTTTACAAACACACTAAGTTCCCCGGTGCAGGCCATGGGTGCCTTTCCCCCGTGGGGATGGTTCCCATGGATGTCTGGGATGGCTTACTCCACACCTCACTGGGGTGGTTCCTTATTGGGAACACCGCAAGTACATATTACGCCTCCACCCGTTTCGGGTGAGAGTGTATCGGCACCAGCGCAGGGCTTTGGGGGTAGCACTGACTCGGCATCAGGGCAGCTCACCGGGCAGCCTCCTAATTTGGATTCCTCTGCAGTCAATCACGGTAGCACGGTAAGTGACACTAGGGCGACATTACAGGTTACAATGGACGCTGCTGTACAAACACCGGTTAACTTAGCTGCAGGAACAGGGGCCGTCACGACAGGGGGGGCATCTGCCACGCAGGTGCCAGCTGTAGTGGCGGCCTGCGCAGAGGTGTGGCAGGGCCCTGTTGGTTCTGTTGCTGCGTCAAGTATAGCTGGCTCGGACCCCTTAGCAGGGGCGGAGCGGTCGGCAATTCCCACGGGGAATACTGCTGCTCCTCTAGGCTACCATCTCTTACCAGCTACTAGGGATAAAATCCTTAAAGGGGATTTTATAGATATTTTCTCTTTATTGTTTCGTGAACCTGAGAACGTAGACAAGGATAGAGCGGCAGAGAGGGAAGCTGAGAAGCTGCGGAAAAAGAAGGTAGCTAGGACCTGGAACAATTGGTTACCAGGTATTTTAACATATATGGGCGTTCTGCAACAACGCTTCCCGGCCAAAGGATATATACTCACCAAATACCTCGATATAATTTATCGGGCGTATAGGGAGTATGGGGGCGGGGCCTGGTTGGCCTATGATGAATCGTTTAGGAGAAGGGCCGCCTTTGACCGCACGCTACAATGGGATATTAAGGACAACGACTTGTGGCTGCAATATATGACGCCGGCCAAACCGGGTCAAGGGGATCGAGCGGATAGTGGCCACCTGTTGGAGAAGCCTCAACCCGCCACCACCCTGAGTGGGTCGGCGGGGCGGGGGGTTCAACTCCGTCCGCCCTGTTGGGAATTTGGCTCTCGGGGGTTTTGTACACGATCACCCTGCAAATACAGGCATGACTGCCTTGTTTGTGGCGGCATCCACCCAGCACATAGTTGCCCGTCCGGCAAGAGGGGCAGGGGCAACTACCGGGGGGGATCCAATTTCAGGAAACCAGGGGGTTCAGGGGGACAACAGCCGCCTCCCAAAGGGGCCCAGCCCAATTAAACTGGGACCCCTTAGGCGATTGCTGGCACGTTACCCGCTTAGGGAAGAGGCTAGGTATTTAGACGCTGGTTTTACTGTGGGTTTTAGGATTCCATACAAAGGGTTAAGGTTTGCTTCCATAGCAAAAAATCAGAAGTCCATACAGGCTATGGATGCCTTGGTGCGGGAAAAAATTGTGAAGTAAGTAAGTTCGGGGAGGGTACTGGGCCCTTTTGATACACCGCCCCTACCCAATTTGCGTGTGTCTCCTTTGGGCATAGTACCAAAGAAGGCACCTGGGGAGTACAGGTTAATTCATAACCTGTCCTTTCCCAGGGGAGCGTCCGTGAATGATGCCATTCCAGAGCATTTATGCTCTGTTAGATATGCTTCATTCGATTCGGCAGTAGCCCTAGTGTGCAAGAATGGAATAGGCGCGTTGATGGGCAAATGTGACATTTAATCCGCGTTTCGCATATTGCCCATCAATCCCCGCGATTTTGACCTTTTAGGTTTTTGTTTCAAGGATCAATTTTATGTAGATAGGGCATTACCCATGGGATGCTCCATTTCGTGTGCCATGTTCGAGAAGTTCAGTTCATTTTTGGAATGGGCGTTACGTGACAGGACTGGACTTGTGGACGTGGCTCACTATTTGGATGATTTTTTACTCATAGGTCCTGGGGGGTCTAACCAGTGCCGCTTCCTGATGCAACAGTTTCAGGAGCTGGCACAAGAATTGGGGGTCCCTTTGGCACAGGAGAAGACGGAAGGCCCCGTTACTACCTTGCGTTACCTCGGAATCGAATTGGATTCTGTTGCGCAGTGCAGTAGATTGCCCCAGGACAAGATGCAGACACTTCTACAGAAGCTGCATGTGTTGATTGGCTCGCACAAAGCGACATTGCTTCAGTTACAGGAGATAGTAGGGCATTTAAATTTTGCCTGCCGTGTCATAGCACCAGGGAGAGCTTTTATCAGGCGTTTATGCACAGCCATGCAGGGCCTTCGCTCACCGCGCCATAGGGTCCGCATGTCAACCCAGATGCGACAAGACCTGATCGTCTGGGTCTTGTTTTTACATAAGTACAATGGGGTGTCATTTTGGCGAAGGGACCTGCTTCTCGAAGCTGAGATGCAGGTCCATTCGGACGCCTCGGGTGCTCTGGGTTTCGGTGTAATCTGGCGTGATCGGTGGTGCGCGGAGAGATGGCCATCAGAATGGATAACTTCCGGCGTCTGCAGGGATCTGACTTTTTTAGAGTTTTTTCCCATCTGTGTGGCAGTGCATATATGGGTTAAAGAGATGGCCAACTCGGTGGTCCATTTCTGGTGCGACAATCAAGCCACGGTGCAGGTCATCAACATGCTGACCTCACGTAGTCACAGGGTGATGGGGTTAGTTAGGGCATTTACGTTGCATTGTTTGTCCCATAACATTTGGTTCAGGGCACGACATGTGCCGGGAATCAAGAATGATATCGCTGATGCTTTGTCGCGTCAGCAGGTTCTGAGATTTCGGGAACTGGCTCCGTGGGCGCGGCCACTGCCGGAGATAATGCCAGCTGCGCTGTGGAAAATTGGAGGGTCGACATAGAGCAGGCCATGTGGCAGTCCGTGGCCCCTGCCACCAGGACAGTCTATGCCAAGACAGGTAGGCAGTTCCAACAATTCCTGTCCTCTTACAATTTGAGGGAGAGCTGGCCTATTCCGGTCGACCAGATCTTGCAATTCTGTGCTGCATTGCGCAAGTCTGGGTTAGTGGCCCGCACCATTGGGAGTAAGATGGCTGCGTTATCCTTTTTAGCCAAGATCCGTGGAGTAGCGGATTCCACCACGGATGAGAGGGTTAAACGTGCAATCAAGGGTTGGTCTAGGATGACGCCTAGGGCTCCGGATTCGAGGATTCCCGTATCTCCCGAAGTACTACAGGGACTGAGGGCGACTTGGGTGGAGCTTTGCTCCTCTCAGTACGAAGCTTTGCTTTTTCATGCGGCCGCTCTGACGGCATTTTTTGGGGCCCTTAGGATTTCAGAATTAGTAGCAGCATCGAAAACGGATAACTCGGGCAGAGCGCTGCAGTATAGTGATGTCACCTTATCTGACTTAGGTGTCTCTATTAGGTTGAGGTATTCCAAAACGGATCAAGGGGGAAAGGGGGCGGACATTGCCTTTTTTCCTGCACCAATGGCAGAAATATGCCCGGTCCGCACGCTGAGGTCATTCCTCGGGAGCAGGGGAAGCGAGGCGGGATTCCTTTTTTGTCACATTGGGGGATCCCCTCTGACCAAGTTCCAATTTTGGTCAGTGACAAAGCGGGCGCTGGAGCACTTGGGTCTCCCGGCTGATTTGTTCGGGACGCATTCCTTCCGGATAGGTGCTGCATCGACAGCGGCTAGCGCTGGTTTTTCTCCCACACAGATTCAAGCCGTGGGGAGATGGCAATCCTCTGCCTTTAAGGCGTATATTAGGAAATTTCCTGCGATGCAATGAGTTGTGGGGTGCTGACATGCTCATGTTTAATTTTAGATACCTGGAGACCGCAGACCCCAGTGAATGTGATTATATGCGGACACAGCATGGTCTTTTGGGCTGGACGGCGAGCGTCTTCCTCCAGCTTTGGGACTCAGCTGGGGCTGAGTCAATGCGCTTCTATTTTATGGCTGGGCAGATGAGGCATGCGGTGGGAGCGTCTCCTGCCCACTTTATTTCATCAGCGTGCCAGCCGTCCCCCCCCCCCCGCAAATACTTATCATCCATTTGGGGGGGAACGATTTGGGCTTGCTTAAGGGCAAGGCCCTGATATTACAAGCTAAGGCCGATTTTGAGATCATTCGGCAGCGTTGGCCAGACGTGCTGATCATATGGTCATGTTTGTTGCCCAGGCTTGCCTGGAGAGAGGGTAGCGACCCTCTGGCGATGGAGCGTGCTCGCAGGAAAGTTAACTCTGAAGTATTTAAAGAGTTATCCAAACATGGGGATGTCAGTATTCAACATCCTGACATTGTGCGTTCCCGGAGGGAGCTGTATCGTCCGGATGGTGTGCACCTTTCGGACTGCGGCAATGATTTCTTTTTGGCAGATCTGCAGAAGGGATTGAGGGAAGTAATAGAGGCCAGGTGGGGGGGGAATGACTAATCGAGTGGCTTGTCAGTCCCCATGGCGGTAGGTGCGGGCATCCTTATGGCCTTTTTTCAACTGGTGAACATTCTCAGGAACCGTTGAGGTAAAGGGTAATACCTGACGCCCACATCTGGGAGCCCCGCGGCACCAGATCAGGGGAATAAGGTTTACCTTTGAGGCCAACTCTACTCACACGCTCGGAGCACTGCGGCACGGGTGTTGTGACAAAGGAAGGCCTCCCAACCCCAAATGGGGTATGACCAAGGGGTGGCGAACGTGGGATGCCACCCGGAGGTCAGAGAATGGTTTGCCCATTCCCAAGATTTGGCCTGGAAGAGGCCAAGAGAGGATGCCCGCATAGGTCTTATCCCTTACTGCAGATCTTGAATAAAAGTGGCCCATTTTATACCCAACTTTCGTGTCTCGACTCTTTATTTTGCACCCTACACTCCGCAAGTATAATTTTTCAGGCCACTGATGGAGACTATACACTGAAACATGTTTGGCCGAGGGGCAGGCAAATCTTATCAGTTTTGCTTTCTCCTTGATTTGATTTTTTTAAAAAAATCCTGAATATGAAGGACTCTGTGAATTTTTGTAGATTCAAAACCTCTCTCTCTCTCTCTCTCTCTCTCTCTCTCTCGCACACACACACACACACACAGAGGCTGAATTCGGACAACACATTAGTCAATGGTGGGTTGAGTAGCCAACTCACAGTTGGTTATTTTGTGGGTACTCCCCACACAACATATTCCTACACAACTGTGGGTGGTTGGGGCTGGCGTTGAGTGGACTAATAGTCAACCCAGCATTTGACTGACACAGCCCCCGCCCCTCTCCCCACCCTCCCTCCTCCCTCAGACCTCCCAGTTCTATCCCAGCAGCCTCTGCAAGTTGCACCAGTTGTAGTAGAGTGACAGCCACCACTTTGGTTGCTCTTGTCGCCTGCCTCTATGGGCTTGTGTTTTAACTCACTCACCACACGCCATTAACACACTCATCCCTCCACACAACACTTTAAACAACTGGCTTTGAGCTAAACAACTTGCAAGCCAGTTGTTTCTCTCCATTGCTTATTTGGGCGGAATAGCATACCATCAGTAGTTTGTGAGCGGCGTGTTACCCTCCACACAACACTATAAGCAACACAACTGACAATTGTTTCCCCCCCCCCAGTTGCTTAATGTGTTGTCTGAATTCAGCCACACAATCTCTCATTCATCTGCAATAGCCAAATTGAAAAGGTACAGTTATTTCCAGAATGGAGAGGATCATGTTGTACCTGCCTGCCATGGAGCTGTTCAAGAGGAGGACCCTGACAAAACAAAGAATAATTTTAAAAAAGGTGGCAACTCTAATGCAACACTAACATGGTTGAATACACAGGGATTCAAACCCAGACTTTTAAGAGTTAAGCACTCAAAGTTCTGGGCTGGATGGACAAATCTGCCAATTTTGATTTCTCCCACATTCATTTTTTTTTTAATCACAAGGATCCCCTCCCTGCTGAATATGGAGAACTATGTACATTGTGGTAAATTTGTGTCTACAACAAACTGAAACAAAATATTCACCCATTCCTAGTTTGGTCAAATTTTGTAAAGCTTTTCAATTTTTAAAGCAATGGTCTTTCATTGTTTGTGTCATTATATCTGTCATTGTTGTTTCTATTTTGTATTAAAGAATCCTGGAAAGAGTTGTACATATTTTCTCCTTAACTGAAGCCATCAGAGGGAAAGGAAGCAGCAGCCAGGCCCCTCTCCATCGTGCCTGGATCCAGATCCCCCTCCTGTTACTAACTGTTGCTGATGAGGCCTTCAGAGTGAAAGGAAGCAGCAGTCAGGCTTCCCTCCATCCATCATGCCTGGATCTGTATCAGCTTATTAGAGAGAGGGGAAGCAGCAGCCCTTCCACTGTGTCCATGACTTTCTGAACTTTGCAACTAAGAATCTAGTGCCTAAATTTGCTTTTTTCCCGTCCTCCCTCCTAATCGCCTTTCCTTTTGTGCCATGTTTGTTTTTTGTTTGTTTTTAAATGTAAGCCTGTCGGCAGGTACTGTCTGAAGAATTATTTTTGTAAGCTGCCGTGAGAGCCTTTTTTTGGCTAAAGGGCAGGATAAAAGTGCTATAAGAAAATAAATAAATAAAATAAAAACGTTGGTTTTTAGTGACAGCTGCCTTATTCACACCAACTGAGGAGACATCATCGTTATAATGTGTGGTGGTGGGAGTGCGTGGGCAGGGGAAAATTGTCACAACACCTTGCTGAAATCACCGTTGTTGTAAAAGAGAGCATGTTCACATAGCTTCAAACCTATACTCACCAGAAGAGCAGTAGTCCTGATAGGACAATGTTTTCTACATGGAGGATCCCCCAAATGAGGAAAGGTGGACATTTTGAGCCCTCATAAAGTGTAATTAGGGCCCAGAGAACAGACAGACAGATTTCAACATTATACCTTGTATTTTTTCTTGGACTACTAGGCTAAGGTTTAACTCCATGCATGTCACATTTTGCTCAGTACAAATCCACTGAAGTTATTCTGGGTTATTATCCTACCCCCACATTAAAATGAAAGCATTCCCTTGAAAATTGCTTCTAAGCAGGAAAACAATCATCCTGTGGCTACGAGGAGAACCAGGTCCTGGCTTTTGTTTCTGCTGAGGGCCAGGCAAGAAGGTTACACTCCCAGCAGTCAAAATCAACTCTTTCTCCATGTTTATAAAATATCTTAACAAGATTCTTGTTTTGTCTACAAGACCTCTCTACATATGTATGTCCCTGTTGAATTGGGACATCACAAGTGAGGCTTAATTCATTAACTTTAGCTAAGCTCTTTGAGATGCTGTGTTGAAAAGCATTCCATCAGGCCAAAGATTTATTATTAATTATCATTAGAGCTGGATGGATTTTATTCATGTTTGATGCATTGCCATAGGGATTTACATATAACAGGAAAGAGAATCAGGGATGTGGATTACAAGAAGATTTTATTGCTTTTTTCCCCCCACCACAAGCTTTGCAACTTTGAGGCCTTGAACAATTTTTCCTTTTAGTAAGATACACAAGCCTTGGATCTTTCTGTTGGCTAATGCTGCTCTCTCATGGATCCAGAATCGGAAGTATACGCAACACAGGAAATCAATTTTGTCTCTTCCTTTGGCATGCCCTTTGAATGATTACTATTTCCCAGGCGTAGTCTTCATTTTCTGGTACCTTTCCCTGATAAATTCCTGACTGGTTTTTTTACCTCTTCAGGATGCCTTGTTAATAATGAGCTGCTAGCAAATTTAAAATAATTCTTCAGTGCTTACCTTTCTCCTCAAGGTCTTTTGAAGTGAAGTCAAGCTGCACCAGGAGTACTGTGTCCAGTTCTCGGCACCATGTTTTAAGAAGGACATTGACAAATTGAAGGCAGCTAGGATGATCAAAGTCATAGTCAATTTATTTGGATATTGCATTTTCCACAATATATTGTGCTCAAAGTGCTTCACAATGGGGGTGTAGGGTGACCAGATAAAATCCAGGTCAGGGCTCATGTAACTTTAACAGTTGTAGAGAAAAGGGAATTTCAGCCAGTGTCATTTGTATGCAATTAGTTCCTGGTGAAATTCCCTCTTCATCACAACAGTTAAAGTTGCAGGGGCCCTGCCTCTTTTGTAAATGGTCACTCTAGTATAGTGCCTGCAACTTTAACTGTTGTGATGAAGAGGGAATTTCACCAGGGACTAATTGCATACAAATGACACTGGCTGAAATTCCCTTTTCAATACAACTGTTAAAGTTACATGAGCCCTGACCTGGATTTTATCTGGTCACCCTAGTGTAGCAAGACAGGTGGAAACAGCCAATCCCTGATGGTAAACACAAATCCCTCTCCCCTCACATTGAGGTATCTGGAAACCAATGAGCAATGATTGAAAAGTCTGGGTATGTATAACTTGGAGAAGAGAAGATTGAGAGGGGACAATCCTGTAGTTGTCTTCAAATATCTGAAGGGATGGTATGCCTTGATTTCTCTTAATCCAAAGAGCAAGCCTACAACCAATAGATGGAAATTAAAGAAAAGCAAATTTTGGCTAAATGTCCTGATAGCAAGAGCTATATTTCTGTGGAACAGACTGCATTGGAATGTGGTGGGATTTCCTTCACTGGAGGTGTTTAGACTGCCTGTTGCAGATGCTGTAGTGGCATCCTGCACTGAAGATCCTGTCTTGAGTAGGGGAGGGTTCAGACAAGATGACCTCCAAGGTTCCATCTAACTCTAACCAAAAAAAAGAAAATGTTGCTTTATCAAATGCATACTTTAATTCATGTGCACACAACCACCCCGTCTCTTTCTTTGTGATTCTTGTATTTTACATTGTGTTCCCCACCTCGATCCGAAGGGAGAGGCAGGTTATAAATAATGATGATGATGATGATGATGATGATGATGATGATTAAAAAAAAATTGCAGGGAGTTTCACAAAAAAATGTCTGCATGGATTGGAACATGGTGTGTGGAAGTGGGTATTAACACTTTCCTCTCTTGCTGAAAATCACCTCCTGGTGGTGGCATTTGCACCCAAAGGAACTATTTGAATGAAATGCTATGTGTAGCTTGACTGTGAACAGGAAATGAGGCATCTTGCCTCGAACAAACACTTGTGAATAAACACAATGGTTGGAAGCCTAAACCCACTTACACACCGGGGCCTAGGGATGGGCGAAACAGCAAAAGCTGAGCTCACAAAAGTTTTCAGAGTTCCGTCTCAAAGCTCCTTCCCACTTGAGTCTGAGTGCCAGCTTTCTTTTTCTTTTTCTTTTCGCGTGAAGATCCACGCACGTTTTCATGTGTATTTCCCACCAAATGTACGCATCAAGTGTGTGCATCTTTGAAATGTGTGTATTCTTCTCCTCTTGATTGAAACATATTTGTGTGCGTTTTTTCTAAAGTACGCACTTCTCGCTTGCATTTTGTAAATGCACGCACGTTGTCAAATGCATTTTATTTATTTATTTGGTAACTGTGAATCAAATTGCGAGTTCAGAAATGTATGGACTTTGGCTGTTGGAGGGGGTATCTTCATGGCACTGAGTTGGCACCGCATTCCCCCAAACCCCATGCTTTTGCTCCTGTGGGATTGCGCCCCATTATCCCCATGAGAAGGAGCATGGGGTTTATATGGATCATGGGATAACTGCTGCTGGCTTCCCTGCACAATTCCAAGCAAAGTGGTGGGGAGAAGTCCAAGTGTGCTGGCTGTTTTTTGGCAGGTGAAAGGGAGGGAGCCAGGCAAACTTGGGTCGCTAGTGCATCACCCTTGAACACTTTGCCACTGCCTGTCTCTTGCTCCTAGCCTGATTTGGCGACTACGGGAGAAGGAAAGGTTTCCCCGGTGCATCCATGTGCCCTTAGCTACCTCGCCAGCCAATGAGCAGCACAGGGGCTTTCTGGCCCGGGTGGACAGTGACCAATCAGGGATCACCATCTGCCCGGCCACGCCTCGGACATGACCCCGGAGCAGCAGTGACAGACAGCGATGCACTGCCTTCGCGGCACTCAAGACACAAAAGGCGGAGTAAATCCCCAACTTTTTTGTTTCAGAGCTTTGGGGAAAGCCCCGGGATGCCTGTGCGGGGGCTTCTGCATCATATAATCAACCCTGCACCACCGCACACCTACCCCAGGGTTTTCGTCATGTATAGATGGCCCCCAAGTCTGGAAGGTGTGAAGTGGGTAAATCCTGATTGGAAATGATCTGCAATGAATTTCTCATATATCTCCACTTTTGAAAGTATAGCCTCCCACATGGAGTGATCAGCTTTCCATTTCATACTGTGCAGCTACTAAGGTATATTTTAATCTGTTGACTAGGATAATTACTTCTAACCATAGATACATTGTTTACAGCATTCGTAGACACATCTAGTTCCACTGAGTTCAATGAAGCTATATATGTGTGTATAGAAGATGGCAGTCTAAATGGGCATACAATAATCACTGCACTAACATGATGCCTTATATATAAATTGCTTGGAAAATGGGCACTGAACAATGATGAATTGGAAGTTCTGTTTTTCACTCTCTCAGTGAGCTAATGCCAGTTGTTGCTTGACACTGAAGAATGGTTCAGACCTTCCATCACACCACTTGATTCCTCAAGTCCTGATGACTTGCAGTTGCAGAGTGCAGGTGGGGAAAATATCAGTGCACCAACATGCCTTTCACATTCAAAATCAACGTGTAAAAGGGAAGGCTAGGGTGGAAACTTCTCCTGAATTTATGTGGGGCTGCTGGACACATAGCTTTGTTTCGGGTACTGGTCTAGAGTATCATTGTATGTGAAGATTGAGGTTGGGGAAGAGGGGGAATGGATGGAGCTGCAGAGAGAGATCAGGCAAGTGAGATGAGAGTTGGAGAGGAGTGGAGAAGACCCCAGGAGAGAGCCACCAGTTATTGTGGACCAATGATAGAAGCCGAGAATCCACAAGAAGATCAGGGAAGGTCCAGAGCACCCACTTACCTCAATCCATGGGACAACAGGAAAGCCTGTCACTGACTCCCCTTTCCAGCCTCTGTCTGACCAGGTATTGTGGACATCCTAACCTGGCATTTCTCAGTGAAGATCCTCCAGAAACCCTCAACCTTACTACTCATTCCTGCTACCTGCCTCAATTAAGAGGTTATTATATTGGGATATTATTATTATTATTATTATTATTATTATTATTATTATTATCCCTGCATTTGTAAACTTACCTGCACATGAGTGCAGAAGGTGGGGACCCACGGCAAAACTCAGGATATCACCAAGAAAGGTATCCCCAAGATAGTCTAAGGTAGAGTCTAAGGATGTGTGAATCTGCAAAACTAAACTGGATTTCTTGTACGTTCCTAGTAGAAACCCCTCAAAGGGAAAGGGCAGAAAAGCAATGAATAGGAACTAGTCTTCCCTGAGAATCTTAAGGGCATGAACAGTGGGCATATCTAGGAATGGACAAATATGTCAATGTTAGTTTCTCTCAGTTTCTCACTTTTCCAATCTTAAGTTTGGTTTGTCCTGTACTTGATACCTAGAGAGAGAGAGAGAGAGAGAGAGAGAGAGAGAGAGATGATAGGTAGAGAGATAGAGATAGATGTGGCTGTCATTAATTTTTTTACAAGTTTGTGTGCACATTTCTCCCAATGCATGCATATTTGTAGACTTAGTAGTAGTAGTAGTAGTAGTAGAGAACTCCACTGCAAAATTCAGAGAATGGTGACTTTTGAAAGATAGCTGAGTTTCGGTTCACATATTGATTCAAATTTGTGAACTTGAGTAAATTTGCATTAAAACATAAAACAACTATATGTCTCACCCATTCCTAGACATAACAAAGAAGTTTAAAAGCATTAGGAAAATGCACTTACATATCCATCCTTCATGGAGGTGAAGGAGGAAGTTGAGTTTGATATAACTGAGAAATGTTGCATTTTGATCTGTAAACCAAATACTGTGAATATTATTTAATAGGTGCATTTTTAATTCTCTAATTAAAATACAAACTTAAGCAAAGTGATCATTGACATTATGATTCCCCCCCCCAAGTTGTGGAGTGCTTCCTTTTTACAAGAGCATAGTTTCTTTCTCCCCATCACCACCCCAATACCAATTTAACATAATTGGATGCTCTTAAAGACAGCAGAGCTATTTGAGTGTGTTTTAAGTGGTAAGTTGTAGTATCATAAAAATATAATATATTTGGGAAGTTGGTTCCTTAAAAAATGCTTTTCTTTGAGAGGAAGAGGAAGCAGGAGGCAAAACTCAAATGACGGTTATTGAATAAAGGAACAGACACAGAATCAGACTAAGTGATTGTATGCTTACAGCCAAAGGCAGGATTGCCTGTTTCTAGTCAGTGAGGGTCAAATTACTTTAAAAATAAAGAATAAAAAAGAAGTGTGCTTAAATTGGCCAAAACAGCCGTGCAGCCCTGAACACCTAAACATTATCCATTCCATCAGGCTGTAGATAAGAGGGAGAGAGCTGTTCCACCATTTCTGCTTAGAGACTAGCTACCTTTAGCTCTTCCCAAATGTCTCCATCCAGCTGATCATGGCAAGAACTGTATCTTTAAAAAAATGGTGCCTGTGCTTTCTTTTTTCCTCCTCCCTCACCATGCCTTTCTCCTTCTGGGTCATGCCTTTTAAACAGTAAGCCTGAGGGCAGGGACTGTATTAGTCCATGTCTGCACCAGCCATTTATTCCTGAATAATGTCACAGTCATCCCTACCGGGTCACATGACATTCACCTACTGCTGCGATGATCTCAGGTCCACCCCTCAATTATTCAGGAATATCTCTGACTGGATTTGTCATGGTTTTTTCCGGCTCTCTTGCTACAATCCCAATGTCCGCGGCTGGTGTGCCCCCCCCCCTTCCCAAAGCTGTTGCTGTTCAGTGTGAGCTCCCAGCTCAGCCAACCCGCGGTCAGGGGCGTGTCCAGCGGTTTCGGACGTGTGCGGGAGTGGGCATCTGCCATTTTTGGCGCTTTATTTTATTGGTTATCGGTGTGTTTTGGCGTCAAACATGTGTATTTTTTTAACACAAACATATCGATGCGCAGGAGCGTATCTTTGACACAGTACCTATTCCCCCCCCCCCGAGTTGCTGTGTGTTTGCACTAGTGCACATCTCGGAAGAGCTATTTAAAAAAAACATTCCGTGCCCCGTACCCATCTGTCCAGTCCTGCCCCCTTCTGCTGATGCACATTCGGAACTGCCATCACGGGGCACACATCCTCCTGCGACGGCTCTCCTTTTCTTGTGGGAAATTTCCCCCACGTGTGCCCCATGAGCGACAATCGTGGAAGCTTAATCCAAGAGGGCCTTTAAAGACACAATTGACGTGGGTGGGGGAGGCCCTGGAAAGTGTGTCTCAATGAGCAGTTTGCTGGGTCGGCTCCTGGAGTTCTTCACTGACTAGGTTTAAGACCAGAATTAAAGCTATCTCATGTTGGCTCAAGCTCCACAAAGCCTAGAAATTGGAAGCTAAGGATGTTGCCTGAAGAGATGTGTCATGGGATGCTGATGCCCTGCAACGTGGTTGCTTGCAATTTAGCCTCCATGCACTGACAGTTCTCGTTCTTTCAGGCACTAATCCAGACGGGGAAGACAGGGTGACCAGAACTAGAAAAGATGCCCCACGTTGTCCTGGTCCTGTATTGCCTTATGAAGAATCTGAGATAGGGTGACCATCTGGAAAGGAGGACAGGGCTCCTGTACCTTTAACAGTTGCATAGAAAGGGGAATTTCAGCAGGTGTCGTTTCTATGCATGCAGTACCGGGTGAAATTCCCTCTTCATCACAACAGTTAAAACTGCAGGAGCCCTGCCTTCTGTTGTAGAGTGACCAGATACAAAAGAGGGCAGGGCTCCTGAAGCTTTAAATGTTGTGATAAAGAGGGGATTTCACCAAATGCTACATGAATACAATTGACATCTGCTGAAATTCCCTTTTCTGTACAACTGTTAAAGATACGGGAGCTCTGTCCTCTTTTTCAGATGGTCGTCCTAATCTGAGTCTCACTGTATTGCCAGATGAATCCTCATGTGAGCTGACCCAGGCCTCTTTTTTGCTCACATCAGTAACTGGCATGGTGGGTTAAACAGTGAGTCCTCTTCTAATGCATTACAGTTGTGCCTCTTTAATTTACTGGAAAGCTAGAAATGTGCAAAATCCCCCTAGACTTGAGAAATTTCACTGTTATTTCTGAAACTCATTTTCCTTCCACTGAAATTCCTCAGAAGTTTCACCTGAAGGGATGCCCCCAAATTTACTTTAAATTCTGCTTGATGCAGAATTTTGGTGGCAACTTGACCCTGACATGAAATACATGTGTGTGTTAATATATATCTAGCATCATTGCCAGTACACCAGGGAGAGGTTTTCCCCTAGAAGCATTGCATCCAACTGTGTTTGACTTGAATATTCACAAAGCTGCACTGGGTTGTAACTCAGAAGCAAAACATTTACAAATACTTGTGTTATACCATGGGGAAAATCTGCATAGATTTGTCACTGTTTTGACATTAAACAGTTTTGAAAGGCTGAGCATTTTGGGTACCTTTTAAAGCATTCAGTTGTAAACTGCGGTAGATTAATCTGAGGTACTTATGTAATTTGTTGGAGGTTGTGTAAATTACAGGCTCCAAGAAATGCATACTTTATGTTCCTTCAGTAGGTTTTGTCAGATACATTATTGGAGCGCTTCTCTTTTGCCCTATATAAGCTTCTCTTGGGTATAGATACTGAAATGCTCAAATGCCTTCATAGAGCTTTCTCCTCAAGCAAATAATATATTTACATTTTCATTTCAGTAAATAATATAATATAATGGATTTGTGTAAGCAAACTTGCTTCCTGTGCACCTTATCTCTAAGACAGGAATGGGAATGGGTCACTTTGATTTTGCATGTATTTTGGCACTATTTTAAAACCTTTGACCTGTCTATTGGGCCAGGCAGGAAGACCCAAAAAGTCACACAGAAGGAAGTATCCAGTGCTGCTACAGTGCTAGAAGGAATTACCATTAGTGTAATGGAAACTACCACTGGCTAAACTAGATGGTTACCATTTCCAGAATGGAAATGTCATGGAAGGGAGCTCTGCGGAGGTCATGGAAGGGAACTCTGCTGCTCTGTCCCATTGCAGAAGTTGTAGTTTCACTTAGTTTCCTAGGTTGCGCTAGGAAGTGCTAGTGTCCCATTGTATTAGAGGTCATGTTTAGAGCTAGGGGGGTTCCAGTATTGGATAGTGCTCAAGGATTAGCATCTGCTTTGAACTAAATATACTATAAAATAAGAAATATTCCATCTTCAAGGTTATCATCATGTGTTTTCAAACATTTCCTGCTCTTTTTAAAGATTGCCCCAAATCTCTTGCTGCTCTTTAAATCTAGAAGTCCTGGCCAAAACATTTAGATAATGCCATAATTTACCCTTCCTTCAAAACACACCTCAGGACACAAAGATGGAATATTCGTGAACACATTTGCTGCCATTTTGTTGCAGGTTCCATTTGTAAATAACTAATAAAGATGCTAGGTTGGGGGTCCCCAACCATTTTGGGCCAGTGGACACATTTAGAATTTTGAGAACGTGTTAAGGGTGTGGTCAAAAATGGCTCTCATGGTGAGTGTCTGTTCATAGAAAAGAAAATTGGAGGGCCCAAATGATAAGTAACTTGTCCAATATCTTGAATACAAAGCAAAGATGGGGTCTGAGTCCCAGCACACAAATCACTCCTTTGAAATCAGTTTTATTTCTCACCCCACACTCCCAGTACACAAGATCTACTCACTCCAACTCACTCCTAAAATGTACACCCAACACCAACCCTATTTCTCCCCCTTAGTGGGTCACTCCACATGCTTCCCCAACAATTCCTGCTGCTATCTAGAGCTTTTTGAATCCTCCTCACCCCAGCTTGGGTCACTCATTCCATCCCAGACCCGGTCCCCTGCTCCTTCCTCCTCCTCCCCTTCTCAGATAGTAATAGGATCCCATCCTTATTTCCTGCCTTCCTTCTTGGTGTGGCTGGAAGTGGTTCATTGTGAATCACTGGCCTCCAGCTGCCCACCATCTTTACGTCCTAAGAATGCCTTTAGGTCCACATGGGACCCAGAGGCATTCTGGGAAATAAAGGGAGCGAGCAGCCGAAGGCCAGCAGTTCACTTTACAACACTCTCAACCATTAAATAATGTAACTGCTAAAATAACAAAGTTTCAAAGTTGGAACAGTGTCAGAAAAACATGTTCCTGTAATGTTTATAGAACTTGAGCAAAATGAACCTGTGTTGTTGTTTTTCATTCCTTGTCCCATCACATATTTGACATCTATGAACTCACTGACTTACTGGAATGTCTGAAACTGGTTTCAGTTACTTCATTTTAAAATATCCATGTTACCCATGTTGTGTCAGTTCCAAAGATTCCAAAAAGTTACCGTTCCTGGTGGATTCATGGTCAGCCTTGTGCCGGCTTTCTAGTGCCACCTCATATTTGGTCCAAGGCATGTTGAATTGGCCTGCCTTGCCTTGGATTTGGGGGTTCAGCCTGAGGTGGTGTGTAGCCCTAATCTCTAGTGGTAATGCAGGTTCTGGTTCAACTGTTGACAGGTGACACAAGCTGGCCAACAGGGTTCCATTTCCAGCCTTCTAAAGGCAGAGTCTACCCTGGCTTCTTAATCTTCTCAAATTATTGGCTGAGTAAAGAACAAGATGCTGTCCTTAAATACTTGTCTGCCTGCTCACTGCTTCCTGTGACTCCAGACAACCAGCCCTTGCAATGAGGAAACTTTTTATGATTCATCGCTGAAGTGCCAGAAGTTCCAGTTGGTCACTTACAGGTAAGAGATGGGGGGAACCCTGGATAAGACTAAAAATGTTGGAGGTGGGAGAATCTGCAGATCTCTAAACTGCCATTGAGTTTCACCTCAAACGAAACAGAGGTTTCATCTAAGCGTGTCAGGGAAAGCAAGAGAGAGCAAGAGAGAGAGAGAGAGAGAGAGAGAGAGAGAGAGAGAGAGAGAGCTTTTGTAGTACTAAGCAAAAGGGTTATTTTAGGGGGATTCCCCACCTCCCAAACTCTAGCGAGATCATCTCTGGATTAAGACAATATTTTTCCTTTCACAGAGCAATCCTATAGTGTTCAAGAAGGGAGGCAACTATTTCCTCAACCCCCTGTCAGGCACACATTGGCCAGAGAAGAAGAGATGGGGTGGATTTGTTACCTCTTTTTACTTCTGTTTTGTCACCAGTTTGTCTTTTAGAAAGACCTCATGTTGGTTCCACCGAGAAGGAAAAAATACTGAGGTACTTCCCCCCCCCCCCGTTCCAGGTGCATGTTTGGGGAATGAGGTGGTTTTGGATATGGCAGATCTAAAGACTCTCCTGATCCACCCCTAGTATCCCATTAAAAACATTTCCCTAAAATACAACTTCTATAAAATATCAGAAAGGAAAAAAATATGCTATATATATATATATATATATATCCCCAGTTTTGCCCTTACCAGTATCAGAGGAGTGACAGCAGGGAACTCACTAGTCAAGGAGCGGGGTTGTAGTCAAAAACTCCCTCTCACTCAACAAACTACTCCTAATGCCCTCCCATAACTAAGGGGTTGCACCTTTAGTGTTTTTCCGTTAACCCTAGTCTTGACCAGAATAATCATCTTTCACCCTTCAATATTTTAATATATTTTGCTTTGTGTTCAACTTTAAATAACTACCTATTTTATAACCCATTCCCCTAAAATACCAGAAAGAAAAGAATATACTATTTTCACCAATTAAGGAATGAGGTGAGGGGGAATTTTTTTCCCCTCTTCCTTTCCAGCCAAGATTGATAGTATGCCTTTATTCATTAACTGGAGACCTCATTTACATACAAACAGTACATTTCTTTCCTTAGGAAATTGTAATCATTAAAAAAGAATACCTCATTAGCCACCCTGATTGATTTCTTTTGACAATAACTCATCACAAACTAACCAAAATGTAGGGAAAATTATGCTTTAAAGTGTGTATTAATTTCCTCCGACTAGCCATGGACTTTCAAATGCAAATCTTGAATGATATGCAATTTCCAATGTTAAACTTTTTTTCCTGTATGCACGCTAACATTGTCCTAGAAAATAGGTCCTAGCCAAATTAAACTATTTCATTAGTGTATGCCATGGCATTTAAAACTATGTGAACCTGGCTAGCTATGTGCTGTAAGGATGGGGTCTAAACTAGACCTGTGCAAAGGGCTTCTTGAAGTGCTCCACCCTATTTGTGGGCAGAGAAATTGAGGTGGGGGGACATAGGAAGTTGATTTATACTGAGTCAGACCATTGGTCCATCTAACCCAGTGTTGTTGACACTGACTGGCAGAGGCTCTCAAGGGTTTTAGGCAGGATTCTTTCCTTTCCCTACCTGGAGAAGCCGGGGATTGAACCTAGGACCGTTTCGCCAAATTTCTCCAGGGAAAGGAGGAATTCTCAAACTGAGGTGGAACTTCCCATCAGCCATGGTTGTAGCAAAGCTCCTTTTTTCCCTCCAGGATTTGTGTTTATTATGATGCCATTGCAAGTGGCAACAGAAGCCAATGTATTGGCAGCCTGGTCAACGTATTGCATGTCTATTGTTATTCAAGGGCACTGTGTGTTGGGAGGGGGGTGCACCACAAAAATGGTGGTGGTGGGGAAACTGGTGGAAGCCAAGAGTGCGATGTGTATTTCCCCCCCCCCTTCTACATCTCTCCTTTGCTTTACAGCTTCTGAGGCTGCCTACACTTCCTGATCAGAAAAAAAGACCTTTAGGAGGAATTACCTCTCCTGGGTTTTAACTCAAGTTGAAGAGGCTACAGGGTATCAGAGAGATTAATGGACAATGAAAGACAGGATACTTGCACACATACCTCAGCCACCTCCTAAGTAAGGTAAGGTCAAGAAACCCAAGCCCAGCTCATGATAATTTATTGAACATTTTCTTTACCATTCAATTTATTTTCAAAAGCATTTTTTTCCTATCCAATTGAATGAAAATGGTCAAAAAATGTGAGAGAAATTTTCAGCAGAGCACTAGTCTGAGTATATGTCTAGGCAAAGAGAAGGCATCCGTTAACAATAACAATCAGAATAATAAGTATCAAGATGTAATGCTCTCCACAGAAAGATCCACCTAACACCTACTTGGTTGTCCCTTAGGTGCCCGTAGACTTTTTTCAATTTTCCCTGGATTTCTGCTATGCAATTTCATACATGTCTAGTCAAAAGTACATCTCATTGAGTTCAATGAGACTTTCTCCTAGGAAACCAGATACAACCTAATACAAAATGTCAACCATGTTGATTGTTTGTTTCTGTCTTTTGAAATCTTGCTGTCTTTTTGCTCTTGTGTTTATTATGATTGTTTTCATTTATATTATTGGCATTTTAATTGGTGTTTTGTTTTGTTTTGTTTTGTATTTTCTTCTTATTGGAACCATCCTGGAAATATATATATCTATATATATATATATTGATATACAAATAACTAAAAGAAATTATTACATAAAAAAATCAGGAATGTTGTTGAGAAATTTTAGTTCATATATGTTTGGGTGGAGTCAAGCTGAGACATGTAGAAGTAAGAAGCAAACCGTGGGCTTGGAACAAAGGTGCACGAGAAATCTAGGAAATCTAAGGCAAATCTGATTACTAGAAAGACAAAATTGGACAGAACATAGTGTGTCTGTGCATTTACCAGTCGCCAGACCCAGATATGCCTAATTTCAGCAAAGTGGCTGTATCATGTATCTTCTGACCTTAGAGTCGTAGAATTATAAGGGACCTCAAATATCATCCAGTCTAATCCCTGGCCAATGGAGGAAATCTACTACTACAGCATGCCTGATATGTACCTATTCAGTTCCCACTTTTAAAAGCTCTAGGACCATGTATTTAAAATGTTTTAAAATGTTTTCGATATTATAAATTGTACTATGTTTAATTATATTTTTAAATTTTGTAGATCACTATTTGTTTTAACTGTACATGTTTTAATTTGTAATAATAATAAAAGACAAAATAAGGTCAGAATATATCTGTGAAGCTACACAGAAAAATAAGCTGCATCAGCATGATTTTTGTCAACATTAGAGGCATGTTCTGAATTCCAAAGTGCTGCTACTGCATTCAAAAGGAGTTAACACCCTGTTTCTGCTGCCTCCCCAAAACTTCAAAAATGAGGAAGTTGCAAAACATCTGGTGATTGTTGGAGCACTTTTGGTTTGATGCATCACAGCTTGTGTGGACCAAGATCAAAGCTGCAAGTACCGGGTTGGATCCAGATTTATGCTGGAATAGCTGCACCGTTGGGAGTGGACATCCCTGCCCCCTTCCTTCCTTCCACCAGCAGCTCCTCCAGGCCTCTGAAAATCCCACACAGAGAGCCAGGAAACCTTGCGGAATTGGGATTTGTGGGGAGGGGGAAAGGAACCTCACAATTGGGGAGAGGGACTTTCCACAAATGGAGCCCTTCCTTTCACAGAAGGCACATCTTGGATACAAACAAGCCTCTTTGCTCTGATCAATGTCATTTGAAACCCAGGAATAATGCATTAAGTGTCTTGTAGCAAGAGACATCCTCTCAAATCTGTTTCATTTCATTGCAATCAAACACTGTAAAATAGAAAATGACTAAATCATGTTTACAGTACACTGTTGTTTGGAGCTGATGAGAAGAAATTGAACTTTGCATTAACTTGCTGTGGAAATTAGTACATAAATTAGACCCCAATCAGATCTTCTTGTGATTGGATGATTAATACAGGCTTCTGAATACAAATGTTTATGTATTGTGTGACTCAACATCTCTGGAATCAACATAATATACCTGAATATCAGGGTTGTAAAAATGTTAATTGCTATAGAGAGTGAAAAGGAGTAAAGATAATCCTTGGAGTGGATGCCAGATTTTCTCTTAGCCCTTGCAACAATTTTCTGATGGTACATTATCAACCATGAAGTTTGAACTCTCAACAACACCCCATTCCAATGCTCTGTGTGGGCTCAAATTGGTACATCAGCCTGTTGTATGCATGGATTTCCCATTGACTTCAAATGCATAGGGGAGCTTTCAACTTTCAATTGAATTCAGCTGGAAACTTTTCTGGGTTTTAGAGCTTATGTTTTCACCAGATCACTTATCCCTGGAATGGATCACTTCATGCAGGTAAACATGTAATAAGGACAACTGGATAATCCCCTTCCAGTATTACTCGGGGACAACACTCAGAAGAAAAGCATTTTGGAAGGGAAGGTGGGGTCCTCCTTTTAGCCCTACCCTCAAAATTCTGCCACTTCTCTGCCTCCCCCCCCCACTATCCATAGGGACAGGGAAATATTTGGGTCTGAGGCAGGAAAACCTTTACATCAGGGCTGGCCATCCCACGAGGCAAGATGAATCCCCCACCTCAGGCAGCAGAACAAGAAGAGTGGCCAATTGCACAATCCTCTCACCCCCACCAGACTTCCAACAGGCACTCCAGAGAGGGCCACCAGCCATAATTCTGCTCTCCCAAGGTGACATTTCCTGCTGTAGGAGCAGGGTCAGCAGGGCTCTCTAGAGCAGCCACCCACCCTCTGTTTCACAACTTGCACCATTGATTCCAATGGGTCTACTAAGCATTTTTAAATCCCAGGGCTACAAGCCTCCATGGTGCATGGCAAATATTCTAACCAGTAGAGGATCGTTTGCAGCCACTGGGGGGAGGGGGGGAAACGCTGCTGTGATCACAAAAGTCTCTTTGTAAATTGGCTGTAGAGCAATTAAACTATTTCTAGCAGGCAAACTATATTAATGGAAAGATCCCTGCTGTCCTCAGATCTTTGCTGAAGTGAAGATGTCTTGCATCACTTCTAGAAGATCACTCAGTTTTATATACACTGATAGACCTCTGGAACTTCTGCTTTCAACAGATTGGGCCAGTAAGGGCTGTGCATCATAGACAGAACAAAGGCAGTGCAATTAGCTTCTTGACTGAACAGAAAACAAACCATTAGAAGCAGTTTAAAGATCTCTGTTGAACATGCACATCTGTTCGTTACCAAAAGTTTGTCTTGCATTCTGAACTTCTTTCACTCTTTGCTCCTATATATGTGTGTGTGTGTGTGTGTGTGTGTGTGTGTGTATTTCAAGATCCCAACTGAAGCACCATTGTGGGTCCTTGTGATTGACACATTGATTCATTCCCAGCAAGGGACCTCTAATTAGCATGACCTTTCAATGGGGTGGGAGTTACGGGATGAGACAAGTGCTCTCAAGAGAGCTATTAATAACTTCTGAGAAGTTACTAACATAAGAGTGGTTCCTTCGGTGTGGTTTTTTTTTATAAAAAAGAAAGAAAGAAAAGTTTAGAAACGAATTGACAAACCACATTAAGAAAAATATATGTAGGAACAAAAGGAAGAAATTAAGAGGAGCTGATATGTTAATTAATCCCCCATAGGGCAAACGTTCCACATTGGATAAATTGTACGTTTTGGATAACAGTTAATCCCCCTAATAAAATGCAAGGATGAAATCCTAAGCCTACATGAACTTAAAAAAATAACAACACAATAAAACAGTAATGCAACTTCATCTGTCTTAAGACAACTTAACATTGTTTTGTACACCATAACAGGTGGTTTTATTTCATCATGTCAGATGGTATTTGTACCACGGGGATTTTAATTTCCTTCACCATCTGGTCCCACCACCACCATTCTGGATTTATAACCAAATTCAGCGATAACAACATTATGTTAATGGGACTTGACACTTACTTTGCTAACTGGGCAGCCAACCTGCTGTGATACCTAAAAGTAGGTGCAGCTTCAGGGCCAACTGTGTGTTAAAGTCACTGCTAAAATATTTGATATCCATGGTGCTTTCAAAAGAAGATGGCATCAAACTTGGAACAAGCCAATTCTTATCTGAGGACAATGCAAAAGATAAGTTTATCCTTACCATATGCCCTAATGATCACAACTGTACTTTTCATTCTCCAAAATGGCACTAATTCTGGAATACATTGAAAATACATCCGTGGTGGTATATGGCAATTAGAGATTACAAAGCAGAAGACTACAGGCTTGATCAGGGCTGGCTCTACCATTAGGCAGAGTGAGGCAGCAGATTTGCAGAGTGGAAGGCGGAAATAAAGAGACAAGACAACTGTATGGAATTAAATAAGGGCCACAATTATTAATGATCTGCAAAAGGGGTAAGGAGGCCTATGTGGGCATCCTTTCTTTGGCCTCCCACAGGCCATTCTCGGGAATGGGCAAAGCATTCACTGACCGCGAGGTGGCACTTGGCTCTTGGCCACCCCGTGATCTTCCCCTTGGGGTACGAAGGCCTTCTGGTGTCACCCATCCCGTGCCGCAGGGCTCCAACAGGATGAGGAGGATTGGCCTCAAAGGTAGACCTTATCCCAGCCCCTGGTTCTGCAGGACTCCCAGGAGTGGGCTTCAGGCACTACCTATCACCTTAATGGTGCCTGTGAATGCACACCAATACCACCCACCCCCTCGAGATGCCCGCTCCTACCGCCAAATTAATGTGACCACTTCCTCGCCAATTAACCTATTTAATACTCCCCATCTGTCTTGCAGTGTGAAGTAGCTGAAAAAACTAGGCGAAGAGCAAAAAATTCCTACTCAGCCTCCTAATGACAACCAGTAAACCCACACTGCCTACAGGGAGGGGAGGGAGGGAGCCGTGCAACGGAGTAAAGGAGCTGGGAAGGAACTGGGCAAGGTCATATATAGCCTCCCCCTTCCCACCCAGCCCAGTGGCACCACCAGGAGGCAGCCAATAGCTAGCCTTCACCTCTTGGCCCCTCCGCTCCTACCCGTGACTAGCCTCCCCCGCCCAAGCAAGCTGGGCGTGGGGACACACATTTCTGGCATCATGAAAAAGCAGCAAATTGTTAGTTATTATTTCATTTTTATTGCCAATGAGGTGAAGAGTTGCTTGTGGGATTTTCTGCCTCAGGTACCAAAATAATTTGGTTGGTCTTGGGTATGATTCTGGATTTTGACTTGTGAGGATGGGGAGGGTATTTCCTACTTTGTCTCTGACAGCAAAATGTCCTGAGCCAGCCCTGGGCTTGAAGGCAAGCTGTTAGCACAAAGAGCCCTATGTTAGGCATTGGCTCTAGCTGAAATAATAATAATAATAATAATAATAATAATAATAATAATTTATTTCTTACCCACCTCTCCGTTTGGATCGAGGCAGGGAACAACAATATCATAAAATACATAAAACTGATTAAAACATCCTAAAAACATCCTAAAAACCTTCTAAAATTCCACTGGATATGCCCGCCGGAAGAGAACAGTCTTTATCCAGTTCAAGAGTTGCAGAAAGACCCTGCATGCATGACCACATGTTATGGACATGTGGCAGATATGGCAAAGAAGGCCGTGATAATATAGCTGGGACAGAGCAGATAGGTCTTCTTGATATCCAGTATTCCCACTGATTTGCTATAATACATTGTGCAGTCTAGGGATGGATGAATCAGTCATTTTCAGAATCTCATTTTTCCAATCTTAAATTCGGTACCTCCTGAACTTTGAAAGAGGTACCAAACTTTGAGAAGCTTTTAAGACGTTTGCATGAAAATTGTATACCTTTTGGGTGCATTTATACGAATGCATGCATTTCTGTATTCCATTTTGCCTAATATTCACACCTTTGCAAGCAATGTTCCTAATACAAAACATGTTTGGATGTTTTCACTAATTTATGCAATTTTTGTGTGCACATTCCCTAATATATGGATGTTTGCATGCATTTTCGATGGGAAAATGTAGTTGCAAAATTTGAAAGAGGGAGAATTTAGAAAGTTAAGTGATTTTCAGTTTGTACATCAGTTCAAAAGTGTGAAGTCAAGTGACTTTGTATTAAAATGCAAACCAAACAAATTTCTCCCCTCATCCCTACACACACATGCCATAGCCTATATTAGGAGATTTCAGGACCATCCTTCCCCTAAACCAGAGTATGAACTGCTCTCCTTTGTTTTTCTTTAGTCACATTTATTATATTATTATATCAGTCCATCAGTCAACCAGCCAGCTCCCTCACACCTACCTATGGGCACCGATTTCACAGTGCAGCATGGACCATCTCTGCCTGACTTCACTTCCTTTGAGCCTCAGCGACAGGACTCCCATTGGGCAAGTCAGGCACCATGGCAAAAGGCATGCCGGGAGTTATAGTTTTCATTTTCTTCAAGGACAAGGAATATCATGTCGGCTTCTTCCTCAGGCTCGAGTAGACCTGACGAAGGGGGGCAAGTTCAGCCTCCCTGCTGGAGCATTTGGTGGGCGATGAGCCCTCAGCTGCTTCCCGGAGCCTACAAGAGCCCTAAGCAGAAAGTGGTCAAGCAGGCCATGGAGAGCTAAATGAGTCTGTGAAGTCAGGTATGGGCAAATCAACTATATACACTGAAGCAGAGATGGAAGTATCAATATAAAGTTTTGCAATCCATTGACAACTAAGAACTTTCCATCCACTAGGTGTTACACTCTTAAATGGCTTGGAATAACCATTATTATCAGCTGCCAGTTAAGGATCTCAAGTGGATGGTTTTGGTTTGAAATGATTCGGCATATGCACTGTACGTGTCATTAAAAACAACAACTCACAAAATAGGACCCATCTTACATCTTAAGAAGGCACTACGAAATGGCAATGACATTTCAGCATAAAGGTGTCATTTCCCTTCCTGGCCAGCTCTTTGAATCTCTGTGTATGATGTTATGACGGATTTCACACACCGTGTTACACAGCTTGGTAAATTGAGTAGATGCAAATCCACTTTACTAAATGTCGCAGGGGAAGAAAAGGTCAAAGTTGGCAGGAGAAGTCAAGAAGCAAAATCGCACTCATGAGGATTTTTATAAAGGCATTTGTTTCTGAATGTCTAAAACCATGTTGTTCCACAAAAAGTGTTCAATTATCCTGTTCGCAGTGAGAATGGCGGGGGAGGGGGAACAATTCAACAGAAACTAAAACAACTGTACCCCTCCGCTGGTTTAAATGTATTTTCTCACACGTATAATTTCTTGGCAGTCCAAATCAAGCTGGCTAGTGGAACAAGCGTTGAATGTTCCCCACCATTTCCTGCCCATTACAGGATCTCTTGGGCTTCCCTTGACAGGTCTTCTGATTGGTAATCAGTTATACAAGAGGTCAACTTCCCAGTCCTGGGCATTCAGTTGTCCATCAGGATTGGAAAGCCAGAATCAAAAGTGATGTAGCCTGACACTGTGGCCAGGATTAACAGTTAAAATGTTTTAAAGTGTTTTAATGACAGCTGTTTTATGGTTTTTGAATTTTGTATATCGTCTTTTTAATGCTCAATCTTTTTAATTTTTGTAAACCACCCAGACAGCTTCGGCTATGGGGTGGTATATAAGTGTAATTAATAATAATAACAATAATTATAATAATAATAATAATAATACAAAGGAAAGATTCTAAAGATGTAAGAATTACTGCACCTTAAAAAAACTGAATAAAACTGAATAAAGTCAGGATAATAATCAGTAAAATAACAATAAGAATATTGAAAAAAGTGTTTCTGAGAGAGGATTGTTATCAAAATTAGCCTTGTCCTGAAATCTGTCCTTCAATTTCCTGGACAGTTGTTCTGTTTTTCTGCCCCATTCTCAGGGCAGTTTGTGTGTGTGTGTGTGTTCTGAGCTTGCCTTATCATTGTGAGGTGGCCAACTGGGCCAGTCATGTTATCTTTTCTGTTACACTTCACTCTATTACACTACAGCCTCCCTGGCTGCCCAGTGCAGGATCTACACTACTGCTTTAAAATGGTTTATAGCAGTTTTGACAACCATTGGGGGGCCATGACACACTCCATATACAGTTTTCAAAATGTTTTCAAAGTGTTTTATCCTGCTTGGTGTAGATCTGGCCCTGCAGGCTTCCAGATCATAAAATCCCTATGAGGGAGGAATTGCCTGATGTTGCCTCTTGATGTCTTCCCCTGGGCTTTAATTGAAGGGAAGTCAGGGAGGCTTCAGACTGCTGGAGAAATGATCATTCATATATACCCCATGGCCACTTAGAAAAGAAGGCAAGCACCCCTCTTTAAAGGAATTTCCTTCTCTTTTGATTAAAAACAAACAAACAATGTATTTTCTATCAATTTGAATGAGAATGGTTAATAAAAGTGTGGAAGAGGTTTGTTTTTTTGTCACAGCACTAGAAATGTGGAAGTAATAGTAGTTGATGCCTTATAAACTTGAATAAACACTTTGAAAATGAATTTGAAACCAGTATTTGTTATGTGTCCTGGGCCTGAACAGTTGTCAATACCATTATAAACCATTATAAAGCAGTGATGTAGACCTGCCCTGGTGAAACTGTTAGGAGGCAAGGTGTTTGGGGAAGCTGTTTTTGTGAACAAAATGCTGGACTAGATGGACCTTTGGTCTGATCCAGCAGGACTCTTCTCATGTTCTGAGTTGCAAATATGGGAAAAGAGACAGGCTACATCTAAGTGAATGGTGCACTTTGCTTTGAAATTGAATAGAATTGTGTGATTGATATGAGTGGTGCAAGGTAAAACCAGTATAAATATAAGTGAGAAAGACTGGAAGCATTTAAGCTTCAGGGGGGGAAGTCAAAACAGCGTACTATACTCAGAAATGCTTTCACCCTTTTATAAATAGTGGATTGAATCTAGACTTTGGCTCAATTCGGACAACACGCTGAGCCTCGGTTGTTGAGTTACCTACTGACGGTTGTTGAAAAAGGTGGTGATCTACAGATCTGCTGCAAGGAATCGGCTACCACCCTGGTTGCAGATTGCCTACTCGGCTCTGACTGACAGCTTGGCCGCCATTTTCCCCGCCTACCAAACCCTGTTAGTCCTCCAGCAGGTATCCCAGAAGGCACTGCGGCTGACAACCATGGGCGGCGCCATTGAAGCCGATACAGGACACGCCTCCCAAACCCCATTGGCTGCCTCAGTCAGTGGGCGGAACTCAGCAGCCTCGGGCAAAGAGGCAGCCAGGAGGAACGGCAGCACCAATACAACAGTTGCACCCCACGCCCAGCGCTGCAATTCCAACATTGGCACCCATGCCCCAGCCCCCAACCCCCCCACCTCCCTCCTAGAGCATCTTCCGCACATAGGAAAGAAGGCGAGAGTGGGGTGGTGTAGAAAACTTTATTCAGCAGGGAGACCAGACATGGACAATAAGACACATGGGCACCACTATGCCAGGGCAGAACCTACGGAAAGGACAGTTGCCCCTGGGAAGGGAGGAGGAGGCTGGAAGGCACAGTGGTGAGGAGGGGACAGCCGAGGCCACACCCCCAGGGAGCCAAGCACAGAATGTGCCAAGGGGATGAGGTGGAGAGAGGCGGCATGCCAGGGAGAGATGCCAGTCCACAGATGGGACTCCACAGCCAACACTCACAGGGGGTGGGGGTAGCGCAGCCAGATCCAGGCACGGATGCATTCACGCACCCGGGACGCCTATGCACGGGCGCGACGCTCCCCAACGGAATTCTCGGGGCCCGGCAAAGGCTCGCTGTCCAGACGTGTTGGGCGGATGAGGGGGGGCTCTCTGGTCGCCGCTTCCCCTGCCCTCGTCCTTCTGGGTGATGCAAGGGTGGAGGTGACAGTGCAGTGGGGGGTCTACTTTGGATGGGGTGTTGTTCCCCTCTTGGTGTGGGGGGGCTGCCCCCTGCTCCAGGGCGCCTAGGGTTGTTGCTTATTCCGTCTCCCCCTCCCCCCTTTGCCGTAGTGCCTTCTGGTGCGTTTCCCTGTCAGTTTGGGTAGCTGACTGAGCACCCTGCGTGAGTGCTTGCAGGAGCTGGCCTCTTGTTGAGCTCCGTGCCAGCTGCCTGGGGGAGGCGGGCTTCGCTGCTATGGCGGCAAAGCCGGGTCTCTGTTGTGAGCATGCTTGAGCGGCCGCCCGCTTTCTGCCTCTCTTGCCACTCCGCTCTCTGATTTTCCTTGCTCAACAACTCACGGTTGTTACTTCAACAATGCCCCAATTCAGACAACACGTTTGTCAGTTGTAAAATCCCCCAACAACTCACAAATGAGTTGTTCATTTCAGTTGTTACTTTAACAACTGTGGGTTGTTGCTCTGTTGTGTGGCTGAATTCAGACAACGCGGTTAACAACTCAACGGGTTGTTGCTTCAACAACCCACAGTTGTTAAACGTGTTGTCTGAATTGAGTCTTAGTCATGCTTAGAACAGACCCATTGAAATCAATGGGACTTAAATTACTCATGGCTAACTTTCTCCATTTATTTCAATGTGTCTACTCTAAATATGACTAAATCTGGATCCAATCCATTCATGAGTAACTTAAGATTCATTGAAGAGCATTTTTAAATCTCAATCTTCCTTTAGATCCTTGAATATTTCTATTAACTTTTTTTTAAAAAATGTTATTCCGAAAATACGGAAGGAAATTTCCTTTTTTGTATGATAGTAACAGCAAGAATATTTGCAAAATACTGGATATTATTGATTCTGTTAATATGAATTGAGGAAATTCAATGTATTTAAGTATACTCATTGACAATCTGATTTATTCAATATTTAATAAAACAGAATGAAATGAATGTTGAAATGTAATGGATTTTAAAAGGATCGATGTATTTGGAAATACTATAAAACTTTTATTTTGCAATGTGTATTTTTTAATTGTTTTATCTTGTAATCTGCCTTGAGAGGGTTTGTATCCTAAAAAGCTATCTAATAAGAAGAGTAGTAATAATAATAATAATAATAATAATAATAATAGTAATGGTGGTCCTTGCTTCAAATATTCAAATATGTATTATGTTGGTAGTTCAGGGACAAACAATTATTGTGATTTCATTTGAGCTCCTTATGGCACCAGCACACATCAGCTTAAAGTAATAGGAGAAATGAAAAGATGTGTGTTTGTGTGTGTGTGTGTGTGTGTGTATAATGAGAAGTTTGAGCATATTTCTACTTAAGCATGAAATAGCAGGGTCTCCCCTGACACCTCTCCATATAAGTACCTGTTCAGATTGGAATCACTGAAGACATCTTGAGCCATTTCTCATTTACAATGAAACCAATTCAAGTCTCATATTAAAGTACCTCATTTGAGCACCAAGGAATTGGAGATAGTTAAAACCTTAGCTCCATTTTATTTAATTTAAATTCTTGTACCCCTGTACCACTTAAAGATGGAAATGAAGTCTACCCATGCTTGGTTATTGAATGCACTTACTCAAATGAGAAATGAAGCTAATTAAGGAGTCATGGCTGAACAAAAGGTTGGGATTTCAGCCGGAACCACGATTCATATAGATTAGAACAGATGTAGATATAGATGATGGGTTGTAGGCACATTTGGCAATTTGACAAACTGTCCTGGGCATCATCAGAAATGGTTACCATGGGAGGCATCGCGAAGGACAAGGAACCTGCCCAAAAGACAGTTCAAGGCAGGTCGCGCTGAATTGCAACAACTTCATGAAGGGGGAGCACACCAGCCGCAGACTTTGGGATTGTAGCGAGAGAGTCGAAAAAAGTGTCTAAAGCAGCCAGTGACATGCCTGAATAACTGAGGGGGTCGACCCAAAATCACAAAGGGATCATCTGTGCATCATGTGGCCTCGTAGCGATGGCTTCGATATTATCCTGGAATAAACAGATGGTGTAGAATGGCCTCCCTGTCTCATAATACTAGATCCCCAGGTCATCCAAAGAGGCTGATTGGTGGGAGAATCAGGAAGAACCTCTTCACACAGCACATAGTTACACTATGGAATTTTCTACCCCAAGATGTAGATGGCTACCAATTTGGATGACTCTAAAAGGGCATTAGATAAATTGCTGAAGGAGAAGGCCATCAATGGCTACTAGTCCTGATGGCTATATGCTATCTTCTGTATCAGAGACAGTATGCCTATGTCCAACAGTTGCTGGGAAACATGGGTGATAGGGTGCTGTTGTATGCCTGTCCTCTTTGTGGATTTCCTGTTGGGAGCTGGTTGAAGAGAATGTCGGGCTAGATGGACCCTTGGTCTAATCCAGCATGGCTCTTCTTGATGTTCTTCTTTTACATCAATCCCAGCTGCCAGCAAGAAAATGTGGTGTATGTTTTATTAAAGGTTGAAGAGGTAGTGCAACTTGTTGGGTGCCAAGAAGGTATCCAGGAGGCACATCGGAGCGCATGGGCACCATACTGCCTACCCCTGGATTAGAAAATCCAAGGCCATCTCATGCAAGTAGAGGAAAAGATGGTATTACTTCTTACGAAACCAATGTCTAATTTTGTTCTTGTTGTCCCAATGGACTCTACTGGCAGATTAAATCCCCCGTCCCCATGTCTTGCTCATCATATCTGATTTGATCCTGGTGGATCAAATCCCCCATCCCCCTGCACCCTGCCCACCATATCTGATCTAGGGTGCCTCTACAAGAATGATTTAAAGCTCTTTCAAGGTGCATTACAGATTTCACCTCTACAAGAGCGGAGTGCAAATCGGGGGTTGAGGTGCTTTTTACCTCTGATTATTCGCATTATCGAATGTGCATTAAATAGCAACTTAAAATTTACCACGGGGGTTAAAGCTCCTTATGGCCATGTAAACATGTAAAATAAACAACTTTAAAGCGCGTTTCATACAGCTCGTAATGCGCTTCACCGCCTCTCATGAATAGTATTAGGAGTAAATGTGCTTATCCATATATGTGCATAATTGGGCGACCGGGCATCAAAGCAAAATCTTGTAGAGGGGACCCTAGATATGGTCAGATGAGGGATTTTCTAGAACAGATTTAGAGTGCATGCAAACTCCCCTTGCATGAATGGACATTGGCTCACGTAATGTTAAATTAAGCTCTACAGACGTACTTACCTGTCATCATCTTGTTATACACCAGTTTAGCAGTTGTAACGAGGTTGTTGTTTTCTTGCATGACCAGGCCTGTGTCTTATGCAGATACTGCTGCATGTGTTCCTTCACTCACCTTTAGCATTATGTGGTGTTTGGCTGTCATCCCCACTAGACAGAAATAGGGATGCATGATAATTTCAATTGTTCTCACAAAACATTCAAGCATGCCCTGTTCAGATCTCCGAATGTGAGCACACACCTGCAAATTGTCGAACAATATTCACAGATTGTCAAATTGCTCGCATTGATCTCATTACCGAATCCCAGTTCAATTCATGCAAAGTTCCTAATACGCACAGGTTTTCTTAGTAGAGTAAATTTGCACAAATTAAGATATTTAAGCAAATTTGGGAAGAGTGGTTCAAATCTCCCATTTGATCGCTCCTCGACTTGCACAGTTTTCCCATTCACACAAAGTGAGCAGTGATTACAGCCCCCGGGGCAGATATTTTATTTTATTTATTGCATTATTGCATTCACATCCTGCTTTTTTTTCCCTCCAAGGAACCCAAGGCGATGTGCATAATCCTCCTCCTTTCCACTTTATCCTCACAACAACAACCCTGTGAGGTAGGTTGGACAGAGAGTCTGTGCCCGGCCCAAAGTCACCCAATGGGTTTCCATGGCCAAGCGGGGACTAGAACCCAGATCTCCCGACTCTCAGTCCAGCACTTTAACCACTACACCACACTGTTGAACCCGGCCAACCTCCCTGGAAAGAAAAAGGCAACTTTGACAATTTTCTTCTCCATTATGTTTTTGTGGTGGCTGCATCCCCCCCACCAATGCCATCAAAGGACGCTCGGTATGGGGCATTGTGGCAGATGCAAAATGGGGCCCAGGCTGCCAATATAGTTGATGCCGTTGCCACATACAGCGGCACTGGGGTGGGGTAAACCATTGGGGAAATGAATGAATGAAAGAAAGAAATGAATGAATGAATGAATGCTACAACCATTGCCAATGGTTAGTCCTGAGAGAAATTGTTGGAGAATTTCTTTCCCCACCCCCTGCCCTGGATAAATTTGGTGAAATTCCCCACCCCATTTTCTCAGGTCAGAAATAGGGTGGAGAATTTCAAGAGGCCATTTGTCTGATATAAGCATACAGAAAAGTCAGAAGCTGGGGGAGCAGGGGTCTGAAGTTGTCCATCAACAGCTAGCACCTGAAGAAAAAGCTAAGCAGGCAAATACACTGGTCACCTTTGTTTTCCCCGCTACCATGAGATACATTTCTATTGAAGTTATAGTAATTATTCCTACACTGGCATCCAGAAATATACATTCACATATGCCAGATTAATGGCATATGTGAATGTATGTTGGCCTCTCTATGGAAGAGAGGCCAACCTAGTCATGACCAGGATGGAAATCCCCACAAACCCGCACACCCTAGCTAGGAGCCTTATGGAAAAGTTTCCCTTGTCACCATTTGGAATGTCTTTTCCTAAGTGTGGCGGATGGGGCTGGGGGAGAAGATATCCATTCCAATCGCAGCTGGATAACGGATAACTTGCCTCTCCAACTCTGCTATGATCAAATCCTCTCCCATGCATGTGATGCATTTAACAAACATCAAAGATGTAGCTGCATGCTGTGCATTTTGCATACCAGGAAGTTTTATTTTTATTTTATTGATTATTGCATTTATATTCCACCCTTTTTTCTAGGGATGTGCACTGACCCCCCGGATCGGATCGGATAGCGGATCGGAATCGGACCTGGGGGGTCGGATCGGATCGGGTCAGATCGGATAGTGTGTCGGATCGGATCGGATCCGATTCCGATCCGCGGATCGGATTTTCCGATCCGGATCGGACGCCATTTTGAATGCTTTTTCCTATAGCAAATTATTGTTTTACAAAAACGCCTATAACTTTTTCATTTTTAAAGATAGAAGGATGAAACTTGGGCACATTGTACACTGGTTAGGGATAGGTATCTGTGAGAAATTTCAGAAAGATTGGTGCATACAGTTTGTGGCAATTAATTTTTTAATAAATAACATGGAATGCCTATAACTCGGTCATTTTTAAAGTTACACAAATGAAACTTTGCCACATTGTAGGAGGTACCTTGGGACCCACGTGTGTGAAATCCCAGAACCGTGGGTGCTTGCCTGGTGTGGCAATGAATTTTTGAAAAATGGGTAGTAGTGGGGTAAATGCAGTTATGCCTCCCATGTTTTTATTTTTAAAGATACAAACAGGACACTTCGGCACATTACAGGGAACACTTCCCTTGATATGTGTGTAAAATTTCAGACAGCTAGCTCCAGGCATGTGTTGGCAATGAATTGTTGAAAATTGGGTAGCAGTGGGGTAAAATACAGTTTTGCCTCCCATTTTTTTATTTTCAAAGATACAAACGGGAAACTTTGGCACATTGCAGGGAACACTTCACTTCCAATGTGTGTGAAATTTCCGGAAGCTAGGTGCAACATTTTAGTGGGAAACGAACGTTTATTCATGGCATTTCACATGGGATTTATGGGTTGGTTTGAAGAGCTACCAAGCTCTAACTCGCTCACTTGGCACAGGACCTATGCCCGCTCAAACGCTGAAAATTTCACAAACTTTGGTGCAATACTTTAGTGGGAAAATAAAGGTTTATTCATGGCATTTCACATGGGATTTATGGGTTGGTTTTAAGAGCTACAAAGCTCTAACTCGCTCACATGGCACAGGACCTATGCCCGCTCAAACGCTGAAAATTTCACAAACTTTGGTGCAATGCTTTAGTGGGAAAATAAAGGTTTATTCATGGCATTTCACATGGGATTTATGGGTTGGTTTTAAGAGCTACAAAGCTCTAACTCGCTCACATGGCACAGGACCTATGCCCGCTCAAACGCTGAAAATTTCACAAACTTTGGTGCAATGCTTTAGTGGGAAAACAAAGGTTTATTCATGGCATTTCACATGGGATTTATGGGTTGGTTTTAAGAGCTACAAAGCTCTAACTCGCTCACATGGCACAGGACCTATGCCCGCTCAAACGCTGAAAATTTCACAAACTTTGGTGCAATGCTTTAGTGGGAAAACAAAGGTTTATTCATGGCATTTCACATGGGATTTATGGGTTGGTTTTAAGAGCTACAAAGCTCTAACTCGCTCACATGGCACAGGACTTATGCCCGCTCAAACGCTGAAAATTTCACAAACTTTGGTGCAATGCTTTAGTGGGAAAACAAAGGTTTATTCATGGCATTTCACATGGGATTTATGGGTTGGTTTTAAGAGCTACAAAGCTCTAACTCGCTCACATGGCACAGGACCTATGCCCGCTCAAACGCTGAAAATTTCACAAACTTTGGTGCAATGCTTTAGTGGGAAAACAAAGGTTAAACTTTATTATTTTAAACCTTCAGGAAGGGGACATTGCCTGCCTGGTGTGGATTGGTAATGAGGGAAGAAAGTTTCACTTATTCATTTGTAAAATGTAAAGTGATTGTAAATTGCTTTAGGGACCCATACATTTACATGACAAGACAGGTGTTGGTTGCAGGAATGCTACCAAATGCACTAGTAGCTAATCCCAGGTAATAGCTATTCAGATCCTAGCTAATAGCTATTATTCAGATCCTAGCCTGGGAAGGGATCTTGCAGGATAAGTGATTGTTCTTTTCTTGTGTAGTATGTAATTCTAAACCAGAAGGCTGCTTTGATGTAGAGCCAATCCACATGGTCTCTTGCAGCACCTAGTATTATTTATTTCTCCTTCCACAGCAGAATCTGGAAGGCGGGCAGGCAGGCTGGCATTTAATGGGCAAAGTCCAAACAGCGGCGTTGGGGACTGGGTGACATTCCCCGTGAGGGCGAATGCCAAGTCCCATGGCTTGTGCGAGGAAGGCGGCTGGCCCTCCTCACAGGAAGGATCTGGAAGGCGGCAGGCGGCATCAGCAGCGGGCAGGCAGGCTGGCATTTAATGGGCAAAGTCCAACAGCGGCGTTGGGGACTGGGTGACATTCTCCTTGAGGGCGAATGCCAAGTCCCATGGCTTGTGCAAGGAGGGCGGCTTGCTCTCTTTGCAGGAAGGATCTGGAAGGCGGCAGGCGGCATCAGCAGCGGGCAGGCAGGCTGGCATTTAATGGGCAAAGTCCAACAGCGGCGTTGGGGACTGGGTGACATTCTCCTTGAGGGCGAATGCCAAGTCCCATGGCTTGTGCAAGGAGGGCGGCTTGCTCTCTTTGCAGGAAGGATCTGGAAGGCGGCAGGCGGCATCAGCAGCGGGCAGGCAGGCTGGCATCCAGGGCAAAGTCCAACAGCGGCGTTGGGGACTGGGTGACATTCTCCTTGAGGGCGAATGCCAAGTCCCATGGCTTGTGCGAGGAAGGCGGCTGGCCCTCCTCACAGGAAGGATCTGGAAGGCGGCAGCCGGCATCAGCAGCGGGCAGGCAGGCTGGCATCCAGGGCAAAGTCCAACAGCGGCGTTGGGGACTGGGTGACATTCTCCTTCAGGGCGAATGCCAAGTCCCATGGCTTGTGCAAGGAAGGCGGCTGGCCCTCCTCACAGGAAGGATCTGGAAGGCGGCAGGCGGCATCAGCAGCGGGCAGGCAGGCTGGCATCCAGGGCAAAGTCCAACAGCGGCGTTGGGGACTGGGTGACATTCTCCTTGAGGGCGAATGCCAAGTCCCATGGCTTGTGCGAGGAAGGCGGCTGGCCCTCCTCACAGGAAGGATCTGGAAGGCGGCAGGCGGCATCAGCAGCGGGCAGGCAGGCTGGCATCCAGGGCAAAGTCCAACAGCGGCGTTGGGGACTGGGTGACATTCTCCTTGAGGGCGAATGCCAAGTCCCATGGCTTGTGCGAGGAGGGCGGCTTGCTCTCTTTGCAGGAAGGATCTGGAAGGCGGCAGGCGGCATCAGCAGCGGGCGGGCAGGTTGGCATTTAATGGGCAAAGTCTCTCCTTTCCCGGGCACTGTGGCAGTGAGAGTTCCATAGGCTGCAAAAGAAGAAGGGGGGGAAAAAAGAATGAATATTAGTTGACCACTTCAACACAACTAGCTCCCTTCCACCCAGGATTGCCCTTCCTGAGTGCCCACGCCCCAGCAGACACACGGGGCTACCTGCTTGCTTACTCGTGGGTAAGCTCTCTGACAGGCTCTTACCAGAGTCGTGCGGGCGACGTGAATCGATGGGCCACCTCCATGTGGCCGTGGCTGGGGCAGATGGGCAGTCTGGATTCACGGGTGCGCTTTGCGCAGTGGCGAAGAGTTCCATAGGCTGCAAAAGAAGGAGGGGGGGGGGGAAAGAATGAATATTAGTTGACCACTTTAACACAACTAGCTCCCTTCCACCCAGGATTGCCCTTCCTGAGTGCCCACGCCAAAGCAGGCACACGGGGCTGCCTGCTCACTCGGAAGTTAGCAGGCAGACAGCCAACCTTCAGTTAGGTGGAAGGTGCCCCCCCCCATTCACAGAACACTTACCATAGTCCTGAGGGCGTTGAGGACTCGGTGAGATTCTCCTGGAGGACCCCTAGTCCCATGGCTTGTGCAAGGAAGGCGGCTGGCCCGCCTCGCAGGAACGATCTGGAAGGCGGCAGGTGGCATCAGCAGCGGGCAGGCAGGCTGGCATGTAATGGGCAAAGTCTCTCCTTTCCCGGGCACTGTGGCAGTGAGAGTGCCATAGGCTGCAAAAGAAGGAGGGGGGGGGAAGAATGAATATTAGTTGACCACTTCAACACAACTAGCTCCCTTCCACCCAGGATTGCCCTTCCTGAGTGCCCACGCCAAAGCAGGCACACGGGGCTGCCTGCTCACTCGGAAGTTAGCAGGCAGACAGCCAACCTTCAGTTAGGTGGAAGGTGCCCACCCCATTCACAGAACACTTACCATAGTCCTGAGGGCGTTGAGGACTCGGTGAGATTCTCCTGGAGGACCCCTAGTCCCATGGCTTGTGCAAGGAAGGCGGCTGGCCCGCCTCGCAGGAACGATCTGGAAGGCGGCAGGTGGCATCAGCAGCGGGCAGGCAGGCTGGCATGTAATGGGCAAAGTCTCTCCTTTCCCGGGCACTGTGGCAGTGAGAGTGCCATAGGCTGCAAAAGAAGGAGGGGGGGGGGAAAGAATGAATATTAGTTGACCACTTTAACACAACTAGCTCCCTTCCACCCAGGATTGCCCTTCCTGAGTGCCCACGCCAAAGCAGGCACACGGGGCTGCCTGCTCACTCGGAAGTTAGCAGGCAGACAGCCAACCTTCAGTTAGGTGGAAGGTGCCCACCCCATTCACAGAACACTTACCATAGTCCTGAGGGCGTTGAGGACTCGGTGAGATTCTCCTGGAGGACCCCTAGTCCCATGGCTTGTGCAAGGAAGGCGGCTGGCCCGCCTCGCAGGAACGATCTGGAAGGCGGCAGGTGGCATCAGCAGCGGGCAGGCAGGCTGGCATGTAATGGGCAAAGTCTCTCCTTTCCCGGGCACTGTGGCAGTGAGAGTGCCATAGGCTGCAAAAGAAGGAGGGGGGGGGGGAAAAGAATGAATATTAGTTGACCACTTCAACACAACTAGCTCCCTTCCACCCAGGATTGCCCTTCCTGAGTGCCCACGCCAAAGCAGGCACACGGGGCTGCCTGCTCACTCGGAAGTTAGCAGGCAGACAGCCAACCTTCAGTTAGGTGGAAGGTGCCCCCCCCCCATTCACAGAACACTTACCATAGTCCTGAGGGCGTTGAGGACTCGGTGAGATTCTCCTGGAGGACCCCTAGTCCCATGGCTTGTGCAAGGAAGGCGGCTGGCCCGCCTCGCAGGAACGATCTGGAAGGCGGCAGGTGGCATCAGCAGCGGGCAGGCAGGCTGGCATGTAATGGGCAAAGTCTCTCCTTTCCCGGGCACTGTGGCAGTGAGAGTGCCATAGGCTGCAAAAGAAGGAGGGGGGGGGGAAAGAATGAATATTAGTTGACCACTTCAACACAACTAGCTCCCTTCCACCCAGGATTGCCCTTCCTGAGTGCCCACGCCAAAGCAGGCACACGGGGCTGCCTGCTCACTCGGAAGTTAGCAGGCAGACAGCCAACCTTCAGTTAGGTGGAAGGTGCCCACCCCATTCACAGAACACTTACCATAGTCCTGAGGGCGTTGAGGACTCGGTGAGATTCTCCTGGAGGACCCCTAGTCCCATGGCTTGTGCAAGGAAGGCGGCTGGCCCGCCTCGCAGGAACGATCTGGAAGGCGGCAGGTGGCATCAGCAGCGGGCAGGCAGGCTGGCATGTAATGGGCAAAGTCTCTCCTTTCCCGGGCACTGTGGCAGTGAGAGTGCCATAGGCTGCAAAAGAAGGAGGGGGGGGGGAAAAGAATGAATATTAGTTGACCACTTCAACACAACTAGCTCCCTTCCACCCAGGATTGCCCTTCCTGAGTGCCCACGCCAAAGCAGGCACACGGGGCTGCCTGCTCACTCGGAAGTTAGCAGGCAGACAGCCAACCTTCAGTTAGGTGGAAGGTGCCCACCCCATTCACAGAACACTTACCATAGTCCTGAGGGCGTTGAGGACTCGGTGAGATTCTCCTGGAGGACCCCTAGTCCCATGGCTTGTGCAAGGAAGGCGGCTGGCCCGCCTCGCAGGAACGATCTGGAAGGCGGCAGGTGGCATCAGCAGCGGGCAGGCAGGCTGGCATGTAATGGGCAAAGTCTCTCCTTTCCCGGGCACTGTGGCAGTGAGAGTGCCATAGGCTGCAAAAGAAGGAGGGGGGGGGGGAAGAATGAATATTAGTTGACCACTTTAACACAACTAGCTCCCTTCCACCCAGGATTGCCCTTCCTGAGTGCCCACGCCAAAGCAGGCACACGGGGCTGCCTGCTCACTCGGAAGTTAGCAGGCAGACAGCCAACCTTCAGTTAGGTGGAAGGTGCCCCCCCCATTCACAGAACACTTACCATAGTCCTGAGGGCGTTGAGGACTCGGTGAGATTCTCCTGGAGGACCCCTAGTCCCATGGCTTGTGCAAGGAAGGCGGCTGGCCCGCCTCGCAGGAACGATCTGGAAGGCGGCAGGTGGCATCAGCAGCGGGCAGGCAGGCTGGCATGTAATGGGCAAAGTCTCTCCTTTCCCGGGCACTGTGGCAGTGAGAGTGCCATAGGCTGCAAAAGAAGGAGGGGGGGGGAAGAATGAATATTAGTTGACCACTTTAACACAACTAGCTCCCTTCCACCCAGGATTGCCCTTCCTGAGTGCCCACGCCAAAGCAGGCACACGGGGCTGCCTGCTCACTCGGAAGTTAGCAGGCAGACAGCCAACCTTCAGTTAGGTGGAAGGTGCCCCCCCCATTCACAGAACACTTACCATAGTCCTGAGGGCGTTGAGGACTCGGTGAGATTCTCCTGGAGGACCCCTAGTCCCATGGCTTGTGCAAGGAAGGCGGCTGGCCCGCCTCGCAGGAACGATCTGGAAGGCGGCAGGTGGCATCAGCAGCGGGCAGGCAGGCTGGCATGTGATGGGCAAAGTCTCTCCTTTCCCGGGCACTGTGGCAGTGAGAGTGCCATAGGCTGCAAAAGAAGAGGAGGGGGAAAATGAATATTACATGAATACTTTTATACTGCAAAAGAAGAAAGGAAAATAAATAAAGGTTTGTATTAAATTAATACATGCAAGTCCTAGTAGTCTCCCACCGGCACACTTCTCTTGTTTGTGATGCAATCCTCCTTCTCCTGCTGCACCCCTCCCTTTCTAAATCACTCTTCTGAGCCCATTGTTAGGGATTGGCTATCCTTTTGTGTCTGGCAGGACACAGCTTACCGGAGCATTAGAGAATCACCATTTCTTTTGTCCTGGGGTTATTCATTCACTCCTAATAGCACCCTACGTTAGGCTGACCAGATCAAATCCAGGTCAGGGTTCCTAACTTCAGCAGTTGTAGAGAAAAGGGAATTTCTGCCAGTGTCATTTGTATGGAATTAGTTCCTGCTGAGATTCCCTCTTCATCACAACAGTTAAAGGTGCAGGGGCCCTGCCTTCTTTTCTATAAGCCCACTCTGCCTGCACTCTTACCTGAGTCGTGCGGGCGACGTGAATCGATGGGCCACCTCCATGCGGCCGTGGCTGGGGCAGATGGGCAGTCTGGAATCACGGGTGCGCTTTGCGCAGTGGCGAAGAGTTCCATAGGCTGCAAAAGAAGGAGGGGGGGAAAAAAGAATGAATATTAGTTGACCACTTCAACACAAATAGCTCCCTCCCACCCAGGATTGGCCGTTCCGGAGTGCCCACGCCAAAGTAGGCACACGGGCCTGCCTGCTTACTCGGAAGTTAGCAGGCAGACAGCCACCCTTTAGTTAGGTGGAAGGTGCCCCCCCATTCACAGAACACTTACCATAGTCCTCCTGAGGGCGTTGTTGATAAGATGCCACTTCCAGGCGGGCAGTGACGGGCAGGTGGGCAGTCTGCATTACCGTCTCTCCTGGGCACTGTGGCAAAGAGTTCCATAGGCTGCAAAAGAAGAAGGGGGGGGGGAAGAATATGAGAAAAATGATACTTTTCCACCACTGGCTCCCTCCCACCCAAGACTGGCATGTGCCCGGTCCTGAGTGCCCACGCCCCAGCAGGCACACGGGGCTGCCTGCTTGCTTACTCGTGGGTAAGCTCTCTGACAGGCTCTTACCTGAGTCGTGCGGGCGACGTGAATCGATGGGCCACCTCCATGTGGCCGTGGCTGGGGCAGATGGGCAGTCTGGAATCACGGGTGCGCTTTGCGCAGTGGCGAAGAGTTCCATAGGCTGCAAAAGAAGAAGGGGGGGGGAAGAATATGAGAAAAATGATACTTTTCCACCATTGGCTCCCTCTCACCCAGGACTGGCATCTGCCCGGTCCTGAGTGCCCACGCCCCAGTAGGCACACGGGGCTGCCTGCTTGCTTACTCGGAAGTAAGATCTCAGACTGCCCCACTTCTGGACACTCTCAGGTGTCCCTGCGTTGACTGCACACACTTACCTTATTCGTGCGGCCGCTGTGGATCGGAGGACTCCAGTGGCACATAGGCTCCTCCAGGCAAAGTCACATTGGCATAGGCTCCTCCAGGCAAAGTCACATTGGCATAGGCTCCTCCAGGCAAAGTCACATTGGCATAGGCTCCTCCAGGCAAAGTCACAGTGGCACATAGGCTCCTCCAGGCAAAGTCACAGTGGCACATAGGCTCCTCCAGGCAAAGTCACAGTGGCACATAGGCTCCTCCAGGCAAAGTCACATTGGCATAGGCTCCTCCAGGCAAAGTCACAGTGGCACATAGGCTCCTCCAGGCAAAGTCACAGTGGCACATAGGCTCCTCCAGGCAAAGTCACATTGGCATAGGCTCCTCCAGGCAAAGTCACATTGGCATAGGCTCCTCCAGGCAAAGTCACATTGGCATAGGCTCCTCCAGGCAAAGTCACAGTGGCACATAGGCTCCTCCAGGCAAAGTCACAGTGGCACATAGGCTCCTCCAGGCAAAGTCACATTGGCATAGGCTCCTCCAGGCAAAGTCACAGTGGCACATAGGCTCCTCCAGGCAAAGTCACAGTGGCACATAGGCTCCTCCAGGCAAAGTCACATTGGCATAGGCTCCTCCAGGCAAAGTCACATTGGCATAGGCTCCTCCAGGCAAAGTCACAGTGGCACATAGGCTCCTCCAGGCAAAGTCACAGTGGCACATAGGCTCCTCCAGGCAAAGTCACATTGGCATAGGCTCCTCCAGGCAAAGTCACATTGGCATAGGCTCCTCCAGGCAAAGTCACATTGGCATAGGCTCCTCCAGGCAAAGTCACATTGGCATAGGCTCCTCCAGGCAAAGTCACAGTGGCATAGGCTCCTCCAGGCAAAGTCACAGTGGCATAGGCTCCTCCAGGCAAAGTCACAGTGGCACATAGGCTCCTCCAGGCAAAGTCACATTCGCATAGGCTCCTCCAGGCAAAGTCACAGTGGCACATAGGCTCCTCCAGGCAAAGTCACAGTGGCACATAGGCTCCTCCAGGCAAAGTCACAGTGGCAGGCAGGCAGAGGCGGGCATGATGCCAGGCGCTTGCGCATTGCACAAGTAAGCAATAGAACCGTGAGACCAGCCCACGCATTCCGGCTACTTCACAATGGCGGCAACCTAGCAGGCGGGCAGGCAGGCAGGCAGAGGCAGAGGCAGAGGCGGGCATGATGCCAGGCGCTTGCACATTGCACAAGTAAGCAATAGAACCGTGAGACCAGCCCACGCATTCCGGCTACTTCACAATGGCGGCAACCTAGCAGGCGGGCAGGCGGGCAGGCAGGCAGGCAGGCAGAGGCAGAGGCAGAGGCGGGCATGATGCCAGGCGCTTGCACATTGCACAAGTAAGCAATAGAACCGTGAGACCAGCCCACGCATTCCGGCTACTTCACAATGGCGGCAACCTAGCAGGCGGGCAGGCAGGCAGGCAGAGGCAGAGGCAGAGGCGGGCATGATGCCAGGCGCTTGCACATTGCACAAGTAAGCAATAGAACCGTGAGACCAGCCCACGCATTCCGGCTACTTCACAATGGCGGCAACCTAGCAGGTGGGCAGGCGGGCAGGCAGGCAGGCAGGCAGAGGCAGAGGCAGAGGCGGGCATGATGCCAGGCGCTTGCACATTGCACAAGTAAGCAATAGAACCGTGAGACCAGCCCACACATTCCGGCTACTTCACAATGGCGGCAACCTAGCAGGCGGGCAGGCGGGCAGGCAGGCAGGCAGGCAGAGGCAGAGGCAGAGGCGGGCATGATGCCAGGCGCTTGCACATTGCACAAGTAAGCAATAGAACCGTGAGACCAGCCCACGCATTCCGGCTACTTCACAATGGCAGCAACCTAGCAGGTGGGCAGGCGGGCAGGCAGGCAGGCAGGCAGAGGCAGAGGCAGAGGCGGGCATGATGCCAGGCGCTTGCACATTGCACAAGTAAGCAATAGAACCGTGAGACCAGCCCACGCATTCCGGCTACTTCACAATGGCGGCAACCTAGCAGGTGGGCAGGCGGGCAGGCAGGCAGGCAGGCAGAGGCAGAGGCAGAGGCGGGCATGATGCCAGGCGCTTGCACATTGCACAAGTAAGCAATAGAACCGTGAGACCAGCCCACGCATTCCGGCTACTTCACAATGGCGGCAACCTAGCAGGCGGGCAGGCGGGCAGGCAGGCAGGCAGGCAGAGGCAGAGGCAGAGGCGGGCATGATGCCAGGCGCTTGCACATTGCACAAGTAAGCAATAGAACCGTGAGACCAGCCCACGCATTCCGGCTACTTCACAATGGCGGCAACCTAGCAGGTGGGCAGGCGGGCAGGCAGGCAGGCAGGCAGAGGCAGAGGCAGAAGCGGGCATGATGCCAGGCGCTTGCACATTGCACAAGTAAGCAATAGAACCGTGAGACCAGCCCACGCATTCCGGCTACTTCACAATGGCGGCAACCTAGCAGGTGGGCAGGCGGGCAGGCAGGCAGGCAGGCAGAGGCAGAGGCAGAGGCGGGCATGATGCCAGGCGCTTGCGCATTGCACAAGTAAGCAATAGAACCGTGAGACCAGCCCACGCATTCCGGCTACTTCACAATGGCGGCAACCTAGCAGGTGGGCAGGCGGGCAGGCAGGCAGGCAGGCAGAGGCAGAGGCAGAGGCGGGCATGATGCCAGGCGCTTGCGCATTGCACAAGTAAGCAATAGAACCGTGAGACCAGCCCACGCATTCCGGCTACTTCACAATGGCGGCAACCTAGCAGGTGGGCAGTCGGGCAGGCAGTTTTTTAAATCATATAGCCAAAATAAACACAACACACAGTGACAGCCCTGCAAGGCTGCCACATAAGTCCATAAGACACAGTCAGAAACAGTGTGGGATGCTGCTTGTCATCCACTCAATGTAGGAGCCTGGAAGAGGAATCCTATCGCGTCCTTCGTTCATAGTCAGAGAGGTGCATGCGTTCCTTGGCGATAAAATTAAGCCTTCTTCTTATCCAAAGTTCTCATGAGCCTCTGACGTGGTCTTACAAGAAGAAACGCCCATGGAAGTGTGGGACCTTACAGAAGGCCTGGAGGGAGCCATCGGAGTCCAATTTCAGAGGCACACGTGCAAGCACATTGGTTCAAGTCAAACAACATAGAATGTGTGAGATGCTTGTGCATCCCCTCAATGTAAGAGGCTAGGAGAAGAAACTAGATCCCTTCGGGATCCATCGTTCAGAGTTGAGTTACTGAGCTGTAAACAACACAGCCAGTAAATTAAAGTAAAGAAAATTAATTAACCGAAAATAAGAATTAAAAAATCAAGGGCCTGCCGGTGCCTGCCCAAAGGTGTGGGATGGATGGGGGGTGCCTGCCAATTACTCCCCCGCGGGCATGAGGGTGGGGTATCCCAGCAGGGGCAGATTGACCTTGAGGAAGACCAGCTGCTCCACAATCTCAGCGTCCAAGCGAGAGCGGTGGGGTGTGACCACGTCGCCCGCCATGGAAAACACCCGCTCGCTTGGAACGCTGGACGGTGGGCAGCTGATTCTGTCCATGGCCACCCGCGCCAGATCAGGCTGCGGAAGTCCCAGCTCCTGCTGCTTCTCCCGCAGCAACCGACTGCCCTTCACGCTGTGGTGGAAATGCCCAGCCACCTTCCTGCAGCTCTCTAGGAGATTACGGATTTGGGGAGGGAGAGGGGCCTTGCTGCCTCCAAGGCCATCCCTGACGACCAGGTTGAAGACGTGCGCGATGCAGCGGATGCCCTCAAATCCGCCATCGCGCACCGCCTTCAGCATATTGGCTCCCCCGTCCGTGACCATGTAACCGCGGGTGTGCTGGTGCCCGCCCAGCCACCCTGCCGCCATGCGGTTCATGGCCTCCGTAATCTCCTCCGCCGTGTGGGACTGGTCCATGACTGCGGTATGAAGGAGGGCCCAGCGGCAGCCCTCCTTCCCAGTCCCAGAAGTCCTGGGTGCTTCCTGCCCTGAGGCTCCCCACCAGTGAGCCGTCAGGGACAGGTAAGCGTGCACTCCTCCTTCGCTGGACCAGATGTCCGAAGTGAAGTGCACCTTCTGTGCCTCTGCCTGGCACAGACGACCCAGAACTAACTCCCTGCATGCCTGGTACAGGGAGGGCACCACACGCCTGCTCAGGGTGGTGCGACACGGCGGCTTGTAGTATGGAACCACAAGAGCCATCAGCCTCTTGAAGCCTGCGTTCTCGACGAGGCTGAATGGCTGGTCATCCAACGCCACCATCTCACCGATGCAATTGGTGATCTGGTTGGGCGCTGGAAAACGCCACCTTGTGGCTCCATACTTCCCCCACCCCATCTCTTCCATGGTGGCCTGGCGAAGCCTCTTGGGGATGGGAGGTCGAGAGCTGGCAGAAGTTGCAGGAGCCTTCTGCTTGCCCTTGCCGCTAGCACCAGTCTGCTGCGAGGTGCCCGCCTCGGTCCCAAGCAAAACAGACTGGTGGTGCCTCTGCATGTGGCGGCTGAGGTTCGTGGTGGTGAAGTGGCCTGGCATTTTTCCCCTGCTCACTGACATCTTGCAGTGGCGACAGACAGCAAAGCGGGAATCCACTGCCACCTCAAAGTGGTCCCACACCTTGCTTGCCTGTCGCTTCTGGGGTGACACAGACGGCCTGCCGGCGCCTTCGCTCTGTGGTGTCACCTCAGGAGCAAGGGAATGAGTGGAAGAGAGGACGGATTGTGGAGAGTAAGTCTCTGGTGCTGCCTGCTCTTCCTCTTGCCCCACATCAGAGTCCTCCTTCTCACTCTGAACCTCGCTGACTTCCACAAGATCTGGGAAAAGATCAGTCAGCGGGTTCACAGGCTCACCCACCAAAGAAGGAGCTGGATATAGTGCTCCTTCTTCATGCCCACTGCTGCTCCCAGCACCTGCCTCATGTTGCTGAAAGAGTGCCCTGCAGGCACTACTTTGAGTTGCCTCTGCCTGCTTCTGCTGCCCCAGTGGAGAACGCCTCAGTTTAACTGGGGGTGTGGAAGTAGGCTGCCTGCTGCTGGTCCCAGCAGCAGCAGCAGCAGCGCCATGCCCAGAGCGGCCTCTCCCAAATGCTGCCTTGGGAGCACCCCCCCTTTGAGTGCCACGCTTCATTTTATTTTTATTATTATTTATTTTTGTATAAGTGTGTGCTTTGCTGACTTTTTTTGTGTTTGTAGCAGCAGGCTACACAGCCCAGCAACACACACTCACTCACAAGCGCACACACACACACACACACACAGAGAGAAAGAGAGAGAGAGAGAGAGAGGATAGAAATATTTTTTTATTATTTTTTTGGGTTTTTTTCAGAAAGCGAAAGAAGAACAAACACACTCACTGCAAAGACAAACTGAACTCACAGACAAACAAACGTGCTATCTAAGAAAGGAAAGGCAAGAGAGAAAGGAAAGCCAAGAGAGAGAACAAGAAAAGCTGAAGTAAAAGATCAGAAAAACTCCTCAAAACCACCTCCAAATACAATCAATAATACAGTCTCTCCAACACAGCTCCAAAACACTCCCTAATCTCCTCCACGTTCAACCCACAAAGAGCCAGAAGGGCAGGGCTGAGAGAATATATACTGGTGCCCTCCTCCAGCATTGCGATTGGAGGCTGAAGAAAGTCTTCACAGGATTGGGTGATTCAGTCATGTATTCTAAAGCACAATTGGTGGATCAAGCTGTCAAACACACACACACAAACACAGCCTCCCCCTCCCTTTCCTGAAGGTTTAAAATAATAAAGTTTAACCTTTGTTTTCCCACTAAAGCATTGCACCAAAGTTTGTGAAATTTCCAGCGTTTGAGCGGGCATAAGTCCTGTGCCATGTGAGCGAGTTAGAGCTTTGTAGCTCTTAAAACCAACCCATAAATCCCATGTGAAATGCCATGAATAAACCTTTGTTTTCCCACTAAAGCATTGCACCAAAGTTTGTGAAATTTTCAGCGTTTGAGCGGGCATAAGTCCTCTGCCATGTGAGCGAGTTAGAGCTTGGTAGCTCTTCAAACCAACCCATAAATCCCATGTGAAATGCCATGAATAAACCTTCGTTTCCCACTGAAATATTGCACCTAGCTTTCGGAAATTTCACACACATTTGGAGTGAAGTGTTCCCTGCAATGTGCCAAAGTTTCCCATTTGTATCTTTGAAAATAAAAAAATGGGAGGCAAAACTGTATTTTACCCCACTGCTACCCAATTTTCAACAATTCATTGCCAACACATGCCTGGAGCTAGCTGTCTGAAATTTTACACACATATCAAGGGAAGTGTTCCCTGTAATGTGCCGAAGTGTCCTGTTTGTATCTTTAAAAATAAAAACATGGGAGGCATAACTGCATTTACCCCACTACTACCCATTTTTCAAAAATTCATTGCCACACCAGGCAAGCACCCACGGTTCTGGGATTTCACACACGTGGGTCCCAAGGTACCTCCTACAATGTGGCAAAGTTTCATTTGTGTAACTTTAAAAATGACCGAGTTATAGGCATTCCATGTTATTTATTAAAAAATTAATTGCCACAAACTGCATGCACCAATCTTTCTGAAATTTCTCACAGATACCTATCCCTATCCAGTGTACAATGTGCCCAAGTTTCATCCTTCTGTCGTTAAAAATGAAAAAGTTATAGGCGTTTTTGTAAAACAACAATACTTTGCTATGGGAAAAACGCATTTAAAATGGCGTCCGATCCGCCGATCCGATCCGATCCGGATCGGACCTCGCCGGATCGGATCGGATCGGATCGGATGGTGTGTCGGATCGGATCAGATCGGATTTTCCGATTTTTGGGGCGGATCGGATTCGGATCGTGGATCGCATCCGATCCGATGCACACCCCTACTTTTTTCCTCCAAGGAATCTAAGGTGACATGCATAATCCTCCTCCTCTCCATTTTATCCTCACAACAACTACCCTATGAGGTAGGTTGGGCTGAGAGCCTGTGACTGGCCCAAAGTCACCCAGTGAGCTTTCATGGCCGAGTGGGGACTAGAACCCGGCTCTCCCAACTTCCAGTCCAACACTTTAGCCACTATACCACATTGGCTCTCTAGTTTTGCCCTTCGAAGCCCTGGCATGAAAAGCTGAAGCATATAATCCACATCCAACCGTGATTTCCTTGACAGACAATCAGCCTAGATGTCTCCTGGCTGTTGCATCATGTGCCAGTAATATCCAGCAGAGAGGAGAAACCACAATATGTGCTCCATAGGCCACTATACATGCAGAGATGGCTCTGGCATAGGTAGGGAATGTGTGACCATCCAGGTATGTGCCCCACGAGTCCTAACCAGCCCAGTCAATAGTGAGGTATTGTGGGAGTTGGGAGGGCCACACAACCCCAAACTTTGGATTAGGGCATCAATGTGCCTAGAGGCCTTTGGGAGACACTGGCTGCATTAAAAAAAACACAATAGTCAATGGTGGGGTAATAATCAACTCGACAGTTATTTATCTAGGGGATACTCCCACACAACATGATAATACTCCACCATGTTGAGGATTAGGATCAGTGTTGAGTTGAGTATTAGCTGAGTTGACTCACTCATCCCCTGCCCTCTCCTATCCACTAGTTCTCCCGCTAGTATCCCATCAGCCATTGCCGCCAAAACTCTATCCTGCCAGCTGGACTAGAATGGCAGCCACCGCTTTGACCACTCTTGCCTTGCAACTCTTTGGCTGATGAAATAACCAATGGTGGTGGAGGAAATAAGCAACATGATAACCAATGGTGATTCAAATAGCCAACTCTGCACAGCATTGGTTATTTGCTTTGGTTATTTCAGCCAAATAACGAGCCATTGGTTTAAAAACTCCCTCCACACAACACGATAACCCATGATGGTTTAAATAACCAATTGTGACTATTTAAACCACCATTGATTATTGTGTCGTCTGAACCCAGCCACTGTCATGAAACCTATTCAAATGTGAAAACCAGGGGTCCTGCTTAATGGGACCAATGGGGAGGGTTCTACCCAATGTAAATATTAACTTCAGAGGAGGGCTTTTCCTCAGCAAAGACACTTTTAATGCCTCATGTAGTTTGGACCTAAGATTTCAGATGCTTCACATATAGAATTACATACCCTCAAGGTCATACCAATCATAAAATACTATGTTCTGAGGGTTTTTCTTCATTTCATTAGATTAATGCTTGGTAGTTGCATTAGAAAATAAATGGGGACACATCAGGGACAAACTGAATGGGGCAGGGGATTTGTCCCACATGTTACATTTCTCAAAGAGAAATAATGGCATATTTCACCACAGTGCTCCCCTCCAAAGCATATTTTTTCCTGAAGAAAGTCCCGGTGATTTTTATAGGATTTACTTTTCCATTAAATAAGCTTTGGATCATAGCCTTGTTTTAAGCAACTGAAGGAATTATGTTGAACTGCTCTCTCTCTCTCTCTCTCTCCACACACACACACACACAGGCTCAGATCCCAAGTTCCTTTCTGCGAATGGGAGGCCTCTTTATCCTCTGAAGCTGATTTTCAAAGAGCACAAGGGAACTGATAGAGCAGGGGAGACATCAGCAGAATGCTGTGCTCCTGCTGGCAAAAGGGAACTCCAGATCCAAACAGCTGATTTGTGATAATCAAGAACTCAACTTTGAACATGTGACACCTGCCATTCCTTCCCAACCACAGGGTTCCAGCAATATCTGTGTGTGCTGGGATAGGGGGTGGGAAGCAACTTGTCTGGGGCAGTCATTTGCCCCTTTGGGCCACTGTTTCACTGCTATCAATATAGTACAGCAATGGATTTGGTTATTTTAAGGTACACTCCCATAGAGCAGGGGTGTTGAACCTTTTTCTCCCCTTCTTGAGGAAGCTCTCAGGGGCCACATGGCAGTGGTGGGTGGGGCTGAAGGCAAAAGTGGCAGGGCCAAGTGAAGCTCTTACTGCAAACAACTAAGCCTTAGGAGAAGCATTTCATCTCGGTAGAACTGGTGGACTGGGGACTGCATAAAAGCCAGTAAATCACCAAATGATTAGTGATGGCCACCCATTTGGATGGCTTTAAAAGGGGGTTGGGTAAATTCCTGAAGGAGAAGGCTATCAATGGCTACTAGCCCTGATGGTTATGTGCTACCTCCAGTATCCAAGGCAGTAGGCCTGTATGCACCAGTGGGTGGGGAACATGGGTGGGAGGGTGCTGTTGCACCATGTCCTGCTTCGTTGGTTCCTGGTCGACAGCTGTTTGGCCGCTGTTTGAACAGAGTGCTGGGTGAGATGGACCCTGGGTCTGATCCAGTATGGGATTACTTATGTTCTAAATTGCAGGGCCATAATCCACATTCACCTTAATAAGAATACTCCCGTATCAACATGTAAAGGAAAGCTGAATTTTTTTTTAATGTTACTTTAATTCAATTTAAGAAAAAACCTATCCAATGCAAAGCTCCTGAGGTTTACAAGGAAAACATATTCATTGTTCTGGGCTTTTCCTGTGAATTAATTTAAACAAATATTTGATTAAAGCTCTCCAGCAAATGAAATCTTGCATGAAAACCAGTACAAGATTATTTTATCTTGGAACACTGTTTCTTCAATTCCAGAAATTCAATAGATTGAACAGAGAAAGAAAGTGATTAAAATGCTCAGCATCAGAACATTTGAAAACTTTGATGAAACAGGTAAGCATAGTTTGGTAAAAAAAAATTAAGGAAAGAGCCATTTGCTCTAATAAATTTGCATGATGATTCTTTAACCTCCAAATGAATTAGTATTGATTTTGTAGGGCAATGTTTGAATCCTGGAAAGTTTGGGGGGGGGGAATCATCTGAACGTTGGCCTCCTCCACACGGGGCGTTTAATGAGCCTTGAAGGCTCATTATAAATTTTACCTACACACGAGCGGAGCGCAAAACGGGCGTACAGGCGCGTTATCTCCCCGATAATGCGCATTTTCGAACGCGCGTTAAATAGCGACTTTTATTTTGCTCCGGCCGTTAAAGCGCATTTTCGCTGTGTGAACAAGCGATTATGCGCATTAACTACCTGGAAAGCGCTTTTTGGGCATCTTTTAATGCGCTTCGCCGCTTCTCGCCGCCTCCCGTGCAGAGGGATTGTGAGTAAATGCGCCTCCGCGATAATGCGCATAATCGCGGAACCAGGCGCAAAGGCGCATTCTTGTGGAGGGGGCCTTTCTTTCTTTTCTAACTTGAGAGTCTTGGAACTTCATCAGATGGGGAGCGGGGGAATCATGGTTCCCTTCCATCGCTTCTCCACCCATGCTTCTGTCGCACGGTACTTCCTATTTATCACGGAGGAGAAAGAGGAAGTAAACAATGAGCACGTGGCCCGTTCAGTGGCCGTTTTTATCGCACCTGCTTCTCCTGCACACAGCAGGAGATCGAGGCAAGTTCCATTTCTAAAAATAAATCGGACTTACCGAGTTCTTTTTTTTGTCATGGGAAGAAAGCCAGAAAGAGCAGGAGACGCATGGGAGGCAGACGGCGTGATGAATAGGACCCGTGGAAATCTGTGAGTGCCCAGTAACAAACATGCTATAAAATGCTCGTCTGATGATCCCCTTGGTTTACAGCACAATCTTAAACAAGTCTATTCAAAAAAGGAAGCCCTGTTGGGTTCAATGGGTCATACTCCCAGGTATTTACATTTAGGATTGTAGCATTATTTGACATTTCAGATGGAATAAAGATGATGTTTAGGGCAGGATAGGGAGCAGGGTTCTCCTCTACGGCCCTTTCCACACCAGGCTTTTTGCCTGGGATGGTCCCCGGCTGGTCCCTCTGCACCGATTATGTGTATTAGGTACTTCCAGGATCGCCCTCCCTCCCTCCCTCCCTCTACCCCCCTGCGGTATAGAAAGGGCCTGTGTTTCAAATTCAAACCACACGTGACCATTAGTATGATTGACTTACTTGCTGCCTCTCTGCAATGAAAACTTCAAAGCCACTTCCCCCCCTCAAAAAAGGTAAAATCACAATAAAATACCATTAAAAAAGAACAAGACTTGCATTAATATCCTCAACAAAGTGCCAACAAAATTACATTCAAAATCCCTCTCAGAACCACCATCACAGTAGCTATAAGAGCTTCATGATTACCCCACTGAGAATGATCTGCACTATAACAACCATTCCACCAACAACAGCAAGAACATTTCAGGCCTGGAGAGTGGACATTTTCCACAATTATCCCCCAACAGAGCCTTCACCAGCACACACACACACACACACACACACCCTGCAACTAGAAAGAGCCAGGACCTGTAGCTGCCCATGTGAGGGATGCACCATCATATCAGGAACAACAACACCTGTTTTCATTTACCCCTGGTTGCTAGGATGCATGCACAGGGGAGGTATTCACTGGAGAGCATTCCCCTCTGTGGTCTCCATGGAACCTTCAAAGACCCCCAGATGAGACAGCCACATCAGCAACTAACATCTAAGACCTGGAGAGCGGATATTTTCCATCATGGTGCCCCGAGAGCACTCTGTTGTTACCACTGCCTTTTAAAGAATCATATTTGTTATTTATTTTATTTTTATTTTTATTTTATTTATTATTACATTTATATTCTGACTTCTCCCACCCCTCTTGCAAGGAATCCAAAGTGGCTTACATGGTCCTTCCTTGTCTCCATTTGATCCTCACGACAATCCTGTGAGGTAGGTTAGGCTGAGAGTCAGTGCCTGGCCCACACTCACTCAGTGAGCTTCATGGCTGAGTGGGGACTAGAACCCAGGTCTCCCAAGTTCCAGTCCAACACTCTAACCACTACACCACAGTGGCTGTCAGTGCATACTCATTTTCATTTATTGCAAGCTGCCTTGGGGGGCTGTCATCAGGCAGAAAAGCAGCATATTGCCACACCGTGAGAGGCCCTTGAAGGCTTGACAATCTATGTAAAGGGTGATCTATGCAACATAAGAGCCCATTCATGCCTGTAATATTACGTAGATCGCCCTTTAGGGTCATAATCTACACAGCATTACTGTTTCAGAAAAGAACTGGGCCATCATTCTTACACAAAACGTTGCCTCAGGGAAAGAGCTGTTGGCAGACAGATGCCAACAGCTGCACGGTGCTCACGGACATGTCTGCTGAATACCGCTTGGTCCATGAACAGAGTCTGGGGGGGGGGGGCAAACACAGGGAATCCACTGAACAGGGGGGAAGCCATTGGGCGCCTGCAACATCCCTACTTAGTGCAAAATTCAGCAAATCATGGACACAGTGGAAGGGCTTCTGCTTCCTCTCCCTCTGATGGCCTCAGCAGCAATAGTTGGTGCTAGCAGGAGGGAGGGGGGTATCTGTGGTACTATTTGTTTTATATGAGCTGTGAAGTCAGAAGCCCAACATTTGGAGGAGAACTGCATCCTGATCCAACATTAGCCCAGGAGTTGAGAATCAGGTTGGTTCACTTCAAAATGCAGACTCAACAAAATCTTTGTCCATCCCTAAGTAAGAAAACAGTGCAGGCTAACCAAAAATGGAGTCTTAGGATGATCTAAAGCTGCTTGCTGAATCCCTTCCTTCCTTGACTTAGAGGTTCTGTTTCAGGGCAAAATCCTCCCGAGGCATCTTACAAAAGATAATTAAAAGCATAAAACATTTTTATTAAACAAAAATACAACACACACACACGCATAGAGAGAGAGAGAGGCTCAATTTGGATGACACAATAAACAACTGGTGTGGGGCAAACAATCGTCAGTTGTTTTGACTATTGTGTCATCCGAATGCTGCCATAGTCAACTCAGCGCTGATCCTCATCCACACCACAGTTGATTATTTATTACCATGTTGTGTGGGGAGTGCCCCCTAGGGTTAGCATGAGGGTTAGGGTTAGTCAACCCACCATTGACTATCGTGTCGTCTGAATTGAGCCAGTGAGAGAGAGAGAGAGAGAGAGAGAGAGAGAGAGAGAGAGAGAGAGAGAATACACACACATACACACAGAAACAATCCAGTGACATGAATGAATACTGCAGAAATTAAAAATGGTTTAAAATCCAACTTGCAGCATTTTAAATAGAATGCAGTTGGAGTGTTTGAGGTCTGTGACCTAGAGGATTACCCATCTCTCCGGTTATTTCGAAGTATAAAAGAGCAACCACAAGTACTGTTGTTACAATGCACCATTGTTCTCAGGGCAACCTCATCATCAAAATGTCTTAGTCAACGGATCGTAAAACAAATAATGAAATGGAAGGAACCATCTTCACAGTGTGAGTTCATCTTAGTTCACCACCATTAGAAATGTAGAGTTTAAAACATGCTCAGAAACTTAGCAACCAGTGGCACTACCTTAATATTAGAGCCATTCAAAGGTAAAGGAAGTAGAAATCCATCACAGTACCCAGGAAATCACACTAAGAGAGGATACAGCAATACTTCCCCAGCTCCATTATAGAAACTATAACCAAACAATACATTAGAAATTGTTTCAATCTCACAACAATTGCAACACTGAAGGGTGTGGGTTTTTTGGGGGGTGGGGGTGCAATTTTATCTTGAACATATCCAAGAATGAGATCTTCCTCTGAATCTAATTCCCTGAAAACTGTTTTTTCCAAAATCTGAAACTGAAACCCACTTGAAATTATTCACTTCCATTTCCCTCTGTTGTCTACAACAGGAAAGCTCAACCTTTTTGATGCGGAGGGCCACACTGGCTGGTGCTATGGGGCTGCACATATGTGCATGCCTACATACACACATGCTCACACATGCACACACTAACATATGCACACACAAACACACACACCTGGCAAGTGCTAGCAAGAAGAACCGTTCTCTTATCTCCCTGGGTTTCCCATAGCTAGTACCTGCTTGGGAATCTCTTATCCAGATCTCTCATCAGAGACTGAAGATAAGGAAGGGATTTCCTTGCTAGCACTAGCAAGAGAAACCCCGTGCTTTATGTAGCTAATGCTAGTGCTAGCAAAAAAATCTCTTCTTATCCAATGAGAGATCAGATATAAGGGAAGGGATTCCATTCCTAGGTATTAGCTATTGAAACACCGGGCAGTGCTGTCACATTACTTAATTATTTCATTAGTTTGGTGGTGGCAAATCAAGGGGGTCTGGTAGGCTGCCAGAAATTACTCGATGGGCTGCATGTGGCCCATGGACTTCACTTTTGCACCCCGGCTTATCATCATTGGAGGTATATGGTAAGGTAGGTCGTTTGAAGCCACGTGATGATTAAGGGTTCAAAGTGAATAACTTGCCTTTAGAACCTTGGGTTGCTACCCAACTATGTTCGATGCAAAATGTAGGGGCAAAGAAGAACATTCCTGCTTAAATGAAACATCCAAGAAATTCCAGAAAAAGCAAAAGCAATTTTGCTAAGATAACGTTTCATGAGGTTTCTGCACAATTCGTGGTTGGCACTCAATTCCACTTATAGTGACATTCCGCAAAGAATTAGGAGGTTGCTGTTGAGGAAAACCCTGACAAATTGAAAGGAAAGTATCAGTTGCTGTAGGACTAACACAATTTGCTGGGCCTTTCTCCATATCTAGAAGTTAATGCTGAAAGTCAAATACGAAGGTAATTTGGAGGTGGCCACTCAGGTGAAGCATCCAAGAAATTTTGATGGAAACCAAAAAGAGAAAGGCTAGGTCTACACTAGTGCTTTTGATCATTATTGAAGATTGTTGAGAACTGTCAGGCAGATTACACACTCCATACACTGCTTTTCCAGTGTTATCTCCTTCTTTTTATTGCATATTATCCAAAATGCCACAACAAATGCCATTATGTGTCCTATGTGGTATAAATGTGCAAGGAGGGATATCACATCACCATGATGGGGTTTGTATTGAGATGGCACGATGTGTAGACTTGGACGGAGAGATATTGTAGGTTCAGTAAGTTGACCAAACATTCCAAGCAGATCCACACAATCCTTCTATGAAAAGAGATAGAAAAGAAATATATTTGGGCTGCTGTCAAGCTGCCTTCCCATCTTCATTGGATCTTCTTCCTTCAGCAGATTGGCAGCTGGGCATATTATTATTATTACTATTATTATTAATAATAATAATAATAATAATAATAATTGTTTACATTTATATACCGGCCCATAGCCGAAGCTCTCTGGGAGGTTTACAAAGATAAAAACATTGAACATTAAAACCAATATGCAAAATGTAAAACCATAAAAAGCATAAAAGCAGACTACATACCAGCTTTCCAGGGGTCAGTTAAAAAACTCAACATATGCTGTTAAATGCCTGGGAGAAGAGAAAAGTCTTGACCTGGTACTGAAAAGCTAACAATGTTGATGCCAGGCAAGCCTCGTCAGGGAAATCATTCCACAGTTGGGGGGCCACTACTGAAGAGGCCCTCTCCCTTGTTGCCATCCTCCGAGCTTCCCTCAGAGTAAGCACTTGGAGGAGGATCTTAGATGTAGAGCATAGTGTATGGGTAGGTTCATGTCAGGAGAGGTGTTCCATCAGGTATTGTGGTCCTAAAAACCTCTTGAACAAATGGTGCTGGGAACATCACTAAGTGATGATATATTGGCTCAATTCGGACAACATGCTGAGCCTCGGTTGTTGAATTACCTACTGATGGTTGTTGAAAAAGGTGGTGCTCTACAGACAACACGCTGTAGCAGGCGCTGCAAGGAATCGGCTACCACCCCGGTTGCAAATTGCCTACTCGGCTCTGACTGACAGCCCGGCCGCCATCTTCCCCGCTTACCAAACTATGGTAGTCCTCCAGCAGGTATCCCAGAAGGCACTGCGGCCGAAATCCATGGGCGCTGCCATTGCAGCCGATGCAGGACACGCCTCCCAAACCCTATTGGCTGCCTCAGTCAGTGGGCGGAACTCAGCAGCCTCGGGCAAAGAGGCAGCCAGGAGGAATAGTAGCACCAATACAACAGTCGCACCCAGCATTGCACCCTAAACGTTGGCACCCATGCGCCAGGGATCCACTCCCGCCCACCCTATATGGGAGACCCAGCAGCTGCGAGGGCCACCCAACTCCCCCAGCCCCCTCCCACCTCCCTCCCAGAGCAGCCACCCACACACACAGGAAAGAAGGTGAGAGTGGGGAGGCATAGAAAACTTTATGCAGCAGGGAGACCAGACATGGGCAATAAGGCACATGGGCACCACTATGCCAGGGCAGAACCTACGGAAAGGACAGGCATCCCCGGGAAGAGAGGAGGCGGCTGGAAGGCACAGTGGTGAGGAGGGGACAGCCGAGGCCACACCCCCAGGGAGCCAAGCACGGAACGTGCCAAGAGGAGGTGGAAAGGGGCGACACGCCAGGGAGAGATGCCAGTCCACAGATGGAACTCCACAGCCGACGCTCACAGGGGGTGGGGGTAGCACAGCCAGATCCAGGCACTGATGCCTTTACGCATCCGGGACGCCTCCGCACAGGCGTGACGCTCCCCAAAGGCTCGATGTCCCACCAGTCCACAGGGATGGTGTCGGTGTCATCGCCCGCCTGGGGGAGGTCGGGATGCTCGGCCAGTAACACGTCACCATGGGACTCGCAGATGTTGTGCAGGATGCAGCAGCACACCATAACATCGGGGATGATGTCGGCCTGCAAGTCCAGCAAGCTAAACAGGGAGCGCCAGCTCTCCTTCAGATGCCCAAAGGCATGCTCCATGGGCAGGTGGGCACAGCAATGGTAGTAGTTGTATGTACGCTGGACGTTGGTGCGGGGGTTGCGGTATGGGGCCATCAGCCACGGCTGCAGGGCGAACGCCTGGTCGGCCAGGAGGAGCGGACCCACCGCATGCCCGCACACGGAAGCAGAGCCAGACTTCAGGAAGCACCCCAATGCCAGCTTGGCAGCCAGGGGGGAGTTCCAGAAGACAGCTGTGTCGTGGCTCCGCCCAGACATGCCTGCATAGACGTCAAGGAAGCGGCCCTTGGCATCCACCACTGCCTCAAGAACCATGCTGTAGAAATGCTTACGGTTGTAGTATTCCTCACCACGGGTAGGAGGGGCCAGGATGCGCACATGGGTAGAGTCCATCACCCCCACTGCCCGCGGGAAGCCCAGGGCAGGGAAACCATGCATGTTGTCCTTCTCATCCCCCACCCAGATGACGTTGGCCAGGTATAGCTCATTCAGGATGCTCACCGTCTCACGGAAGATCTCGCTCGCGGTAGACACGCCCACTCCGAAGATGGTTGAAAGCAGCAGGTAGCCCATGTTGAATGCCAGCTTGTTTCATAGGTGTTGGCTGTCTGTACCCTGGGCTGCTTATCTCAGTCCCGTGTGTTTGTATGATGGTGGATGCTGGTGGGCTGCTGTGCTTCCTCTGAATGTGCCCCGTATGTAGGCGTTCTTGTCGTTGTTGGCCGGGGCCACTTTGTGTCCTTGGGATTGTTGTGCATACCTCTGCCTTTTTTCCAAAACATCTGCAGGTGGCTGGCTGGTGCCCACGGGTGCCCTTTGCCTTGCAGTTTCATGTGTCTTGGGGATGTACGTGGCTGTTGGTCGCTGTCTGATCGTCTTGGGCGAATGGGGGGGGGGCTCCCTGGCCGCTGCTTCCCCGTCCCTCGTGCTTCTGGGTAAAGCGAGGGTGGGGGTGGCATTATGGTGGGGGTCTACTTTGGGTGGGTTGTTGTTCTCCCTGTTGGGGTGGGGGGTCTACCCCCGTTCCTGGGCGCCTGAGGGTGCTGCTTCTTCCGTCTCCCCCTCCCCCCCTTGGCCATGGCTCTGTTCTGGTGCACTTCCCTGTCCGTTTGGGTGGCTGACAGGGCACCCGGTGTGCGTGCTTGCAGGAGCTGGCCCCTTGTTGAGCTCTGTGCCAGCTGCGTGGTGGGGGAGGCGGGCGTCCTGGTTGCTATGGCGGCGAAGCCGGGGCTCTGTTGCGAGTGGGCTTGAGCAGCTGCCCACTTTCTGCCTCTCTTGCCGCTCCACTCTCTGATTTTCCTTGCTCAACAACTCATGATTGTTGCTTCAACAACGCCCCAATTCGGACAACATGTTTGTCAATTGACAAATCCCCCAACAACTCGCAAATGAGTTGTTCATCTCAGTTGTTGGAAATTGTTACTTTACCAACTGTGGGTTGTTGCTCTGTTGTTGGGCTACATTCAGACAACACGTTTAACAATGCAATGGGTTATTGCTTCAACAACCCACAGTTGTTAAACGTGTTGTCCAAATTCAGCCACTGTGTCCTCAGCATGATTCTATGGAAAAAAGGAGGGCTGCCCCCACAGGCCCATGCAGGCACCCCCCCCCCCTCCACCCAATACAATGCCACTGGGAACTATGTCTGGGATGGGTGAATCTATCAATGTCAGTTTCTGTCAGTTTCTCATTTTTTCCCCCCAATCTTACATTTGGCTTATCCCGTATGTTTAGAACTTTTCCAATCCTAATTTTGGTTCATCTGAAACTTTGAGAAAAAAATGGTTCTCATGAAAATTCAGACTTATTTTTGTGTACATTTATCCTAATATATGTGTTTTTGTATGCAGTTTTGCCCAACATACACAGCTTTGTGAGCACTTTTCCTAATATAATGCATTTTAACATTCTTTCAACTGTTACACACATTTTTATGTGCTCTCCTCACCCCCCCCCACCCCCACCCCCACCCCCATATACAAATGTTTGCATTCGTTATTTTGCAGGGGAAAGAAATCAACTGCAAAGTTGAACAAGTGTTAATTTCAAAGGGTTACTGGGTTTCACTTTGTGTATTGGTACAAAATTAGGTAAGTTTGTATTAAAATGCAAACCGAAAAATTTCTTCCCATCCCTAGCTATGTCATAAAGTAGCGACACTACCAGCAATTGGCTGACCTTGTTCTAAGTAAAAGAAAGAAAGAAAAAGAAAGAAAGAAAGAAAGAAAGAAAGAAAGAAAGAAAGCTTTCTCCCATACGAGCCTGCCTGGTCCTTAAGATCTTCTGGAGAGGCCCTTCTTTTGAGACTACCACCAAGGGCATATTTGTTGGTGACGTGAGAGAGGGCCTTTTCAGTGGCTGCTCCTGGACTGTGGAATTCCTTCCTAAAAGAGGCTAACTTTGCTCCCTCTCTGCTACGCTTCCGACAGCAGGCAAAGTCTGCTTTCTTCAAGAAAGCTCTTGGCCTGTAAGTGGGGCTTTGGTTTGGGTGCTGTTTTTAGTCTGTAATTGTTATGTTTTTATTTATTTTAACGAGTCTTGTTGTTTTAATCTGTTTTAAATTGTTTTGTAAGCCACCTTGAATGCCATTTTTGGTAGAAGGATGTGGAATAAATCAAATAAATGAGAAAGAAAGTGTCCACCTTGTCAAATATGAAGTACCTTCAATTTTAAGCTCTCCCTCAGCCCCTCAAACACCTCCCTCCCTCTCAGGACCTTGGGTTTTGCTCTCCTTGCGACCAAAGAATGAGAAGTGGGCATTTCGATCACGCTTAAAATGTACCTCCTGATGCTATAGTGCAAATGCCTCAGAGCTTCACTGCACACCCAACACGTCTTTCTTAAACATGTTGTTTGGAGGCAGGCCAGGAAGACTTTAAGGTATGCTGACCAGATAAAATCCAGGTCAGGGCTCCTGTAACTTTAACAGTTGTAGAGAAAAGGGAATTTCAGCTAGTGTCATTTGTATGCAATTAGTTCCTGGTGAAATTCCCTCTTCATCACAACAGTTAAAGGTGCAGGCACTATACTAGAGTGACCATATACAAAAGAAGGCAGGCCCCCTGCAACTTTAACAGTTGTGATGAAGAGGGAATTTCATCAGGAACTAATTGCATACAAATGACTCTGGCTGAAATTCCTTTTCTCTACAACTGTTAAAGTTACATAAGCCCTGACCTGGATTTTATCTGGTCAGCCTACTTTAAGGCCTCCATGAAAAAAGGTTTTCAGTTTAACAGGAATTGACATTGGAACATCTCTAGGTCAAAGCATCTCTTGCATTAGCCGTACCTGACAAGTTACTCTGGTTGCAGCTAACTTTGCATGCATAATTAATCCATCAGAGTATTTCCACCCCCACCCCTTACAGGATTTTACTTAGATGTTAAAAGGGAGAATTTATGCAAGTGTCCTGGTTAACATCTGGGGAATTGCTATAAAGCTAAGATTACATTAACGGGCTACAAATTTTCTAAAACCTCCATGACTGTCGCTTGCATACTCTCCATTTGGAAAAGCTTTACTGAGACACTTAATATTTTTTTCCATAAGGGGAGAAAGCATTAAATCTTTACAGAAGGGCCATTGCTCTTTTTTTTCTTTTTCAACAAGTTTAATGGAAAGGTTAGACACCGAGTTGTGTTTTTTTTTTTCTTCACAGAGCTCTGGAGAAGAAATCTCCTTGTTGTCCTGGAACTTGGGTAAACTCTTAGGGAAAAAAAATCTGCATAAAAGCTCTTGAATGAAAGAGGAGTCCATGAAGTCTGAAAATTTACTTTATAATATGTGTTGGTAATATGGTTCCTGCTCCATCCCATTTTCTGTGTATAAAAGTGTTTGATACAGAAAATGGCTGAATTCGGATGACACATTAAGCAACTGGTGGGGGGGAAACAATCGTCAGTTGTTTTGACTATCATGTCGTCCGAATGCTGCCATAGTCAACTCAGTGCTGATCCTAATCTACACCACAGTGGATTGTTTATTACCATGTTGTGTGGGGAGTACCCCCTAGATGAACAACTGTAAAGTTGATTATTACCCCACCATTGACTATCGTGTTGTCTGAATTCAGCCAATATCTCTTTTCATATGCAGAGTGATGTCGTTCCCTATGGGGTTTAGATTGCAATCCTATAACTAAGGCTGTGCATCACCACTACCCCGACCTGCTTCAAAGACCAATTTGGAGCTTCCAAACTGCCTCAGCTTGAACTGCCTTGGCCCAATCCAGACCCATCCAACCCACTTTGGATCCAGATCCAAAGCGAGAGCCAGACATCCAAAGCAGGTCAGATGTTGTCGTTCCTGCTGCTCAGCAGGCACCTGGAAAAGCAGGGCACGAGGCTGACCAGGAGTACACAGGACATCTTCTCCCCGAAATGGCTCTTTATGGATGCTGCAGTTTCCAACATTAGATTTATGACAATAGAAAGCCCCCATCTTCATTAAAACAGCAGCTCTCATAAAGGATATATGGCTGGTAAGTCCCAGACACTTGTCCAGCTCACTGGGTGGGAGACAGCAGATCACCATTGCTGCGGATGAGGCTGACACATACCACATACTGCTATATCCTGCTTGGTGTGGCTCCTGCCTTTTATATACCCCTTTCATAACCCTTTCATACCACTATATCCTGCTTGGTGGAGATCTGGCCTGTCACCAAACAATGGCAACTTTTCAGCATTTTTCCAGAGCTTGTCTTTGACACCAAGGCAATTCACATTTCATCCCTTGCTTGCTATTCAAAGAGGTAGCTGCTCTTTTTACTGCCGTTTTAAAGTAGCTGGTAGCCCATCTCTAACCAAGGTTATAGACATTTTACCAAAGGTAAGCATCAGTCTATCAAGAAGGGGGTATTTGTAGTCCACCTTTAGTCTAATCTCTGCCCCCCCACACACAAGTATTTTATTGTATAAATCTCTAAAATAAAATAAATAGCATCATATTGGGAGATCATTCTCTTCAAGTAATGCCAATACATTTACACTGCATATATACCTCAAGAATAGAAGTGGGAAGGAAGATCTCTCTACAATACTCTCCCCTTCTCTCTCCCCATGGCTGACAAGCCTTCCCTAGTAATTCTACGCTGGAACACCATCCAATGTTGACTCCAGATTTTGATGGACTTTGGGGTAAGATGCTATTGCTTGCTCCTGTCCTCTGAGCCTAATCCACAACACTACCTAGAGCAGGGTTGGGGAACCTCAGGCCCTGAGAGCCAAACCTGGCCTGCCTAGGGTTCCGCAGAAAGCCATTCTCTCTTCCCCTAGCCCCACGTGCTTTCCCCCAACCACTGATTGCTTGAAGGTTTCCCATGGAGGTATGGTGCATTGATTCCACAGATCATGCAATACATTCATGAAGCCTTTTCTGTGCCGTGCATTAATTACTTGATTGAGATCCAATTTATGTGCTAATTTCCCCAGCAACTTAATGCAGAGCTCAATTTCTCCTCATCAGCTCCAAGCAAGAGTGTACAGTAAACATGATTTAGGAATTCTCCATTTCAAGGTATTTAATTGCAATGGAAAGAAAACAGAATTGAAAGAATATCTCTTGCTACAGCGTGTTTACTGCATTTATTAAAGGTTTCAATACCTTTGTCCTTAAAGAGAAAATTGAGGGCTCTTATCTTGGGGTGCTTCCATTAGGGACTAAATAACTCATGGGGCAGTTGCCCCACAAGTTCACCAAGCGCTACTCAGACGGCCCTATTCTGGGAGCTATCTCAGACAAGTGCATGGCAAAGCACACTTTCTGGAGCCTCCGGGAAGTGGGGAATTCCCCTGGCGCACATTAGCCTCGCCAGTGGAATTCAGCAGTTTCCAGAGACCATGGAACGCATGCTTTGTCTCCCCTCCCATGTCAATCGTGGCCTTAAAAGCCCTCTTATACCAAGGTAAGACCATGATTGGCGTGCGTGTGTGTGTGTGACTTCCCCAGCATTGGAGAAATCATGTTTCTTCCCACCACCACCACAGATGGGGGTCTTAAAGGCCCTGTTAATTGGCACCTGCCATTAACATATCAGGGGAAAAGAATAAAGGGGGTAGGACAGAACTGGTCTATCCTAACCTGCACCCTTGTGTTGGGATGGAAATCCGCTGGGCGCATCTGCTGGGCCCATTTTGTGTATTTTATGTTGATGTTGTTCCCCGCCTCGATCCTGAGGGAGAGGCGGGTGATTAATAATAATAATAATAATAATAATAATAATAATAATAATAATTGCCAGACGTAGAGGTGTCCGCTGCCCTGGCGGGCCCAGGAAGATTTTCGCCCAACACTACTTTCCATACTAGGTTAAAATAAATAAAGAAATCTGGAATTGACAGCTTTTGTTCATTCACTTCTTGTGGGTTGAAATACTAAATCGAGCTGTCCCCAGGCTGGGGAAATACACCATTAGTGTGGAAGGGGAAAACATGCAATTCCCCCAGCCTTGGGGAAATCACGCACACACACACACCAATAGGGGCCTTGTGTTAAAAGGGCCTTTAAGTCACCCATTGGTGCAGGAGAGGAACTCGCAATTTCCCCAATTTTGGGGAGATTGTGTCTTTTCTGCTGCTGCATTAATGGCAGCCACCATTAATGCAACAAGGGAAAGGGTGCGATTACGGAAGCATGCCAAAGTCCACTGGCAGGTTCAAGAGTGGTGAGCCACACCGTGCGGAAAAGGCATAGTCTGCAAACCTCAGCTCGGGGGGCCAAGCTACGGGGAGCTCACCAGGCCTCGAGCCCCTCTCCATCCATAGTGTATGCTTCTTTCTCTGCACACCTTCCATACAGAAGAAAACACAACAGTGGTAAATGTATTCCATAACACACACTGTCATGCCCTTACTAGAGGAATCCTCCTCAGAGGAAGAAATGGAGCCTCCAGAAACCAAGGGCACATTTAATCAGTTACAGGCACAAGTAAGAGGAGCTTGGGCTTTCAGGGGAGACAGCTCCAGGTCCCTCACCATCAGGGGATGGGGATGATGGCTCTAAAGCCAAGGCCCCCGGGAGCAACATCGCCTCAACCAACAAGCCAGTAGGCCTTCCATAAGAAAGGGTGCTTGCTTACAAAGAAGGCCTCTTCAGGAGAAAGTGACTCCTAATAGGACTCTGGCCAGAGAGCTCTAACAGATAGCAGCTGTGCCTGGGTAGGGCTCAACCACTTTTGTGGTTAAAAGTCTTCAGTCAGAGCTAGCTTTTTCAGTCAGAGCTTTTTGGAAACAAGCTCACCAGCTTCTCATGCCTTGTGAGTGAAACTTTGTGCTAAGTCCTTGGACTCCTGCTTGACTCTGCCACTGGATTGTGTATGCATCTGTCTGCTTAGCTGTGTTTGCTGCGTTTTGACCACTTTTTGACCACTCCTGGACTGATTGCCTGTGCTTTGACCTTGTGCCTGTTACCTTGATCATTTCTGCCTTCGCCTCAACTCCCTTGATCGCAGGACACGCAAACATTGAGAAGCTGAAATTGTCCATTCATCACAGGCTATGCAGCAAGTTTCCCAGACAGGAAAAACAATCCTGAAAATATAGCATGTAAAGTTATGGAACAGCTTGCAGTATAAAACTGATGTTTTAATTAAAAAATCCCATTCACGTTATAGATATGCACATGAATGCAATAATGTTAGAGAGGAGAAAACTGCATATTTTGTTTTCTTGTGCTAAAATGCTGCCTGATTTTGTCTTTGTTATTACACTTATAGTGATATGTGTGAAGTGTAGAAAGATACCACTTGGATCGGAAAGATACTGCTAGGATTTAAATTAGGAATGTTCTGTAATACTAAACCAACCATTTACCATGGAGATTCGTGGGGTAAAAACCAAGCATACTTTCCTGACAGATTGCTAGATAAAATTATAAAGTCCAATCCCACAATCCATCCTGTGAGGCACATTTACTATACATTAGTTTGCACAAACAGAATAGGGAATTGCACAATCAAATTGATGCTAAGCGCATAGTTCTCCAACCCAGTCCAACAACCAGGAAAGTGCATGCGTAGCATTTTTTTTAAAAAGAAAAAGCTGTTATTAAACATCTAAAATAGAGTTGGGATGTGGAAACAGTATTATTTTCTTCACATATATGAGATTGAATGAAAGGCCATTGTTTTCTTTGAAATAGTCCCTATTCTCTGTAGCCGTTTTTGTAGCAGTGCTAATTGTCTGAAGGGAAGGACAGAGCCATGCTCACCAACCACATCCCTGATTTCACATCCTCACTGTACCCCACCACCATCCATGTCAGCCTGCTCTATGTATATAAGCACCCCATGAAATTTAGAACCCATCAAGGATGCAAGAGGAAGGGTAGGGCCAGCAAACATGGTCTACATCATCTCGTCATGGCCAGACTTGGCTTCTGGCAAATACTGAATGGTTTCCAGAATGGTTTCTGGATCAGACCTTGATGGGATCTAGTTGGATTCCGAAGAACTGATAGATGTAATTATTATCATGCCAGAACAAGACAAACTGTGGTTATTTCAAACCAGGGGTGTCAAACCTCAGGTCCAGAGGAAAAACTGCCCCACCTCAGCTCCAATCTGGCCCACTGGAGTTCTCGAAATGGCTATATTTCTTTCCCTTGGCCCTGACCACTGATTGTTTGGTGGTTTCCCAAGTTTTGGTCAGTTTTTTACCCACGGCGGAAAAGGTAAGGAACCCCCTTTGCCCCTCACCCACCCCCACCATCCTGTGGATGGTGGAATTGCTTCCCACCCCCACGGGCACAGAGCCACCCTGCGTGGCTCTGTGCCCATTTCAGGTCCCAGGATGGTGGGAAAACCAGGATATCTGTGGTTTCTGCCATCCCAGGGTTTCTCTGGGTCATCCCCACTGCCCCCGGGAGTCCCTTTGCATCATTTGGATGCACAGGGAGCACCCAGGGACAACCCCGGGGAAAAAAAGGCTGGTGTAGAAATGGCCAAAGAGGTATGAAAGAAGTATATAAAAGGCAGGAGCCACATTACTGCTTTATAGCAGTATTGAAGTGCACTGACAACCGTTGGGGCCCATTGACACATACCATATGCCGCTATATCCTGCTTGGTGTGGCGCCTGCCTTTTATATACCATTTTCATGCTGCTTTCATAGTGCAATATCCTGCTTGGTGTAGATCTGGCCATAGTTCTTCGTTCCTCTCAACTTGTTCACCAGCAGGAATAAAACATGACTCACTATTTCCAGAGTTCCTTTGGATAATGGAAGGTTGAGCATGCTCCAAAGCCTTCATTTCAGAGAACTGGGGACTCTTTGTGAGTCCTCTCAGCTGCTCCTTCTCCTCCACCCCAACACACAAATTCTCTCACAACTTGGTATGTTTGGAAAAGTGTGGAAAGTTTGGGAAACTGGCAGGAAAATGATGGAGCTCCCCCAGGTAGGATCTTTCTGAGTGTTTCCAAAATTGCTACCACCCCCTGCCCTGATGGCATATTTTTACATCACAGTGGCTCCCTATCTGCTAACAGGGTCCAAAATGTGATATTATCTAAGGGAGCGAAAAGAGAGAGGATCACCTGTACAAGACAATGAAACTCAGAGGGGGGGGGGAAATATTATCACTTTTCTGGATACTAATGTTTCAGTCGTTAGCCTTGCCTGTTATTGCTACTTCAAATGATTGTAGTCTTGTTCTCATTAGTCTAAATAGAGCTGTAGGGCAAACATCAGTTTTCAGTTTTTACATGCCAGCCAGCATAGCCTGTTCCTGTGTGTAAGCCACTTTTTAATTATAATGATACATGTGAGATGGGGATGTTGGATAGATAATTGGTCTCCTCTTTTGAATCTCATGTCGGAATGCACACTAACGATAAAAATCTTTCTTCATGTCTGATGACCATTCTCTACTTCTGCAGCACTTTCAAGGACAAATTCATTTCAGACCAGAATTGACCCAGTCCACACCTCCCAAACTTGAGCACAGGCTTAATGTCCATGCATTGCCAAGCTTGCGATGTGGTTTGCGGATAAAAGGAAAATGTGTTCGGTAATGTGTACATTCGAAAAGTACACATGAAAGAAGTGTGTACTTTTGAAAACGATATACACAAAATGGTGTGCCTTTGGAAATAATACGCATGGAAACACACACATGGAAACACACACAATTTGTGTGTATGTGAACAACAATTCTGAAAGTTTGCAATCTGATTAGGACATAAGGCGAGATGAGCTTTTAGGTGGAAATTGGGGAACCTTGATGAGCTCGAGCTTTACAGATTTTCATATCCCTATTCATTTTTTTGGAATAGCCCCAAGACTGCTGGTGATGGACCCAAGGCTCGTCTAGCTCCGTTCCACATCCTGGCATAGCACTTAGTGTAGGGTGACCAGATAAAATCCAGGTCAGGGCTCCTGTAACTTTAACAGTTGTAGAGAAAAGGGAATTTCAGCCAGGGTCATTTGTATGGAATTAGTTCCTGGTGAAATCCCCTCTTCATCACAACAGTTAAAGTTGCAGGCAATATACTAGAGTGACCATATACAAAAGAAAGCAGGGCCCCTGCAACTTTAACTGTTGTGATGAAGAGGGAATATCACCAGGAACGAATTGCATACAAATGACCCTGGCTGAAATTCCCTTTTCTCTACAACTGTTAATGTTACATGAGCCCTGACCTGGATTTTATCTGGTCACCCTATGCCCTGTTTTCCAAACCACCAATCATTTGGTGGGTTGTTGGCCATCTGTGTGGCCTCTCTCCCATTCTAAAATATTGAAACGTCTCTTCCCAGTGCTTTTTTTTCTGGCAGTAGGAGCTTGAAGCTAAAGTGTGTTGGTATTGGGGGTATTTTTGGCCCATCTGCTTTACTTTTGCCCCATGAACAACTGGAAACCAGCCTCCAAGAGCTTCTCCAAATTTGGCCCATAAGCTGAAAAGGTTTAACACCCCTGGTTTATATTGGCCAGCTCTCAAAGGTCAGACGATTGACTCTCCCAGGCCTCCTGCCTAGACATGATGGGGTTTAGCCCTGAGGAATTCTGCATGCAAAGTATATTCTTTACTATTGAGGGTGAAGCCAGACACAAATAAAGCTAGCAGCTATATCTTCTTCTTTCATTTTACTCTAGTGTATGAGCAGGGGCCTGATCCAGATTTAGCACTTTAACCCTCTCACTTTAACCCTATGGGTCCAATCCCAACTGGAGCCTCCACTCCTTCCATTCCTATTGTAAAACATTGATCAATTTGCTTTGTGGATTGCTATTTTTCAGTAGAAATCACAAGGGGGGGATGATCTGGATTGGGCCCATGTTCTGTGTGGAGGGAAGAGTTAAACCCCTTTTACCACCATCATCCCACATGTTAGGATCCCCATCTGGACTCTGTGTAAAATTAAAAAGAGATGCAACTGATAGCTATGCCCTTAAAGTCTGCATTAACCCTGAGATGTGTCATGGCTGGGGGAGATTTGAACAAGGAGTTTCCTGACTCATTGATTATGCTCTCAACCAATATGCTATATCAGCTCTCCAAAGGAATGGGCAGAACAGATGTTAGGTAATGCTACAGAGAAAGTGAGTGTGTCTGTGTCAGATCTACATGAAGCAGGATACAACACTTTGAAAACGATTTGAAAACTTTATATGGAGCATGTCCAGGGCCCCAACAGTTCTCAAAACTGTTATGAACCATTTTAAAGCAGCAGTGTAGATCCTGCCTAGGAGACAGCATGCTTCCACAAAATATTTTGGAAGTGGGAGAGTGCCCCTTTGGCCTATGTTTTGGGCAAGAGACCATGTTTCCTTTCTGAAGCATATATACTTATTTTTTATGCAATCTATTTCCATAAACGCTACACTGTAAAAATGTAGATTGGTAGCCTCAAACTCTGAAATAAGGGCATTTATCCCAAAACACTCTCTATATACATATTCTGACAGTGTTTTTTTCCTGATTATAATTGGAGGCACTTGTACTGAAAAAGAGAAAGCTTTTCTTGAACAGTTCTCAGAATAATGGACAGGCATCATCCTAGGAGTTGTGAGACAGGTGGTTTTATTTTAGCTCCTGGGCATATTGCCCTCTCCATTGTCAACTCAGTCAGGGCCTGGGGATGGGGAAATGCTTTTGGGGTAATAGGGATACTTCTGACGTCCCCCTGTGCTTGCCATCAGTTGTGTGGGCTGACGTGTCCTTACTCCTCATTTAGGATGATGTCACTGCCCAAATGCTAGCAGAGATGGGTGGAGATCAGTGGTGCATGAGGCTCTTGCTCCAAGGGGCGCTGAGTGCTGGATTTGCCCAACATGGTGGTTTTAATTTTTCAATCAATCTGATAATGCACTAATATGTCTCATCCCATAGTTTGACATTCTTTGATCTAGCACAACATCCCCCAATTTAGTACCCTCCAGATAGTTTAGACCAGAACTCCTGGTATTCCTAAGCATTGGCAATGCTGGCTGGGGCTGATGGGGCATCAGGTTTGGGAAGGCTAGGCTAGCACCGCTGACCCAACCCACAAAATTATTAGTTATTAAACGAATATCATAAATTCCCATTTTATTCCCAAGTTTTCCATATAGATATCCCTATTTTTTCTGGGATCATGAAGCAAAGCAGGATTGTGGTTATTACTACCAAAAAAAAAAGAAGAAAAGGTTTGCATGGTTAGATGTTTCCATTCCTACAGAAGAGTGCTACAACAATAATGAACCCCCCCCCAAGTGACACAATTTGCATGCTTGTGATGTTTACATTTTCAAAGCCCTTGCTTTAATTCTTCTTGGCTCTCTTCTGCTTTGACTGTGACTTGTAATTCCCTGAAGGTCTGAAGTGGAGAATGGAGAATTTAGGTGTGTAAATAGATTTAGGGTTTGAAGTCACACGTGGTAAAGGGAATTTGCATAATTTGCAACTGCACAGTCTATAAACTGTAAATGTCTTCCAAGCTGGAATTGTTTTAATTACCACTTCCAACTTCCCTTTTTGGAAAGCGTTCCCTAGCAAAACTCCAAAACAAAGCACAGGCAGAAGTGAAAAGGGAAAGCTTAAGGTTCAAGAGATGCCTGAATGCCAATCCTAGGATTACCAGGATTAGGAAGGCTAGATATTTAGCCTCTGTTGACCAGAGGCTGTGTCCACCAATGATAAATTTGTTCAATAAATAAAAACAAAAGCCTTTCAATTTAAAATGTGTGTTAAGAATTTTTCATGTTCACTCAAGCTTCAAAATGCCAGGGCTACACCTATAAAAGCTCCAAAATACAGGGATACTGTAGCTGTTAAGGGACATGCCCTTGCAGACATGTTGTTCATGTAATATGAATATGGTATGGTATCCTATGCTGTATTTTGTTCCAGCTTCACCATTCCCTTGGGGCTGGATAGCTGTCACTGGCAGAGTGTCAGATGTCAGGTGCTTCATAAACAATTCACTAGGCTGGCCTAGTGAATTGTGAGTTGATAGCTTGGCAATTGTTGTGAGACAGTCTGTCTCTGTTCTGTGCTTATCTGTAGCTGCTGGCCGAGGCCTTGAGTTTCCTTGAGAACAAAAGTATGTTTTGAAAAGGTGGGGGCTATCTTGCAAGTTGTCTCTCACATAGTGTCGTTATCAAGAGGAGGTTGAACTGTGCCGCCCTGTTAGCACATAAGTTTGGATTACAGGCCTGAAGCCCTGTCTGTCAAAGTGGCTTGGAATTAGCCAGCCTCCATCCTATATAGCCACGAGCAAAAGGGGAGGCTCTTTGCTAGAAATCATCTGTTCGACTGTTCTACACTTGCCAAGAAACTCGTGTTTGGGATTCAATCTGGTTTGGAGATGTTGGATGCACTCTGTACATGTTCTGTTGCTATTTGGACTTGGAATTTCTAAGAACTATGCCATGAAAAGTGCTCTGTGGCTTTTCATAGATTTGGACTTGCAAATTACTGTTCTAGATTCTTGTTCTATAGCCTATTTTTCCCTGCATGGAGCCAAAGTACGGGCACAGGGGAACTCTGAGGCTGATCGTTGCTGTTCTGGAATTGTGTGTGTGTGATCTGCGAGAGAACCTTCCTCAGAGCCAAAGCTACAAGCAGGGGAGGCTTCCTAGGTCGAAGAGGTTCGTCCCCTGACATCTTGCTTACATGATCAGCTCAGTGTTTCCTGGCAGGCTGAGTTTGATTTGGTTCAAGATGATCTTGTCTACTGTCAGACTTCATGCACTGCTGTGCTGGGGTTTATCCTTTGAGTTTTTGCTCGTGTTTCTGATGAGTCAGTGTGTGTAGCCACTCCGGACCTCATGGGACAGGGGCTAACTCTAAATGTCTCCCCCTGAGTGATTTGCTGTTCGCATTAAGCCATTGTACCTGAAAGCGATCTGGTCTATCTTCAGCTTCAAGTGTGTGTATGCAGAAATGAAACCGTTATGCCTTGAATTCCATGTGATTTTACAATAAAAGAAGTCTCACTGTTTTGGAGTGTGTCAGTTTGCCTAAAGTTCATTAGCAAGAAGCCTGGGGTGAGCTTGCGTCACAACACGGAGTGGTGGACCGAAGTCCCAGATTTGTCTTTTTGATGGAGTCTATGTAATTGAAGCAACTGAAGATATGATTCCACAGTTCAAGTACCCAACTGACAACCAATATAATCCATATGTAATGACAGAGTTGGAAGGAACTTTGGAGTTCATTTAGATCAACCCCTCAAAGAACATTTTGATTGGAATGTTGTGGGGAGGAAAATAATAATAATAATAACAGTAATAATAATAATAATAATAATAATAAGTAATACACATCACCTAGAGCCACTGGATTATCAAATTCCGCCTGAAATGGGGAGGCTGAGTCATGATCCTTCCAGAGACACTGGCTCAATTCGGACGACACGATAGTCAATGGTGGGGTAATAATCAACTTTACAGTTGTTCAACTAGGGGGTACTCCCCACACAACATGGTAATAAATAATCAACTGTGGTGTGGATTTGGATCAATGCTGAGTTGACTATGGCAGCATTCGGATGACACAATAGTCAAAACAGCTGACGATTGTTTCCCCCACACCAGTTGTTTATTGTGTCGTCCGAATTGAGCAGCTGTCTGCACTTAACTTGATGAAAGGTGAACTCCTTGCTACAAGGAAATCACAGTGGCAAATAATGCAGCATGTCCAAAGATGGATTTGATTTAAATATAAAATTATATCACTAATTGACAGCTGATAATGCCAAACTCCACCACCATCTGCCCCCATTTTGTGATTGGCTCTGCTGCTATACTACCATGTTCAGCTTTCTGGAGGGGGTCCTGAGGGTAAGGATTGTGAGAACCCCTGGTGTAGAGTGTGGTGCAAATAACATCAAGTTTCATGGTTCGATCCCTCTACAGGCCATCATTTTCAACAATAAGAATGAAAAGAAATAATTTCCATTGCTAAATTTACAAGCGCCAGAAGATACTTGGGTAAATAAGCCATCCTTAATTTACAAGTACATAAGCTTATCAGAGATTTATGCCATTGGGATTTTGGGAGAAAAAAAATCTTCAGAATTCAGGTCATTTTTATAGCAGCTTTTTGATTTATGTATAAATTAATGAGTCACCCAAATAGCTCCCCCCTCACCAAGGTGACTTACAATTAAAATGTAAAACAACTTAAAAACTTTAAAAATGATTTAAAAACTTTAAAACATCACCAACAGCAGAATTAAGAGCACCAGAGCATCTTAGAAACAAAGGACGGAGCTAATACATTTAAAATACTAGAAAGCCATATGGAACAAATACTTTTATACGGCCCAGAAGGGGGCAGCCTCAGATCCCTTAGAAAAGAGTAGTCCAGGGTAGCAGGTGCTGCCACAGATAAGTCCCTATCCCATGTTCCCACCAACCTAACCTCTCTTGGTGGTGAGGACATGCAGAAGGGCAACCAAAAAAGACCTTAAACTACAGACAGGTTAATGTGGGAGGTGGCAGTCTTTCAGATAACATTGCCTCCGGCCATATAGGTAAACACCAGATTGGCAGCCAGTGCAGTTGATACAAGGTCTGGATCTACACCAAACAGAACAGAACATATTGAAAGGGGTTTGAAAATGGCATATGTTGGCATATGTAACGTATCATGGGCCCCAACAGTTGTCAATACTGTTGTGAACTGTTATGAAGCAGTAGTGTAGATCCTGCCAAGATTGAAGTGATATAGTCAACAAGGCATGCACCAGAAAGCAATCTAACTGCTGCATTTGCACTAGCTGCAGCTTCCAGACACACTTCAAGAGCAGCCCCACGTACAGTGTGTTGCCATAATTAATATGGGAGTTGATTAAGACATGGATCACTGTGGTTAAATCTATCCTGTGCCAGAAGGGGCGCAATTGCTGCATTGGTCAAGGCTGGGACAAGGCATTGCCGCCCACAGCAGGTAGCTGATCTTCCAGGAACAATGCAATTTTCAGAAGCTCCCCCCCCCCCAAAAAAAAACAATCTCTGAGCTGGCCTGATTTGATTCAGATCGAGTTGGGCCACCTCATGGGTAAGCAAACTGGAGTCCCGGGCCAAGCTGCTGAATCTTGGTGAACTTGACTTCCCGGATGGATTCCTGTGACATCTGTATTCCAAATCAGTAATTTCCCTTCAATTTCAATTAAATTGCAACCTCTTGCTGTCCGTTCTCCACTTCTTTTCCCTCCCACTTCTTTCTCTTCCCTTTTGCCAGTAGGAAAATTGTCCCCACCTCATGCAATTAAACTTAAAATAAAAGTCTCCATTGGCTGCATTGGAAGTCCCCCCCCAAACTTAATTGCCAAACCAGGGAAGCAATTTTGGGGGGCACATCATGCAGGGAGGAGAGAGTTAATCCTTCTCAACTAGAATCCTGCTTGCCAATTTAGCTCAGGAAAAAAAAAACTTACATTGGCACCAATGGGAGTAGTGTATTTTATAAGCTTAATTGCCATGCAAGTGGATTAGAGTGGGGGGGCGTTTATGTATGCGGGTAGGATAGTGTTAACCCTTCCCTCCTCAGCTGTAATCCCCCTTGAAAATCTCCCCCAATGGCAATTAAGCTTAGGGGGGAAATCTATTGGCATCAATGGACACTCTGGGCTCTGGGAATAGATCCAGAGCCCCATGTTGCAGGCCTTGCAATGCTCTTGCCTGAGAGAACCCAGAGGCCATGAGACAAAGCAGCAGTCCCCCAGCGCTACTTTTTAGGAGTGCTCACCCAGGTAAGCCAACCCAGCATCACTAACTCCCATACTGGCCAAATGCCTGAGAAGTATATCATGGCCAATAGTATTGAATATCGCTGAGAGGTCCAACCCAACCATCGGGTTCCTGGTGTAGATCATCCACCAAGGTCACATAGCTGTTTCAGTCTCCCGACACCAAGGATTGAAGAAAGGAAGAAAGACTCCACTGACTCCAATGGGAACTTCTTTCTTTCTTTTTTTCTTTCTTTCTTTCTTTCTTTCTTTCTTCTTTCATTCTTAAAGGAACCTTCCCCTCCGAGCGTGCCTTGGTTCCTATCCAAATTAGGGCCACATATAGTTACTCTAAAGTAAAGGGAAAAGCATACGGCTCAGCTACATGCAGCACAATGAACAAAACATAGAGTCTGACCTTCAGACTGAGGGAATCAATCTATAACATAAAGCATAGTGAAAAATATCTGGAGAGTAAACTCCATTCAAAATAACAGATGAATCACTATGTAGATTCACTAACAGGAAATATAGCTATCTTGATACACAAAACTCAGCCACAGCTGCCTGCTTGTCATTTTCTATGTAAAGAAAATTCCTCTTCCCACTCTTAACAAAATTCTCCAAGGTACACCTACGGGTGACCATATTACACCAGCTTTAAGTTCACTCCATTGGCTGCCAATTAGTTTCAGGCGAAGTACAAAGTGTTGGTTATTACCTTTAAAGCCCTACATGGTTTGGGTCCAGGTTACCTGTGGGATCGCCTTCTCCCATACAATCCACCCCACACGCTCAGGTCCTCTGGGAAGAATTTGCTACAGTGGGCCAAAAAACCAGGCTGACAACCGTTACCCAGAGGACCTTCTCTTCTGCCGCTCCCAGACTGTGGAATGGCCTGCCAGAGGAGATCTGTCAACTTACTAGTCTTTTTTACTTTAAAAAAGCCATAAAAACCAATCTCTTCCAGCAGGCCTACCCAGTCGAATTTTGAGAGTTGTATCTGTATTTTAATAATGTATTAGTTTTATATGTTTTTAATCAGTTTTATATCAGTGTTGTTTCCCGCCTTGATCCTGAAGGAGAGGTGGGTAAGAAATAAATAAATATATTATTATTATTATTATTATTATTATTATTCCTCAGTCTACTGACTCAACCTCTTCCATTATCTAATCCAGCACATGCTTCTCAACTCTACTGCCTCCTACTGATCATAACCTACTTTGTTGCCTGGGTCACAAGTTAATTCCCAAATACTTTCCCTTTTTGTACACTGAAATATTATCCTATGTATGTTTATGTGGAAGCTCACAGCTTCCCATTTTTGTGTGTGCAAATCCTGATTTGCACAAATTTGTAGCTGGGAACATTTATGGAAATAATGATTTGCAAAAAAATTGCAGCCTTGAATATCATAATTTGCCCGAAATTGCAGGCATGAATGGTCCTTCATGCCTGCATTTTTACACAAATTGCATACTTAGGGCTGTGATGTAGTGCAAATTGTGATTTTCTGTAAATATTCCCAGCCACAAATTTGCACAAAACACAGTTTGTAGACAAAAAAAAAAAGAGAGAAGGTCTTGCTGGGCACTCATAGCCTGGTGACTCACCCAACATGCATACTGGGATCAGGGAACTGGTGGAATCTGGTCAGTAGAGAGAGAACAGGACGGGAGAGTTTACCCATCTCTACGAAATGATAAAAAGGCCATTTCAGAAAATAGCAGGTTTTCTTCTTAAAAGGAAACTATGAATGAAAGAGGAGAGACAATGCTTAGGTGTTGACAGTTTTCTTAGGGAGGTGTTATTGGCACGGTGTGAAGCTGGAGAGAATTGGTTGGAAAAAAAAAAAATATTGCCGGCAGGTGACTGCAACATCTTATTGTTCTCTGAAAAACAGAGATGAGCAGTGGTCACACCTTTCTCAGAACAGCTTGAAAATATTGCTTCATATATTATTGGAAGCAGAGCTAGGCAACAGCTACAAGGATGGGGAAGAAGAATTTGGATTTGTCAATGGAAAAGACATGACAGAGGAGGGAGTAAGTAGCGGGGCAGATAAAGAGCAACGGGCTACTAAAAGAGAAAGTGTTCAACATAGCAGTTCGGTTAACTGTAGCCACAGCGATAAAAATGCAGACAGGCAACTTAATGAGCTAATTAATGGGTGCCGTGCTAATGATGATGGAAATGTGTAATTCTCAAGGGAGGAAGTGAAACGATGTTAAATCTTATGGCTTTCACATTTTCATTCATTATTATCAGAGAGACAGAAGAATCCAAAGGCCACTTTCAGGTGCCTCTTCCCATCCATTAATGGGGGAGAAGGAAGGGAAATTAGGCTGTAGGAAGGAATTGGAACACCAGCATATATATTCATATTAGAACTAACAGCTAAGCAAAGGGAGAATGGATTGAATTTATACATAATGATGAGCATGGCTAAAGAGTGGATTCCAGGCCACAGCGAAGCATTTTCTCTAGCACTGAAATGTCAGAGGCTTTCATTCAGCTTTGAGCAGAAATTGGGTTGCAAGACTATCCATTGTTGTGCAGGTCCAACCAGTGAAAGAACTTATGAATCTCTTATGGCCACTTATGAATCACCAAAAAGGAGGAAATGCATCACTAAAAAAAAAAAAAAGAGGTCGCCGGTTTGCATAAAATCTGCATACACTGATTCATATGTGTAGACTGAAATTTAGAAAGAATTATTATAATCTAAATAGAAATACAGTACATCTCACATGAGTGTGGAAGACTGTGACCAGTTGACTATATGCCTTGCTCAGTTTGCAGTCCAGATACTGTTGATAAGCAATTTCAAGCACTGTTCTGCTTTCCTTATCTTTATAGTGGACTGGACATCCCTTCAAATAAAGGACACCTTCAAAATAGAAGAGTGTCATCTCAGAGGACATATGGTCAGCTAATTCAGGTAAGAGACTTGGACACAGGAAGCTGTCTTGATCCATCTAGTTCAGTATTATCTACACTGACTGGCATGGCTCTGGCATGGCCATTTCTACACCAGGCTTTTGGCCTGGTATCATCCCCAGCTGGTCCCTGTGGGTTCACATGACACACAGGGACTCCCAGCGGCAGGAGGGATGGGCACGGGAATTCCCCAGGGTAACAGATCCCTGGGGAAACCTGAATCTTCCTGCAGTCCCGGGAATGGCCCAAAACCGGGGCAGATGTGAGCGCCCATCCTGGCTGCCGCTGCGCTTACTCACGAGTAAGTGCGGCAGCAGAAATAGGTGCAGAATGGCACCATGCGGCTCCTTGCCCATCAGGGGAGGGGGAGCAAGTCCACCATCTCCAGGATGGTGGGTGGAGGGCCCCTCGATTGCACACACATTTTTTTTTTTTAACTTACCTTGAGTGATGGAGCGCAAGAGCAGTTTTCCCAAGGTTTGGAAAAAATAGCACCCATGATATGGATTCAAGCAATGATCCCGGCAGCAGGTACTTCCTGGATTGCCGCCCCTCCCTCCGTCTATACCCATGTGGTGTAGAAACGGCCTAGATTATCTCCATGCCCTAACATGGAGACACTGGAGATTGAACCTGGGACCTTCCTCAATCAAAGCAACTGCTCTACCTCTGAGTTACAGCCTATCCCCTGAAAAGCTAGTACACCTATTTGACATCCCAACAAAGGCTGTTTGCTATTGACCAGTCAGACTCCACCTCTGATTGCTTCAGGGTCTGCTCAGGACCTACCAGAAGCTGGGAGACTCTGACTCTGAACTACTGGGTTCGACTCCTGCCTATCCTTGGTTCCATCCATCTCCTCTCTCTGTCCAACCTTTTCCAGCCCAAATGAATCTTTGACTGTTTGATTCTTGACAATCCCACAAAGATAGCTAACGTTCCTCAACTAATTTATCTTACCACATGTTCCATTTGAGCAGCAGTTTGCATTACCAAATTTTGCTAGTGTGCTTAATGTGAAATAGTCAAGAAGCTTCAGGGCCTACTAGCAATAGCTTCTGAAACCTAAAAACTATACTATCAAGGCTGTATCACAGGAATGCAGAATCTCATGCTCAGACCTTAGAATCCCATTCTGGCCCCCAGTAGGCCCTGCCCCTTTCTTCTGGATCTACCCCCTTTCCCATGATCACCAATCGTTTGATGGTGTCCCGGCCTTTGTGCAATTTCCCCATTCTAAAAGGTTTAAATGCAACCACAGTGGATCATATTTAGCACCTGTCAAAGTGAGTAGCCATGTATAATTAGAAGTTATTTTTTTTCTCCACTGGTGAGGAGGACTGATTAATTCAGGGGTCCCTAACTTGGCATCTGTAGGTGCCATAGCACCCGCAGGGTAGGGTGACCAGATTTTGGAACCCAAAATCCCGGTCCCCCCCCTGCCACCCAAAACAACCCCCCCACCAAGCCACCCCCCCAAAACAAACCCCCCAAGCCACCCCCCCACTCAAAACAACCCCCCCACCAAGCCACCCACCCCCAAAAAACATCAGCCCGGACCTACCGTACCGGGTTCTCTTCTACTGCCTCCGCCTCCTTCGCCGCCGCCGCTGCCGGGTCCCCCGCTGGCTCGTAAGGCCAGCAGACGCACAGAAGAGGCAGGGGAGGGCCGGATCCGGAAGTGACGTAATCGGCCCTCCCCCGCCTGTTCCATGTGGCTGCTGGCCTTACGAGCCGGCAGGGGACCCGGTGGCGGCGGCAGCGGTGGCGTCGCGGCAGCAGCGTCGGCGTCGCGTCGGCGGACCCAGCGGTGTCGCGTCGGTGGACCCAGTGGCGGTGGCGGTGTGGCAGTGGACCTGGCGGCGGCGGCGTGGTGGCGGACCCGGCGGCAGCAGCGGCGGCGGACCCGGCGGCAGCAGCGGCAGTGGCGGTGGCGGAGGAGGAGGCGGTGGAGGACGTGGCGGCGGCGGCGGTGGACCCGGTGATGGCGGCGGCGGTGGCGGCGTGACGGCGCGGCGGCGGACCCGGCGGCGGCGGTGGCGTGGTGGCGGACCCAGCGGCGGCAGCGGCGGTGGTGGCGGTGGTGGAGGAGGAGGCGGTGGAGGACCCGACAGCTGCGGCGGCGCGGTGGTGGCGGTGCGGTGGTGGTGGCGGCGGCTCTACTGAGAAACAGGCTTTGCGGCCTGTCTCTCAGTATCGCGCCGGGTGATGACGTAATCACCCGGCGCGCTACTGAGGGACAGGCCATGAAGCCTGTTTCTCAGTAGATTCGAGCACCGGAGGGAAGCGGACGCCCCTGCGGGTAAGGAGCGTGAGGCGCGAGGGAGGGCACTTACCTGCTGGGGCGGCCGCTTCCCGGGCTCCTCCGCCGCCACCGCCGCTGGGTCTACTGCCGCTCCTTGCTTGCTGCCACTGCCGCGTGACCCCCCCGCCACCCCGGTTTGCCCCCCCGCCCCCCGGTTGGGCCGGTTCGCCCCTGGATTCCTGGTTAGGACCGGGAAATCCCGAGCCATCTGGTCAGCCTACCGCAGGGACCTCCAACAGTCCCCATGAAGCTTTCCACACCATTCCCCCTTCCAAACAAAGATGTTTTAATAATGAAAAACCTTGAAAAATGTTAGGGCACTTTCCTGTCCTGAAGCTGCTGTAGAACATCTGTTAGCAGGCAGGCATATAATCATAGAATAATAGAGTTGGAAGGGGGCTACAAGGCCATCAAGTACAAAACCTTGCTCAATGCAGGAATCCACCTTAAAGCATCCCTGACAGATGGTTGTCCAGCTGCCTCTTGAATGCCTCTAGTGTGGGAGAGCCCACGACCTCCCTAGGTCATTGGTTCCATTGCCATATTGATCTATCAGTTTAATCTGGCTTCCTGTATCTTGAACCCATTATTCCACGTCCTGCACTCTGGAATGATTAAGAAGAGATCCTGGCCCTCCTCTGTGTGACAACCTTTCAAGTACTTGAAGAGTGCTCTCATGTCTGCCCTCAGTGTTCTTCAGGCAGAGAGGGAAAGAGTTGTTTTCTGGCCCTGCACAATGTTCCAGCCACCCAGATCTTTCCCCCTTTGATCTCTCTCTTTCAACTCCCAACCTCCAGCTTCACTATTTCTCTCCCCACAACCTCCTTTTCTCACTATTTCTCTCTGTTTCCCATCCTGAGCCATCTCTCTTTCTAGCTTTGCTTTTTCTCTGACCTCTGATTTGCTGCTTTCCCCTATGCCCCAGCCTCTAGTCTTGCTATTTCCCCACCAACCTCTTTTGATCTCTTTTCTCCCCCTCCTAGCCTCTAGCCTTGCTCTATCTGTACCCCTTTGCCTTGCTGTTCCACCTCCCTCTCTGCCTAGATTCACTATTTCTCTCCCCATATCTTAACCTTGCTGTTTCTCTTCCAGGTGTTTCGGCCTACTATTCCCATCATCCATCACCCCTGGCTAGGGTTGATGGGAATTGTAGGTCAAAACATATGGCAGACCACAAGTTGCTCACCCCTGATCTAGGATAGATAGATAGATATAGATAGATAGATAGATAGATAGATAGATAGATAGATAGATAGATATAGATAGATGATAGATAAAGTTAGATAGAAAGAAAGAAAGAAAGAAAGAAGAATTTTCCTTTCCAAAAGTGTTGTGAGTGCAATCCTATGTTTGTTTAGTTAGAAATCGACCCTACTGTTCTCAGCCCTGGTTGTTCCTATATAGGTGTGTAGGGTTGTAACTTTCATGTTGTACACATGGTGCAAGTTCTTTTAGCTTTTTCCCAGAGAGTTCAGGCATAAAGATCAACTTTTCTATAGTTCCCTTTACTATATACTCCCAACCACCCCAAAAAATCATTTTAATTCTTTCTGTGAAATTCCCACCCCCACCTGCCACCCAGTGCAGTACCTTACAATTTCATTTTTTTTTAAAAAAAAGTTTATCGTTTGGAATTTTGTTCTCAAAACTAGGTCACAGTGACTTCTGGAGGGCTTAGCTCGAAGAAAATCACTTTGCCTCCAGGAGATACAAATCTTAATGAAGAGAGCCAAAAATGTCTTACTCTATAGAATAGGTTTATTACTGATTTATCAGTTCATTATCCCCCTAATTTATAAATCTGGAAAATCTGATTAACTCTTCTACTATCTTTGTGTCATCAACTACCAAACACAGCATTCAGTTCACTAACATAAGTATCCATCGAAACTCTACTGAGACCAAGCTCAGTTTAAAAAGGTGGGGGGGAAGACTCCCTCAGTTCTGTAGGCAAAAGAGAACGTTTAAACACGTAGGTAAAGTATCAGATGATTCAGACCACTGTAGTATTAATTTAAACAAATGTCTATAACCCATCATGAGCTGCTATTTCTAGAGCAGATTCTAAAACTTTCGTCTGGATATAGCACTACCTCATTAGCAATTTCCAAGTTAGGCGTCATTAGGAAAGGCATGGAAAATGAAATTATGAGTATCATCATAGTGCTCTTATACCAATCTATGCTGTGACCACACTTTGAGCGTCATTGGGCAGGGGGCAATTGTATTTCCCTATCATCACTTCCCCCCCGCTTCTGTCCCACAATACTTCCTCTTTCTTCACATGGGGAAGAAAGAGGAAGTAAACAATGACCAGGTGGCCCATTCAGTGGGTGCTTTTATCACGCTGGTTTTTCTGCACACTGCAGGAAATGTCAGCATGTTTCGCTTCAACCCAAAAAAGTTGGATTTTCCAGGGGGGGTGGGGTTGTAGTGGAAAAAAGACCAGAAGAAGAGGGAGACACATGGGAGGTGGATGGCATCATCAAAAGGACCCGCAAACATCCATAAGTGGCCAGTAATGAGCATGCCATAAAATGCTCATCTGATGACGGCGTTGGAATACTGTTTTGGCCACTGCACCTCGAAAAAAAATGTACTGCACTGGAAAAGACGCAGAAAAGAGGAATTAAAATCATCACGGGGCTGAAGCAAGGATGGGTAATTTCTGAACATCCAGGAGCCAATCTCCCCTCCTCAGGAACCCACCAAGGACTGCATCACACCCAGTGGAAGGCATTTGTAGGCATTTTCATGCACACATGACTCCCAAAACCCACATTGCAGTATACAATTTTGCATAATTTCCTAATTTTTGCAAGCAATTTCCCATAACATAATGCAGATTTGCATATGTCACTGATGTACACATTTTTTCAAGCTTCCCCCCCCCCCTTCTATGCATTTGTGTATGCATGTTTTGACAACGGCATGGCAAAATTCAGCAAACTGTGAAGGATAGCTATGTTTTGGTTTGTGTATTGGTTTAGGAAATGTCTGCATTTGGCTTGCATTAAAAGAAGAACCGAACAAATTTACCCCCTATCCCTAGTTACAGCACATTTATTGCTATAGATTAACATGACAATTTTTTTTCATATTTTGCATCAGATTCTGCAACTTACATAACTTATGCAGTTTAAGAAAGTGTCCCAGATTTCTCTCATATTGCATGATTTATTCATTCCCCCCCCTCCACACACACACATACACATACATAAATCACAGTACAATTTGGGGAACTGAAGCCCAAACCAAGATGGCTAGAAAAGCTTCTCAGCCTACTTTCAGACTGTTTGCATTTCCCTTGACATGGCACTTTCAAGCATATCATTACAACAATATGGGCTAGAAACCTGCTTTTTAATAGAATAGTAGAAAGCTGAGATCCCCAGGAAGCTGTATTGTGCAGCTTTTTCTGAGCCTCTGTGATTTTGTCCTATGTACATCCTAGGTTCTCTAGTTATGGCCTACGCATATCCACAGTTATGTTTTGTTTGTGTCTTTGTTTTTGATTTTACATTTCAGTGTGAAATGCAACATAGGCTGCTTATTTTAGCAATGGTAGAAGGCCTGCTGTTCAGTGTTATGTTGTCTTAGCAGTAGAAGAAATGCAAGCTTCTGCTAAGCCGCTTATTTATTTAGCTTCAATTAAAGGGCGCGGGGAATGCTTGGCCAACTTTGCCATTTCCATCGATATGAATAATTAATTATTTTAAATGCCACTTTGATTTTTTGATGAAAAGCAACCCTTAAAAATTCATAAATAAGCATGCATAATGTCTGTTCCAATTACTTGAAATACAGTCTCCCACAATGTTGGCTAATGCATCCCTTATGTATTTCTGGTCAATAACTTCTAAGTGGATGGCTTTAGAAATCTAAGTGGATGGCTTTAGAAATCCCCCCTCCCCCAGCTTTTATTGGAAGTTCATATTTTAATCCTGCCCTTGTTCTATGGTTACAAATGAAAAGAAACAAATTACCCGGCAACCTCAGTGGATTGTCCACAAACATTTTAAATCACAAGATCCATGACAAAAGCACTTTTTAAAAATGCAATGATCAGAGTGTGTTGCTTTTAATCATTCTAAAGTAGATGTTCAGAGGTTTGGTTGAATTTATATTTTCCCCCTTCAGCTTGATTTGTTAGAATTAAAATGAAAGGCTGCAAAAGAACAATGAGCAGAAATGCTAATCATTTGTCACTGCCATGTACTCCAGTGTGCTTGATGTAAGTGTGGTGCAGTCTCTACTCTGGGACATTTTAGCTCAGACTTCCCTAACCCAGTACCTTCCAGATGTATTGGACTTCAACTCCCATCTTCCCCAGCCAGCATGGCCAATGGTCAGGAATGCTAGGAGTGGTACTCCAAACATCTGGAATGCATCTGGTTGAGAAAGGCTGCCTTAGGTCATATTTAGCTAATGGAGGGGTGCTTAGAGTTGGAATGGCATAGAACAAGGATGGAGAACATCTGGACTATAGGTCAAATTTGGACAACCAGGCCATTTCATCTGGACTGCAGGGCCTTGGGCAAGCTCTCCTATGGGACAATGGTGGGAGATGAACTGAGCTGCAGCCAACATATTCAGGAACTGGCTGAGTCCTTTTCTCAGTGCAGAGAGTGGCTCCTTGCTTTTCTCTGTGCAGAGGAAGGAAAAACGGGCATCAGGGAGAGGCAGCCCTTGATAATGTTAGGGGAGGGGGCTTTGGGTAGCCCCCCCCACCACAATATCACCTGGCTCCCAGGACCGATCCAATTTGAACCTGGTATAGAACAAACATGATACACATGACCTCATATCTTCCTGTCCTTTGTAATCTATGAATGAAGACTTGCTCTGTTTTCCCTTTCAAACTGATGCTAGATTGTTTAGGTTATGGAGTTGGGTCTTAAAGACACTGGCAAGATTTGGAGTGAACTCAAGTGTAATTACTTGGCTTTGTATATCATTCAATGGAAACGAGAGGGAAAGGGGAGGGGTATTGGTTTAATAGCTACAATTAAAATGGGGGAAGTAGATACATTCAGTTGAATGATATCTAATACATGTTGGGTAATAGCTGACCTAGGATAAATTTATCTCCTCCTAGCTTGGAATAATTGCCAGAAGCAAATGATCTATGATGGTTGATCACATGATAGCCAACAATGGCAGTTTCACATATTCAGGTTACCAAGTGACAGTTATAATTATCACTTGAATGGATCTTAAGAGACTCCAGTATTACAGTATTCAGTCAGAGAGACAGTTGGTGGTAAAATGCTAGCATTTTAATGTGAGGAGGAAATTACCCTCTTGGCTTATCTAGGAAACACACGCCTTGTGGGTTGCATCAATACAACATTCAGTTGAAGAGGTTGGCAAGCTGATGCCTCCAGATGTTTTGAATAACAATTCCCATCAATCCCAGCCAGCATGACAATGGTCAGGAAATATGGGGGTTCTAGTCCAAAATCATGTGAGGGCACCAGGTTGCCTACCCCTGTTCTACCATCACTATAGCAAGGCATCTGCAATCTATTAAGCATAGTAACAGGCCTGGATTAGATTACTGTGGAATTGTATGGAACCTCCTATCCATTTGGGATGAATAATGAATGCTGACTCTACAATAAATTGCCAATGTGTGACCCATCATACCAAATGCAGCCACCAGTGGCACAAGGCATGTGACTAGGAGCTCAATACATCTCCTGCTTTTTCTGCCTTCCTGGCACTGAAAAGGGGAGAGGATCGTTGTGTTGAGTTTGGTTGGTAACAAGTTGTTCAGGCCCACCCTAGAAACATAGGCCTAATCCACACCAAGCAGGACATAGCACTATGAAAGTGGTATGAAAGCGGTACATGGTATGTGTCAATGGGCCCCAACAGTTGTCAGTGCACTTCAATACCACTATAAAGCAGTAGTGTAGATCCTGCCTCTACATATCGCTTTCATATCACTTTCATAGTGCAATATCCTGCTTGGTATAGATGAGGCCTCTGTCACAAACTCATGCAGAAGCAAATTGCCTCATGGTGAGAAGAATAGATGGTCTAAATCAGGAAAGAAGTATCTCTTACTGCTCAAGAGGTTAATTCCATTTCAGATTAGCTCTTGCGGGTCACATTCCATAGGTGGGCAGGGCCGAAGGTAAAGGAGGAAGGCAAGCCAAAGCCAAAAGGGGTGGAATATATATATATATATATATATATATAATCATAGAATAGTAGAGTTGGAAGGGGCCCACAAGGCCATCAAGTCCAACCCCCTGCTCAATGCAGGAATCCACCTTAAAGCATGCCTGACAGATGGTTGTCCAGCTGCCTCTTGAAGGCCTCTAGTGTGTGAGAGCCCACCACCTCCCTAGGTCATTGGATCCATTGTCGTATTGCTCTAACAGTCAGGTAGTTTTTCCTGATGTCCAGCCGGAATCTAGTTTCCTGTAACTTGAGCCTATTTTTCTACATCCTGTAGGCTGACCATATGAAAAGGAGGACAGGGCTCATGTAACTTTAACAGTTGTAGAGAAAAGGGAATTTCAGCCAGTGTCATTTGTATGCAATTAGTTCCTGGTGAAATTCCCTCTTCATCACACCAGTTAAAGGTGCAGGGCCCCTGCCTTCTTTTGTATATGGTCACTCTAGTATAGTGCCTGCACCTTTAACTGTTGTGATGAAGAGGGAATTTCACCAGGAACTAATTGCATACAAATGACACTGGCTGAAATTCCCTTTTCTCTACAACTGTTAAAGTTACAGGAGCCCTGACCTGGATTTTATCTGGTCACCCTAAGCAGCTGCATCTCTATTTTCTTTCATTTTTACTCTAGAGTAGGCACAGTGGGCACAATCCAGATCTTAAGAGCCTCCCTACCCCCATGTTAGGATCCCAGTTTGAATCAGGCCTACTTTAGAACACTTTAGATGTAGCTTCTAGATACAGATTTATAATAATGTCTGTTTTGGTTCCTAAATCACGGTAGCCCACATGTAATCTCTGCTGGATCACCATCATTCAAACATATGGCTACTTCAAGCAAGTGTAGCCCAACTTCGAGCTCCAGGGGTGTTATCCAGCGCTTCTTGGATGACTTCATGGAGACCATTGTGATATGTGAACTAGCGCTTGGACAAAGGCTAAATTGATAGCTGTAGCATGCTGATTCTGTTACAACTTTCATCATTAACTATGTTCCCATTCCCTTCTACAGAAACCCATAAAAACCTTTGACTGAGTTTCTTTCATTCGTATTCGTAGGCATTTTTTTTTTGTCATGGGTCCGCATACGATGAGCCACAGGGCTCCTATTGAATGCATAAGCCACTATTTTAGCCTCAGCTCTGGCAAGCTGGGTTGAACTTTTTGATCCTTCGGGGTATGATCTTCCCAAGGGACTCCAGCTATTCAAAGCCAATGTAATTGCTGACAAAATCCCTATGCAAGCAGTGCAGTGAATAGCTCCATGATTAGTAACTACTACTAAAGATGGTCCTCAAAGACCTCCGGAATACAATTGTCACAACAAGGGAAAGCTTTAGCCTGTGGGCGCTAATCTGACTACTCAACCGAAGGGTCAATTAGCCCCTTTACTAATGTAAATTACTACCAGCATACTCTCATACTGGGCATTGTACAATGTGTTATTTGTACCATTCTGCAAAGCAGGATAAACATGCATTCAGTTTCAAAATTTAACCAGTGGGAAGTAACAATCTCTATAGTACAACTAATGTTTCTGTGGTTTTGAACCTTGCATCTAAATCTAAATTTCCAAAAGCATTTACATGGTTGAGGTTGGTACATGTGACAGAAGTAGGCGGCTATGATGGGGCAAAGTAAATTGGAAGTTTTAAAAAGCTTAAGCCCCTTTCGTTCAAACACATTTTTTTATTTATGTTGTTAAGTAAGCCCCTAGAATATTTTCTCCTGCTGTTCTTCATGGGTTGGACACTCACATCAAAAAAAAGTAATTTCAGTATGTCTACGAAATGCAGGGAGATAGGTAGAAAGAAACCGCATTAAGATCTGATTAGTACAATTAGAAAGTTGTTTCCAGGGATATGATACATCTGAAAGGATCGTTAGAGTCGGGTTCAAAGTAGAGAGGTTTCAATGCTTAGAGGACAAAGTAACATTCAGATCTAGTTATTTTTGAGCTGTTGTGGTTTCGGCAAGTTAAGCCACTTGTCAAAATGTTTACATTCAATGTGGCACCTTTTCTTTATTACTGTCACCATAACTCACTTATGGCAGATGAGGAAGTGGGGAATTTTTCATGGCATGACAAAACACTGATAGAATGGTCTGGCTTCAATGTATCACTTAAACATAGTTTTTCATCATGTGAACGAATGTTGGGCTCACATGCTCCTCCCTCCCCTCCCCTCCCTTTCTTTCTTTACATTTCTATACTACCCACAAGCTGAATTTATCAGTTCACAAAACAAAACGTAAAACCATACAAAATATTGTAAGGTGGTAAAACATAATGGAGAAATAAAACATAAAATAATAAGTTTAAAAGAGAATTCAATAATATTGAAAACTGGAGTAAAAGCCAGTAGCAGTGCAAAGAACTAAAGGGACACTAACTATTTTTTAATTTATTTTTGTAATTGGAGGACTAAAAATTAGGGGAAATCAAAAGATCTTTAACTGGCACTGAAAATGCCACAATGTCTGCATGTCTGCGGTGAGATTCCACAACCGGGGTGTCACCACTGAAAAGGTATTCTTCGTAGTAGCCAACAGTGGGAGCACCCAGAGAAGAGCCTCTGAAGTTAATCGTATGGTCTCAGAAGATAATCTGGCCTTTAGGGCTTTGTAAGTTAATGCAACGACTTTGAATTGGGCCCAGAAACAGATTTGCAGCTAATGCAAATCCAAACATTGGTGTAATATGATCATATTGGCCAGTCCCCATTAACAATTTTGGACTAGCTGAAGTCTCCAGACTGTTTTCAATGGCAGTCCCGTATATAATGTATTGTAGAAATCTAAATATATAATTACCAGAGCATGGATAACTGTAGCTAGGCTATCATTGTCCAGCTAGGGTCATAGTTGGTATATCATCTTAAGCTGATAACTAGGGTGATCAACTGTCAGGATTTTGCTGGTTTTGTCCTGACTTTTGTTCAAGTGTCGTGGGGTGGGTGGGTATTTCTGTAATTTTCTATAATGCCCTGGAATGACACACTTTCTCCTTTAAGGCTGCCATTAGTGTGGTGGAGGGGAATTATGTGCTTTCTGGAGGCCTGAAAGGGGAAAGCATGTCATTCCCGGACATTATAGAAAACACCCTGATTGGAGCAGTGAGAGTGGGGTGGGAATGACATGCTTTCATCTCCTCTACTCCAATCGGGGCCTTTAAGGTGGTGTGGGGGAATGACATGTTTTCCAGAGCTCTGGAAAGCTTCTCTTCCCATGCCCCCCCTCTTTTTTGCTTTCCCAAATATGGTAACCCTAGTTAAAACATCCCATGCCACCTAGGCCAGCTATGCCTCCAGTATCAATGCTCAATCCAGAAAACACACAAACTCAAACTATGAGTATGATCCTTTGGAGGAGTGCAAGCCCCTCCAGAAAACGTTGAATATCTCTCATCCGGGCAGAAGAACCAGCCACTAACAGTACCTCTGCCACAGCTATAAACATGCGCTTCCACATTTAGACTAACCAGAGTTCTCTATGATGTCCAAACTCAGGCGAACCCACTCAGGTGAAGTCCTGGCTTATGTGAACTGTAGTTTAAACTAACCAGAGTTCCTCTGAGTTCAGATGTAAAAAGGAATTCTCATCAGTGAGTAGTAAAGATGTTATTACTTATAAAATAATTAAAAATTAGCTGCTGTTTAATGGTACCTCAAAATATACTGAAGCAGGAAACCATATCCTGTCTGATAGCAAGCAAGAATTGTGTGAGATGTACCCAACACATTTTTTGTTCAGATTTTGGATGTATGGGAAAGCCATTTCAGTTCCAGATTTTATCCAGTTTGCACCTCCCAAATGCAAACAAGGACCAGAATGCAATATGTGGTCAAAGTCTGAGTGTGCAATGTGTTTCAGAGGGAAAAAAGTGTGTTCTGTAATGTATACATTTGGAAAGTATGCATGAAAAAATGCATGCTTTTGAAAAATGTACACCAATGCCCTTTAACCAATGGAAGAAAAGGATGTTATTTTTTAAAAAAAGTGTATCCAAAATGTATACCTGTAGAAAAATGCACACAAAAATATGCACATTTTTATGCAAATAGAGGGATTTCTCACCATGTGATATGGAGATTAGCTTTGAAGTAGAAATTGCTGAACCTTGATGAGCTCAGGTTCAACCATTTTTTCAGATCCCTATACAGATTGCCATATTTCATTGTTGTGAGACTGGAATGTGAATCACTGGAACACAGCTTACTAGGAGTTGCCAACATTTTTATGGGCTGCACACCTACGTCTGTAAGAATATCTTGATAAGTTAAATAAGTGAAGCTTCCTTCTCCACTTATGTTTAACCTGCTAAATTTCTGCATTTCTGTTTTAAAAACAGGGCTGGTAACACACATACACATATGCATTCACACAGAGAGAGAGAGAAAGAGAGAGAGAGAAGAAAATAATGCAAATAAGGCCGATTTGCATACGGCTTGAATAATCTCTTCAAGCACAAAGCTTTTAATACATTCCTAAAATAATCTTGCATTTATTGTAGAGGGCCTTGCATTAGAATACAGCATGTTGTGGTGAAACTATTTCATTATAGCAGAATCTTACTGTCATCTGCTCTGAGGCGAATAAAAAAGAGAAAAGAAATGATAAGAGCTCTCTACATTATTCCATGAAATGCAAAAAAAGGAAAGTCAAATATTGCTGCATTCCTTCCACAGTACAGATCTAGGGATGGTATATCTTCTGACTATACTAGACAGGATTATAAATCACGTACTGTAGAGATTAACTAAGTCTCTCCAGTCATTCTCTCCTCCTCTAGAGCATTTGCCAGCCTAGGGATAAGATCCTGTAAGTAGCAAGAGTTACTGGGATATTTAACAAAAATGCATTAACACACAGGATAAGGTGCATTTTTTCGGTACTCTGGATTAATTGACATTAATGCTGTCAAGTCCATATCAGCCTAGCATACACCTAAAATTCCATTACCACTCCATAGATTAATTGTTTGAACTTTAGATTTAGCCGAAAAGGGTTTGAATAATAAAAATACTGTATCCATTTATTCTAGCCTATCCTGCCTGTCAAAATGAAGAAATCCGATAGCATTCTGAACAGAACGGTAAAAAATACAAGAAAATAAAATTCCTGTTTTGTACTCTTGCCCTTGGAAAGTAGCAATGCTAATAGAGAGCTTCAAGATAGCAATACTAATAGTTCTGCCTCACATATGCTTCCCTAGGAGATAATAAAAGTATATAAAGGCAAGTGATGCAATATTTCATGTGCATTTAATGTATGCACAAGACAGAACAATAAACAGGTGCAAAACCAAAATTGCATCTAATTTCCAAAAAAGTATTTTAAAAGTCAAATCATACGATCATATCTGTGATTTATAAAAGTACATGTAGTATTATTCCGAGTATGCAACTGGAAAAAAAACTCAAGGGCTGGGATACCAAGAGCTACTTTTGGCATGCTCAGGGCCTGTATGCCCAGTGGCCCATTTGACTATTTCCCATTATATGGCAGTTCCCCTCCCAACACCCCAAACTGCTCTTGGAAACTCCCTTCAGTTTGAAAAGACACTTGTCATGACCCAGAATGGGCACTGGGCAGGAATAACAAATTCAAAGCTCCCTTGGGAGCCCAAAGTTAGTGGTGCTAACTTTTTTGGGTCCAACTCAGGGATCACAAATGGAAGAGGAAGACTCATGAACATCCGTTATCAGGTGGCTAGACTGAAAAAAGGCAGAATCAAGACACACACGTTCAGATTCCAGCATAAGCATACTGGAGACTGGCATTTGATGTCCAGTACTAGCTGTAGCAGAGTTCCCCTAAGCATGCCTAGTCTGCCCCAGTCCCATTACCTTGGAATCTGGTGAAGCTCCAAGAATGCCGAATTGCTTTGGCTGCCCCCTGCCTGATAGACAATGAGCTCCCAGGTGGCTGCCATGCAGCTGTGCTAAGCACTGGTGACTGGCATCCAGCTTTAGGAAGGGTTAGGTGAGGGGGGCAATGAGGCAGCTCTTCTGGGCCCAGACCGATAAGAAGACACTCTAATCCACACACCAAGCAGGATATAGCACTATGAAAGCAGTATGAAAGCACTATATAAGAGGCAAGAGCCACACTACTGCTTTATAGAAGTATTGAAGTGCATTGACAACTGTTGGGGCACATGACACATACCAAATACTGCTTTCATACAGCTTTCATAGCGCTATATCCTGCTTGGGGTAGATCTGGCCTCTGTTCACAGAAGGAGGGGGGAACGGTACATGGAGTCGAACGAAGCAGCGATACCTTGCTGCCTGAACTCAGCTGCACAGTCCCTTCCTTTCCGACAAGGATAGTTCCACTGTGTTGGAGTCCATCTCTGCCAAGAAACTTCTACAGAATCTCAGACCCACTACAGAAGATGCAGGAGCCCCAGTTTGGAAGATGCTAAGCAGTTGTAGACCCCCACTGCCGGCTACCCTCACGAAATATCGCATTTCCCCATGGCAAATGCTTTAATGCTGCTCTCGGTGTGCTGTTGTCGGTGGTTATTAACATTCATATGCTGCCTTATTTCCTGAAAAGCCAGGTGCATATTTCCCAAAACCTATGGACTGCAATAACTTCAAAATCCTGATGAAAATTGTCCACTGCCTGGCACAGCTATTAGCATTAGACACAAAGCTCCTGTTGGTGCCAAGGAGCTAATTTCTGGGGTCAACAGCAGTGTGTGTGTGTGTGTGGGGGGATTTTTGTCAGGATCACAGCTGGGGAAGGACGAGATAAAGTTCCCCTCCCCATTTGCGCACTCCTGCTAAATCTGTCCCCTCCCTGGGCTATGAATTTAAGCACACATACAGGCAACTAACATGCTTTGATGGGCGCTCTCTTGCCAGACTAAAGGGTTAGTCTTTAAGGTGCCACAACCATCTTTGCAATTTTGGCTGCAACAGATGAACACAGCTGCCCCCTTGGAAATGTTTTCAAGTGACATTTTTAGCATCACATCCAGTTTGGCCCTCAGTTTCCTGCTGTAGGTGCCCATCATTCATTTAGTGAATTTATGGGATTGTTATGTTTGCGATTTTCATTGTCCGCATTTTTATATATATTTCAAAATATAAATCCATAAATATAACCATAGAAAGATTACAAGGAGATTAGAACCTCAAGGTGGCATCTTGCAGAAAAACATGCCCTTACACCAAGAGCAGTTGAAATCTATCAAACGTTAATCACTTAAAAGGAACCATTTGGCTTTTAGACAAATTGTTCACCATTGTCAATTTCAATGTTACCTGCATTTTTGAACGTGTCTTATACCAGACCCAGCAATTTAGGATAGGAATTTAGCATTCAGATTCAATCTGTATCACATTTTTATATAGAAAGGACCATTCTTTTATCCTCTCTGCTGCATGAGCTCGTAAATAATGGCACAAAAGATTGTTGTAGCACTTCCTTTGAGGCCACTGATAAGGTGACATGAAAATCGGAGGTTTGCTTTTCTATTTCTTTCTGTAGATTGCCTTGATTGAGGAAATAATCTACAAATCATACATCATGCTGCAAGGCCTAGTCATCACCAAACAAAGCAACAGCCATAAAACATGTAACCCTGACATAGCACAAACATATTAGCAGCTATTTCAAAATGAGATGTGAGAGTTCTGGGACATTCTCAGATTTGCAGGAGGTTGAAACGTCACCTATGTACAAGGACAGTTAAGATGCCCAACATCAGTCTTTTCTCCTTTAGATTGACAGTAAAGAATATTAGCCAAGAGACCTTAACCTTCTTACTCAGATATCAACACCCATTACTCAACACATTACTCTAATTTGCCAGTTGACCTTGAGAGTTTGGCATAATCAAAGCACACAGTAAGATCAGGTGAAGGCAGTCGCTATGATGACCTACTTTATATCCATCCTGAACACAGATTGGGATCCATCACACCTACTTTTTCCCCCTGGTTTGCGTCCATGGGTTCCCCCTCCATTTCCTAAGTGAGTCGAGCGATGGGCACTTTCACGTCTGTGCGTTGTTGCGCTATTTTAGCTCATGTATCTTTTCACCGGTATTACTACTATGCTGGCGAAATCTCCTTTCCCCTGCAGTTAATTTATTATATATATATATATATATATATATATATATATATATATATATATATATAATTTCTGCTCAAATACGATAGTATGGCAGCCTGAAACTGCACAATTACAGTACAACAACACACTATGCTTTCCCCTAAGATCAGATTAAACAAGTGAAGAGAAAGTATTGCAATTAGTTTTTAGAGAAATTTGTGGCCAATGTTGGCATGGCAAGGGGAAGCCAACATTGTTCTGGTCAGGAAACCTAGATATGCCTATGCAGGAGTAAGAATCATAGAGTTGAATGGGACTGGGTCCAGGGCCTGGGCAGCGATGGCACCCTCACTTGCCTTCTTCATGGGGTGTTCAGGCACCCTCTCTCCCTCCCCCTTCATGCTTGAGCAGTTGAGTGGAGAACTGCCCTGCCCTCCTCTTTTGTCAGTTAGACTACCCTTTGATACACCCACACCCAACAAAAAATGGGATGGTCCAATATTGCACAAGGACAGCAATACATGGGGGGACCAGACTTTCCCTGCTCCAAAATAAGATGGAGCCTCCATTTTGTGCAACAAATACATAATTTCTGAAGCTTCTATTGTTGTTAGGGGTGTGCACGGACCCCCCGGATCGGATCGGGACCCGGATCGGGACCTCCAATTTTGTCCCGGACCAGTTCGGACAAAATCGGAGGCCCCCCGGACCGGATCGAGTCCGATCCCGATCCAAAAATCGGAAATTTTTGGATCGGCCGCCATTTTTTTCCCCATAGACTTGCATTGCAATGCAAGTCTATGAGGAAAAAATGGCGGCGGGTGGGTAAGGGGGGGCCTAACTCCCTCCCCCCCCCCGGGGCCGTCCGCTGTGGACGGCCCCGGCAGGTAAACCCCCTCCCCCGCGCTCCCTACCCCCCCTGGGGCCGCCTGCTTCCATCCGCTGGCGCCCGCGGGCGCCAGCGGATAGAAGCGGACGGCTCCGGGGGGGGGGTAAGCCCCCTTCCCCGCCACTTACCTTCTCGGCACGTCCGGCGCCGGCGGCTACTACCAGCGGGCTCCGCGGCCTACTCTCGAGTAGCGCGCCGGGTGATGACATCACCCGGCGCGCCACCCTGGAGCAGGCCGCGGAGCCTGCTGGTAGTAGTAGGCGCCGGCGCCGGACGGGAGCCGCCGGGCCGGGCAGGTAAGGGCCCCCCTCCCCCCTCCCCCCTCCGCGTGCCCCCTCCTCCCCCCTCCCCCCTCCGCGCGCCCCCTCCTCCCCTCCACGCACCCCCTCCTTACCTTTCCGGCCCGGCGGCTCCCGTCCGGCGCCGGCGCCTACTACTTCCAGCAGGCTCCGCGGCCTGCTCTAGAGTAGTGCGCCGGGTGATGACATCACCCGGCGCGCCATCCTAGAGCAGGCCGCGGAGCCTGCTGGGAATAGTAGGCGCCGGCGCCGGACGGGAGCCGCCGGGCCGAAAAGGTAAGGGCCCCCCTCCCCCCTCCGCGCGCCCCCTCCTCCCCTCCACGCACCCCCTCCTTACCTTTCCGGCCCGGCGGCTCCCGTCCGGCGCCGGCGCCTACTACTTCCAGCAGGCTCCGCGGCCTGCTCTAGAGTAGCGCGCCGGGTGATGACATCACCCGGCGCGCCATCCTAGAGCAGGCCGCGGAGCCTGCTGGGAATAGTAGGCGCCGGCGCCGGACGGGAGCCGCCGGGCCGGAAAGGTAAGGGCCCCCCTCCCCCCTCCGCGCGCCCCCTCCTCCCCTCCACGCACCCCCTCCTTACCTTTCCGGCCCGGCGGCTCCCGTCCGGCGCCGGCGCCTACTACTTCCAGCAGGCTCCGCGGCCTGCTCTAGAGTAGTGCGCCGGGTGATGACATCACCCGGCGCGCCATCCTAGAGCAGGCCGCGGAGCCTGCTGGGAATAGTAGGCGCCGGCGCCGGACGGGAGCCGCCGGGCCGGAAAGGTAAGGGCCCCCCTCCCCCCTCCGCGCGCCCCCTCCTCCCCTCCACGCACCCCCTCCTTACCTTTCCGGCCCGGCGGCTCCCGTCCGGCGCCGGCGCCTACTACTTCCAGCAGGCTCCGCGGCCTGCTCTAGAGTAGCGCGCCGGGTGATGACATCACCCGGCGCGCCATCCTAGAGCAGGCCGCGGAGCCTGCTGGGAATAGTAGGCGCCGGCGCCGGACGGGAGCCGCCGGGCCGGAAAGGTAAGGGCCCCCCTCCCCCCTCCGCGCGCCCCCTCCTCCCCTCCACGCACCCCCTCCTTACCTTCCCGGCCCGGTGGCTCCCGTCCGGCGCCGGCGCCTACTACTACCAGCAGGCTCCGCGGCCTGCTCTAGAGTAGCGCGCCGGGTGATGACATCACCCGGCGCGCCACCCTAGAGCAGGCCGCGGAGCCTGCTAGTAGTAGTAGGCGCCGGCGCCGGACGGGAGCCACCGGGCCGAGAAGGTAAGTGCCCCCCTCCTCCCCCCCCCCGCTGTCCACTTTCATCGGCGGGCGCCCGCTGGCGCCCGCCAATGGAAGCGGCGGTGGGCGCCAGTGGGCGCCCGCCGATCCGCCGATCCGCCGAACCGGTTCGGAGCTTTTTCGGACCGGTTCGGATTGGATCGGCCGATCCAGCTGCGGGATCGGAAATTGGATAATTTATCCGATTTCCCACTGGACCGGACTCGGATCGTGGATCGGGTCCGATCCAGTGCACATCCCTAATTGTTGTGCACAATGGAGGCTCTGGACAGGGACAGATGGGCTCGCAGTGTTGTCTGATTCTCGCTGGGCCACAAAAGAAGGCCACGCAGTACCACTCGTGGAGGTGAATGGCGGCTGGGTAAGTGTTCTATGAATCAGACCTAGTTGAGTTTGCTCATCTCTAGTGACTAACCACTCTCCACCCAGGAGAGGCACCTCTAATTTCCTAATGTGACCACAGGCCCAAAAAGTTTGGATACCCCTGGACTAGATTGACTTTTGGTCTAATCTAGGCTGACCATATGAAAATCCAGGTCAGGGCTCATGCAACTTTAACAGTTGTAGAGAAAAGGGGATTTCAGCTGGCGTCATTTGTATGCAATTAGTTCCTGGTGAAATTCCCTCTTCATCACAACCGTTAAAGTTACAGGGGCCCTGCCCTCTTTTGTATATGGTCACTCTAGTATAGTGCCTGCACCTTTAACTGTTGTGACAAAGAGGGAATATCACCAGGGACTAATTACATACAAAGGACACTGGCTGAAATTCCCTTTTCTCTACAACTGTTAAAGTTACACGAGCCCTGTCCTCCTTTTCATATGGTCAGCCTAGTCTAATGTGCCAGGGTGATATATTCATATACCATCCCTACATACAAATCTTTACTCCTCCCCACACACACACTCCAGTTATAGGTAACCTTCTTTCTTTACAACTATTAGAGCTCTATAGTACAGATTTGTTCTCACTTCAGCCAGTGGGTGGGAATAGATGCAAGCACAACATAATTCGATATTGCATTGAAGTCCTCCCACTCTTGCGGTGTGAGGTTTGCTCACCAAGGCACAAGGCTGGTTCATGCAGGTGACAAGTTATTCAGTTGGTTTTGATTAATCAAGGAGCTTACTTCTTTGTGCAGCAACATTATCAGGCTCCATGTCACAGCTTGCTCATATCACATCCCAGACAGGTTCACCTTGTTAGGAGATAAACTGATGTGACAACAGGGAATGATCTATGATAGGAAATCTGTGATAGCTCCTTCACACAAACAAGCAATCGTGATAGCACTAGTTTTTCATGCAACAGGCCATTGTGTTGTTGAATATGCGAACCGACTGCCAAGAGAATGATGCAATATGTCTACAGCTTGGTTGATGCTTTGACAGAGTTTGTGTTGTATCCTGTCGAGCATCTTCCTAACCTCCACACAACCATGTTCAGACATCAAGTCCATATTGAAAGGTGCCCTCAGAGGCCATGTTTTGGCCTCTTTCTTTATTGTTAGGCCTTCTTCAAAGGGTTGTAATAATGTCTGCAGAGATTTATACAGCGGATTGTCTCATGCTGTAAACACTGGCCACTTACAGCACAAGACAATCTGTTGTAAAAAAATATCTCTGCAGACGTTATTACAGCCCCTTTGAAGAAGGCCTAACAATAAAGGAAGAGGCAGAAATGTGTTGGGCTTTCCATAAATAAAATAGTGTTCTGCATCTTGAGACTGTTCTATCCCTCTGTGTTCATCTTGAATGCTCACCTGCCTTGTACCTCAGTGGCTGCATCAGTGTTATGAAAATCTCTCCCACAGACCACTGCAATGTCCCAGTCATCATCACTAAATCCTAAGACTTGCCATTTTTTCCCTCTCCAGAAGCATTATTACGACTTTCCTCTACGTTCTAAATGTTGTGGCTGGGTTTTTATTTTTGGTGCAGGATGTGTGCCTTTGTGTTGTGTTTCAGCTGTTCAGGTGAGGTCTTGGTTATCACTTCAAACTCAGCAGGGTGGAGCTGGTCCTACTTTTTAATTGATGTGTCCACTTTTCACGTCCATGTTCTTAACATGGTGTACATTGAAAAATTGTCCAGATGGTATTACCCATCTGCAGCCTGAAGTGGTACAGCTCATGCAACTACCTCAGAATTCTGTCATTTCATTGTGATCAGGCAAACTTTCCACTCTTAGAACCCATATCAGAGATCAAACATTCTAAATCTGAACATCCATAGAGACGGGATTTCAGCCAAAACTTTCATCAAAAGAGAGACAGTGTTGTGTAGTGGCTACAGTGTGGGACTGGAAGTCAGAAGATCTGGGTTCTAGTCCTCACTTGGCCTCACTGGGTGACTTTGGGCCAGTCAAAGACTCTCAGCCCAACCTACCACACAGGGTTGTTGTGAGGATAAATGGAGGGGAAGATAATTATGTACACTGCCTTGGGTTCCTTGGAGGAAAAAAATCAGGATATAAATGTAATAATAAATAAACAAATAAACAAATAAATAAAATAAAAATAAGATCAGGAATGGGATCCAGGATCTGCCTTCTGTTGACAAAAGGGCTCCGCTCACAGGAGAATTTCCCCTCCACACATACACAGAGCTCATCCTACTTTGTAGGGTCCCAAAACCTGGTGTAGCATTTTCAGGGAGCTAGAAAAGCTGTTGTGGGAAGGATTGGGTGAGAACATCTGTGTCCTCCAACCCCGTTGCCTGTGCCTGAATTTGGATCCAACCCAAATTTTGCAGCTGTTTCCAAAAGAGACTAAGGAGGCCACTGCCCGAACTCCACTGGAAATAGGTTCTACACAACTTCAGAATGGTTACTACAAAAGATCTCCAAAGTGCTGCAAGATGAGCCCTAAGGCCATTTCTACACCAGGCGTTTCACCCCGGATAGCCCTCAGCTGGTCCCTGTGAGTCCAAATTATGTACAGGGGCTTCTGGGGGTGGGTGGTGGGCACGGGATTTGCCAGGAATAAGGGATCCCTGGAAGATCCCAATTCTTCCACAGTCCCGGGAACTTCCCAAGACCAGGTAAGATGTGGCCGCCCGTCCCGGGTGCTGCCGTGCTTACTCGCGAGTAAGCGCAGCAGCAAAAATGGGCACAGAGCCACACTGCACAGCTCTGTGCCCATCAGGGGAGGGGGGAACAAGTCCGGCATCACCAGGATGGCAGGGGGAGGCCCCCCTGATCACACATTTTGTTTACTTTAAAACTCACTTCAGCGCAGGAGAGCTCCTGCGCTCTCTTCGGGGCCCAAAATGGTACCCGCGATGGCACAACGGTCCGGGAGGAAACCAGGATGTCACACCCATGATGTATATTGGAGTCAACGATCCCAGAAGCAGGTACTTCCATGACCATCTGCCCCTCCAGCCTTCTACACCCCATGGTATAGAAAGGGCCTAAAACTCCAGGCAAACGAGCCCATAGTGGGAGATGTGATTCTAAAAGTATGCATGTCTCAGACCATGCAAGGCTTTAAAGGTGAAAAACAGCACCTAAAATTGAGCCCAGGAGACGTTTCTCAAGCAACATAACAGGGACAGATTAGATTGGATTGATCACGCCTTTCCACACTAGGGCAGGAAAATGTCCTGGACCAGCCCTGCACTGCTGGCAGCCACATGGTCGGAGAGAAGTATTGACAATCTTGGTCAAAGTGCCATTCAGCTGCAAACAGGCAGCTCCAACCATCCTAGACAGACAAAGCTCTGGTTTATATGTTATGGCTCTCATAACCCCAAGGGATCCTTAAATGATCTTGGGGGAGAGGCGGTTACAATCATCGAAACAATTGTGACAAGCAATTCTGGAGTGATGGCGAAGTCCACGTCGGTCTGGATATGAGCTACTTTGTCACCAGAGAATCTAGCAAAGGCATTGCAGAATATTGGTTCACCTTCCAGAGGTTCCATCTGAGGATACAATAGTCTTTTGATGACCCAGCAGAGCTCAGTTAGACATGATTCCACAGATGAAACAGTGGTAGAGGGAGAAAAGAAATTATTATTGTTATTATTATTAATAATAATATTAGTAATATTAATATTAAAAATAATAAATATTATTTTATTAATATTATATTGTTGTTATTATTATTATTAGTAGTAATATTATTGATAATAATAATAACATTTATATACCGCCCCATAGCTGAAACTCTCTGGGTGGTTTACAAAGATTAAAATATTGAATGTTTAAGAAAACAGATATACAAAATTTTAAACCAGTAAAATCAGAAAACAGATAACATACAAAAACAATATCCGCCCCACTTACCTGCTGGGGCAGCCGCTTCTCTCTGGTGCTCCAATCTACTGAGAAATAGGCTTCACGGCCTAGTTCTCAGTAGAGCGCTGGTGGCACTCTACTGAGAACTAGGCCGTGAAGCCTGTTTCTCAGTAGATCGGAGCACCAGAGAGAAGTGGCCACCCCGGCAAGTAAGGAGCGTGAGTGGGGAGGGGCCCCCACTTACCTGCCAGGGCGGCCGCTTCCCTCCGGTGCTTGAATCTACTGAGAAACAGGCTTCGTGGCCTGTCCCTCAGAGAGACAGGCCGCAAAGCTTATTTCTCAGTAGATTCGAGCACCAGAGGGAAGTGGCCGCCCTGCCAGGTAAGGAGCGTGAGTGAGGGGGGAGGGATAGAGATGGACTCACCCACGCACCTCCATGTTTTCCCCATAGACTTGCATTGGGGAAAGCTTTCTTTCCTCCAATGCAAGTCTATGGGGAAAACACCAAAAATGACGTCCGATCCAAAATCAGACATCCAATTTTTGGATCGTGATCGGGTCCGATCTGATCCGAGGGACCTCCGATTTTGTCCGAACTGATCCAGGACAACGTCGGAAGTCCCAATCCGGGTCCCGATCCAATCCGGGGAGTCCCTGCACAACCCTAGTTTAAAGTACATCTGGGTAGGCCTGCTGGAAGAGGCTAGTTTTTATAACTACCTTAAACTCAGAGAGAGTGTTAAATTGACGAATCTCCTCCAGCAGGTCATTCCACAGTCTGGGAGTGGCAGAAGAGAAGGTCCTCTGGGTAACGGTTGTCAGCCTAGTCTTGGCCGACGGAAGTAAGTTCTCCCCAGAGGACCCAAGTATGTGGGGCGGATTGTATGGAAGAAGGCGATCCCACAGGTAACCTGGACCCAAACCATGTAGGGCTTTAAAGGTAATGACTAACACTTTGTACTTCGCCCGGAAACTAACTGGCAGCCAGTGGAGCGATCTTAAAGCTGGTGTTAAGATTCAGCATGAGTGTTCCACCACCAGTGCTCAAGTCATCTATTAGCATGCCAAAAAGCATGGGGAAGCAAACCCATGAGCAACCCCATCAATAGCCCTTAGCAAATTAGGGGTAGAAGATAAATTCATTTGGTTTGCATTTTAATATGAACTGATCGACTTCACTTTTCCTAGACTAATACGTGAACCAGAACACAGTTATCCTTCACACTTCTCTCAGTTTTGTGATTCAGTTATCTGTTTGTTTGTTTTTAAAATCATTTGGGAAAATTGCACACAGATAATGCATACATTAGGAGAAATGTATACAAAATATGCTGCTTCAACCATTTATATCTCCTGGAGCATTCTGGAAGCCAATCTACCCTCCATCTTTGGTTTCAATTAAAGTAGAATTTCACACTGGTGCTAATGATCAACATCCATGCATGCACCGGAAGTACACCAAACTGTCCAAGGCTGAATTATTTAGTGACCTAGACAAACCAATGACCCTCTTCTACTAAGGCTCTTTCTACATCTAGGGGTGTAGAGGGAGGGAGGAGGGAGGATCGCAGACTTAGCTGCTTCCGCAATCCTCCCCCAGCATCTAAATGGAAATGTGACGTCCTGGAAGGGAACAGGCATATTGCACCCACCATATTTTTTTAAAAACAACCGGAGCTGGAAACGAAATTGTGCTCCTCTGAAAATTTAAGTAAACCAAAAAAGCCCCGACCCCGCTCCCACCCCCATCCCTGATGCTCCTGGGCTCCCCCTGGACTGGCTCCTTCCCTCTTGCTGACCCCCGCTACTCACAGGGAGGAGGGAAGAAGCCTGGACGGGCGGCCATACTTCCACATTCCATTCCAGAACTTTCCAACTGGATCAATGCAACTGAAGAAACTGCACGCATGCACACTCTTACACACACACACACACACACACACCTTTTTAAGTTTTTATCGATTCAAGTTTGCCTTCTACCAACAGAATTTTTCCGGCTGATTTGGCTTACTTGTGAATTCTGTTGTGGAATTTGAGAGGTATCTGTATTGCTTTAAATTCATTTCGTAAACCCCAAGAGGGTTTCAAGAGTAAAGCTTCTTAGCAAGGGATTGCAGACTTCTTGATGAGAAACAGTTTGTTTCTAAGCCTCCCGTCCTCTCCAGTCCAATGCAATTCACTTACTTAAGGAAGTTAAACTTGTTTATCAGACTTACTGATGATATCCAGAAATATATTTCTGGGTTATCTCAACTCATCATTTAACATAAAGGTAAACTATGCTGGTCGTCTCACTTACATGACCACATAGAGAGACTCCAGAACAGTTGAACTAACACTGCATAAAACTATTATGATGCAATTGACTAGAAACAAAAGTTTAAATTGTAGGGATTGAACTTCTTAGAGGAGCCTCAAATCCAGTTTTGCAGCATTATTTTATTCACATTGAAAGTCTGCCCATTGATGAAAATTCAAGACACACCACAGTACTACGGTAAAAGTGAAACAGGAGTAGAACTCTATGAACCGATTTTTGCGAAAACGTGGCTGAGGACTTATATAAAAGCAGGGGATGTGTACATTTATTGAAAAGATAAGTGTGTGTTCAAGTGTATATGCGTGTGGAATGAGAAAAAATCAAACAAAAATGTAGCCAGCAGCTGTCCCCAGACCTTAGCCAAAGGGGAAAATGGGAATGCTGCAGGACTGAGCATGCTCAGAGGGATTTGGGGAGTGCTGCTAGCCTGTCATGTGCTTGAAAGGAAGGAAACCACCTTTCTGGGTACATAAAAATTAATCCAGGGCCAGATCTACACCAAGCAGGATATGACACTTTGAAAATGGTTTGAAAACTGTATATAAAGTGTGTTCTGGGCTCCAACAGTTGACACACCTGTTATAAACCTTTTTAAAGCAGTAGATCCTGCCCAGGACTATGGTGGCTTTGAGTCTTCTTTTACAGAGGACAACCCTGTATTTGAAGCATTGCTGCAGGACAGTCCACGGTTTGAAGGCAACCTCTACTAAATACAACATCATTTAAAAGAACTATTCTGGGTCTAGCAACAACAACAAAACCCTCAACATACGCTGTTAAATGCCTGGGAGAAGAGAAAAGTTTTAACCTGGCGCCGAAAAGATAACAATGTTGGCTCCAGACGAGTTGGGGAGATCATTCTAGGGATGTGCACTGACCCCCCGGATCGGATCGGATAGCGGATCGGAATCGGACCTGGGGGGTCGGATCGGATCGGATCGTGTGTCGGATCGGATCGGATCCGATTCCGATCCGCGGATCGGATTTTCCGATCCGGATCGGACGCCATTTTGAATGCTTTTTCCTATAGCAAATTATTGTTTTACAAAAACGCCTATAACTTTTTCATTTTTAAAGACAGAAGGATGAAACTTGGGCACATTGTGCACTGGTTAGCGATAGGTATCTGTGAGAAATTTCAGAAAGATTGGTGCATGCAGTTTGTGGCAATTAATTTTTTAATAAATAACATGGAATGCCTATAACTCGGTCATTTTTAAAGTTACACACATGAAACTTTAACACATTGTAGGAGGTACGTTGGGACCCACGTGTGTGAAATCCCAGAACCGTGGGTGCTTGCCTGGTGTGGCAATGAATTTTTGAAAAATGGGTAGTAGTGGGGTAAATGCAGTTATGCCTCCCATGTTTTTATTTTTAAAGATACAAACAGGACACTTCGGCACATTACAGGGAACACTTCCCTTGATATGTGTGTAAAATTTCAGACAGCTAGCTCCAGGCATGTGTTGGCAATGAATTGTTGAAAATTGGGTAGCAGTGGGGTAAAATACAGTTTTGCCTCCCATTTTTTTATTTTCAAAGATACAAACGGGAAACTTTGGCACATTGCAGGGAACACTTCACTTCAAATGTGTGTGTAATTTCCGGAAGCTAGGTGCAACATTTTAGTGGGAAACGAACGTTTATTCATGGCATTTCACATGGGATTTATGGGTTGGTTTGAAGAGCTACCAAGCTCTAACTCGCTCACATGGCACAGGACCTATGCCCGCTCAAACGCTGAAAATTTCACAAACTTTGGTGCAATACTTTAGTGGGAAAATAAAGGTTTATTCATGGCATTTCACATGGGATTTATGGGTTGGTTTTAAGAGCTACAAAGCTCTAACTCGCTCACATGGCACAGGACTCATCCCCGCTCAAACGCTGAAAATTTCACAAACTTTGGTGCAATGCTTTAGTGGGAAAACAAAGGTTTATTCATGGCATTTCACATGGGATTTATGGGTTGGTTTTAAGAGCTACAAAGCTCTAACTCGCTCACATGGCACAGGACTTATGCCCGCTCAAACGCTGAAAATTTCACAAACTTTGGTGCAATGCTTTAGTGGGAAAACAAAGGTTATTCATGGCATTTCACATGGGATTTATGGGTTGGTTTTAAGAGCTACAAAGCTCTAACTCGCTCACATGGCACAGGACTTATGCCCGCTCAAACGCTGAAAATTTCACAAACTTTGGTGCAATGCTTTAGTGGGAAAACAAAGGTTTATTCATGGCATTTCACATGGGATTTATGGGTTGGTTTTAAGAGCTACAAAGCTCTAACTCGCTCACATGGCACAGGACTTATGCCCGCTCAAACGCTGAAAATTTCACAAACTTTGGTGCAATGCTTTAGTGGGAAAACAAAGGTTTATTCATGGCATTTCACATGGGATTTATGGGTTGGTTTTAAGAGCTACAATGCTCTAACTCGCTCACATGGCACAGGACTTATCCCCGCTCAAACGCTGAAAATTTCACAAACTTTGGTGCAATGCTTTAGTGGGAAAACAAAGGTTTATTCATGGCACTTCACATGGGATTTATGGGTTGGTTTTAAGAGCTACAAAGCTCTAACTCGCTCACATGGCACAGGACTTATGCCCGCTCAAACGCTGAAAATTTCACAAACTTTGGTGCAATGCTTTAGTGGGAAAACAAAGGTTTATTCATGGCATTTCACATGGGATTTATGGGTTGGTTTTAAGAGCTACAAAGCTCTAACTCGCTCACATGGCACAGGACTTATGCCCGCTCAAACGCTGAAAATTTCACAAACTTTGGTGCAATGCTTTAGTGGGAAAACAAAGGTTTATTCATGGCATTTCACATGGGATTTATGGGTTGGTTTTAAGAGCTACAAAGCTCTAACTCGCTCACATGGCACAGGACTTATGCCCGCTCAAACGCTGAAAATTTCACAAACTTTGGTGCAATGCTTTAGTGGGAAAACAAAGGTTTATTCATGGCATTTCACATGGGATTTATGGGTTGGTTTTAAGAGCTACAAAGCTCTAACTCGCTCACATGGCACAGGACTTATGCCCGCTCAAACGCTGAAAATTTCACAAACTTTGGTGCAATGCTTTAGTGGGAAAACAAAGGTTAAACTTTATTATTTTAAACCTTCAGGAAGGGGACATCGCCTGCCTGGTGTGGATTGGTAATGAGGGAAGAAAGTTTCACTTATTCATTTGTAAAATGTAAAGTGATTGTAAATTGCTTTAGGGACCCATACATTTACATGACAAGACAGGTGTTGGTTGCAGGAATGCTACCAAATGCACTATTAGCTAATCAGATCCCAGGTAATAGCTATTCAGATCCTAGCTAATAGCTATTATTCAGATCCTAGCCTGGGAAGGGATCTTGCAGGATAAGTGATTGTTCTTTTCTTGTGTAGTATGTAATTCTAAACCAGAAGGCTGCTTTGATGTAGAGCCAATCCACATGGTCTCTTGCAGCACCTAGTATTATTTATTTCTCCTTCCACAGCAGAATCTGGAAGGCGGGCAGGCAGGCTGGCATTTAATGGGCAAAGTCCAAACAGCGGCGTTGGGGACTGGGTGACATTCCCCGTGAGGGCGAATGCCAAGTCCCATGGCTTGTGCGAGGAAGGCGGCTGGCCCTCCTCACAGGAAGGATCTGGAAGGCGGCAGGCGGCATCAGCAGCGGGCAGGCAGGCTGGCATTTAATGGGCAAAGTCCAACAGCGGCGTTGGGGACTGGGTGACATTCTCCTTAAGGGCGAATGCCAAGTCCCATGGCTTGTGCAAGGAGGGCGGCTTGCTCTCTTTGCAGGAAGGATCTGGAAGGCGGCAGGCGGCATCAGCAGCGGGCAGGCAGGCTGGCATCCAGGGCAAAGTCCAACAGCGGCGTTGGAGACTGGGTGACATTCCCCGTGAGGGCGAATGCCAAGTCCCATGGCTTGTGCGAGGAAGGCGGCTGGCCCTCCTCACAGGAAGGATCTGGAAGGCGGCAGGCGGCATCAGCAGCGGGCAGGCAGGCTGGCATCCAGGGCAAAGTCCAACAGCGGCGTTGGGGACTGGGTGACATTCTCCTTGAGGGCGAATGCCAAGTCCCATGGCTTGTGCGAGGAAGGCGGCTGGCCCTCCTCACAGGAAGGATCTGGAAGGCGGCAGGCAGCATCAGCAGCGGGCGGGCAGGCAGGCTGGCATTCAGGGCAAAGTCCAACAGCGGCGTTGGGGACTGGGTGACATTCTCCTTGAGGGCGAATGCCAAGTCCCATGGCTTGTGCGAGGAGGGCGGCTGGCCCTCCTCACAGGAAGGATCTGGAAGGCGGCAGGCGGCATCAGCAGCGGGCGGGCAGGCAGGCTGGAATCCAGGGCAAAGTCCAACAGCGGCGTTGGGGACTGGGTGACATTCTCCTTGAGGGCGAATGCCAAGTCCCATGGCTTGTGCGAGGAAGGCGGCTGGCCCTCCTCACAGGAAGGATCTGGAAGGCGGCAGGCGGCATCAGCAGCGGGCAGGCAGGCTGGCATCCAGGGCAAAGTCCAACAGCGGCGTTGGGGACTGGGTGACATTCCCCGTGAGGGCGAATGCCAAGTCCCATGGCTTGTGCGAGGAAGGCGGCTGGCCCTCCTCACAGGAAGGATCTGGAAGGCGGCAGGCGGCATCAGCAGCGGGCAGGCAGGCTGGCATCCAGGGCAAAGTCCAACAGCGGCGTTGGGGACTGGGTGACATTCTCCTTGAGGGCGAATGCCAAGTCCCATGGCTTGTGCGAGGAAGGCGGCTGGCCCTCCTCACAGGAAGGATCTGGAAGGCGGCAGGCGGCATCAGCAGCGGGCAGGCAGGCTGGCATCCAGGGCAAAGTCCAACAGCGGCGTTGGGGACTGGGTGACATTCCCCGTGAGGGCGAATGCCAAGTCCCATGGCTTGTGCGAGGAAGGCGGCTGGCCCTCCTCACAGGAAGGATCTGGAAGGCGGCAGGCGGCATCAGCAGCGGGCAGGCAGGCTGGCATCCAGGGCAAAGTCCAACAGCGGCGTTGGGGACTGGGTGACATTCTCCTTGAGGGCGAATGCCAAGTCCCATGGCTTGTGCGAGGAAGGCGGCTGGCCCTCCTCACAGGAAGGATCTGGAAGGCGGCAGGCGGCATCAGCAGCGGGCGGGCAGGCAGGCTGGCATTCAGGGCAAAGTCCAACAGCGGCGTTGGGGACTGGGTGACATTCTCCTTGAGGGCGAATGCCAAGTCCCATGGCTTGTGCGAGGAGGGCGGCTTGCTCTCTTTGCAGGAAGGATCTGGAAGGCGGCAGGCGGCATCAGCAGCGGGCGGGCAGGTTGGCATTTAATGGGCAAAGTCTCTCCTTTCCCGGGCACTGTGGCAGTGAGAGTTCCATAGGCTGCAAAAGAAGAAGGGGGGGAAAAAAGAATGAATATTAGTTGACCACTTCAACACAACTAGCTCCCTTCCACCCAGGATTGCCCTTCCTGAGTGCCCACGCCCCAGCAGGCACACGGGGCTGCCTGCTCACTCGGAAGTTAGCAGGCAGACAGCCAACCTTCAGTTAGGTGGAAGGTGCCCCCCCCCATTCACAGAACGCTTACCATAGTCCTCCTGAGGGCGTTGTTGATAAGATGCCACTTCCAGGCGGGCAGTGACGGGCAGGTGGGCAGTCTGCATTACCGTCTCTCCTGGGCACTGTGGCAAAGAGTTCCATAGGCTGCAAAAGAAGAAGGGGGGGGGAAGAATATGAGAAAAATGATACTTTTCCACCACTGGCTCCCTCCCACCCAAGACTGGCATGTGCCCGGTCCTGAGTGCCCACGCCCCAGCAGGCACACGGGGCTGCCTGCTTGCTTACTCGTGGGTAAGCTCTCTGACAGGCTCTTACCAGAGTCGTGCGGGCGACGTGAATCGATGGGCCACCTCCATGTGGCCGTGGCTGGGGCAGATGGGCAGTCTGGATTCACGGGTGCGCTTTGCGCAGTGGCGAAGAGTTCCATAGGCTGCAAAAGAAGGAGGGGGGGGGAAAGAATGAATATTAGTTGACCACTTTAACACAACTAGCTCCCTTCCACCCAGGATTGCCCTTCCTGAGTGCCCACGCCAAAGCAGGCACACGGGGCTGCCTGCTCACTCGGAAGTTAGCAGGCAGACAGCCAACCTTCAGTTAGGTGGAAGGTGCCCCCCCCCATTCACAGAACACTTACCATAGTCCTGAGGGCGTTGAGGACTCGGTGAGATTCTCCTGGAGGACCCCTAGTCCCATGGCTTGTGCAAGGAAGGCGGCTGGCCCGCCTCGCAGGAACGATCTGGAAGGCGGCAGGTGGCATCAGCAGCGGGCAGGCAGGCTGGCATGTAATGGGCAAAGTCTCTCCTTTCCCGGGCACTGTGGCAGTGAGAGTGCCATAGGCTGCAAAAGAAGAGGAGGGGGAAAATGAATATTACATGAATACTTTTATACTGCAAAAGAAGAAAGGAAAATAAATAAAGATTTGTATTAAATTAATACATGCAAGTCCTAGTAGTCTCCCACCGGCACACTTCTCTTGTTTGTGATGCAATCCTCCTTCTCCTGCTGCACCCCTCCCTTTCTAAATCACTCTTCTGAGCCCATTGTTAGGGATTGGCTATCCTTTTGTGTCTGGCAGGACACAGCTTACCGGAGCATTAGAGAATCACCATTTCTTTTGTCCTGGGGTTATTCATTCACTCCTAATAGCACCCTACGTTAGGCTGACCAGATCAAATCCAGGTCAGGGTTCCTAACTTCAGCAGTTGTAGAGAAAAGGGAATTTCTGCCAGTGTCATTTGTATGGAATTAGTTCCTGCTGAGATTCCCTCTTTATCACAACAGTTAAAGGTGCAGGGGCCCTGCCTTCTTTTCTATATGCCCACTCTGCCTGCACTCTTACCTGAGTCGTGCGGGCGACGTGAATCGATGGGCCACCTCCATGCAGCCGTGGCTGGGGCAGATGGGCAGTCTGGAATCACGGGTGCGCTTTGCGCAGTGGCGAAGAGTTCCATAGGCTGCAAAAGAAGGAGGGGGGGAAAAAAGAATGAATATTAGTTGACCACTTCAACACAAATAGCTCCCTCCCACCCAGGATTGGCCGTTCCGGAGTGCCCACGCCAAAGTAGGCACACGGGCCTGCCTGCTTACTCGGAAGGTAGCAGGCAGACAGCCACCCTTTAGTTAGGTGGAAGGTGCCCCCCCATTCACAGAACACTTACCATAGTCCTCCTGAGGGCGTTGTTGATAAGATGCCACTTCCAGGTGGGCAGTGACGGGCAGGTGGGCAGTCTGCATTACCGTCTCTCCTGGGCACTGTGGCAAAGAGTTCCATAGGCTGCAAAAGAAGAAGGGGGGGGGAAGAATATGAGAAAAATGATACTTTTCCACCACTGGCTCCCTCCCACCCAAGACTGGCATGTGCCCGGTCCTGAGTGCCCACGCCCCAGCAGGCACACGGGGCTGCCTGCTTGCTTACTCGTGGGTAAGCTCTCTGACAGGCTCTTACCTGAGTCGTGCGGGCGACGTGAATCGATGGGCCACCTCCATGTGGCCGTGGCTGGGGCAGATGGGCAGTCTGGAATCACGGGTGCGCTTTGCGCAGTGGCGAAGAGTTCCATAGGCTGCAAAAGAAGGAGGGGGGGAAAAAAGAATGAATATTAGTTGACCACTTCAACACAAATAGCTCCCTCCCACCCAGGATTGGCCGTTCCGGAGTGCCCACGCGAAAGTAGGCACACGGGCCTGCCTGCTTACTCAGAAGTTAGCAGGCAGACAGCCACCCTTTAGTTAGGTGGAAGGTGCCCCCCCATTCACAGAACACTTACCATAGTCCTCCTGAGGGCGTTGTTGATAAGATGCCACTTCCAGGTGGGCAGTGACGGGCAGGTGGGCAGTCTGCATTACCGTCTCTCCTGGGCACTGTGGCAAAGAGTTCCATAGGCTGCAAAAGAAGAAGGGGGGGGGAAGAATATGAGAAAAATGATACTTTTCCACCACTGGCTCCCTCCCACCCAAGACTGGCATGTGCCCGGTCCTGAGTGCCCACGCCCCAGCAGGCACACGGGGCTGCCTGCTTGCTTACTCGTGGGTAAGCTCTCTGACAGGCTCTTACCTGAGTCGTGCGGGCGACGTGAATCGATGGGCCACCTCCATGTGGCCATGGCTGGGGCAGATGGGCAGTCTGGAATCACGGGTGCGCTTTGCGCAGTGGCGAAGAGTTCCATAGGCTGCAAAAGAAGGAGGGGGGGAAAAAAGAATGAATATTAGTTGACCACTTCAACACAAATAGCTCCCTCCCACCCAGGATTGGCCGTTCCGGAGTGCCCACGCCAAAGTAGGCACACGGGCCTGCCTGCTTACTCGGAAGTTAGCAGGCAGACAGCCAACCTTTAGTTAGGTGGAAGGTGCCCCCCCCCATTCACAGAACACTTACCATAGTCCTGAGGGCGTTGAGGACTCGGTGAGATTCTCCTGGAGGACCCCTAGTCCCATGGCTTGTGCAAGGAAGGCGGCTGGCCCTCCTCGCAGGAACGATCTGGAAGGCGGCAGGTGGCATCAGCAGCGGGCAGGCAGGCTGGCATTTAATGGGCAAAGTCTCTCCTTTCCCAGGCACTGTGGCAGTGAGAGTTCCATAGGCTGCAAAAGAAGAGGAGGGGGATAATGAATATTACATGAATACTTTTATACTGCAAAAGAAGAAAGGAAAATAAATAAAGATTTGTATTAAATAATTAATACATGCAAGTCCTAGTAGTCTCCCACCGGCACACTTCTCTTGTTTGTGATGCAATTCTCTTTCTCCTGCTGCACCCCTCCCTTTCTAAATCACTCTTCTGAGCCCATTGTTAGAGGGATTGGCTATCCTTTTGTGTCTGGCAGGACACAGCTTACCGGATCATTAGAGAATCACCATTTCTTTTGTCCTTGGGTTATTCATTCACTCCTAATAGCACCCTACGTTAGGCTGACCAGATCAAATCCAGGTCAGGGTTCCTAACTTCAGCAGTTGTAGAGAAAAGGGAATTTCTGCCAGTGTCATTTGTATGGAATTAGTTCCTGCTGAGATTCCCTCTTCATCACAACAGTTAAAGGTGCAGGGGCCCTGCCTTCTTTTCTATATGCCCACTCTGCCTGCACTCTTACCTGAGTCGTAGGGGTGACGTGAATCGAGGGGCCACCTCCATGTGGCCGTGGCTGGGGCAGATGGGCAGTCTGGAATCACGGGTGCGCTTTGCGCAGTGGCGAAGAGTTCCATAGGCTGCAAAAGAAGGGGGGGGGGAAAGAATTAACATGAGATAAATCATACTTTTCCACCATTGGCTCCCTCTCACCCAGGACTGGCATCTGCCCGGTCCTGAGTGCCCACGCCCCAGTAGGCACACGGGGCTGCCTGCTTGCTTACTCGGAAGTAAGATCTCAGACTGCCCCACTTCTGGACACTCTCAGGTGTCCCTGCGTTGACTGCACACACTTACCTTATTCGTGCGGCCGCTGTGGATCGGAGGACTCCAGTGGCACATAGGCTCCTCCAGGCAAAGTCACATTGGCATAGGCTCCTCCAGGCAAAGTCACATTGGCATAGGCTCCTCCAGGCAAAGTCACAGTGGCATAGGCTCCTCCAGGCAAAGTCACAGTGGCACATAGGCTCCTTCAGGCAAAGTCACAGTGGCACATAGGCTCCTCCAGGCAAAGTCACATTGGCATAGGCTCCTCCAGGCAAAGTCACAGTGGCATAGGCTCCTCCAGGCAAAGTCACAGTGGCACATAGGCTCCTTCAGGCAAAGTCACAGTGGCACATAGGCTCCTCCAGGCAAAGTCACATTGGCATAGGCTCCTCCAGGCAAAGTCACATTGGCATAGGCTCCTCCAGGCAAAGTCACAGTGGCACATAGGCTCCTCCAGGCAAAGTCACAGTGGCACATAGGCTCCTCCAGGCAAAGTCACAGTGGCACATAGGCTCCTCCAGGCAAAGTCACAGTGGCGCATAGGCTCCTCCAGGCAAAGTCACATTGGCATAGGCTCCTCCAGGTAAAGTCACATTGGCATAGGCTCCTCCAGGCAAAGTCACAGTGGCATAGGCTCCTCCAGGCAAAGTCACAGTGGCACATAGGCTCCTCCAGGCAAAGTCACAGTGGCACATAGGCTCCTCCAGGCAAAGTCACATTGGCATAGGCTCCTCCAGGCAAAGTCACATTGGCATAGGCTCCTCCAGGCAAAGTCACAGTGGCACATAGGCTCCTCCAGGCAAAGTCACAGTGGCACATAGGCTCCTCCAGGCAAAGTCACAGTGGCACATAGGCTCCTCCAGGCAAAGTCACAGTGGCGCATAGGCTCCTCCAGGCAAAGTCACATTGGCATAGGCTCCTCCAGGCAAAGTCACATTGGCATAGGCTCCTCCAGGCAAAGTCACAGTGGCACATAGGCTCCTCCAGGCAAATTCACAGTGGCACATAGGCTCCTCCAGGCAAAGTCACATTGGCATAGGCTCCTCCAGGCAAAGTCACATTGGCATAGGCTCCTCCAGGCAAAGTCACATTGGCATAGGCTCCTCCAGGCAAAGTCACATTGGCATAGGCTCCTCCAGGCAAAGTCACATTGGCATAGGCTCCTCCAGGCAAAGTCACAGTGGCATAGGCTCCTCCAGGCAAAGTCACAGTGGCACATAGGCTCCTCCAGGCAAAGTCACAGTGGCAGGCAGGCAGAGGCGGGCATGATGCCAGGCGCTTGCGCATTGCACAAGTAAGCAATAGAACCGTGAGACCAGCCCACGCATTCCGGCTACTTCACAATGGCGGCAACCTAGCAGGTGGGCAGGCGGGCAGGCAGGCAGGCAGGCAGAGGCAGAGGCAGAGGCGGGCATGATGCCAGGCGCTTGCACATTGCACAAGTAAGCAATAGAACCGTGAGACCAGCCCACGCATTCCGGCTACTTCACAATGGCGGCAACCTAGCAGGCGGGCAGGCAGGCAGGCAGGCAGAGGCAGAGGCAGAGGCGGGCATGATGCCAGGCGCTTGCGCATTGCACAAGTAAGCAATAGAACCGTGAGACCAGCCCACGCATTCCGGCTACTTCACAATGGCGGCAACCTAGCAGGTGGGCAGGCGGGCAGGCAGTTTTTTAAATCATATAGCCAAAATAAACACAACACACAGTGACAGCCCTGCAAGGCTGCCACATAAGTCCATAAGACACAGTCAGAAACAGTGTGGGATGCTGCTTGTCATCCACTCAATGTAGGAGCCTGGAAGAGGAATCCTATCGCGTCCTTCGTTCATAGTCAGAGAGGTGCATGCGTTCCTTGGCGATAAAATTAAGCCTTCTTCTTATCCAAAGTTCTCATGAGCCTCTGACGTGGTCTTACAAGAAGAAACGCCCATGGAAGTGTGGGACCTTACAGAAGGCCTGGAGGGAGCCATCGGAGTCCAATTTCAGAGGCACACGTGCAAGCACATTGGTTCAAGTCAAACAACATAGAATGTGTGAGATGCTTGTGCATCCCCTCAATGTAAGAGGCTAGGAGAAGAAACTAGATCCCTTCGGGATCCATCGTTCAGAGTTGAGTTACTGAGCTGTAAACAACACAGCCAGTAAATTAAAGTAAAGAAAATTAATTAACCGAAAATAAGAATTAAAAAATCAAGGGCCTGCCGGTGCCTGCCCAAAGGTGTGGGATGGATGGGGGGTGCCTGCCAATTACTCCCCCGCGGGCATGAGGGTGGGGTATCCCAGCAGGGGCAGATTGACCTTGAGGAAGACCAGCTGCTCCACAATCTCAGCGTCCAAGCGAGAGCGGTGGGGTGTGACCACGTCGCCCGCCATGGAAAACACCCGCTCGCTTGGAACGCTGGACGGTGGGCAGCTGATTCTGTCCATGGCCACCCGCGCCAGATCAGGCCACATCTGGCGCCGAGATGACCAGTAGGCCAGGGGTTCGATGGAGCCGTCCTCCATCTGCTCCGCCAGGTAACGCTGCACTGCTGCTGCAGCGTCATCCTGGCGGCGGCTGGGTTGAGTGCCTCTATGCCCAACCGCAGCCTGCAAAGCCTTGTCCCAAAACCCCTGGCCTGTCCCCCTGCTGGGTGTGGTGGTGCTGCTGCCGCCGCTGCTGGTGGTGCTCAGCGGACTTAGCGCCTGGGCTTCGGTGGGCTCCTCCTCTGCCTGCCCAATCCTGGCATCCCGGGCCGCCCGAACGTCCGTCACCAGCATTTCCACCCAACCTGCCCGGGAAGTCTGCCCACATAACCCATCCTTGATGCGCGGGTCGCACATGGTGGCCAACATGTACTGCCTCTCATTGTAGAGAGGCTGGACCCGGCGGGATAGGCTTTCCCTCAGCCTCGTCACCACTTCCCGCACCTCTGGCAGGAAGCGCCTGCCGGTGACGGCATCCCCGGCCTCCAGAAACTCGCCCATCTGATTCTGGAGATGCCTGGCCACGGGGAGCACCTGGCTGAGAAGGGCAGTGCTGCTGCTCAGGGTCTCGGTGGCCTCAAGGAACGGCTTGAGGACCACCAGAAGCTGGGACATGGCCTCCCACTGCTGCCTGGACAGTGGGGCCTGGATGCCAATGTCCCCGACCCTGAACATCTCGTGGACAACACGCTGTTGCTCCACCATACGCTCGAGCATGTGGTAGGTGGAGTTCCAACGTGTTGCCACGTCCTGCACTAGCCGGTGCTGCGGAAGTCCCAGCTCCTGCTGCTTCTCCCGCAGCAACCGACTGCCCTTCACGCTGTGGTGGAAATGCCCAGCCACCTTCCTGCAGCTCTCTAGGAGATTACGGATTTGGGGAGGGAGAGGGGCCTTGCTGCCTCCAAGGCCATCCCTGACGACCAGGTTGAAGACGTGCGCGATGCAGCGGATGCCCTCAAATCCGCCATCGCGCACCGCCTTCAGCATATTGGCTCCCCCGTCCGTGACCATGTAACCGCGGGTGTGCTGGTGCCCGCCCAGCCACCCTGCCACCATGCGGTTCATGGCCTCCGTAATCTCCTCCACCGTGTGGGACTGGTCCATGACTGCGGTATGAAGGAGGGCCCAGCGGCAGCCCTCCTTCCCAGTCCCAGAAGTCCTGGGTGCTTCCTGCCCTGAGGCTCCCCACCAGTGAGCCGTCAGGGACAGGTAAGCGTGCACTCCTCCTTCGCTGGACCAGATGTCCGAAGTGAAGTGCACCTTCTGTGCCTCTGCCTGGCACAGACGACCCAGAACTAACTCCCTGCATGCCTGGTACAGGGAGGGCACCACACGCCTGCTCAGGGTGGTGCGACACGGCGGCTTGTAGTATGGAACCACAAGAGCCATCAGCCTCTTGAAGCCTGCGTTCTCGACGAGGCTGAATGGCTGGTCATCCAACGCCACCATCTCACCGATGCAATTGGTGATCTGGTTGGGCGCTGGAAAACGCCACCTTGTGGCTCCATACTTCCCCCACCCCATCTCTTCCATGGTGGCCTGGCGAAGCCTCTTGGGGATGGGAGGTCGAGAGCTGGCAGAAGTTGCAGGAGCCTTCTGCTTGCCCTTGCCGCTAGCACCAGTCTGCTGCGAGGTGCCCGCCTCGGTCCCAAGCAAAACAGACTGGTGGTGCCTCTGCATGTGGCGGCTGAGGTTCGTGGTGGTGAAGTGGCCTGGCATTTTTCCCCTGCTCACTGACATCTTGCAGTGGCGACAGACAGCAAAGCGGGAATCCACTGCCACCTCAAAGTGGTCCCACACCTTGCTTGCCTGTCGCTTCTGGGGTGACACAGACGGCCTGCCGGCGCCTTCGCTCTGTGGTGTCACCTCAGGAGCAAGGGAATGAGTGGAAGAGAGGACGGATTGTGGAGAGTAAGTCTCTGGTGCTGCCTGCTCTTCCTCTTGCCCCACATCAGAGTCCTCCTTCTCACTCTGAACCTCGCTGACTTCCACAAGATCTGGGAAAAGATCAGTCAGCGGGTTCACAGGCTCACCCACCAAAGAAGGAGCTGGATATAGTGCTCCTTCTTCATGCCCACTGCTGCTCCCAGCACCTGCCTCATGTTGCTGAAAGAGTGCCCTGCAGGCACTACTTTGAGTTGCCTCTGCCTGCTTCTGCTGCCCCAGTGGAGAACGCCTCAGTTTAACTGGGGGTGTGGAAGTAGGCTGCCTGCTGCTGGTCCCAGCAGCAGCAGCAGCAGCGCCATGCCCAGAGCGGCCTCTCCCAAATGCTGCCTTGGGAGCACCCCCCCTTTGAGTGCCACGCTTCATTTTATTTTTATTATTATTTATTTTTGTATAAGTGTGTGCTTTGCTGACTTTTTTTGTGTTTGTAGCAGCAGGCTACACAGCCCAGCAACACACACTCACTCACAAGCGCACACACACACACACACACACAGAGAAAGAGAGAGAGAGAGAGAGAGAGAGGATAGAAATATTTTTTTATTATTTTTTTGGGTTTTTTTCAGAAAGCGAAAGAAGAACAAACACACTCACTGCAAAGACAAACTGAACTCACAGACAAACAAACGTGCTATCTAAGAAAGGAAAGGCAAGAGAGAAAGGAAAGCCAAGAGAGAGAACAAGAAAAGCTGAAGTAAAAGATCAGAAACTCCTCAAAACCACCTCCAAATGCAATCAAATCAATTCAATCAATACAGTCTCTCCAACACAGCTCCAAAACACTCCCTAATCTCCTCCACATTCAACCCACAAAGAGCCAGAAGGGCAGGGCTGAGAGAATATATACTGGTGCCCTCCTCCAGCATTGCGATTGGAGGCTGAAGAAAGTCTTCACAGGATTGGGTGATTCAGTCATGTATTCTAAAGCACAATTGGTGGATCAAGCTGTCAAACACACACACACAAACACAGCCTCCCCCTCCCTTTCCTGAAGGTTTAAAATAATAAAGTTTAACCTTTGTTTTCCCACTAAAGCATTGCACCAAAGCTTGTGAAATTTTCAGCGTTTGAGCGGGCATAAGTCCTGTGCCATGTGAGCGAGTTAGAGCTTTGTAGCTCTTAAAACCAACCCATAAATCCCATGTGAAATGCCATGAATAAACCTTTGTTTTCCCACTAAAGTATTGCACCAAAGTTTGTGAAATTTTCAGCGTTTGAGCGGGCATAAGTCCTGTGCCATGTGAGCGCGTTAGAGCTTTGTAGCTCTTAAAACCAACCCATAAATCCCATGTGAAATGCCATGAATAAACGTTCGTTTCCCACTAAAATGTTGCACCTAGCTTCCGGAAATTTCACACACATTTGAAGTGCAGTGTTCCCTGCAATGTGCCAAAGTTTCCCGTTTGTATCTTTGAAAATAAAAAAATGGGAGGCAAAACTGTATTTTACCCCACTGCTACCCAATTTTCAACAATTCATTGCCAACACATGCCTGGAGCTAGCTGTCTGAAATTTTACACACATATCAAGGGAAGTGTTCCCTGTAATGTGCCGAAGTGTCCTGTTTGTATCTTTAAAAATAAAAACATGGGAGGCATAACTGCATTTACCCCACTACTACCCATTTTTCAAAAATTCATTGCCACACCAGGCAAGCACCCACGGTTCTGGGATTTCACACACGTGGGTCCCAAGGTACCACCTACAATGTGGCAAAGTTTAATGTGTGTAACTTTAAAAAAGACCGAGTTATAGGCATTCCATGTTATTTATTAAAAAATTAATTGCCACAAACTGCATGCACCAATCTTTCTGAAATTTCTCACAGATACCTATCCCTAACCAGTGTACAATGTGCCCAAGTTTCATCCTTATGTCGTTAAAAATGAAAAAGTTATAGGCGTTTTTGTAAAACAACAATACTTTGCTATGGGAAAAACGCATTTAAAATGGCGTCCGATCCGCCGATCCGATCCGATCCGGATCGGACCTCGCCGGATCGGATCGGATCGGATCGGATGGTGTGTCGGATCGGATCGGATCGGATTTTCCGATTTTTGGGGCGGATCGGATTCGGATCGTGGATCGGATCCGATCCGATGCACACCCCTAGATCATTCCATAATTGGGGAGCCACCACTGAAAAGGCCCTCTCCCTTGGTGCCATCCTTCGTGCCTCCCTCGGGGTAGGCAACAGGAGTAGTACCTTAGATGTGGATCGAAGTGTATGGGTAGGTTCACATTGGGAGAGGTGTTGTATCAGGTATTGTGGTCCCAAGCCATGTAAGGCTTTATAGGTTAGAACCAGCACCTTGAATCAGGCTCGGAAATGTATAGACAGCTAATGCAAGCGGGTCAGAGTAGGTCTTATATGCTCAAAGCTTCTGGTTCCTGTTATCAATCTGGCCACTGCATTTTGCACAAGCTGTAGCTTCCGAACCGTCTTTAAAGGCAGCCCCACGTAGAGTGCATTGCAGTAACCCAACTTGGAGATTACCAGAGCATAGAGAATGGAAGACAAGTTATCCCTGTCCAGATAGGGACATAGCTGGGCCACCAACCGAAGTTAGTAGAAGGTACTCTGTGCCACCGAGGCCACCTGAGCCTCAAGTGACAGAGATGGTTCTAGGAGAACCCCCAAGCTACGAACCTGCTCCTTCAGGGGAAGTGCAATCCCATCCAGAACAGGTTGAACACCCTCCATCCAGTCAGTAGAACCACCCACTAACAGCATCTCAGTCTTGTCTGGATTGAGTTTCAGTTTATTAGCCCTCATCCAGTCCATTGTCACAGCCAGGCACTGGTTCAGCACATCCACAGCCTCACCTGATGAAGATGAAAAGGAGAAATAGAGCTGTGTGTCATCAGCGTACTGATGACAACGCACTCCAAAACTCTGGATGACCACACCCAACGGTTTCATGTAGATGTTGAACAGCATGGGGGACAAGACTGACCCCTGAGGGACCCCATACTGGAGAATCCACGGGGCCAAGCAATGTCCCCCAAGCACCACCTTCTGGATCCTACCCGCCAAGTAGGAGCAGAACCACTGCAATGCAGTGCCTCCCACTCCCAACTCAGCCAGTCATCCCAGAAGGATACCATGGTCGATGATATCGAAAGCCACTGAAAGATCAAGGAGAATCAACAGAGTCACACTCCCCATGTCCCTCTCCTGACATAGGTCATCATACAGGGCGACCAAGGCTGTTTCCGTGCTAAAACCAGGCCTGAAGCCGGACTGAAATGGATCCAGATAATCAGTCTCATCCAAGAGTGTCTGGAGCTGGCTCGCAACCACCCTCTCCAGGACCTTACCCAGGAATGGAACATTTGCCACTGGTCTATAATTATTGAGATTTTCAGGGTCTAAGGAAGCTTTCTTTAGGAGTGGTCTCAGCGCCGCCTCTTTCAGGAGGCCTGGGACCACTCCCTCTTGCAAAGAGGCATTAATCACTTCCCTGGCCCAGCCAGTTGTTCTATCCCTGCTAGCTTTTATTATCCAAGAGGGGCAAGGATCCAGTATGGAAGTGGTTGCACGAACCTGTCCAAGCACCTTGTCAACATCCTCGAGCTGCACCAACTGAAATTCATCCAAGAAAATAAGATAAGCCTGTGCTCTGGATACCTCATTTGATTCACCTGCTATAACACTGGAGTCTAAGTCCTGACGGATGCCAGAGATTTTATTTTGGAAGTGCCCAGCAAATGTATTACAGTGGGCCTCAGATGGTTCTACCATGTCCTTGGGGCCAGCATGTAAAAGCCCCCGGACAACTCTGAAAAGCTCCACTGGGCGGCAGGTTGATAATTTGATTGTGGCAGCAAAGTATTGTTTTTTTGCTGCCCTCACTGCCCCTGAATACAGCTTACCATAAGCACTTACCAGTGTTTGATTGCATCCGCCAGGAGTTTGTCTCCATCTGCATTCAAGCCATCTCCTATTTTGTTTCATTGCTCTCAGCAATGGGGTATACCATGGAGTTGTATGAGCTCTGCACAGGAGAAGGCACCCAGGAGCAAACATATCAATCACCCGGGTCATTTCTGCATTCCACAGATCAACCAGGGTTTCGAAAGGAGAGCCAGCCCTATCAGCCGGAAAACTCCCCAGAGCCCTCTGGAAACCATCTGGATCCATTAGCCTCTGGGAGTGGACCATCTTAATGTGTCTCCCACCCTTGCAGAGGGGAAAAGTCGCTTTAAGTCTAAACCTCAGCAAGCAGTGATCTGACCATGACAAAGGGACTGATGTGAAGTCTTCCACTTTCAGATCACCATCTCCATGTCCAGTTGCGAAAACCAGATCTAGAGTATGCCCTGCTACATGCATTGGGCCAATGGCATGTTGGGACAATCCCATGGTTGTCATGGAGACCATGAAATCCTGAGCTGCCCCGGATAAGGTGCCCTCAGCGTAAATGTTGACATCCCCCAGAACCAACAGTCTGGGGGATCTCAGCAGTACACCCGAGACCACCTCCATCAGCTCACCTAGGGAGTCTGTTGAGCAGTGGGGTTGGGCGGTACACAAACAGAATCCCTAATCTGTCCCGCTGACTCAACACAAGGTGCAAACACTCCAGACCAGTAGTCACATGGACAGGGAGCTGGCAGAGGGAGATGGAGTTCCTAAAGACCACAGCAACCCCCCCTCCCCGGCCCTCAGGTCTACCCTGATGCTGAACCAAGTACCCCGGTGGGCATAACTGGGAGAGGCTCACTCCTCCTTGCTCACCCACCCAGGTCTTGGTTATACATGCCAGATTGGCTGCCTCATCCACAATTAATTCGTGGATGAGGGAGGTCTTATACACTGATCTGGCATTTAAAAGCAGCATCTGGAGGCCCAAGGGCTGGCTCATAGGGCAATCAACAAACCTATGGTTGCGAGGAGGACTGGAACATGGCACAGCCGTTAACTGTCTGAGCTGCATTTCCCTTACCTGGCATGTCCTCCTCACAACACCATATCTCCCTCTACCCGCCACTACACTGATTGGGCCCCCCCAAATACCCCCACTTGGCTTTGTATGCTCCCTCCCAGGCACATGAGGGAGAAAAAAGAAGACCCAGAAAAAGCCAAGCAGGGAAAAGGAAAAAGGGAAAAAAGAGCAGCAGCAAACAGACAAGCAGCAGCAGACAGCTCTCCCTCTTCCCTGGGTGGGGTGATGATGGTCCCCTCCTCCTGAAGGCACTGGCTCTCCCTGGACACCCCAGCCAGCTGGCTTATGTATCCCCCTTCCAGGAGAGGGACAAGTGGGGAATGTCAGCAGCAGCTGGCTGAGTACCCGAGGCCTGGTCCCACAGGGCGTGGCAGTCTCCACTCGAGCAGCAGCCGTCCAACAGGGAGAGGGCAGTGATGGCAACAAAGCAGCAGCGTAGACAGCTCTCCCTCTTCCCTGGGTGGGGTGATGATGGTCCCCTCCTCCTGAAGGCATTCAAATTATAATTTTTCTTTCCAAATTTGCATCTATGCATGCAAATCAGCATATGCACATTTTATGTAAATTGATATCCTCTTTGGTCCATTCAGAGGAAAGCAGTGCGAATAATCAGGGGTCTGGAAACAAAGCCATATGAGGAGAGACTGAAAGAATTGGTGTGTTTAGCCTGGAGAAGATAAGACTGAGGCGAGACATGAGAACACTCTTCAAATATTTGAAAGGCTGTCACACAGAGGAGGGCCAGGATCTCTTCTCTATCATCCCAGAGTGCAGGATGTGGAATAATGGGCTCAAGTTACAGGAAGCCAAATTCCAGCTGGACATCAGGAAAAACTACCTGGCTGTTAGAGCAGTACAACAATGGAACCAATTACCTAGGAAGGTCGTGGATACTAGAGGTTTTCAAGAGGCAGCTGGACAACCATCTGTCAGGTATGCTTTAAGGTGGATTCCTGCATTGAGCAGGGGGTTGGACTCAATGGCCTTATAGGCCCCTTCCAACTCTAATATTCTATGATTCAATGAGACCTTTTTCTTTTTGGTGATGCATAACTGGCCACCCTACTCAAGTCACAGGATCCAGGACTAAAAGTACTCTGGGAAGTATCCAATGCTACCAATGCACCAGTGGCCCCCCACCGTTAGCGCTTCCTAAAGCAAACAGAAATGAGTCAAAACACTCAACAACACATTATGCAAAGATCTTTTTGTAAACAGAGAGAAGGAATCATCTGAAGGTACCTGACTGAGCAATGACATTAAATTTGGCCACCTGCTGAGTTGATGGTGCAAATTACTTGTAAACAATTGCAAGTTCAGCCTGTGACGAACATGATCACCAAGGCAGAATTAGTGAGTATTGCTGCACAAGAACTCGGCAAAGAGCTATGACGATAGAAACTAGATTAGCTGGAGCTAATCTAGTCTTTTATTCCTGGATAATATCACAGGCATCTGTACCAGGCCATATGACATTCACCTACTCCCATGGTGATCTCTGGTTGACCCCTCAGTTATCCAGGAATATTGCTGCTTGTATTTATCACAGATTTTCTGGCTCTCTCACTGCAATCTCGACATCCGCAGCTGGTGTGCAACTCCTTCATGAAGCTGTTGCTATTCGGTGTGAGCTCCTGGCTTGGCAAACAGCTAACCTGCTGTCAGGAGCATGTCCAGTGGTTTCAGACTGGTGCAAGAGTGGCCGTTCACCAGTTTTGACACATTTTTTAATTGGTTCTTGTGTGTTTTGGCCATGTGTATTTTTAAAAAACAAAAAAAATATTGATGGACAGGAACGCATCTTCGACACAGTACCTATCCCCCCCCCCCACCATGTGTCTGTGTGTCTGTGTTGGTGTGCATCTCGGAGGAGTTATTACAAATATTTATTCCGTGCCCTGTACCCATCTGCCTAGCCCCGCCCACTTCTGCTGATGCACATCCGGAACCACCGTCACGGGACACACATCGTCCCGCAACGTCTCTCCTTTACTTGCGGTAAACTTCCCTCGGGTGTGCCCCGTGGGCAACAATCACGGAAGTGGGAAACCTCGCGAGGATCCCGCCTCCATTTTGAAAGGGCTGTAGGTGTAGATTAGGCCTGGCCCCACACGCTCAGGTCCTCTGGGAAGAACTTACTGCAGTCGGCCAAGACTAGGCTGACAACCGTTACCCAGAGGACCTTCTCTTCTGCCGCTCCCAGACTGTGGAATGACCTGCCGGAGGAGACTCGTCAACTTAACAGTCTTTTAGAATTTAAGAAAGCCATAAAGACTGTTCTCTTCCGGCAGGCATATCCAGTGGAATTTTAGAATGTTTTAAGGATGTTTTTAGGATGTTTTAGGATTTTTATGCAGTTTTAATAATATGTGTCATGTTTTAATCAGTTTTATGTATTTTATCATGTTGTTGTTCCCCGCCTCGATCCAGACGGAGAGGTGGGTAAGAAATAAATTCTTCTTCTTCTTCTTCTTCTTCTTCTTCTTCTTCTTCTTCTTCTTTTAAAAAATGTAGGGTTTTACACACTTTCAGCAAAGTACTGACCCCTACCACAGTGTGTAGGGACACATTAAGGAAAAGTGTACTTCATCATCAATGCTCCTTTCTCACAGGAAATGGAAATAAATTGGTGGAGATTTTGTTATCATCTAATATCATAGAAGGAGCAATGGACTTGGTCCATACTTTTTCTAGTCTTTCTCAGTCAATTGGTTCCTTCATCCTCAAGTATGAATTAATAATAGGGTTCATTTTAATATCAATCAAACTAAATTTTCAGAAGAGCATGTTGAAACTCAAAGAGAGATCCCAGCCATATGTATTCTTCACTGATGAGTCCCTCAGAAAATTATATCTCAATGGAGAAGAGTGTTCCTGCACCTGGGGAGCTCTAAATAATATGGCACTCTTAGCCAGGGATCATACGTTCTCTACACTTTCCAGATGAGGAAAAACTGGGGGAAGGAAAGAAGAAAGTGGAACTAGCAGAGGAAAGGAGGGTGAGGAAGGCAAGCAAGGCCCCAAGTGGGAGGAAAAGGAGATGGGAGACAAGGAATTCATAACTAGTGAAGAGGCAAGAAAGAGAGAAACTTTGGTGCAGCCACAAGCTCCTTTGGTTGGATCCAGACTGAGTCATATGTAGGGTAGGCCCACTGAAATAAATGGGACTTAATGTAGTCATGGTTAACCTAAGTCCATCTGATTTCAAGGAGTCTACTCCCAAGTATGTTTGGGTCTGGATTCTACCCCTTGTAATACTTCTCCAAGGCAGGATCTACACTACTGCTTTGTAATGGTTTATAACGATATTGACAACTGTTGGAGTGCACAACTCATTCTATATACCATTTTCAATCCGCTTTCAAAGTGCTATATCCTGCTTGGTGTAGATCTGAACCAAGATCAGGTGCTATCCTCAGCGGTTGCCAGTATGGAAGCCTGTTTTCTTTCGCAGCTGGAGAAGAAGCTGACATCTGTGAGCTTAATGGCCAGATGGTCTCTGGTGCCTTAGAACCATCCTTCAACTACACAGTTCTCCTTCTGAAGAAGAGCTCTGGTTCCTCCCCTAATTATAAATCATTAGAATACCAATGGAAACAACAGCGACCCGAGAGATGAATACCAAGTGAATTTACCTTGACGTGTTCTCTGCCTTGAGCGATTTGGGTAACCTTCCTCAAAAGAAGTGTTGAGAGCCAGAATGAATATTTTAAAGTGCTTTGATTTCCTTGGGCAAAACAACAGATCAAAGCCATGTTGTTATTTCTTTTTTTCTTTTCTTTTCTTTTTTTAAAAAGCCAGGCTTTCATCCCATTAGCATTCTAAAGGCATCAAAGAAACTGAATTAAAATATCGATAATAATTTCAATCGTATTCAATGACAGCATCTTTTAGCAGACACTTATAGCATATTCTATCTTTTAAAAAAATACTCCTTTGCATGTGACCATTTTGATACAAAGCAGCACATGAACTCTGCATGTAAATAGAAGAAACCGAAAAAATGCCATTTGTTTGAAGTTTAAAGGGAATGTGTTTCCATGGCTTTCAGTAACAAAATAACTCTGCTTTAGCTCTACTCAGCCATTAAGCCCAAATGCATTATTATTATTATTATTATTATTATTGTTATTTATATAGTGCTTTATTACAAAGCCCTGTACATAAAATAAAATAGATCAGCAGTTTACAAATAGATAAATAAATACAATAATCCTAATAGAGGACCTTAACTGAATCAAGAATATAAAAATAAAAACTTAAAAACCCATGCAAAATATGTAGTGGCCACCACAAACATACAATATTCAGCTCTGCTAAATACAAGTTTACACTAGAAATATCACAATATTCCACAAAATTCCACACTATTCAACCATATATTAAATCCAGCAGAACTTGGTTGGAATAGTATCTCTCACCCTGAAGTGGCACCTCCCAAACTGCAGCTCCAGCCTTGGTTTTAGAGCTTCCAGGTGTGGAGAGAGCAAGTTGAAAAGCTCACCCTTGATGATAGAACATCTCTTCATCTGAAGCAGGGATATTATTTATTCAATTTATAACCCATCTATCTACAAAATACCCTAAGTGGCATACAAAGTTAAAACAATTTAAACAAGATCAAAACAATCAGTAAAATACCATAGGTAGCACAAAAATGTTCAAAACAATTTAAAAAGATAAAACAATAAAACCATACAGCATAAAAACAATATAAAATGGTCAGCAATAAGATTCTAAACAGGGAAGGCCTGCTGGAATAACATAGTCCTTTTTGCCTGCTTAAAGAAATCCAATAATAATAATAATAATAATAATAATAATAATATTTATTTATAACCTGCCTCTCCCCCCGGATCGAGGTGGGGAACAGCAACAAATATAAAACACAAAAATCACAAAATAGTTGAAATATTAAAAACAAATAACAACCAATACATTATTAAAAACATCTTAAAATTCAACTGGATAGGCCAGCTGGAAGACAGCAGTCTTCATGACTCTCTTAAATTCATGAAGACTGCTAATTTGTCTAATCTCCTCCGGCAGACTATTCCACAGTCTGGGAGCGGTAGAAGAGAAGGTCCTCTGGATAACACTTGTCAGCCTAGTTCTGGCTGATTTGAGTAAGTTCTTCCCAGAGGACCCGAGTGTGCGGGGCGGATTATATGGGAGAAGGGAATCCCACAAATAACCTGGACCCAAAACATGTAGGGTTTTAAAGGTAATAACCAACACTTTATACTTCACCCGGAAACTGATTGGCAGCCAATGAAGCAATTTTAAAACTGGTGTAACGTGGTCCCCCCTAGATGTACCGGTTACCAACCTGGCTGCCATATTTTGAGCAAGTTGAAGTTTCTGGACTACGCACAAGGTAGCCCTATGTACAGCGCATTCCAGAAGTCAAGTCTCAAAGTTACCAGCGTGTGCACTACCGTCTTTAGGTCTTCCAACTCCAGGAAGGGACGCAGCTGGCGTATCAGCCAAAGCTGATAGTAGGCACTCCTGGCCGTTGCATCTATCTGGGCTGTCATTTGGAGCGACGAATCCAGGATTACCCCCCAGCTGCGAACACAGTCTTTCAGGGGGGGTGTAACCCCATCCAGACCTGGTTGACACACCTCCAAACCCAGGTTGGGGCCTTTGACAGCGAGCACCTCCGTCTTGTCTGGATTCAGCTTCAGTTTGTTTTTCCTCATCCAGCTCATTACCTCCTCCAAGCATTCATTCAGAAGAGACACACTATCCTTAGCTGACGATATTGGTGAAGGCATAGAGAAATATATTTGGGTGTCATCAGTGTATTGATAGCACCCTGCCCCATGCCTCCAGATGATCTCTCCCAGCGGTTTCATGTAAATGTTAAACAGCATTGGGGAAAGGATGACACCTTGTGGAATACCACATAGCAACTCCGTTTTTGAAGAGCAGCTATCCCCAAGCATCACCATCTGGAACCTGCCCAAGAGATAGGATCGGAACCACTGAAGCACAGTGCCCCCCGATTCCCAATTCCCCCAGGTGCTCCAGAAAGATGCCATGGTCGATGGTATCGAAAGCCTCTGAGAGGTCCAGGAGTACCAGCAGGGACACACTCCCCCTGTCAATACTCAGGCATGGATCATCCACTAAGGCGACCAAAGCGGTCTCAACTCTGTATCCTGCCCTGAAGCCAGTTTGAAATGGGTCTAGAAAATCAGTGTCATCCAAGACTGCCTGGCATTGGAAGGCAACCGCCTTCTCGATCACCTTGCCCAAAAATGGAAGGGTTGATACTGGCCTGTAGTTATTAAGGTCCAGGGGATCCAGAGAGGGCTTTTTTAGAAGCGGCCGTACCACCGCTTCTTTTAAACATGATGGAAAACTCCCATCCCTAAGAGATGCATTAATGATATGTTGTAGAAGTGATCTAACTGCATCTCCTCCCTGGACGATCAGCCGAGAGGGTAAGTTGTCCTCCTCACTCATCCAAGCAGCTTGTCCACGTCCTCGGGACTCACCAACTGAAACTGATCCAGTGTAATCCTACTCGTGGAGTCGCTGGACACTCCATTGTCAGCCTCTGCTATAACGACGGCATCTAAGTCGGCTCTTATCTGAGAGATTTTATCTGTGTAATGATCGTTAAAGGCATCACAGCAAACTACCAAAGGCTCTAAAATCGGATTCAGGGGAGAAGGTACCTGAGTTAGACCCCTCACCACCCTGAACAGTTCTGCTGGACGTGAATTCGCAGACGCAATGCGTGCAGAGAAGAAAGCTTTCTTCGCTGCAAGTATTGCCACCCCATAGGAATGAAGATGTTCTCTATGCCGTTTGTTGGATATAAGTCGAGTTTTCCACCATCGGCGCTCCAGTCGTCGTCCCTTCCGCTTCAACTCCTTGAGGTCTTCTGTACACCAGGCCACACTGTTAGAAGCAGGATGGAGAGTATGTTTGGGGGCGATCATGTTGATAGCCCTAGTTAGGTCTTGATTCTATCTAAACCAGGGCTTCTACAGGTTCGTCGACGATACCAGCCATAGAACCCTCCAAGGCCCTCCAAAGGATCCATCAGCCTGTGAAGGTGGACCATCTTAATAGGTCCGCCACCACTGCAGGGACGGGTGGTAACAGTGATACTAACCCTGACCAGAAAATGGTCTGTCCATGACAATTCAGAGGTATTCGTTACCTCCACCCACAGATCCGTCTGTTCGGAACTGAAAACAGCATCGAGAGTGTGACCTGCTGAATGTGTGGGTCCAGAGACCAATTGGGATAGACACATGTTTGTCATGGATGCCATGAACTCCTGAGCTCCACCTGACAAACTGGCCTCAAATGGGATGTTGATGTCGCCCAGGACCAAAAGCCTGGGCGAATCCAACACCAGCTCCGAGACCAGTTCTGTGAGCTCGGCCAGGGAGTCTGATAGGCAGCGGGGTGGCTGGTACACTAACAGAATCCCTAGTCTATCCCTGGCCTTCAGACTCAGAAGTTAGCAGGCATGTTTCAACCGGCAGATCATTCCACAGCTGAGGGGAAGCAAAGCAAAAGGTCCTCTGGCATGTGACTGCCAATCTCACATTCAGAGGTCGCAGCAGATGACTCTCCGGGGACCTTAAGTGGTGGGCTGGAACATAGGAAAGGGTGCGCTCCCTAAGGTACCTTGGACCTAGACCACGTCCAGATCTACACCAAGCAGGATTTAGCGGTATGAAAGTGGTATTACAAAAGGCAGGAGCCACACCAAGCAGGGTATTGTGGTACATGGTATGTGTCAAAGGGCCCCAACAGTTGTCAGTGCACTTCAAAAGCACTATAAAGCAGTCGTGTGGCTCCTGCCTTTTGTATACCGCTTTCATACCACTATGGCCCTTTCTACACCATAGGGGTGTGGGGGGGGGGGGAAGGAAGGGCAATCCCAGAAGAACCAAACACACACCCTTGGTGCACAGTGAAGGAGGGAGGGCGATCCCAGAAGTACCTAAGACATACCATCGGCACACAAGGACCAGCCGGGGGCCATACTGGGCAAACAGCCTGGTGTAGAAATGGCCCATATCCTACTTGGTGTAGATCTGGCTTTAAAGGTAAGAACCAGCACTTTATATTTTATAAACACATACAATGGGCCAGGGGCCATGCATACTGTTTGCTTCCCGAACCTCTCCATTTATGCCAACCCCACGCATTTCACCCCTGACCTTTCAGGGTCCCTGATCATATATAGAGTAGAGTAGAACTCCTCTTCAGACCTTACCACCCAATCCAGCAAGACTGGGGACTGAAAGGATGAGGCCTACATATGTGGGAAGGTTAGGGATGGGTCCAGCACTCACAGCCCCATGCCCCTTACGAGTAGTGTAGAGGTAAATTCTAAAGTGCCCCCAAGGTGACCTCAAAAGTGCAGGCAGCTGTGTTGGTCCCTATTAGCAAGCCAGTTCTAGCAATTCTCATTTCCACCAGGAGCAGGCCTTTTGTAGAGCGAGTTATTTGCCCTCCCTCCAAATAATTTCTGCTACAGGAGGAATATCTCACAATATATTGCTGGTGGAAAAATCCATTTTCTCCCCATGTACTATAAGGATTGAAGGGAACTTAAACCTGGGGCCTGATCCAGCCAGGGCCCACACTAAACAGGTTCAAAGGTACCAATATGACTCATGTCCATCTGTGTGAAATAATTATTAAGTTTAATGATGGGCAATTAATGCAGGTAATAAAAGCAAAGAAAAGCTACCATATGCCCCTCAATTGATGTCGCTCTGGTTCCCTTGAAGCAATGGGTGCTATCCCTAGGAGCTGGTTATCTGAGCAGGTGTGCACCTTCCCTTTCCCAGACAACAGCAGGTAACAGGCTAATCTGGCCAGGATTTTAAAGGACTTGTTTTACCGAGTTCAAGATTGTCAGAAAGCACACACACACACACATTCACACACATACACACACACACACACACACACACACACCTACCTCCCTACCACCACCACAGAGGAGAAAGGGAGACCTTTCTTTCTTGGCAGGAAAGAAAGTGTCTTACAGCAACAAAAGGACTGTCCTTATCATCAAGAGAAGTACACACCATTTTAAACAACTACTGTGCATTATCTGAATTTGTTAGTAGCAAAAAGCACTGGCCTTCACTGTTTAGCTATGAAGACCATCTCTAACCTCATGATAGTTGCCAGCTGCCCTGTCAAATAAGTATGTGTATGCTACAAGACACCGTGTAAGCTCACACCCCACTCTTTGACATTCTTCCAAAACTGAATCCAATACAGCAATTGGGGAAGCCTGAGTTAGGGGTGGGGCAAATGATCCCATCATCCCTGCTAATCAAAATGCCCTGGGGCATCGACCCTGTGAACCCTACCTCCACTACAACACTGCACCAGGAGTTTGAATTCACCAGAAATACTAAGTGGAGGTACAGTTGAATAAGGGTATGGGATTTCCCATTCAAGCCTAGGCCATTTATGTTCTTATAAATGCAGACAGAAAATGAACAAATCTTCGGAAACTGCCTTATACCTGATCAGACCATTTGTCTACCTAAGCCCAGTATTTTCTACTTTGATTGGCAGTGGCTATCTACAGTGGGAGGCAGGGGTCTTCCCACTGTTGCCTGATTATTTTCATTGAAGATGCAAAGCATATGCTCTATCATGGAGCCATGGTCCCTCCCCTAAGAAAATGTGTGAACTTCTCTTGAACTTCCAAGGGATATTTCTCCTGAAGAGACTGGAGTCTCTCCTGTCCCACCTTGGAGTTTGCTTGTGACAAAAAATGGTACATCCAGTATTTGGCAGCAGGCACATAGTGGGAAGCAATTCAAGCCATTCACAAAGCTAGAGCCAACCACTCGTTCCTCTTAGTTTGCCTCCACTGCAACAAAGTTCCTGCGACAAAGTCAGGGAGTGAAAAAATGTTTCTGGGCTGTAATCCCACACAGAGAATGCTTAACTCCCAATAAAGTCAATGAGACATAGCAACCTAAATATACACTGGATTGCAGCCTGACACCACCCTTGTTCTTTATTAACCTCATATAGGATCAGGTCTATAATACCAGTAATAAGCTGGATATGATGACTTCTGTGCCTTTCAGTGGCTCTATTCATAGAAAGCATGATAATATAGTGCATATTTCCAAATGATGCACAGTTGTTTGCTCTGTGTTTTCTTCTCACATCATTAACTGAGACAATGAGAGCATCAAACACTGTTCCCTCTCATCCATTTCAGTTGATGATACATTTACAAATATAAATCCAGATTTGATTGAATGGCACATGTTAATACGCTATTAGCAGCCATTGCATTCACACTCTTAATTGGCTTCCAAATCTAAAGTCTTTCAAATGCATGATTTTATTGAGTTGAACCTTAATGTTCTACACAGAAAAAAGAAGGCTTAATTTGAGCCAGCATTCAGCATGCAAAGCATTCTGCCTATGGGCTCATTTTCAAGTTAGGGTTCAACAAGCCCTAGTCTAATTTCCAATAGACATTTTTTTCTATTCTGATTGAGAGAGCCTACTCAGAAGAACATAATATATTTTAAAATTGTGATTAATTGTAAATATTTTTAAATGCATCCTGCATTTCATTTCCAAATTACAGGGTGAGGTACAGAATTCATTGAAACAATTAAAATAAATAGAAACCTAGAATAATAACAGAAAAATTGACTACACTAGGTATTAACTATTTCTAAGGCAGCAGGCAGAGGTGGAGGTGGGTAACTGGTGAACCTATTGTGAAGAAACCCAAACTCTAGCAAGGGGATTATACTCAACAGATTTGGATTTGGAGGAGACCCAAAATTCAAAGGCAATGTCATGTGGCCAGGCATTGCATGCTCTCACACACTGAAGGAGACCTGAATACTATCGTTTAGTCAGCTGAGATCATCCTGTCAGCAAATCTGAACATTAGGACATAGGCCAAAGTTTGAACGTTTGGCTTGAATTTTGGGAAGGGCTTAGCCACAAAATCAGCTCTCCTCTTGTATTTTGGGTGAAAACAATTTAAAGCCTGGGAGTGTGGGAGCTTCCTACGCCCCCTTAAGCCCGATCCCCTCCCAGCTGGAATGGCTTGGGGGGATTGGATTTTGTGAGGGGGAAGGAGAAAGAAAAGAGACTGTACGCATGTACGGCACGCGTATAGCCTCATGCGAGGGCAAAGCCAGGCCTATGAAGGCTCACTCTGCACAGCCGCATGGCCTCTTCTGTTCTGGCCCCACCCTCCCTCTCTATCAACTAGTATGGGAATAGTCAGTCGTCCTTATTGTAGAGGAGGCTGAGTAGGAATTTTCCCTGGCATTAGTATGCAAAGGTTTTGCCTACTCCATACTGGATTTAATCTTTAAAGTGGAGGATAAATAGGTGGATTTAAGTGGTAGGATGGTGCGGGAATTTGGGGGGATGAGAATAGGGATGGTGCGCACTCTGGCACCTTTTTGGTGATTGGCAATTCAGAGGTCCTGCTCTTCGGGGGCTGTGCGGCTTCCGTGTTAGGATATAGTTTGCCTTTGGGGACCTGCTTGTCTCATCTACCCAGAGCTGTGCAGTCCTGGGTGGGGATGATGCAGGTAGGTCTCAAGTGTAGTTGGGAAAGGGGTCCAGGTCTCCCGACCCCTGTGTTCCACTGAGTGGCTTGCCCTGACTGGCAGGCTGGTTGCCTGAGATAAATGAGCAAGATTCCCACACGTTCACACTCAGATCCATGGAGGGGAGGATCTCCATGTTAAAAAAAGTTTATCCCAAGCTCTGGTGTCTGGGTATTATTTCTTGTGCTTTCTTCTCCACTCACAATGTGCTCACATTCACATTCATGGTTATGGATGGGAAACATTCTCATGCTTAACAAACTGAAATGAAATTCTTGTACATCCCTATCTAGAAATCACCTCATCTCAAACACAAAATGTTTTGGGGATCCAGATATTGGGCTTCTTTAAACTAGTGATTTATAGCACATCCGTAACTGGCTACTCACAAGAGTTTGCGGATAATTTTGCTGATCTCGTGAGCATCCTGCGCATCTCCTGCTCCTTTTCCCGGTTATTCTGCTTAAAAATAAATAAAACCTTGGAAAACCTGATTCTTCTGAAATGTCTCGGGATTTCCTGCCGTGTGTAGTCAAAGTTGCACTACAAAGCATCCAATAGAGTGTTCTGTCCCATTCATCTATATGAGCTGATAAGTTTTCAGCTGCAGACCACATGGTCACTGCTCTCCTCCTGTGTAATTCAGCTTATTTCAAATGCGGAAGAAAAGCAAGAAGCAAGTGATGCCTTTAATCTAAAGGGCTTCGTTGTTGTCTACCATTTGTAGCTTCCCCATGTTTTTCTACCACTTCTTCTGTGATGGGAAACATTAGAGGGGGGAATCTGTTTAGAAGAGAAAGATGGCACTGTTGCACAGTGCCATTTGATTGGTAAAACTAGGAGTCTGAATGCACCCTTGCTCTTTATACAGAATGGGAAACATCTCAGGAAAGAATTTTTGCTCACAATATCCTTAAAATAATGTTAGATGAAAGACAAGGAAAGGGTGAAATCTGATCCTTTCTGCATTTTTTTTTAAATGTTGAAAAGCACAATACAAGCAAACAAAAAAAAACATACAAAGGCACTCTAATAGAAATGAGATAGCCTGCAGTTGCTACACACTGCTGGGATCCCTTGTTCAGGGAGCATGTGATTATGAGGGCAAACATTGCTGCTCATAGATAAGTGTCTATTTTTTCCCTCTCCCTACAAAAGATTGCACAGGGAAGTCATCACTAAATAATGATAAATAACTCCCTTGATTTGGAAAATGCCTTGCTGGGGAAGAAAGACTGGAGCCTAAAAGGGAGAGATTGGATAGCAGGTGGCAAACCAGCACGAGCGCAGATTTAAATCACACACATTTCATTTAGAGCTTTCAATCTGAATTGTGGCTTTAATACTACAGAGGCTGAGCAAGTGGCAGATATTCTGTGCCTCAGAGACCAGGCAGCCAGAACTAGTTATTGCATTATGGTGAAGCAGCAGGATGCAACTCGTGGTTATGACTGTGCACTTTTTAGGAAAATTAAGCCAGTTAATTTGCAACTTCTAGAAGGCTGGAAGTAGTTTCCCAACGTGATCTGAAAGTTGTTGTCCCCCCCCCCCCTTACTACTGTGCAATGGGACACACTAGTGTGCTGTGACAGAGAGGGGGAAGTAAAAACTACTTGAAAAACTAAGTAGCACATGTCAACCCTTACAGAACCATTGATCCATTTAACTCAAAAAATAAATGGCAGCAGCCTGCTTTTGACTACAGCTTCCATCATCCTTGTTCATCAGCCATGCTGGCTGGGACTGATGGGAGTTGAAGTCTAGAACATCTGGAGAGGACCAGTTTGAAGAAGTGGTAGCAATTCTCAGGAAGCCCTACCTGGAGTTGCCATGGATGGAGCCTGGGACCTTCTACATGCAACTCATGTGCTCCCTCTGAGGGCCTAGGTGCAGCTATGATCGCCCCCCTTTACCAATATATAGACAGAGACAACATCTCAAGGGAGAGAGGGAGGAGGCATGGCCAGACCAGGGTTCTATGACTTGTCCTCTGCAACAACTGCCTGGGCAAGGGACTCCCAGAAGCATTACCACTGCCTAGGCTGACCATATGAAAAGGAGGACAGGACTCATGTAACTTTAACAATTGTAGAGAAAAGAGAATTTCAACCAGTGTCATTTGTATGCAATTAGTTCCTGGTGAAATTCCCTCTTCATCACACCATTTAAAGTTGCAGGGGCCCTGCCTTCTTTTGTATCTGGTCACTCTAGTATAGTGCCTGGCAACTTTAACTGTTGTGATGAAGAGGGAATTTCACCAGGAACTAATTGCATACAAATGACACTGGCTGAAATTCCCTTTTCTCTACAACTGTTAAAGTTACAGGAGCCCTGTCCTCCTTTTCATATGGTCAGCCTACCACTGCCCAGGTGTCAGGTCCCATACCTGAATGATGATGACTTGGCAAAGAGGAGCTGGGATACCAGAAAGCAGTACCAATTGGGCTGTCTTACATTTGCAAGGAGGATGTCTACCCTTAGGTCTCACAGCTGTTTAAGAATATAATGTAGAGGGAAATGCAGGCACCAGCCATTTCAGAGGGCACAAAGACAGTGTATGTCCCCTGAGTTCATTGGATGCTCTACTGCCAATTCACAGTGCAATTGTATACTCTACTGTGCAGGGGCTGTTCAGCACAGAATCTTGTGCATGGATTCCTTTATCCCTTCCAGAAGATGGCTTGTTTCTATGGAGCTGCAACTTGGCACCACCTCCTTCTTTGCTTCTGATTCTTCCCTTTGTTTTAAGAACATAAGAAGAGTTCTGCTGAATCAGATCACAGCCCTATCCTGTTTCCCACCAACCAGAAGCATATGGGAAGCCCACAAGATGGACATGAGGGCGCCATACCCCACCAACTGGCACTCAGGCCCTTTCTGCACCATAGGAGCGGAGATGGCGGGAAGCAGGGAAACCCGGAAGTAGCCACTTCCGGGTTCGGCACAATGAGGCCACACCACAATGCGGCAGCCTGGGCTTCTCATTGGCTGCCACAAGTCGCGACGGCCATTTTTTTTTAAAAAAAAAGATCCGTGGAAGTGTGCATGAGTGCACGTGGGCAAAAGGTTAGTTTATATTTTTTTAAAAACTGCATGCGATCGCGCCCCCCTCCCCCCTGCCATCTTTGGGATGGCGATTTTGCTGTCCCCCCTCCTGATGGCCTCGGAGCCGCACAGTGTGGCTCCGTGGCCATCAGTGCAGCTGTGCTCACTCACAGGTAAGCACGGCTGCGCTCAGGATGGGCAGCCACACCAGCCTCCCATCTCGCTTCCCTCCCAGAAGCAGGGAACAAACCAGGATAATAGCATTCCCTGAACTCCCGGGAAAATGGAGGGCTGGCCCCTGTCTGCTTGCGGGATGCTCTGTGCGTCATGCAGACTCTCTGTGAGCAGGCAGGGGCTAGCCCTTCGAAAAATGGCCTCAGAGGCATGCTCCCTATGATACTAGCCCTCATGACTAGTAGCCATTTACAGCCTTATCCTCAACGAATTTCTCCAGTCCCCTTTTAAAGCCATCTCATGGTAGGGAAGTCCATGATTTAACTGTGTGCTGTGTGAAACAGTACCTTTTATCTGTCTTGAATCTGACCAATATATCTCCATCATGGCTAGTAGCCATTACTACTTGTTGCCTGCTAAGGCAGCGATTGCTTTGGAAGCCGCTTCCTATAATTTGAAATTGTACACTTTTACCATGGATTTACCACAAAGATCGCTGTTACTCCTTTAGAAATTATGGCAGGCCACTGTTTCATCCCTTGGCTTTTACATAAGACTCAGCCCATTTGTTTAGCCGTTCCCTCTGAAGCACTCCTGAGAGGCAAGGGCAGCAGAGAGGCACGTACAGGTCTTCAGCACTGGCTAAAATTATCTTTCAGATTGACATGCTTAAGTTCATGGGTCTTATGACATTTATCCTTGTCACTTTTACAGACAGGCAATTATCTGTGCAGAAAGGACAACAGGATATCAGGACAAGGTCTATCTGGTGGAAGCATTATCCTTTCAAGTACATGTCCTTAATTGCACTGACTGCCCAGTGGTCACTGTGGGTTGCTAAGGCTCTTACTAAGAAACATTGATGCAGCAGTCTCTTCAGTCTTCGTCAGAACTGCCCCAAGACATTTGGCTGCCTGGAGCAGGTGTGAGTGAATCTGTCCATGTTGCTTTCTCGTGCATTCAAATTTTAAAATCCTGAAGTTCGTTCCCTCCTGAATATGAACTTGTGAATGTTGGCGAATTCTTCTCGAAAACAACCTGAAATGAAATTCTCACTCATCGGTACCAGCCAAATTCAATTAGTACAGCTACTCCCAGCATGGAGAGTATGTCTTCATGTACCTGCCTGCCCTGTGGCTGTTAAATATGAAGAGCATATCAGATAAAAAGGTGTAGCAACAGCAATTCAGCACTAATAGGGTTGAATGTAAAAGGGATTCAAACCCAGACATTTAAAACCAAAGCACCCAAAGCCGAAATGGACTGAATGAACAAATTTTGTCATTTTGATTTCTTCGACATTATTATTTTTTTTAATCTCAAGTTCTTTATGTTTTTTGTCCCCAATATTTAGAACGTCACAATTTTTGGCAAATCCTTAACAAAACTAAACTGAAGTGAAATTCGCACCCATCCACAGACTGAAACAGAGCCAAACTGGCACATACAGCTTAGCTAACTCTTTGAAAAGTTGTGGTGTACCATTCAGGGACCATTCCCGCCTTCACATATGCCCCCTCAGCGCACTTCCTGAAGCAGGCCGCTTCAACTGCTGCAAGCCAGGCCGGACCTGCTCTTCACAAAGCTACAGAAAAGTACCCACATCACTGTCTCATCCCATTCTCCACCTGTTGACTGGAAGTCATCTAACTGAAATGGGTTGAAGATGAACAAGTTTGACAGAGGCAGTGTCCCCATAATTCAATTTCCCTCGCTACACTGCTTAATCTGCATGAGCTTGATTTGGAATGAATCCAAGGTGTTAACACACAAATGGGGTAAGTTCTAGATCTACATTTTCAGTGTCTCCAATTGCTTGTGTTAAGATGAAGCTCTGTTTAGTGGCGCACCTCGGTAATTTTTGACCCTGGACTTAGGTTGCCATCCCATGCATGTTTAGACAGAAAAAAGCCCTACATTTCCCAGCATTCTCCACAGCTAGCCATGCTTTTTAGAGGTGGAGTTAGGTAATTTCAGACCCTGGACTTAGAGTGTCATCTTAAGCATGCTTTGGATATTTTTCTGTCTAAACATGCATAGGATGGCACTCTTAATGAACGTACGGCATCCCTTCTCCTTTAGACTGCCATGTGTATTACTTGAGTTGTGAAGCTCACCATTAACATTTCTTTCCCCCACCTCCAACATTCCATGCGCTACAACTGCGTCTACATTCTTGATACATTACCCCCCTCAAAAAAAAGCAACCAGCCCTGATTCTTTTTCATTCTTTTTTAAAAAGTAATATTTTGAGCACATGCAGTTTGCAATTTAAACACACTTAAATCAAAACACCATCTTAACTTCAGAAATTAAATGGGAGTTTGTTTCTGCCGCCCTGATACTAAACATGATTACTTGGGAATAAGAAATCACTTAGGCCTCATCTACACGAAGCAGCACATTGCACTATGAAAGCAGTATGAACGTGGAATATAAAAGGCAGGAGCCACAGTACTGCTTGATAGCGGTATTGAAGTGCACTGACAACTGTTGGGGCCCATTGACACATCCCAGATACCACTTTCATACTGCTATATCCTGCTTGGTGTGGCTCCTGCCTTTAATATACTGCTTTCATACTGCTTTCATAGTGCAATATACTGCTTGGTGTAGATGAGGCCTTAGCTGTAGAAAAGGATAATATATATTTTAAAGTAAAATAACCAAAAGAGCATCCATAACTGTGGACGTGCTCTGCTGGTCACCCTGAATATATCTTTTATTTTGTCAGTTTGTTTTAAAAATGGAGAAGAAGGAGGAGGAGAAGGAGGAGGAGGAGGAGGAAGAGGAAGAGGAGGAGGAGGAGGGATGCTGCAGTGACAAACATCATCCACACATCATCCCAGCATGCCCATGCCAGCCCAAGGCCTTTTTGCCACTGCCACAATCAGCTGTCACTCTAAGGGTTGTCATTTGGGGAGGGCAGGTAAGTATCAGAGGCAGTAAGTATCAGAGACAGTTTAAGGGTGGGAGGATGCTGTTGCACCCATGTCCTGCTGGTGGATCGCTGGTCAACAGCTCATTGGTCACTGTTTGAACAGAGTGCTGGACTAGATGGACCCTTGGTCAGATCTAGCATGGTTCTTCTTAAGTTCTTATGGTCTCCATCCCCAAGATCTGCCTCAAGCTACACCACTGGCTCTGTTTCGTTTTGTTTTTGTTTTCCCCTCAAACTAATGCATCACAAGCCAATTTTTATCTTTGAAGAAGACTCTGGAAAAACATCCATCTTGCTTTGCTTGGCCCAAATTGGGTGACTATATTGTCCTTATTAAAATTACATGTTAATGACAGACAGATATCTCCGCAGAACCAGTCCATTTCATCTGTAGTTAATCATGTTGCAATAACGAGAGAGGTTCCAAATGGTGTTAATGGAGAAAGTTTGCCACGTTTTCACATGCCAACTGACTTTGGTTAGTCATCTCTGCTGCCCCTGGCAATCGCATTCATGGTCCCAGTTCACCCGTCATAAAGCCCTTCACTTCCTCAGATGCCATTTTCCTATGAATGCCTCCAGCTGGGCAATAAATGAACAGGACCAGCCTGCTAATTCACAGAATTTCATTGCATCACTCCAGGACTTTTTTTCTTTCTCCCCAGCTGCTGCTTAATGGTAGGCTGACCAGATAAAATCCAGGTCAGGGCTCCTGTAACTTTAACAGTTGTAGAGCAAAGGGAATTTCAGCCAGTGTCATTTGTATGCAATTAGTTCCTGGTGAAATTCCCTCTTCATCACAACAGTTAAAGGTGCAGGCACTATACTAGAGTGACCATATACAAAAGAAGGCAGGGCCCCTGCAACTTTAACTGTTGCGATGAAGGGGGAATATCACCAGGAACTAATTGCATACAAATGACACTGGCTGAAATTCCCTTTGCTCTACAACTGTTAAAGTTACATGAGCCCTGACCTGGATTTTATCTGGTCACCCTACTTAACGGTCACATCCAAGAAATGTCGAGTGTACCTTTCCCACGACAGAGTTACTTTCAGTATTCAATTTGTTATTGCTGTTACTGGATTTAAAACAAACAATATTCTACAAATAGTAAATAGCTCCCTCATCCTACGTCCCCTTTAGGTTCCCCCCCTTCATATTGCCCTGTATTTAAAGAGTCAATGTTTCATGTATATAAGAAAAAATATTTAGCAAACATTGGGCAACTAAATAGCTAAAGAAAAATATATATGAGATGTCTCTTTGTGGGCTGTGGTGTTCCCACCTCTTCCCAGTGAGAATTCCCTTTTATAAAGCCTTTCTCACCCCTAAGCAAGCACCAACTTCTCTCACACAAACTGGGATCATTGCCACCAGGACCTTTAAGGCTCAGGCCCAACCCTAACTTAGTCCCCTCTCTGCAAGTACACACAGACTTTACATTTTAACCTTATATTCTCCCTTTAATCTAGGCTGACCATCTGAAAAGGAGGACAGGGCTCCTGTAACTTTAACAGTTGTAGAGAAAAGGGAATTTCAGCCAGTGTCATTTGTATGCAATTAGTTCCTGGTGAAATTCCCTCTTCATCACAACAGTTAAAGTTGCAGGCACTATACTAGAGTGACCATATACAAAAGAAGGCAGGGCTCCTGCAACTTTAACTGTTGTGATGAAGAGGGAATTTCATCAGGAACTAATTGCATACAAATGACACTGGCTGAAATCCCCTTTTCTCTACAACTGTTAAAGTTACAGGAGCCTTGTCCTCCTTTTCATATGGTCAGCCTACTTTAATCCCTTCCTCTTATGCAGCCATGAACAGGAAGCGTAAGATTTTAGAGACATAGAATGCATTATTAATGACAATACTAAGTTGCATAATAATAAAGAAGCAAGAGCTCCATCACGCCTACTTTTTCCCCTGGTTTGTGTCTGCGGTTTTCCCTTCCATTTCCTTAGCTAGTTGAGTGCAGCGCGCTTACATGACTGTGCAATGTTGCACTATTTCAGCTCATGTATCTTTTCACCTGTATTGCTATTATGCTGGCAAAATCTCCCACCCCACCCCTTGGTTCTCCTTCCCCCTGCAATATGTAGATAGATAGATTAGATAGATAGATAGATAGATAGATAGATAGATAGATAGATAGATAGATAGAATTTCTGCACAAATACAATAGTATTGCAGCCTGAAACTGCACAATTATGGTAAAACAATACACTATACTTTCCCCTAAGAACATATTAAACAATGTAAGTGAAGAGAAAGTATTACAATTAGGTTTTGGAGACGTCTGTGGTCAATGTTGGCATGGCAAGGGGAAGCCTGCATTGTCTAGTCAGGAAATCTAGACATGCCTATTCGGGAGTAAGAACCATAGAGCTGAATGGGACCGAGTCCCAAGCACAGGCAGCTGCAGCCTTGCTCGCCTTCTCCATGGGGTGTTCAGGAGCCCTCTCTCCTTCGCTCTTCATGGTTGAGCAGTTGAGCGGAGAACCACCCAGTCCTCCTCTTTTGTCAGTGAGACTGTCCTTCCATACACATGCCCCCAACAAAAAATGGGATGGTCCGATATTGTGCAAGGACAGCAATACAAGGGAGGGAGGAGCTGCTTTATTGCACATGGAGGGGAAAAAACAGACTTTCCCTGCTCCAAATTAAGATGGAAAATGGAGGGGAAGAGGCAATATGTGCACAGAACAGGGACAACGTCATGTGAGTACCACACTGGATGGCGAGAGTGCGATAAATCGCTGGTGTGATAGAGCTCTAAGTCTTAAATGGCTCTATCAATAAATGTTCTTTTATCTACAATACTCCAAAATCACTCTCTCAAACATCCTAGCACAATTACCACAGACCTTCACAGAATCCTCAACTCCGTGACTCACAATCCTAACATCCCAACTCCGATCTAAGTCCTCTTTCAATAAATCCCTTTCTCTCTCATTTTATTTCATCCCTGTTTGCCTCTCACAGGAACAGCACCAAGTTTATATAGCACACACAAACTTCACTCCTCCTTCTCACTCTCTCAGCCAATCAGCTCACAAATGCAAATCCACCATGCTCACCCAAGAGATACCAACCACAGATCTCTAATAAGAATACACAGTTATAGATATATGCAGTATTACAGATGTATAACTTCACATAGGCTAGTACTGGTCTTGTGAAAGATCACAGAACTCTGCATTTAATACAAGAACATTACCCCATAGTCATTGGAATTATTTTTGTGATTTGCTGTAGTATACATTTTCAAGGGCAGCTAAGGTAAATAGATCTGCAATCCAATTGTGTACATTTGAAGGGGGAGAGGGTTGCTTTTCTAGTACTGTAGAATAATATGCTTAGCCAGTAGCATGGCTTTACTAAACATGTAACATCCCCTCTGAAATGTCCTAGTTGCTCAGAATATATCTCACTATGACGCGGCCATGTTTTTTCATTGAAATAATAATAATAACAAAAGATTCCAGAAGCATGCTGTTCCTGTTTACAGCCTCCATCCAGTAGGGCATCACTATTGGGCAACTCCATAACATATGGACTCGATTAGCCTACAGAATGTTACACCTCCGGCATTTATCCTGAAGATGCCAAAGTGGTGTCCAATCTGCCTTGTGTAAACACTTTAGCTGTATAAACTGCAGTCTGAGGTTGATGCAGATTAAACTCATGTGTAAAATGAAATCTACTAATGAACCAGCCAAGGAAAAGCTAAACATTTCAGCTTCTAGTGATCACTTTGATTTTTTGTTCTATACATTTTCACTTTTTAACATTTCCTGCAAGTTTGAGAAACATATTTAGGGGAATGGGATCATATGGTAGGCAATGATTAACACTAAATGGCTTCATTTGTCTTGGTGAGGCTGTTGTTTTGCAATATCAACCACCTTTTCATATCATTAGTAGAATCTGTATAATGGAGATTTGAAGGAGGGTAGGAAGCCAGCCTCAAAATTTATGAGGAATCATTCAGTGCTGGCACTATCTTAACTGCAGCATGAAGGCATTAAGAAAAAGTAATTCACAAGCTCAGTGTAAACTCCAGCTTTTGCTGTTATTTGGCCTGCTGGGCTTCCAATTATTGATAAATGGGGTAATTGTGGAGCCCCTCATTCTTTTTTACGAATGTGAGCTCAAACTAATTCATTCCTGTTTGAAATCGGGAGATGCTGATTATAAGACTAATATGGTATGTGTACATTGGGAAATAAAATATTTGAGTTTCAACTATAAAATTGTTTAGTGCTCTCCTAGATCTTCTAAGGCAGTTTTAGGGGGTCAGCTTCCTTGTGAAGATACAGAATTTTAATGATTTATGTATTTATTTATTTTGCAATACCTTTTAAAATATTACTATACAGGTAGAGTAGGTGGAAGCAGACTCGGGCAGGCAGGGTTTTTCCTCAAACCATAACAGTTCCCTAAAACAATTATAGGTCCCATCCAGAAGACACTTTGAGCCAAGGCTTTAGCCACGGTGAATAAGGCATTTTGCCTTAAGGCTTTTTGCCTTATTCACCATGGTTAAAGCCATGTTTTAAAGTGTCTTCTGAACAAGGCCATACTCTTGCCACAGCCGTCTTGTCTGCCACCACTTGAAATATTGAACTGGCATTATGAGCTTTCTTGTACTCTTACAAGATTCAAAATCACTGCCTTTTTTAGATCTCTTGGCCCATGCACTAAACCTGAGGAAGCACGGTCTTCAGCTGCTCCTACTTTACAGGTGTGGGTGACCTGTCATTCCAGTATTATGGGGTAGAAAGGGGGAAAATCCTTTCTCTCTTCATACCATTCATGATTTTAGAACCCACTATAATATTGCCTATGAGTCATTCCTCCCCCACCCCACCCCTGTGATGTTACATGGATGTATATAATGAGTCTATGGTTATGGTTATGTATTCATGTTATATCTCCAAATTTTATGGTGAGTATTTCTAGGGTGAAAGTGAGATGAGTGGCTGGAAGAATAGTGGATTTGCATATGCATGATTATTGGCTGAGTGAGTGGGGGTGTATGGGGCATATACCTATATAAAACTGTGTGTCCTGCTGTGTGAGCCAGACAGAGAATAGATTATAGAGAGATAGAACAACTAGTACTGTCCACAGTATTCGAAATGCAGCCACACCATATATGTATATAACTATACTATGAGAATTGGTAGTTTTATTTTCAAGACTTTGCTAATGAGTGTCAACATTAATATTGTAATTTTTGCTGTAGCTGCACCTGGAATTAGATATTCTGTACATTTCTCAGCTTGTGATGTGTTATGCAAAAACAAAACAAAACCCAAATGTTCTCAACAATGTGTACATGCTTGAAAATGTGCAAAGAAAAATGTGTACGTTTCCAAAATACACACAAACATGTTTCAGTCAATGGGTGTGTGTGTGTCCAAAAGTGTGTACTTTTAAAAGTAGACACAAAAATGTGGGCATTAATGCATAGATTTATACATACATTACAAAAATTGTGTATGAACTCCCATACAGATTTTGAAAATAGAAATTGCAAGTTCATGTAGGATCAGGGCAGGATTAGCTTGACCTCAAAAACCCACCATCTTGGCGAGACCAATCTCAATAGTTCCATCCATCCCTAAACTTTACTAAGCTTTTCTTAACAGTTTATATGGAGAGAGAGAGAGAGAGAGAGAGAGAGAGAGAGGGTCTTGTGAATCCATTAAGGGAGAGTCCATTGCAAATGTATTAGATGGGCTTGTCTTTTATACAGCTGCTCAACCTGGACAAAAGCCAGAACACTTACCTTCTGATTGTAGGCTTCCTCAACCTTGGGCGGAATGAACCAAGCCAACATATAGGAGACATGGTTTCCTAGGACTTATCAAACCACAAGCAGAAAGTATTGCATAGGATAGGAATGGAGAAACTAGAGTTGTCTGCAAATGGCCTCTCAATGTTTTCCACCTTATTTGTGGGCAGAGAAATTGGGGGGTGGACCATTTCACCAAATGTCCACAAGGGGGGGGGAGAAATTCTCCAACAGTTTCTCAGGGATGGGGCTCACCATTAGTCGTGGCACCAGTACAGCTGCTTTCTTTTAGCCTAAGCGTGTGGGATTTCTTTCCCTGCTACTTCAAGTGGTAGCATTGCCAACTCTGCTGCCAACCTGGCCACCATTTTTCATCTTTCCCAATGGCTCGGACCTAGCATCATTCCAGAGCATCCTGGAGTTGGGTGGAATGGCAACCACCAGAAAAACAGAAGAAGAAGAAGAAGAAGAAGAAGAAGGAGAAGGAGAAGGAGAAGGAGAAGGAGAAGGAGAAGGAGAAGGAGAAGGAGAAGGAGAAGGAGAAGAAGAAGAAGAAGAAGAAGAAGAAGAAGAAGAAGAAGAAGAAGAAACCCCTCTGCAGAGTGGGGATTTCCCCCCCCCGGGGGGGGGCAAATGATAAAGAAATATCCCAGAACTTCTCTTAGGAAAATGACTTCTGAGAAATTTTGTCTCAGCTTTAGGTGAAACAAGGCTCTTTAAAATAATGTTGGCTTGGACAGGGTTAAGTTCTCACTGTGTAAGCCGAGAGTCCCTCTTTCAGCTCTGAAAGACAGCTAATCAGTCTGGTTCAAATTAGAAATGTGAAGGACATTTCAGTGTTTAAAGCAATCAGAGCATCTCTCTGTCTCACCCATTTAGTATTTTAGAAAAATCTGAAGGCTTACGGAGGAAATAACACCAAAGATCCAGCGTATTACTTTTGATCATGTCCTGCAAAATAAGGTGTGGGGGGGAAATAAAGATGAAAAGCACTGGTCGGCTCTCCTAAATGATGTTGTACTTGGGTTTTGATCTGAGGATTGACTTTCAGAAAATAAGCCTCAAAGGATGATATACCTCCTCTCAGTAGAAACACAATGGAAAACATCTAAGGCAGGTACCAAGGCATTGTCTGAAGGCCTGTGATACAGCTAGCATGCAGAAGCTAAAGAAGTCTGGGTCTGCTCAGTGCCTTGATGGGAGACCACCCAAAAATACTACGGGCCTGATCAGACAACACACTAAGCCAGGGTTTGGCCGCTAGCCCTTTGCAGCAAATTGTTAGTGAGCGAGCGTATTTAAACTGTGATTATGTGATTAGGAATGGTTCACATGACATGCTAAGTCATAGTTCACATAACATGCTAAGCCATAATGTTTAGCTCAAAATGCTTAACCACCGTGGCTTAGCATGATGTCTGAACAGGTTCAATGTGAAAGTCTTTCTAGTGGCTTCCCACATGAGGTAATATGACATGAGAATTTAGGACACCATCCTATATACACAAATCTGAGAGTGTGTCCTACTGAACTCAGCGGGCCTAGCTTCTGAGTAAACCTGTATAGGGTTGCTATTTCCCTGGCTCATCCATAAATCCATCCATCAGCTGACAACAATCCTCGTCAATGTTTCCGAGCTGCTCCACTTCAGCTACAAACGATGATTTGTTTTTAATCCTTTCACTTTTTACTGTGCACTTAACCATCCCCTCCCCTCCCTCATGTTAGCAACCTGTTATTTGCTTGGCACATCACTCCGCCCTTATACAGCACTTTTCACACTCTTGGCAGCAATATAAACAATCATCTGGATGTGTGTGCCTCCAGAAAAGAAAATCCATTCCGGGTGCTAAAAAAGAACGAGGTAAGACCCTCTTCCATCACTTCTCCCCTCCCTTCTCTGTCTCTCTCAGAAAGCATGTTATATTCCTTTGATATTAAGAGGCTTTAGACCTGCTTTTCACAAGTGGTCAGAGTAATTCCTGTGAATGTATAATTTATTGATGTCTGCAGAGTACTTTAGGTTTCTCTGGGACAGAAGGTGCTATATAAATGTAGATGTTCCGGTTCTCTTAGGAGAGAAACTGCATTAAGGAGTATTTGGGCTCCCTTAAGCTATGGCATTCCAGCCGACAGTCATCTCTAGGAACCTAATGAATCATTTCAAAATTATTTTTGGATATAATTATCATTCCAGTCAAAAGTAGGTTAACCAAGACTTGTATAACAGAGTCTGGGCCTTCCTAAACCCTGACCAATCAACAGCTTGCACATTCAAATACCGTAGACCTAATTCACAGATAACTCTTTGTAAAGCGGATTTCAAAAGCCTTCCTATGACTATAATAGTTTGCCACTACTGGGGTCACCTCTTAAGGGTTGACACCAAAGGGAGTCAATCCCCTTTGGGAGCCCTGAAGGCCACGAGCACCTATGCGTATGTGTGGGTTCTGCGGAAAGCTTTCAGTACTAATTGGGCCTCTTGGAATGTGTAGTTTTGGAAGTAGTTTTAATACTGCTGCTTGGGATTTATGAGATGTATCTTGGAGAGTGAAGAAATGAGAACATCTTGGGAGCAAATTGGGAGTGACTATTCAAGTGCCAACCAGCAGGGGAAGATGTGCCAGGAAATTCCAATCGGACCACTGAAGGGAAAGAGAGTTAGGCCAATGTTTGGTCTTCCCTTCTTTCAGGTTGTTATTTACTGACAGAACCGCAAAATAGAAGGAGAGGGGCCCTGTTTTGTGGTTCACCAGTAATAAGGATATAAAATGGCTGTGGGCTACACTAACAATTTAGACCTTTCATCTGGTCCTAATAGCTTTGATTAAGGGGTTTCCCCTAATTTACACATACTGGGTGTTATATATATTTTTTTCACCTTATTGGGTATTATCAGATTGTTATATTATATGGCATTGGCCTAATTTCATTACCGATTATCTCAGCCTGTTAAATAATATAGTGCTCTCACACTGGACCTTGCCAAATTTATGGGGTAGTGATTCTGCGAACACACCCACTTAATTGTATTAGGGTGACCAGATTTTGAGAACCAAAATCCCGTTCCCCCCGCCACCCCCCCACCCAAAACACCCCCCCACCGCACGCCCACGTGCCACTCCACCCCGGCCACATGCCCCCCCACCCCCCCGCGCCGCCAACGCGCCTCGCCCCGCTCGCCCGCGTCGCCCGCCTGCCCCGTGCCGCTCACCCCACGCCGCTCGCGCCACCCGCCCGCCTCGCGCTCCTTACCTGCGGGGGCGTCCGCTTCCCTCCGGTGCTCGGAATCTACTGAGAAACAGGCTTCCTGGCCTGTCTCTCAGTAGATTCAGAGCACCGGAGGGAAGTGGATGCCCCAGCAGGTAAGTGCCTCGCTCCGCCCGCCTCGCCTCGCACTGCCCGCCCGCCTCCCGCCACCGCCGCATGACCCCCCACCGCCCCGGTTTGCCCCCGCCACCCCCCAGTTGGCCCGGATCGCCCCAGGTTTCCCGGTTAGGACTGGGAAACCCTGGGCCATCTGGTCACCCTAATTGTATGCCTTATATAAGGGTAATGGTGGATGCCCAATACTCACTTCCTCCTACCCGTGTTAATAAGTTGCACTGTGAATTTATTGCTGCACAAGAACCTATGTTAAAGAAATGTCCTAAGGAAGGTAATAAAATTTTCATTTACCTATGTAAAGTGTGACAATTTCGTATATTGTGCATTTATCTCTTTTATTTCACTTATCAGTGCGTAAGCCTTCACGGGTGTCAGAGTACTACTGAGTATTTGAGCATCTTTAAACACCCTTGTGAATTCATTTTATGACTGATGAAGTTTTTGAAACAGAGTGCATATGTCCAGAGTAACTGTCTCAAGAATTTACAACTGACTGCTATTTAAAGAATTACAATTGACTGCTATTATTAAAAGCTTTTATCAGACTAACTACCAGGCAGTAACTGTTCATGATTTAAGCTCTAAATGAGCAAATACAGAGAAATTGTTACTGTTTTTGTAATTACTGTATGTACAAGTTACTACTTTTTATGCTGTTAATATAAATATTGTCAAGAATTACAACTGACTGCTATTATTATTAAAAGCTTTTATCAGGCTAACTACCAGTAACTGCTCATGATTTAAGCTCTAAATGAGCAAATACAAAGAAATAGTTTTTTACTGCTTTTGTAATTACTGAATGTACAAGTTACTACTTTTTATGCTGTTAATGTAAATATTGGAATTAGCTCTCGTCCTGTTTTATCTACTGACAGAAGCTATGGTGATAGAAAAGGTAGCCCTAGTGCCTGATCAGTTGATGGGGAAGCATCATTCATCCATGATGTAATTCTGAAGATGCTGACCTGGCATGTTACACAGAGATCAGACAGAGGAAAGACAGGTGTGTGTGCTACATCCAGCTCTGTTTGCTGAGCTATTCCATTGTAGAATGGGGAGATGTACCATCAGTTTACAGGAATCCTATCTTGATAATGAGATGCTCCATCCAGCAGTCCACTAATTTTGAGTACATGCAGCTGTGGTTCTCTGATGAGATGTTGTAGGGATTCAGTTGATATCCTGTTCACCTTGCTGCTCAACAGTCTCCTTTCCTGAGCTAGCTGGGGTTATCTGGGGCTGGTTCAGGGTCACCAAGACTTCTAGTTCTAAGGGATTTCAGTGCTCATACTGAGGCAGCTCAGTCAGGAGTGGCTCAGGATTTTATGTCCCCTATGGCAACCATGGACCTGGCCCAACTAGTATCTGGCCTTACACATGCACACTCTCTGATTCGTTATTCTGTTCTGATGGAATTGGTGCTCTGAAGGTGAAGGAATTATGTGTGGCTCCATAGTCCTATTAACTTTGGATTGACTACTAGTATGGATCTTCAAAGAGGGTGACGAACCAATGAGAGCCCAGATGCCTGATGGATGGTTTGCAAAATAAACTATGGGTTTTTTTCCAGCTTGGTTTGTTGTTGGTACTCTCAATTGGCAATACTGGTCTGGGAAACGTGGAAATGTCCTGGGCTATTGACATTATTGCTTCAACTGCCTTCTCCCTTTTGGTGTAACCAGGTCAGCCCCCTAGTTTAAGGGGGAGTAGAGAGTAATGACACAGGAGGAACATCACCTTGAGTGTCATTAAAGAAAAACATGGGACAAATCTGATCTCACACAGGTGAATAACTACTGAAAGACCTATACCATGGTAGTGAGGAGAAGGCAACAAAGAAAGTTCACTCCTCTGCCCCCCATGTATCCAAATAAAATAGAATGGTGATGTTTTTCTGTCTTTCTCACTAGGATCCTGGAGAGGGAGTAGTGACTCAGTGTGAATATCTTGCTTCGTTCTTTGCAGATAGTTGCTCAGATTTGCCTTGAGCTGAACTCTAATATTGGAGCAGGGCAGATTGATGTTACCTTAGCAACTGAAAATTTGGATTCTTTTCAGCTTGTAGATCTTGAGGATGTGGACATCTAGAGCAGTGAGGGTCACCGATTGTGTACTTGACCCTTGTCCTTCTTGGCTAATGAAATCAGCCAAACTGGAGATAGGGACTGGACAACTCACGGGGGATTCGCCCCAGAGGTTTGCCGAACCCTGCTCATCTGACCATGTTCTGAGGAGTCAGGCTGGTTGAACGCTTGGCGAGCTGCACTTTATGGGGCCATTCAATGGTGTGTCCGGGGAATTGTGCACTTTTCAGAGGCACCTGGAAATGTGCTTTGTCTCCCCTCTCCCACCCCATGTGCCAGCCAGGGCCTTAAAAGCCATCTTAATGCAAGGTTTTCCTCGGCCTTGGGGGAATCGTGTATTTTCCCCTCCACTCAAATGGCAGATGCCACCATTAGAATGGAGAGGGAAAATAGTATCTTTCTGGTATACTTCCAGGGCTGGGTCTTGGGGATACAGTTTTGCTGTGGAACTTTATATATTTGTTGTGAGAAACATTGATGTAGTACTGATGTAGCCGTAGCTTACACATGATACATACCCCATGAAGCTATTCTCAGCAGTCAGCACAGACTTTTATACTTGTTAAAATCCTTCTAGAAGTTGTGGTGGTAGAGGAAGAGGGCAGGCTGAAAAGATAGAAAGGGAGTTTAAGCTGAATAGAACATAACTAGTCCACGGAGAAGGAGGAACAGGAGGAAAGAAATCACTGGAAATGAACCCAATTCTGCCTTCCTACCAATCCTACATTGTCTCGCCTTTCATGTTTCTCAAACTACCTCTTATTTAGAGACTGTGGGCAGGGAAGGAGTAAAAAAAGAATCTAGCAGGGTCAGAAGCAAAGAGTGCTGGCTGCAAATGAACAGCCATGATGTGAAGTTTAAAAGCCATGGTCTGTTAGCTCAAGACAGCGGGAAACTTGTTGGGTGCACAATCCTGGATGAAAGCAGCTGAGAAGGTCACAGCTTGTAACCCAATTTAATAACTAGATGAGGGGAATCATACAATTGACCTTGTCTTTTGAAGCAAGGGGAGGACACATCGGAGCTAAAAATATTGCTCTGTGAAGGAAGGTTCCTAGCATAGTGCTCAGATTCTGTTTGGCTGCACACAGGTAGGTTTTTGAATGAGGTTAAACAGGCATGGACATATTTTTCCTAATATGACCCAAACCTATGCTACTAGTTACACCATTATCCCCCAGTTCCCCACTTTCATTAAGCTCAAATACCTTTTATTATTATTATTAAGTTTCCTTCATGATGCTGATGGGGGAAATCGATGGGCCAATATTCATAGCACACTTCCTTCTCAGGGAACACAAGTAGCAACTGGACAAGATGACCGTGGGTCTATCCTGCCTGCTGGATCCCTGAAAAAGGTTCCTTTCAGTAGGTAAGGGGGCCTGATTCTTTTCAGCAAAAGAGATCACTAGGGGAGAGGGAAGGGAGCCTGAGGATGTGCACCTGATGCTGTGTGCCATCAGAATCCAGAGAACCTTTCAGGGATGAAGGGGCTGCTGCTCTCCTTCATCACTGAAAGGATTATTGGTGGGCATGTCATGATGATGGGATGTCCACTGGACCCTTCTTATTCTCATTATTGGAGCCGGCATTCCTTTTCACCTAAAGCAGTATTGGAAGTAAATTGGAATTGGAAGTCAATTGGAAGTTGTTCCTTAGGCAAAACCTTTGAGGATTTTCAAGGGATACTAAAATAGTTTCAATAGGATTAGAAATATTTATAAATATCCAGGAAGTTTTGCAAATCCTGAGTAATTATGGAGTATCAGATAATGACGCTTAGATCAAGGGATATATTACAAAATGGCTGCTCTCCTTCTATACGGACATAGATATTGCAGAGGTATGTTAATATCATTTAGAGGTGTGAATCACATACATTCCTTTTGCATACCCCTCCATTGATAATATAGAAATAGGATAGTTGGCTTCTTCCAACTCTCCTTTTTGTTATCATGCTTACAATCTTTAGCATGTTTGGTGTCAATGCTCCAGTATAATGAGTCATCATTCTTCAAAGTCATGCAGAATGGAGGATACTGGCACATTCTTAGGTTTTGGTAGGTCTAGGTCATGGGTGGAAGGCCATGGGCACTGATGGGAATTTGACTGTTCCAAGGACCTGGAATGCAAGTCATATTCACCTGCAATGGTCTGAAACAGATATGCCCAGGCTGAATATGAAAGTATATGTGAATAGGAGGATAAGTAGTATTTTTCAGATTTACCTTGGGAACTTCTTTTGGATTTTGCAGTGCTGGAGTGATAATTTTAAATGAAAAATTCAACAGCTTTCATTTCCACTATTATTATTATTATTATTATTATTATTATTATTATTATTATTATTATTTGTGGGGGAGAGACCTTTCACTTTTCCTGCTAAAACTAGGTAACCAATGACGATCCTTTTTTTTTTTTCCTGGCAAAACTAATTTGTGCAGATAACTGCTTGTGCAAGTGTGACCATTATGAGAACTTCTCAGAGAAGATCAAAGCAGCTACCTTTAGTTTTGTAGAAAAAACACACATGTTGGGTGTGCTTGCACAGAAGTAGCCATTGTAATCTACTGTGATCTGCTCTTCCTATGCCATACTGCTCACAGAAGTTCAGCCACATCAGCAGTTATTTGCACATGTAGATTACCCTAAACAATCTCTTTATGACCATTGTCTCATCATCATCTGTAAGAATTAGCTCCGACTTCCAACGCAGGCGTGCTTGCTGACATGACCTAAGAAATGTTGAAGTTCCCATTAAAGAGTGAGAAACTCTGGCAAGGAATCGGAACATCTGACTTCATAGTATCCATCACATTAAATTAAGATGAGAAAGGGTGTCTCCAGATGCAGAATAAGTAGCAGAGTGCCAGCCATGATCTACTTACTGAAGATTAGAGATTTGACTTCTACAGCAGGTCTTATCCAGGATTGGCCTCTTTAGCTATTAAAAGAAATTTAATTCAAATTAATCCATGGCATCCAACCTAACACAGCAAATCCACCGCAATCTTAGAAAGATGGGAGATCGCCAATAATTTGGTACCTGGAGTTTTCCTTTCTCTCTCTCTCTCTCTCTCTCCCTCTGGAGAGAAAAAGACAAAGACACACACACAGAGAAGACCACGGATTTTCCTCTCATTTAAGATTAGTTCAACTGATTGGTTCCTAATTCAATGCCTTCTCCCAGGCATTTAACAGCATACGATGAGGGTTTTGTGTTGTTGTTATGCTTTGACCCAGAATTGTTGTTTTAAAGGATATTGTAATTATAACTTGTTTTTATGCTTTATGGTTTAAAATTTTGTATATCGGTGTTTTTAATGTTCAATGTTTTTAATTTTTGTAAACCGCCCAGAAAGCTTCGGCTATGGGGCGGTATATAAATGGAACAAGTAAAATAAATGAATAAATTGCTTGGTTCTATAGTCATTGTTGCACTCTTCTGCTTGAGGTCATACTTACCATTTCTACAGGGCTAAACCCCTCCAGAGAAAACCAAATGGAGATGTAGAAGAAATGGGTTATAAATAAATAAAGCTAGCAACTGGGTCAGAGGGATATTTTACACTGATGTGTTTGAAGCATTGGATGGATATTTGCAATTCCCTGCTGTTTTCTACTTTAGCCCACTGTATTTAGCCAGAGGGAATTTGGTTTTGTGGCTACCCAGGGGTACGGTACTTTAACAAGGAGGAGAGGAGAGGAACACGTTGGGGCTTAGACAGGTCATGAAGCATTATTGTCAGTTTCATGGAAAAGAGAAAGCGTCATGACGTGGAATATGCTCATGTTTCTCGGTCAAGACTTGGAACAAAACGGAGCCTTTTGCTCAAGCAAAAAAGAAACACAGAACTGAAAACTCAATAATTAAGAAACTGACTACACTCAAAGGAAATATGTCTTGACAATAATCTCTGCCATATGCAGGTTTATACTGTGAAATTTGCTGAGTCATAAAATTGTGTCAGTGACCATCCTGTTTATCTGAATTGGGGGTGGGGGAACAAGCTGGTCCCTAAACCATACCACATCAGGCATACAGACTTTCACACATTTGGGCCAGTTTGCACAACATGACAGCCCATCATGGGTTATGATGAGCTGTAGGCTTGACAGCCACCACTGTGAATATGTAAGACGGGTGGTGATATTGCAAACGTTTGGGCAGGACTTTAGGGATGGCCAGATTTTGTAAAAATCCATCCTTTATGTATTTGTGCAGTGTTCTTTTTCCGACATCTGTTCACAGACAAATTTGATTTCCCCCCATTATGCAGAAAAATATGTAAATAATTCCATGAGAAAGCTCCCCAAAAGTTACATCGTTTATGTTAGTACTTAACATTTAGTCTATTGTCCCACATTCTATTCAACTTTTCCCTGCATATATTTTCCAGCACAGCATACTTACATATAAAACCTGTGAATAATTTTGCGTAAATTTTGGGAAAGTGAAAATATATCCCAAAGCCTGCCAGTCCGCAGCAGATTCCACAGGTTGGATTCTTCGAAATCTGAACTTATTTTAGTCCATCTTAAAATTTCTTCGGCATCCCTAGAGCTGATTATATTCAGGAAGGACTGTAGCTCAGTGATGGTTGGCACACTTCAGATGATACACTTTGTATTCAGAAAGACTCAGGTTCAGGCCCAAGGTAGGATTGGGAAAGACTCCTGATTGAAATCATATAGAACAGCTGCCACTCAGTGGAGACAATACTGAACTAAAGGGCTGATTTGGTATGAGCCATCTCCCTACATTCCATGGGTTCCCCCCCCCCACACCACCACACACAACATTTTGGAGGTACATCATTTTGTACCTCTTTTGGAGGAATACTCCCACAACATCCCTGAAACCTATGTAATTGCACACAACACACTGAGTTCCAAAGAAAGGAGGCCATCACACTGAAGGCTCTTCTCCCGATGGATTCGAATCAGGCCATAGGTTCATGTGGAACCACCAGGGGCATGTCTTCTGATAACCTCAGTGACCAGACAGGTTGGTAAGGGAGAAGGTGCTCTCTCAGGTATCCTGGTCCCAATTGTGTGATATTCTTTAAGCATGTGATTTCTATGTATGCAATCCTCATCCCAATTTTTATACATCAATTCTGTTGAAATGAAAGGATTAAAAATAGTTTCAGTGTCATTAGAGATTGACGTATCATCTAAGGGTCAACTGTGTCATTTTTGCATTTGCTAAATCATATCTATCTAGTATGTCCTGTTTCCACATTAATCTGAAATGCCTATTCCCCCTAATCTAGATGAAAAATGTATGTATGTATGTATTTTGAATGTATTTTCTCTTAAAATTTGCTTGTCTAAATGTATCTTCTCTCAAAATTCAATTTTTTTAAAAAAAGACATTTTGATGTGTGTGTGTTTTGTTTTGAGCTGAGAATCATAACATGCAGAATAGTGTAAAATCTGATGGATAGTTATGTTTCAATCTACAAATTAGTCTGGAAGGTATGGATCAGGTCAGTTTGTGTCAGAATTTGCAAAGGTCAAATTCCTGAAGCATCCTTAGGTGCAAAACTGTAGCACCAACAGAACAAATAAAAAAATGGAAGTTCAATAATCTCAAATGGTGGATTACTCTTATTACAACCCACATGTTTAGAGAATAAAAATGTTTCTTTGGACAATTATTACCCTGAAGCTTTCTTTTCTTTTTTCCATAAATGCATTGGAAGTTTTTCAATAAATGTTATATTGTGCCATTTTGGATTATTCCTCTACCTTCTGGCATTTGTTTAATCTGTGCTACCCTCCTAAATTTGGATAGGTTTGAGTATTAATAAGAGTGCAGAACTTTGTATCATAGGGCTCAAGGGATGCAGCGGATCTCCTCCTTTGACGCTGAACAAAGAGCTCCAATCTTGGAAGAAGAAATCCGACTGTGGATCTTTGGCCCCTCCCAGTCACTGTGAAAACTTTCTTCATGATTTCCACTCCTGAGGCCAGAACTTTGATCTCAGGAAGGGGATGGAGGAGGGGCATTAAGAGTGTGCCAACTGCAGAGGAGAGAGGCCGTGAGCCTGTTGGCTGTGCAGCTCCAGTCCCTTCCCTCTGCACAGAGGGAGAATTAGGCCAGAATTACACCAAGCAGGATATCATACTATGAAAGTGGTTTGAAAATGGTATATGGAATGTGTCATGGGCCCCAACAGTTGTCAGTGCACTTCAATACCGCTATAAAGCAATAGTGTTGATCCTGCCTTAGATAGGCTCTGAGGCCTGTCTTAATGAAGGGGGGGGGGAATCCTTAATGGGAGGATGGAGAGGAATGACTTTGCCATTCCTCCCACCATGTTGGCAAGAGCCCAGCAGAGCATTGGATGGGCAGGCGCCTCTGAGATCTGATCACTCCGTCATATGCTTTCGATCCCATAGGATTGCACTCTACATGAATCTCTTTGATTTCAATGGGACTTACATTGAGTTAATAGGTACAATGATTATTCAGGTAGACATACTCTTACCTTGTACTTTTAAAAAAAGAACATTAGGTTTAACAATGCCAAGATTGCTCTGAGAGATCTTTTGTCTCCTGACTTTGTCCAAGTGGTAATCTATTCTGCTACATGTTATCTTGGTTGACACTTTGCAATTTGCCAAGCATAATACAAAAGTTTCCCCGAAGGCCTGAAATATTCAACACTTCTATGATAGGTGACAAGCAGTGAATTACAGCAGAGCCGTCATCTCATGCTAGTTTAGTTTAGAGGAGACATGACTCTATAATTTGCAAACCCTTGGTTGGAAAACTGCCATGAATCAACCTTCTGAAAAAGATCTAATCAAAATTAAAGAATGGCAAGAGGTTTCTTATTCATAAACAAGTTTCCTAATAAATGTTTGCTTTAATTTTTGAATGAATTTTAACTTTTGTTTACAAAATTATATCACTGTCATGGCTTTGGTCATGATAATATGATTTACAGACCTCTAGGGCCATATGACCAAATGGTACCGAGTCAAATCACTGGTCCATCTATTCCAGTATTCCTTCCTCTTCCTGGAATAGTGAGAAAAATAAGGGAGGTTGGCCAGGGCTGGTCTGCTATCAAGGAGAGAGTCTTATGATACCTTAGGCCTGTTCTTCAGTGTTGTTGTGAGGCACCCTTCAAGCAAGTAATCTCAGAGAACACAGTCACAACATTTGTCAAGTGCCTGGGGCCAATCTCTGTTTTTCCACTGGAGAAAGCCTTGTCTCATAATCAGCTGGCCCATCAGGTATTGGCCTTGTGGTTGTAACTGAGATCATGGCAAAACACCTCTCTTTCTGGTTGTGGAGATCCCTTCCTTCTCAGAAGTCTACTTTGGCTCCATAATGCTAATTGCGAATGGCAGGGATGGGGAGACTTCAGTTTTGTAGGATTTAGTATCCACCAACCAGAGACTTGTGCAGAAGACCCCAACTTTGAATATAGCCTGATGGGCTCTGAGCTGACCAAGAAAGAGATCTTGGGTTTGTGGTGGACAGATTAATGAAAATGTCAACCCAGTGTGTGTCTGCTGTAAAGAAGGCAAACTCCGTGTTAGGCAGTATTAGAAAAGGAATTGAGAATAAAACTGCCACGATCATACTGCCTTTATACAAATCCATGGGGTGACCACGCTTGGAAAACTGTGTGCAGTTTTGGTCACCACACCTAAAAAAAGATATTGTAGAGCTGGAAAAGTTCAGAAAAGGGCAACTAAAATTATCAAGGGACTGGAGCATCTCCCCTATGAGGGAGGGTTGCAACAGCTGGGATTGTTCAGCTTTGGAGAAAAAGGAGGCTGAGGGGGAGACATGATAGAGGCGTATAAAATTATGCATGGTGTGAAGAATGTGGATAGGGAGACATTTTTCTGCCTCTCCCATAATACTAGAACCTGAGGTCATCTCATGAAGCTGATTGGTGGGAGATTCAGGACTGATACAAGGAAGTACTTCTTCACGCAATGCATAGTTAAACTCCGAAATTCATTACAAGATGTGGTGATGGCCTCTCATTTGGATGGCTTTAAAAGGGGGTTGGATAAATTCCTGGAGGAGAAGGCTATCGATAGCTACTAGTCCTGATGGCTAAGTGAAACCTCCAGTATCATAGGCAGTAAGCCTGTATACACTAGTTGTTGGGGAACATGGGTGGGAGGGTGCTGTGGCACCATCTCAGGTTTGTGGTTGCCTGATTGTGCTGGACAAGATGCACCCTTGGTCTGATCCAGCATGGTTCTTCTTATGTCCTTACGACATACACTGATAATTTGAAAATTCTGCTCTCAGGACTTCCTTCCGGGTATAAAGAAATGTAGCTCATGGGCCTCCACTCGAAGGTTTCTTCATTTCAGCAGCTTAATGCAGGTGGGTGGGGTGGGTGCCATTTTGTTGCTGCTATGGCTAAAGGCTTGGGAATCAGAAATCCTTATCAATCCAATAGAAATAACACAGAGATCTACCAGTACATCATGAGCTACTTTCTGTCCACTCTTGGCCAATGGGGAAAGAGAGTCCCCTCCTTCAGTCACTGGAGGTTGGGGGTTTACTTTCAGACCATGTCCCCGGGTGACCTCCAGCTCTCTTCCTCTCATCTGCCCCCACCCCATTTTCTGGAGAAGAGAGCTTGTTAATGAGTTCCAGTCTGAGCTGGAACACCTGTGCATTATCATCAAGTGGCACAATATCACTTCCGCCATGGCTGTGCAAACATCTGGTTGGGCTGTTTGAACTTTAGAGCTGCTGAAGAGCAGGCAGTAGTGTGGTTCTCATAGGTTGTCCCCTTCCCCATATAAGGATTCTATTATATTAAGCTGTATAGTCATATTAGTCATAATAAACAGATATTTTTTGTCTGGCAAACCTGCAACATGTAATGTAAAACCGGAATCCAACAAAAGAGTCTATATAATGCAGGGGTGCAGAAATTCTTTTGGCCTAAGAGCCAGATTCCATTTCAGAGAAGCTTTCAAGGCCCACATTCCAGTGGCGGGTGGGCCCAAAGGTATAAGAGGCAGGGTAAAAATGCCAGCATATTTTAACTTAGAGCTCTTACCACATTAACTGCCTTAGGATAGGCATTTCAGATAAAAACTGCACAAAATGATTGGCAATTGGGACAATTAGAATGGGGTGAAGTGGGTGTGACCATCTGGGAAATCTCTGAGGGCTGGATTAGACCCTAGGGCTGATGTTTTGCACCCTTGATATAAAACAAGGGAAGGTTCTTTCATTGTTGCTGGGTTTCTATTTACTATATTCTGAGCATGGCCCTGCAGGAAAACAAGCCACTGACCACGGTTCTACATATCTGGGGGGGCAAAGAGCAAACAAGCTATTCAGTGGTATTAAACTCCTTTTCTTAAATGCAAACAATCATATGTTTATTAATGCCTGTGTTTCCTGAGACCATTAGTTTGGGGCTTCATTAAAATTTCAAAAGATGGAAGGGTTTGATTTAGCTTTGCCTTGAGCTGAATTAAACAACAAGGGTGAGTTTTGTTTGCTGCAATACCCCAAAATTGAATATATGCATTAAAATAATTGTGGATGCCCAGAAGAGCATTCTTTCACGTGTTCATTAAAAGATAATTTCCCATTCCTTCTCATTAAACTAATTAAGAAAATCTTGCCTCTTATTTTGTGCATATTGATATAAAAGCCTCTCCCTGTTCAAAATTAATCACTTTGTAATATTGTTTATGCAGCATCCTATTTTGAGATAGTATCCCCACACCCACACTTAAATTATGCCCCTAACTTATGGGCAAGATAACTGTTCAGTTTACAATCAATTGTGCCTGAACTTCCTTCAGACACTTACGGATATTCAATAAGACATAATTATTGTTCTTTTAGATATAAGATAATTAAATAAATGCCTAAAATGAAGGCATCATATAAGAATTTTAAGAGATCTTTTAAGAAAACAATCAACTGTAAACTGTAAAAGTAATTTTCAATTATGCCTGTGCCCAGGTGATGATTTATTTAATTATTTAGAGATAGTATCAAAAGAATGTATTGGATCCAGTAATACTCATATTTAGAGTAGACCTGTTGAAACTAATGGGAGTTCAGTTACTCCCATTAAGTTACTTGATTTCAGTATATCTACTCTATGTATAGTAGGCCCCCATCCAACCTCATTATCTTTTTGAATGAATGTTTTTATTGATTTTGAAGAATCAGGATGCAATATGAAGAAATCACTATAAAGCAGGAGTGCAGAACTATAATTCGGGGAGTGGGGGATTGCCCCCAACCAGGCTCTCCATGATTTGGATGACTTCAGCAGGCATGGGCATGCCCATTAATGTTATCACTTCCCAGCCATTTTTCATTGCTCCATGCTGAGAGAGGCATGGAGTTCCTTCAGGGGGGAATCTTTCATAGGGCAGCAATTGAAGGACAAGCCCTGTCCCTGGAGAAGCCCAGGAGGGATGTGCATACAAGCAAAATTCAAGTTTGTCAAAGCTCTCCAAATTCCACTTCGAAGCTTGTTCCGTCTTGTGTCTCTATAAGTTTGAAATATTTATTTTCCTTTTCTTTCTTTTTGCATAAACATTTGTGCGTATTTTTATGCATTTTTTAAAATGTACATATCAATTGTGTGTATCTTTGAAATGGATGCATTCTTGTCCCATTGATTAAAATGTATTTGTGTACATTTTTCAAGAATATGTATTTCTTCATGCATATTTTTTTTCAAATGTATGTATGCAGTTGAACACATTTATTTGTCATCGTCAGCAAATCACATTGCAAGCTAAGAAATGTATGGATTTCAACCCCAGATTGTATTTGAATCTATGTTCAGACCAGAAGGCATTAGCTGGTAAATTTTGATTATATATATATATATATATATACTAATCTGAAACTAATTTCTCATCTGGCTGTGTGAGCCAGATGAGAAACCTCTGTGGGCCAGATTATGTTCATGGACTGGAAATTCCTCATGCCTGTTGCATTCCATGTAATCATAAAATATAATCATGCAATCATGGCATCCCTGAGTTTTGCATGCTCTTTTAGCCAGCTACACTTTCTGAAATGCCAGTGAGCGGAATTCATAATGTAACAATCCTTCCAAGGCCCGTTCTAGCTAGTGCTGGAGGCTGAGAAACACCATGGAGACTGGTGCAAAGCTGTAAAACAAACAGACCAATACTTAAAAGGAAATGCACACATGGCCACTTCGTAATGCTATTAAGGCGAAAGAGCTAGAGCACACAAACCCCACACAGCTCCCCCTTCCAAGTTCTCTCCAAAGTTCTCTCGCACACTCCTTTTTGACTAGGGTGACCAGATAAAATCCAGGTCAGGGCTCATGTAACTTTAACAGTTGTAGAAAAAAGGGAATTTCAGCCAGTGTCATTTGTATGCAATTAGTTCCTGGTGAAATTCCCTCTTCATCACACCAGTTACAGGGGCCCTGCCTTCTTTTGTATATGGTCACTCTAGTATAGTGCCTGCACCTTTAACTGTTGTGATGAAGAGGGAATTTCACCAGGAACTAATTGCATACAAATGACACTGACTGAAATGCCCTTTTCTCTACAACTGTTAAAGTTACATGAGCCCTGACCTTTTATCTGGTCAGCCTACTAGGTTGTTTTCCATGAAGTGCAAGCCAGGAACTCTGGCATGTCTCTCTCCAAACAAGCCAGAGTTGGGAACCATGGATGGCACACCAAAATCTGATGCAGGCTCTATCTCAGCATGTTTTGTTTTATTTAAAGTAAGGTTAACCCATTCATATTTTATGGGTGGTGGCAGAAAACCCAGATCAAACAGTTTGTGCATGTCAGGAAAATCCTCTTCTGGACACCTTTGTCTCCCTGAGAATGAGGGCTGTGGTGGCTAGTTTTCCTGGATCCTTTTCACTTACTGACATAAATGAGCAGGTTTTGCATCAAAATCCATTTGCTTTACACAAAGGCTCACAAAAGTGAAATCATTTTGCTGTTGCATGGCAAATACAAGCACATCACAGATGGAGGAAGAAATTGTCGTTCTTCAGAAGTGTGTGTACCTGAGATGAAAGCAACCGACCACAAGATGGCAGCTAAAGGCAGCAAAAGTAATGTTATATAGACATTTGAGAATTTGATGAATCCATTCCGAAGGTGCCTATTGTAAAGATTCTGAACGTTCTGCACAATCCAGTGTTGTATTAGATTGGGTTGAGTGAGCAGCCCTGCTTGGGGATGTACAGGTTTTGTTGAATCTGTTGGTTTTTCATGAGATCGTCAGGCATCTTTCATTCCATCATGTGATCACAGATGAAAACAGATTTTTTTAAAAAAAAACAACAGAATGTCATTCTATTTCTGCTCCTTTGCACTCATGCCAACACACATTAGTGCTAATGCACATTTGGCCAATGTGCATTAGTGTAAATCCCATTGAAAAGTAAAAAAAAATGCTGCAAGTCTGTGAAATCTTTGTGATTCAGAAAAAAATATCAATCCACTGTGGAATCCGTAGGTTAGATACATAGAAATCTGAACTCATTTGAATCTGTTGTGGATTTCTCTGACTTCCCTAGCCTGGTGGCATCTGTTTCCAGAGTAAATGGTGTTTTCAATGTTCTACCTTAAATTATACCTTAAATGTTCTAGCTTGATTTAGCTGAACTAAAGAACTTGGGAGCCTTCTTCTAAATCATACTCTGGTGTTGTTTAAATGTACAGATTGTGTGTATGGTGTATGTTTTTGCTGTTTTAATTTATTGTATATTGTTTTTAATTGTTTTTAATCCTATGTAAACCGCCCAGAGAGCTTCGGCCATGGGGCGGTATACAAATGTAATAAATAAATAAATAAATAAATAAATGTACTGTTGTTGTTTCATGGACCTAGCAGAGCAGCGGTGGGCAACTTATGGCCCTCCAGTTGTTTTGGCCTGCAGCTCCCATCATGCCTTACCATTTGCTATGCTGGTCAGGGCTGATGGGAGCTCTAGGCTAAAACATCTGAAGGGCCACTAGTTGCCCATCCCTATTGGCAGAGAGAGAGAGAGAGAGAGAGAGAGAGAGTCAGCAAATAGCTAATGGCATCCACTGCTGCCCCTTCTTGCCAACACCATTGTCTGGGCCACAGTGAGAGGCAGGTGAACAAGCAGACCGCAGTGGTGAAAAGGAGAAGAAATACAGGGATGGGGATGTCAATGGGGCCGTGATGGAATGTGGGCCCTTAGCAGGAGCCCAACCATGCCTACCGTTGGCTCTGACCCTGATCATGCTCAATCTTCAATCTATTTTTTTTACAGTAGGTGATGACAAATTTCTATTGGGATGGTAACTTAGTGGTTTAAATGGAAAACCTCATGGATGGGGTGAGTTGTTGGAGGAGAGTGATGAGTTAGCAAATAAGCATTCTGGGAAGGGTAAGGGGTGGCAAGAGGGAATGGAATGAGCTTTAATTTACGAGAGCAGAGCACTTTTGGACAGCTGAAGAAGAGGGAACTCCGGGCACTCCAGGGGAAAGTGGTGAGTGGTAGGTGACACCAAAGAAAATTGGCTGGATATAGTGTCAATCCTTGAGGTCAGGGTCATGTGTCATGATGCATCTGGGAAAGTTAAGCTGTGATCCCTTGAAATTAAGCTTTGCCCAATGAATTTTGGAGCTGCAGGCAGGCAGTTGTACAGCTTACACTGTAAAGGTGTTCCTGACCTCTCCCATAATCCTGTATTGCACCATGATCCTCTAGAGTAGCACTGTTGTAGGATAGGCTGAAGATATTCAGTCTCTTGGTGGCTTAACCATCTGCTGCCAGCAGATTTTTTGATCCTTCAAATTTTCATTTATTTACTTATGCAAAACTCTGCAGGGCAACAGTTGTTTCTCATTTTCAAGGCACATGTCACCTTTTCCCATCTTTCAAATCTAGCCTAATATGTTATCACACCTTCTAGTTCCACACATATTCTTATTATACAGCTGTCATGTCATTGTGGTAGATTTCAGTTTCACATTGGTGAGAATTTACTAAAATTCACTAAGTTTTCCATATTCAGGATAAAAAGAACTTGAGATCTAAAATCATAATCATAATCATAATGGAGAATCCAAAAGTGACAGATTCATTCATCTATGCCCAGAGCTTTTGAGTGCATTGCTCTTAAAAGTGTGGGTTTGAATCTCTGTGTCTTCAACCATGTTAGTGCTTAATTAGGACTGCCACCTTTTTTTTCTGACAGGCCTCTCATCTTCAACAGCTGCACATTATGGTTCTCTCCTTGCCGGGAAAGACTGTACCTATTATATTTAGCTGAGGTAGATGGGTGATCATTTAAACCACCCAGAGAGCTTCTGCTATGGGACGGTATATAAATGGAATAAAATAAATAAAATAAATTTAATTTCAATTTGGATAAGAATTTGCCGAAAATTCCCAAAGTTGTCCATATTCAGGAGAGAAAGAACTTGATATTTATTTTTTTTTTAATCAAATGCAGAAGAAAGTGAAACTGACATTTGCTTATCTCTGCAAGATGCTAACAGATAAATTAGTCCCCTTTAAAATCTCAATGCTTATAGGGCAGATGGAAGATTGCCAGAAGTAAGATGTCTATCATAGCCAAGGCTTCCTTGTGGCTTATGATACGAAATGATTATACAAACCACGGATTGCTCTCACTAAAGCTTATATCTAATTAGTGATGACAATACAAATCTCATTTCTTGTATTCTTCTCCTCCCTCCATCTCCTTATGCTATATTAGGGTCTAACTGAAAATTAGAATGAGCCCTGACACTGGGTTAACAAGCCTTTGCTGTTAGAAGCTTTTCAAGATAAACTTGCCAAAGCACTTTCGGTTTGCCTTGGATAATGGTAGGCAGCTAAACCATTAAGGTAATTACAAAGAGAAAGACGTGAACTGAGGTAGTTTGTCAGAGCAAGGAAGTGTAGATCTAACTTAATTGAATTCCCTGAATAAAAAATACATCGGCTAAGATGCCAAGATGAATTTTAAGCAGTGTGCTAAGCCCCTGCAGAAGGCTCATTATAATGGAAAATGTTGAGTAAAAGACAAATCGTTTCAATATGCAGGATTTTTAAACTTCACTTAATACAGTATGGTAAACAGTGCTCTTTTAAGACGTCATTATCATTCCCCTGGTGAATTTAAATACATTTGTTACCCAATCCTTTCACCCATAATCATTAAGATTTTCAAATAATTCTTAGGTCAATCCAACTGCTACATAACAGATTCTTAGCAAATCCTTAAGCAGTTACACTTTTTAAGGTATGAGTGGCCCTATATTGAGTTAGACTTACCCAGTAATGTCTAGTCTGATTGACAGAGGCTTTTTGAAGTTTCAGCTAAGCAACCCTAACTCTGGTAGCTGAGATCCTTAGAACCAAAAGAGTCAACATTACATTGTAAATCCCCTAATTTTGACCCTTTCCATGCTCTATAGCTTATAATGATTTGTTTTGGGTGGGACAATTTTGTTTTTCATATTTAACAATTTCAGGGAGCAGCAGGGTGTCAGGTAGGGATGTGCATGCCCAAAAATATCGTATTTTATCGTTATGGGAATTTTGGACCAAAAGAATTATAATCTCCGATAATATCGTAGGTTAAAAAAAACGGCCCTATAGAGCTGTTTTTTTAAAAAAAAATGTCTATAACCTGTATTTTCAAAGTTACAGGCTTGAAACTTGGTCGCAGTGCTTATGGGGTATGGCTAAGTATGTGTATGGAATTTGAGATCGATCCCTCCAACCCTCAATTTTATATGAATTTTTGAAAGATCCTGCAACTTCTTGACAGGTCTGAATGAACGCACATGGCGAGCTGTCATTCTGACCTGTCAGAACTTAAATGATCTTTAATAAATGATCTCATGGAATCATTGGTACGGGAAAAAAATTACAAAGGGGTGGACGCAGGAAGGGTCCTCAGCCCCTTTGCTTCCCCTCCCATTCCCAATTTACGGGTCTCCCCACTGGGAATCGTTCCCAAAAAGATGCCCAGTGAATTCAGGTTGATTAACAACCTGTCATTCCCAAGAGGTGGATCTGTTAAAGATTCCATCCCAGATCACCTCTGTTCAGTGCGTTACGTTTCTTTCAACGCAGCCGTATCAATGGTGCGTCGGTGTGGTCCGGGGGCATTGATGGGGAAATGCAACATCAAGTCCGCTTTTTGCATCTTACCCATCAACCCTGACGATTTTGATTTATTAGGGTTTTGTTTCGATGGGTACTTTTACATGGATAGCGTGCTCCCGATGGGATGCGCCATATCCTGCGCCATGTTCGAGGCCTTCAGCTCCTTCCTGGAATGGGCCCTCCGGAAAAGGGCGGGGTCTCAGGACTGAATTCATTACCTGGATGACTTCCTGTTTGCGGGCCCATGTGACACCACGCAGTGCGCATACCTAATAAGAACGTTTCAGGAGTTGTCAGAGGAGCTGGGGGTCCCACTGGCACAGGAAAAGACGGAAGGTCCAGTGAACGATATCAAATTCTTAGGCATTCAGTTGGATTCCATTCAACAGTGTTGTCGGCTTCCCATGGACAAGATTATAATGCTGCAGAGCAAGTTGCTTGTGATTATTAATGCCCCGAAGGTATCGTTGGCTCAGCTGCAGTCAACCCTGGGTTGCCTCAATTTCGCATGTAGGGTCGTGGCCCCCAGTTGAGCATTTCTTAGACGCTTATGCGACGCCATGAAGGGCTTGAGGCTTCCACACCACAGGGTGCGGGTTACGAGGGCAATTAGGGAGGACCTATTTATGTGGCTTAGTTTCCTGGAGGAATACAACGGTGTTTCCTTCTGGAGACATAATCTCCTACTTGAGGCAGAGATGCAAGTCCATTCAGATGCATCCGGAGCTTTGGGCTTTGGTATCATCTGGCAGGATCGCTGGTGCTCTGAGCGCTGGCCTGATGACTGGCTCTCCTCTGATATCAGCAGAGACCTCACGTTTTTGGATTTTTTTCCAATTTACATGGCGACGCATCTGTGGGTTACCGAGATGCGCAACTCAGTGGTGCACTTCTGGTGCGATAATTTGGCCACAGTACAGGTGATCAATACCTCATCCTCCAGGAGCCCCAGGGTCATGACATTAGTTCGTGCCTTTACTTTACACTGCCTGCATAACAACATCTTATTCAGAGCCCGGCACATTTCAGGCCTTGAAAATCTATCACGTCAGCAGGTTCAGAGGTTCCGGGAACTCGCGCCTTGGCAGGAAGAAGTGGAGCGGGCAACATGGCAATCGCTAGCGCCTAGCACACGCAGTGCTTACTCCAGGGTAGGTAGGGAATTTTTGTCCTTTCGATCCCAAATGCAGCTGCAGCAGCTTTGGCCAATCCCAGTGGAGCACATGCTGCAGTTTTGCATGGCTTCCTGGCGGAGAGGCCTATCAGCGGGCTCCATCGGGGGAAAATTAGCTGCCCTTTCCTTCTTGTCCAAAATACGGGGCGTAGAGGACAATACAATTGATTTCCGGGTCCGCCGCATCTTATGGGGATGGAACAGGGTAACCCCTCGTGAGCCAGACTCCCGTCAGCCACTATCCCTGGATATTCTCAAGGGGCTGGTGACTCAGTGGCCGTTACTTTGCCACTCATCTTACGAGTTGGCCCTGTTTCATGCAGCAGCATTGACTGCGTTTTTTGCAGCGTTCAGAATATCAGAGGTAGTCGCCCTTTCCAAAACGGATTCCTCTAAGCATGCCTTCCTATTCGACGATATTCAGGTCTCACCCACGGGTGTTTCTTTACATCTTAGATTTTCCAAAATGGACCAGCATGGTATGGGAAAGGTTGTCACTGTGTTTCCAGCACCAGCGTCTGAATAAATTTATCACGCTACGGGGCAATCACAGTGGTTATTTGTTTTGTCACCTGGATGCTTCGCCCTTGATGAAGTATCAGTTCTGGTCCATGGCTAAACAGGCCCTGCAGTCTCTGGGACTGGGAGAACATCAATTCGGTACACATTCTTTCCGGATTGGTGCGGCGTCTACAGTGGCTTCCATTGGTTTGCCCGCTGACCAAATTCAGGCAGTTGGCCGGTGGCGGTCCAGAGCGTATCAATCATACATCAGATGAAGTACTGATACACCACGGCGTTGCATCCTAACACTCTCTGTGTTTATTTTAGATTCTGTGGGCTTTGCCCCTATGCGTGTGATCATCTGTGGGCACAGCATGATCTTCTGGGCCGGTCGGAGGGCTTCCAGATCCAGCTTTGGGACACAGCTTGGATTGAGCCGCCACGCCAATGTCCAGTGGCTTGGTAAACGTGGCAAGCGTTGGGAGCACCTCTTGCCCACCTTATTCCAGCAGCATGAGTCCCTTGTCCCCCCACAGGTCCTACTCTTTCACCTGGGAGGAAACGATTTGGGTTTGCTGAAAGGCAAAGCCCTCATCATGCAAGCGATTGCCGATTTTGGCACAATTCGGCTGCATTGGCCCAGCATTGTCATAATTTGGTCCTGCCTGTTACCTCAGCTCAATTGGAGAGTGGGCACGGATCACGGGGCCATGGAAAAAGTTAGGAGGAAGGTCAATAACCTAATATTTAAGGATCTAAGTAGACACGGCGATTATAGTATTCAACACCCTGCAATTGCGTTAGCACGGAGGGAGCTGTTCAGGCCGGATGGGGTCCATTTGTCAGACCCTGGTAATGATCTATTTCTGAAAGATCTGCAGTTGGGTTTGTGGAATGTTATTAGAGCTAGGTGGGGGGGTACGACTAATCAAGTGCATTGTCACTCCCTGTGGCAGGTTTTGCGGACATCCGAGCATTTGTTAGGGTCGGCGACCTTTCACAGGCACTGTTGTGGTGATGGGTAATGCCTGAGGGCCCTCAGCTGTGAGCTTTACAGTGGCAGCTTGAGGGATAAGGGTTACCTGTGAGGCTAACCTTTCTCACCCACTCGGAGCTAAACGGCGCGAGGAGGGGTCGACACCGGAAGGTCTCCCTACTCCAAAAGGGGCAAGCCTGGGGGGTGGCGTTTGGAATCATGCCACCTCTCAGGTGGTGATTGGCTTGCCCATTGTTGAGTGGATGTCCGCATAGGTTTTCCTCATACTGCAGATCTATAATAAAAGTGGCCCTGTTTTAAAATCCATATTCTTGTCTCGTCTTGTTATTTCACACCCTACACTTACCGCACTGGGGATTTACAAATGCATCAAAATGAGGGATGTACGGATCAGCAAAACCTGACCTCATCAAACTTCTCCAAATTCCATCTTGAGGCTCATTCCAACTCAAGTCCATATCAGATTGTGAGCTTTGGATTTTCCCCCTTTTTCACATGAAAGTCCATCCATCGTTTTGTACTATTTTTCCACATCAGTTCTGCACACCTTTGACATTCTTCTCTTTAATCTTTAATAATTTGTGCACATTTTTAAAAAAGTTACACATTTTATGCACATTTTTCAAATGTGCACATGCTGTCTAATAAATTTAGTTTTGGTCCGTGAATCACATGGCAAGCTTGGAAATGTACAGACTTTGCCTTCTGATTGTGTCTGAGTCTGCATTCAGTCGGAAAGGTGCAAAGTGGGTAAATCCTGATAAAAAACAAGCAGAAATGAATTTCTCATACATCCCTAGTCAAAATCCATGACTGAATCTCTAATTACTGCACTGGAAGATCTGGCTGCAGCCACCGAAGATGAGAGAATTACCTTGCTTCCCCTTCATCCTATGTGCATCTACTGAACAGTCAGTGCATATAGGATTGCAGCCTATGTAGCCTGCAATGACAACTGGCCAGTAACTCGCAAAGGGTGTCATTATTAACCAGGAAACTAGCAATTTGCACAAGATTCTAATCCAGGGGTGAGAAGAAAATCTACTCGTAGATCTGTGGGCGATTTGCAGTATATCTTTCCCAACTGTTTGACAGCATCAAGACCCCCCTCCCCACCTGTAAATTAGGCTGTTCAAATGGAAGACACCTTGGGTGGGGGGAAAAAGGGGTGGACTTCTGTGTGATACAACTGTAAAACCAAATGCCGGGCTGAGCACATGCTCAAAAGCTCCATTGTGCCTTTCTTCTAAGAGTGTGTTCCCCATCACCACACCAGCCATTATTTTGTATGTTGCTTCAGTTGATGCAACTTGGGGTTTTAGTAAAGCAAACATCCAAACAAAAACAAAGACAGTCCCACAAGCCTGCAGTCTGCCTACACCTGTTCTAAACTCTGAGGGCTAAGATTTACAAGACTAATTTTTCATTGATTGGACCAGTTAGAGGGTTGGTTTTTTAGTTCCTCAATGATGCTTTTTCAAACGTATCAATGGACCATTTCAGAGATTCCTCTTGGTTTGGCTCATCTCTCTGCCTTTGATTCCTGGGGATATTATGCCTCTGCCTTTACTATTAAGATGAATGTTCAACACACTAAGAGTGGGGGGCATTTCAGATCTTCAGTCCAGATTGACTGGACACATGGAAAGGAGTGAGCAGGCTCTTGGTGTCATGCTCTGCCCCCTATTTAAGCACATTCATTTAAAAGCTAATGAGAGCAAATGAGTACATTTAGGTCAGGGTGGAGGCACCACATGTGGTCCCACTCTTCCCTAACACACATCTACTACAGTGGTATTCACATGAGTCTCCTCCATCCATAGAGGTCATCATCTCTGTCCTGTCCTTGATGTCCATGCAGCTCCTAGCCATGGCCCTGATGTCCACATGTTGAGAGGGACATCTGCAAGGGGGCTAAGTATATAGGCTCCCAATGCCAGTGGAACCATGAACAATTGGGGCTCCCATCTGTTCATGCATAAGTTGTCCTTGCCCAAGTACCACACAGTGTGTGGAAATCAAGGGGTGGGGCAGGAAGCATGTGGAGGTTCAGATGGGACAAGCCAGTATGTACAGTCCTGCTACTTCCTCCACAGGTTAGGTATCTGCACACAGCAGGCTCTTGTGGACTAGCCTTGTATCATCTAAAAAGGGCTAAATCTACAAATTACTCATGGATGGATGAATCTGCTAATCTTGAAGTCTCTCAGTTTCTCATTTTTTCCAGTCTTAAGTTCAGTTCATCTGAAACGTGGAGATTTTTTTTAAAATTTTCATGACATGTCATAAACGTTATTGAGCACATTTCTTGTAACACACACACGTTTGTATGTTCTTTGCCCAATATACACATTTCTTCAAACAAGTTCCCATTATAATGCATTTTTGAATGCCATTTCCACTAATGTCTGCATTTTGTCTGCATTTGTTTTAATTACAAAACTCCATTGCAAAATTGAAAGAAGCCCGCATTTCACATGGTAGTTCCAAATATGTGAAATTATGAGTGATCACGTTAGAAAAGGGACTAAACAAATTTATCCCTGGTCCTTGCTCTCGTTACTGAAAACAGTGGGTTTTGTGCCAGGCACACACACACACACACACACACACACACAGAGTTGTAACACTGAGCTCCACTGCAGTCATCAGGACCATCAAGTACTGATGTGCTCCTTGGGTTTGGTGGGTCCTGGCAAGGCTTACGCCTTGATGGCTCCAATTCTTACAGCGATTGCTGCTTCTTGGGATTGTTGGGAGAGGGCAGGTGGAAAGCAATTCACAGGGAAAACATTTTTATGGTAACAGCAGGGGTGGTAATTTTAATCCAGCCTTAACTACCCCCTTTTGAGTTACAGAGAGCTTCTGATGTGGATCCCACTCTCAATGAAGTTGTTCCTTTCCCTCAGCATTTCTTCCTTCTCTGTAGGATGGCCTGGAGCATAGGGATAAGAGACGTCGTGGTTGTCATTCAGATGGAAGTCCCTGTCCACATGGATATGAAGCTCGCTGTATAGACATTAAAAAACAATTGTGACAGCTGTTATAGGAAGCGCGAGGTTTTCCGCATCATTACTTTGAAAAATAAAGTGCACCCATTGGGGAGTCATTCATGCCTTTTGTGCTAATGATTCATTCCCTTTTTGTGAATCCAAGGACTAATCACCTTTTTCTTTCCTTTTTTCTTACTATGAATTCTTAGCGTCCTTGAATGACTGCAAGTTATGGGGTTGGCTTCACAGTTGAAACATCTAAGACTTCTCCCATCCATTTGCAGGTTTCCCCCCACCCCTCTTTTTCTTCTCAAAGGATTGAAATAGTTGCACTGGCCCATTAGAGAAAAATAAATAAATCCCAAAGCTACAACAGGGTAATGGCTTCATTAGGACCAAGTGAAATGACACAAAAAGCTTTCCATTTCTCCAGAACTTTTATTTAGGCTGAACGTTAAATAAAATGGGGGAGGGGAAAGAACTTAACTACAGTGGGGTGGGCAACTATGGGAGTTCCAGTGGCCATTTTTGCTCCACAGAACCCTTTTCCGATGGCCACTTCAGTCTGTAGGTCACCCCCCCCCCATTTTTTTTTAAAAAGTTTGTTTATTTATTTATTTATTTATAATATAATAATATTTATTTATTACCCGCCTCTCCCAACGGATCGAGGCGGGGAACAGCATTAAACATAAAATACAAAACTGATTAAAAGCACATAAAACCAAATACATCATTAAAATACCAATAAAACACTAGTAAAACACTTTAAAACACTTTAAAAAAGAAAAGGAATTGCAAATAAAACTGCCAGTATCCTACTGCCTTTAACCAAATCTATGGTGCGGCTACACTTAGAATGCTGTGTTCAGTTCTGGTCACCACACCTAAAAAATGATATCATAGAGCTGGAAGAAGTGCAGAAAAGGGCAACTAAAATGATTAAGGGGTTGGAGCATGTCCCCTACGAGGGAAGGTTACCCAGCTGAGATTGTTTAGCTTGGAAAAAAGGAGGCTGAGGGGAAGCCTGATAGAGGTGTACAGAAGTACGCATGGTGTGGAGAGTGTGGATAGGGAGACAATTTTCTCCCTCTCTCAAAATACTAGGACCCAACGGGGTCATTATCCCATGAAGCTGATTGGTGGGAGATTCAGGACAGATAAAAGGAAATACTTCTTCACACAGCACATAGTTAAATTATGGAATTCACTACCGCAAGATGTAGTGCTGGTCACCGATTTGGATGGCTTTAAAAGGGTGTTGGATGAATTCCTGGAGGAGAAGACTATCAATGGCTACTAGCCCTGATAGTTATGTGCTACCTCCAGTATCCGAGGCAGTAAGCCTGTGTGCTCCAGTTGCTGGGGAACATGGGTGGGAGGGTGTTGTTGGACTCGTGTCCTGCTTTGTTGGTCCCTGGTCAACAGCTGGTTGGCCACTGTGTGAACAGATTGTTGGATTAGATGGACCCTCAGTCTGATCCAGCATGGCACTTCTTATGCGCTTCTGTTCTCAATAGCTTCTTTGACACTGTTTGTTAAACATGTTGTTAACCATGCTGGCAACCTCTTGGACTCAGTGCTACCTTTCCTAACCTGTGGAATATATTTTACTTGACCTTCGATTATTGTGCTTTTGAGTAAGCTCCATGCATTTTGCAAAGATTTAACCCTCTTGATTCCCCCATTCAATTCTCTTTTCACCAGTTCCATCATTTCAGAGAAGTTTCCTCTTTTGAAGTCAAATGTGACTATGTTGGACTTCCTGGGCAATTTTCCATATAAATATATATTGAATCTGAGAGCACTGTGCTCACTGTTACCAATTGGTTCAACAATATTTGCATCTCATATTCCTACCCCAAGAAGCCTAATTTGACTTTTCTTTATTGGTGTTTTGACATGGATTTGGTTAGATTTGTATTCATTTTCTTTTTTTCCCCCCATTTCTGTGATTTTAATATATGTCTACTTATTTTAATTGGCTTCTTTGTTCCTTTTAATTGTTTAAATAACTGTAGGTTATTTTAACTGGCATTTGTGGACACCCTTGGGGCCTTGAAAAGGACCCCAAAGCAGGAGATAAACATTTTAAGAAATATATTTGGCAGAAAATGTGGGTTTCAAACTTTTATTGGGGTAGTTTTCTTTTGGGCTGCTTTACTTATGTGTGTTTTATACTGTACTGGACATTCTTCTGCATTCCTGTTGAAAGGCAATAATCTGTTACCAACATTTTGAAGTTCTCTTTTTTGCTGGAAAACAACCAAAATGAAACCCAAGGTACAACTGAACTGTGTAATAATAACAATACAGAGTTCAGGGAATATAATACTCCCTAAAGGAGTTTTTTTCCCTTTTTTCTTTATACTTTTAGTGTAAATGGCAATGCATTTTATTGCTTCCTTGTCATAACTTCAGTTATTATATCTGCTAGTTATTGGAAACAAGTTTCCCCATGTATATCCAGAATGGATCATTGGACTGACTTTCTGTTAGAATCTGACAAACACAGGATCTTTCTTGTCAGAGCATTTTAACCTCTGCGTCAAATTATTCTACTTCTTGTGTCAAATCACTGCAAACGTGGAATAAAAAGAAGGATGTAACACTATGAACGTGGCATAGGGAGAGTGTGAGGACTTTCAGACCCGGGGGGGGGGAGGGAATTGTGTTTCTTTACCATGGTCCTCTTCCCAGGGCTGACGAGAAGGGGGAGGAAGCCAATACATATTACCAGGGTTCAAAGGTCTGGAAGGGCCCCCCAAAGCCCGACTATGTTGCATATGTTTTTGTCTTTCTCGATAGTATCATTATTTGTCAATTGTTTTTGACGTCCATTGTAACATCGGTGAATTACAAAGAAAATAATAATGATATACAAAATTCTGTCAGTTATCAGCAGGCTCTGCCCTCTGCTGGAACTGGTCAGTCCTGCTCTTGGTTACTCCCTCCCCTGACAGTGCCTTGGCCCTCCCCACGAGTGCCACTTCCCAGTACGGGTAACCCAAGGGGACCTTCCCCCGACAGTGGTACCGCCACCCGCACCCTCAGACGGTGCGCTGGAAGCTTCATTTTTTCTGCAGTGTTCACACACTGTCCCTTGCTCCAGTTCCTCTCATGGAGCCCCCGCTGTTGATGCCTTTTCCTGCCTTTCCTCAGGTCGGTGGGCACGTCAGTACAAATCCCATGTAAAGATTTTTAGCTGGTCAGTCTTTGCTGGGGCCTGAACCTGCTCTCGGTGGCCCTGTCTCTTCCGTGTTTGAAACCATCAGAATTACACAGAGAAGACAGCAACAACTGCATAGCCTGTATATTTCAATAGGGCGGCACCCGCTAGTGGGCAACTTATAGCGCAACCTCCCCTGCACACGGCAGGAAATCTTGACAAAACCAACATATCTCAGAAGCATCGGGTTTCTGAGGTTCATTTTGTGATGCTAAAACAGAAAAGGAGCGGGAGATGCGCAGGGGACTGATGTCATCATCAAAATGATCCACCAACACCCGTGAGTAGCAAGTAACGAGTGTGCTATAAATGGCTCATTTAAAGAAGCTCTTTTACATGCCCCAATAGTTATCAGTTTGCTACAATACTGCAATAAAGCAGTAGTGTATATCTAGCCCTGGAGAGGATTCAGGCTTTCAGTTACATCGGTGTAATGAAACTATGTTTACTGCTTATCTCCCATGTAACTTCAGGAATATTTAATATTGTTTTGTTCTGTTTATGTCCTAAACAGTGCAACTCTATGGATTCCTATTTGGAAACAATTCCCAATGAGTTCAATGAATGTGCACAGCTTGTGCACAGAATTGCAGTTGAAGGACACAATCCTATGCATGTTTAGACAGAAAAGTCCTACTTTTTGTAGGACATCTTTCTGTCTAAACATGCATGGGATTGCACCTTAAATGTACTTTATATTGTTCAATATTTTTGTGACATAAAGTTCAGTCATTAGGATATTTCTCCTCATACTTGGCTGAAATCTGCTTCCCTGCAATTTCCATCCATTGGTTCTAATCCTGCCCTCTGGAGCAAGAGAGAACAAATCAATTCTATTTCCTGCCTGATAACTCTTCAGATATTTGAAGACCACTACCATGTCTCCCTTTAAACTTTTCTTCTCTCAGCTAGTCATACTCAGTTCTTAACTGTTCCCCAGAGGATTTGGTTTCCAGAAGACCCCTCACCACCTTAGTTACCTTTCTCTGGACCCTCTCTAGTTTGTCAATATCCTTTTTAAAATGTGATGCCCAGAGCTGGACACAGAACTCTAGAGCGCAGCTAGACTATCTGGACACCTAATACATCAAGACAGTCAAAGGCTGAGCATAAAAGGATGGGCAGAACTGTCAATCTCATTCTCACTGAGTTCATCAATTTTTTGAGGTCAAGCTCATGCCATCCTATTTCTGTGTACTTTTTGCATATTTTTATAAAATACACATTACTGTGCACATTTAATGAACAATTTTAAATGTACACATGGTTCATGCATTTTAAATGGCTTAAATATTGTTTTTTTCTGTACACCTTTCTCAAATATATGTATTTTGTTTGCACTTTCACCTAATATGCCCACTTTTGTGCACATTTTTCCAGAGATGACCTGCACTGGAAAGCTTATAAATATGTGAATTTTAGAAACTGAAAGGCTTGCTGAAATGCTCAGGAGATGTGATTTGGCTAGATCTGCAAACAACAACAACAAAATCTCAATGGAGAATATGTTTCATCCATCCCTAAAGAATGCAGGTGGTTGGCTGGATGTGGGTAAACATCTTGTCCATGTCCTCGGGTCTCAAGAACTGAACATCACCCAACAAAGTTGGACCAGACGATAGTATACCTCCCTTGGCTGAACAACATTAGCCATGATATGCAGATTGTGGCAGATGGGAGTGATTTTATCTTCAAACGGTTTGGCAAATATGTCACAGGATCTTACTGATGGTTCCTTCACATCTCCTATTGGGCTAGATTGCAGGATGCCCCGGACCACTCAGAAAAGCTCCACTAGACAACACTGCAATGTTGGAAGAGCGATTGTGGAGAAATGCGTTTTTGCCATCATCACTGCTACAGAATCGGTACAAGACTTGTGCTCAATCAGAGTCCTTATGAGTCTGTCGCCACTTGTATTTTTGTTGTCTCCTAGCCTACTTCACTACTCTTAGCCCAGGCATATTCCAAGAAGCCAAAGAAGCGTTAGAGAGGGTGAAATCTGTACAATTAGGCACATGATCAATGATACTATCTGGAGGCAGCTTAACAGACTGTTCCTTAAGAGGCTTAATTGGTTGCTGTTATACATTCTCTCTTGTAGAATTCCACTTCTAAAGTCATCCTGTATGATATGTATTTTCTGAAAAGACAAATACATATTACATCCTTATCATACTTAGAAACTGTATCTACAGTCTTCTGCAAGGCAACACTCCACTTCTGGGGCATGCTGTCTACTTATTCTTTGGTGTGCCCTTCTAATCCTTCAAGCTTTTGTGATTTATAGTTTAATTTAACAGAGAACAGTTTAGGACAACACTTAAGCAGTTAAAAAAAATAGGACATTCTTTCTTAGATAATCAGTAACTGATAGAAGTCTTGGATAAAACATGAAATACTGTGTCCTAGTGATGACAGGCAAAGAACAATAAATTAATTGAAGGTCTTTAGTGCAATTTATGCTTCAAAATTATCCTGGGAAGATTACTTGCCTCTAACACAAATTCCCATTACTTATCAGTTCTTGCTATTTTCAACAAACACAAATCTGATAAAAAGGGCAAAACAAAAAAAAAGTCACTTCATTTACTACAGCATGGTTCGTGGTATTTTTAGACTACATTAATCCAACTGTTACTCATTTGTGTTGTAAAATAAGTTATGTATGTCTAGAACATGTATTGAAAACTGAAAAATACCAGGTGATCATATTAATAGCATAATCCTATGTCTACTCAAAGGTATGTCAAATTGACTTAGATGGGGCTTACTCCCAGAGTAAGAGTGCACCTTATATTTGGGAGCATTATTTTCTAGTATTATGTTCCAGATGTCCACAAGAAAACACATCTCTGTGTTATTCCACTTCACTTGTACCACCACAAAGCTGAGGGAAAGGTACTAAGCAGAGTTTGGGGAACCTGTGACTTTCTGCTTGGCCCTCAACTCCCAAAATGCAACATAGGGACAGTTGCCAAGAAAATGCTCCCTTAATGCAGAGTTATGGGTCATTTTGACATTATCAGTGAGTAAGCCAATTTTCTCACTCTGCTCTTTCTCTATTTTTGTGTTTGGAAAAAAAATGCCATTTCAGTTAAACCATCTCTATTTTAGCCCATTGTGGAGATTTGCTTTCCTTTTCTTGGGTCCAGTGTTTTTCACTTGACACTTACCTAAAGGAAGCTATGGTGAAGGATTTTTAGGTCCATTAGGGAAGGGGCTGCAGCTCAGTGTGACATGAAGAAGGTTCCAGGTTCAATCCCTGGCTTCTCCAAGTCGGCCAAGGCAAGAAACCTACCTGAAACCCTGGAAAGCCGCTGCCAGTCAGCGTCAACAATACTAGGCTAGATGGACAAGAATCTGACTCAGTATAAAGCAGCTTCATATGTTCCTTATGTGCAAATTCATCTTCTTCTATAGCCAATCACAGGTACCTTGCCATCTTGTGTCTGTTTTTCTCTAGAGATATATTCCAACAGTTTGTTAAGTTTGCTGCGATCTGGAAACAGTAGGGCCAGATCTGAATCAAGCAGGATATGACACTTAAAAATGGTTTGAAAACTGTATATGGAGTGTGTCTTGGACTCCAACAGTTGTCACTACTGCTATAAACCATTTAAAGCAGTAGTGTAGATCCTGTCTTGGTCTCTTGGTACATATATGAACTATGCATACCACAGTCATTGTTATTATATTAATATTCCCCCATGGGCTCATGGTAAATTTTTCCCACTTCTCTAGATCTGTCAAGATGTAGATATGATGCAAGCATCTTTAGCTTTTTCTTGATAGGGTAAATAGCAACTCATGCGAAGTTCAGGAAAACAGCACAGGGAAAAGTGGTAATCCCTGTTTCCCTAATCAAAATCCCTCCCAGCTCCTTTTCATTTCCAGGTTTACAGCTCCCCCCAACACAGTAGTCTGAGAGGTAGTGACAAGCTGAAGGACGCTTTATGGCCTCTGTGGTACCAGCTCAATGCTCTATCTCAAGGGTGGGCAATCTGGGGCCTCCCAAACATTGTGGGACTGCAGCCCCCATCATCTGTTACAATTAAGCTGACCCTATGAAAAGGAGGACAGGGCTCATGTAACTTTAACAGTTGTAGAGAAAAGGGAATTTCAGCCAGTGTCAATTGTATGCAATTAGTCCCTGGTGAAATTCCCTCTTCATCACAACAGTTAAAGTTGCAGGCACTGTACTGGAGTGACCATATACAAAAGAAGGCAGGGCCCCTGCAACTTTAACAGTTGTGATGAAGAAGAGGGAATTTCACCAGGAACTAATTGCATACAAATGACACTGGCTGAAATTCCCTTTTCTCTACAACTGTTAAAGTTACATGAGCCCTGTCCTCCTTTTCAGATGGTCAGCCTATTCACCATTAGCTAAAGGTCTGAAGAAAGTTGCAGGTCAATAACATCTGGAGGGCCACAAATTGCCCACTGTTGCACAACCCACTACACCAGAGGTGGGCAGAAGGTACATCTGTTTCTACTAGTAGGTCTCTGGATGATTTGCACTAGATCAGCAAGGATTTTGACTACTAACACCTTAGCAATAGACGCGACAAAATGACTCCTTCCCACACTAAATTGTACTGTGGAAATGAAGAAAGTAACAAGGAATGGAGAGCCCATTCCCTTCTGGAAGTCAAAACAAATTCTTGGGCTCAGAAATCTTTAAGTTTATAATAATAATAATAATAATAATAATAACGATTTATTTCTTACCCGCCTCTCCATCTAGATCGAGGCGGGGAACAACAGCATGATAAAATACATAAAACTAATTAAAACATGACAAATATTATTAAAACTGCATTAAAACATCCTAAAACATCATTAAAACATCCTAAAACATCCTAAAAACATTCTAAAAATTACACTGGATATGCCTGCCGGAAGAGAACAGTCTTTATAGCTTTCTTAAATTCTAAAAGACTGTTAAGTTGACGAGTCTCCTCCGGCAGGTCATTCCACAGTCTGGGAGCGGCAGAAGAGAAGGTCCTCTGGGTAACAGTTGTCAGCCTAGTCTTGGCCGACCGCAGTAAGTTCTTCCCAGAGGACCTGAGCGTGCGGGGCGGATTGTACGGGAGAAGGCGATCCCGCAGGTAACCTGGACCCAAACCATGTAGGGCTTTAAAGGTAATGACCAACACTTTATACTTCGCCCGGAAACTAATTGGCAGCCAGTGGAGCGATTTTAAAGCTGGCGTAATATGGTCACTCCTAGATGTACCGGTGACCAACCTGGCTGCCATATTTTGAACTAGTTGAAGTTTCCGGACTAGGCACAAAGGTAGCCCTATGTACAGCGCATTGCAGAAGTCAAGCCTCGAAGTTACCAGCGCGTGCACCACCATCTTTAGGTCTTCCAACTCTAGGAAGGGGCGCAGCTGGCGTATCAGCCGAAGCTGATAGTAGGCACTCCTGGCCGTCGCATCTATCTGGGCTGTCATTTGGAGCGACGGATCCAGGAGCACCCCCAAGCTGCGAACACAGTCTTTCAGGGGGAGTGTAACCCCATCCAGAACCGGTTGACACACCTCCAAACCCAGGTTGCGGCCTTTGACAGCAAGCACCTCCGTCTTGTCTGGATTCAGCTTCAGTTTGTTTTTCCTCATCCAGCCCATTACCGCCTCCAAGCATTCATTCAGAGGAGACACACTATCCTTAGCTGACGATGTTGTCGAAGGCATAGAGAAATATATTTGGGTGTCATCAGCATACTGATAGCACCCCGCCCCATGCCTCCGGATGATCTCTCCCAACGGTTTCATATAAATGTTAAACAGCATTGGGGAAAGGATGGCACCTTGCGGTACGCCACACAGCAGCTCCTTCTTTGCAGAGCAGCTATCCCCAAGCATCACCATCTGGAACCTGCCCGAGAGGTAGGACCGGAACCACTGAAGCACAGTGCCCCCGATTCCCAATCCCCTCAGGCGTTCCAGAAGGATACCATGGTCGATGGTATCGAATGCCGCTGAGAGGTCCAAAAGTACCAACAGGGACACACTCCCCCTGTCAATACCCAGGCGTAGATCATCCGCTAAGGCGACCATAGCAGTCTCAACTCCGTATCCCGCCCTGAAGCCAGTTTGAAATGGGTCTAGAAAATCAGTGTCATCCAAGACTACCTGGAGTTGAAAGGCAACCGCCCTCTCGATCACCTTGCCCAAGAATGGAAGGTTTGATACCGGTCTGTAGTTATTAAAGTCCAGGGGATCCAGGGAGGGCTTCTTTAGAAGCGGCCGTACCACCGCTTCTTTTAAACATGATGGAAAACTCCCCTCCCTGAGAGATGCATTAATAATATATTGTAATTGCGATCTAACCGCATCTCCTCCCTGGACGACCAGCCATGAAGGACAGGGATCGAGAGGGCAAGTCGTCCCCCTCACTCGTCCAAGCAGCTTGTCCACGTCCTCGGTACTCACCAACTGAAACCGATCCAGTATAATTCTACTCGCGGAGTCACTGGACACTCCATCGTCAGCCTCTGCTATAACGACGGCATCTAAGTCGGCTCTTATCCGAGAGATTTTATCTGCGAAATGATTAGGTGTCTGTCTTTTGAACCAGTCTCCAATTGGTAGATTTCAGGGTTATAGTGGTTTTTTAAAACACACACGCACAGTAGAGCTTGAAAATAGATATTCATTAGTTTATTATACCCACATCTGAATTACGTTTGTAGCACAAACCTACCTTGATAGTCGGCAGCCTCTGAAATCGGAGGCTGCCGAGTATCCAATGGAGCGTGGCCAGAGCACTGAGGAGATCCTTTATGCTCCTGCCACCCTGCGTTTAGGCCTAGATGGGCAATTTCACCCACCTAGGCACAACTTCTGGGAGGGGAAAGGAAGGAGGCCAGGATGCTGATAAGAAGCTGTGAAAAGCAGCTCCTGCAGTCTCCTCCCCTGTTCACCCCTGGGACTGCCCCCTTTTTTCCCTCCCAGCAGTCTGTTTTGAAGCACGGGGACATAGCCAGCATGGCAAGATCCATGCCGGGTATGGAGTGGGATTTTGGGGAACCAAAACACTCTGTGGCCCTCTAGTAACCCTTTGACACTATTCAGGTGTTTCCTGAATGGTATGGGAAATGCAGGTGATGTTTTTTGCCCCGGATCTTGGAGTTCTAGTAAAAAATACACAAAATAAATCACACAAACCTGAGGTCTACTCACCCCTTCACTACACCACACTAGATCCATGAGAAACAAGTGGTCCTTTCCTAAGATGAGAGAAAGAAACAGAAAAAGAAACAATTTTCATTGCATTGCAAGTCCCTACAGAGAGTAGAGATATTAGCCTGATTTTGCTTTCCCCAATTTACTAGGCCAGTTCCTGGAGAATAATGACCTCCCGGTTGGTTGTCCGCCTAGCTTGCTTTTCACAGTTCCGCTGGAGTTTCATGGGATGTGGAAGTGGAGGCAATAGGCTTTAAAATTAGCACCATGGTCTACTGAGATTAAAGTGACAGTTTCAGACCTTGAGAGTGTCATGCTGTGGAAAGTTTAGTAGGGAGATGGTGACAGTGTCGGATGATGCCATTGACAGAAACCGAGGACAGGGCAGGCTCCTGTCAGAGAAGGAAAGGCGAAAGATTTTTCCCGAGAGTCACTAGGAAGGCACTGAGGTAGAGTATCAAGGGAAACAAGAAAGGGTGGTGAGGAATAAAAGGACTTTTGTTTCAGATCTACAGAGGGAAGAAATGCCTGTGAGATTCGGTGACAGATGCATAATTAGGCAGTATAGTGCTAATTGTACTCTCCGGAAAGCTCTGAAGTATAACTCTGAAAAGCAAATGTTTTCCCCATTTAACACTTTCCCGCTCTGCCATCTGCAATGTGGTTATACCTTGGGGCTGAAGTCCAATGCTTCATAGCCCATGGGAGCCCTGAATGAACACCTCAAGAGTTGCAGGTGATGGTCCAGCAGCAAACAAGCCTGCCTTCAGCACAGGGCCCCCTGCACCTGAGGTTACTCCCCACTGCATCCTTCCCTCCTCCTCCTCCTCCTCCTCCTCCTCCTCCTCCTCCTCCTCCTCCTCCTCCTTTATGGTCAGGGGACTGCTGGTGAGGGTTATACATGGTTAGAGATGCTCCTCTATGATTGTATTCACTTGGAAAATATGTCATCCTGTTCTACAACAAACCAGTGTTTATTCCCAAGCAAATGTGTTTAGTATCACGACAGCAGAAACAAACTCCATTTTGTTCCCATAGTCTGGATTGGTGCTATGTTTTAAGTGAATTAAAAATGTGAAAGTATTCTCTCTGTCTCTCTCTGTCTCTCTCTCTCTCTCTCTGTGTTTCATTTTGTTTTAAATCAGAGTTGGCAAATGTTTGTTTGTTTGTTCAAATGGTTCAGTAATGAATAAGCAGTGTAAAACTTAGAATGGTGGGGAGTGTATGTGGGGAGAGGATAAATGTTAGCTGTATGCTCCACATTTGGCTGCCTAAAGTGTGTGTGTGTGTGTGTTTGCCTGCGTGTGGATAGGACCAATAAGTCCAGGGTCTATAATGACCTAACTCCACCACTGTGTGAGAGTTGAGGGGTGGGGAGGGAAATGCATAACATGGTACTGGATGCAGAATTCATCTCCCTCAGAACCAGGTTCCATTTAAAGCTGAGAATGAGTTCCTAGGCCTTATGCCTTTGAAGAGGTGCTTGGAAGTGCTGAAATTCAGATGCCAGAGAGGGGGCTGAATAAACTTTCCACTGGTGGCAGGTGGGAATTTAGGTCCATTCTTAGTTTCTTTCCCTTCTCCATGACAAGCAAAAACAAAGTAATTCATCAAAACTATGAAAAGTCAAGAATTATGCAAAGTGGAACAATGTATGCAAATTCCTTAATTGGAATAAATGGCAGAATTCAGGTTTCCGTGGTGCTGAATACAGATTGTCCTGTGCAGATTATTTATATACTCTGAAGGGATTAATATTAAGACTTGGATAAGAATGGACCACAGCACAATGAGAAAGGAAACTCCAGGCAGAACTGGGAAAGACTCTGCTGCATGTCAACGTCGACAATACTGAGCTAAATGGACCCTGGTCTGATCCATGCAACACAGCTTCCTATGCCTAGTCCTGTGGGCTGCTCAACTAGCAAAGAAATGGCCAACATCCAATCCGGTGTCTGCTGTGCCAACGTTATATTATACCTTTCAGACTTTGGAAGCATCATAAATTCACCACAGGATGAACTGATGCTAGAGCACTGGCCATATCCAGGATTTCCACATGTATAAAGCCATCTTTTTACAGGATAGTAGACCGACTCACATATTTTGATACTGTTATCATTTTTATGCCAACCTCTTGTTCACACAGATGCACAACCGTGGGTTTTTAACCGTTCTTGAGGTCCTGGGAGCAAGGGAAATACTGCTTGCCTTGTTTCTTAATAGGTATGCACCATTTATTTCTTCTATGTTACATTAGCCTGGTTTGATGTGTCTTCCAAACGAATCTTCCATTTGTTTAACAGTGGTGGCCTCCCAGTTATTCAAGGCTTTTGCCCACCACAAGTCAAACTGAACATACATTGCTCCCAGTACAATATGGAGGAGAAAACATGTAAGGAACATCTTCACCCAACAATTCCAAGTCAATTACACCAAACTTGGTGTAATTTAAATGAATATCTCATTTAAACCTTTCAACCAATGCAGATCATTCCTATTATGAATTACAACATTATTGACCTCCCCCCCCAAAAAAACCATGTGCTTTTTGCAAACTTAAACATTAGCATCAATACATTTGAAGAGAATTTGAGATTTGAACTTCTACCTTGACAATTTGCTAAAATGTATTATTAGTCTTTTGTATTGTTTCCAAGCAGGGAGAAATTTACAATCTTTGCATTATTCACCTTGCTTTCATGTTTTGCACTTATGTCCTCCTTGTGGGTTTCCCGTGGCCAGCTGGTTGGGCACTGTGCAAACAGAATGCTAGATTAGATGGACCCTTGGTTTGACCTGGCATGGCCTTTCTTGTGTTCTAATGATAGTGGGCTCCTCAAGGCCACCTAATGATTTCCAAGTTGATCAGGGCTTTGAACTTCTTTCTTCCAAGTTCAAGTCAAACACTCAGCCTCAGGCCCACATTGGCTCTGCAATTTACATAGCCTCATAAGTTGGACACTATTTCTAAATAACTAACAGGAGCCCAACCCAACAGCTATGCTAAGCTTCAATTTTCTGCGTAGAAACACAAACAAGAAACAGGAAGTAAAATGCAAAGAACATACTTTTGAGGGGCAGTACGAAATTGCCTCTAAACTTCATTGTATACACACTATATATATTATATATCACAATCACAAATTGTTTTGGAGGACACTTTGGAAACCACATGATATTTGCTTGTGCTTTTAGACTTGTGAAATATACATTTCAGGAAAGGTTTTATAGTAATGGGAGGGAAATAGATATTAAACTTTAATTTTATTCTGAAAAGTAACTGCGTAATCACTTCAGGGATATTGTTATTTATGTTATGCAAATTACATGCAAATAGGATTGCAGGAACCATAAAAAAAGATTTCTTACTTTCTGCTAAGTACCGCATAATTGTACAATTATTGTTTTCATATCTTGTGAAGTAAATTGTACCTAGTTGTTCTTGTTGTTGGTTAAAAATACATTGTTATATTAAAATACATTCATTCTATTACCTACATTTATAAGTGTCTGTCTGGTATAATTATGTATTCTGGTAAATGAAACAATTAGTATGCAAAATGTCAAAGTCACATTGTTCTATTTTTGCATAGGAATTTTCAGTCAAGAGAGGACCACTTGTGAGGGGAAACAAGGAGGATAAGATAGGCTGTTTCCAGAATTCAGCAACACAACACAGTGCAAAATGACCGCGTGGAATGGCATCATGCAGTAGAAAATAGGGGTGTGCAAACTGGGTCTTCTCCACCCTGAAATTTGGGGTGGAGCTCCATTGAGATGTCTTTCCACCCCAATTTCTGGAACGGGTCCCTCTCTCCGCTCTGCCAGATGGTTTGGTGAAAAACTGTGCCGTTTCTGGGTAACCGGTATATTCTCATCAATGAGAATTAACAGAAACGCTTATAGCTCCCTTAGTTTTAAAGGTCAATGCATGAAAATTGCCACACTGGCAGCTTTTAAAGAGCGCTTTGGGCGTGACAAATTTGGAGTAGATCCCGGCATGCAGTGGTTTATAGGGAATTTTCAAAATCTGAACTCAAATGTCCTCTCAGGCGCCTCTCAGGCCTTGATCTGTATGGTGAGGGAGAGTGAAAGAGAGAAAAAGCAGCAGGATAAAACTAAAAACACTTAGCACTATGATAGATAAATAAATTTTAAAAAATTAATAAATGCTACAACAGCAGCACACAGCTTGCCCTTCCTCAGAGATGACACTAGACAGGAGCAGAAGCTTGTAGGACAAGAAGAGAAGGAAGCAAAGCAGACTCCCCCCAACACTGTCAGGCACATTGGAGCAAATCAAGGCAACCACAGCTTCCCCCTATATGTGAGGAGGCTACGAGGCTTGGAGGAGGAGGAGGAGGAGGAAGACAAGGACCCCCCCCCCCCGGACTGGAAGCCCAGCCAGCCAATGCTAATAATAGGAGTAATAAACCAAACACACACACACTAGCAGGTTTGGATTTTTGAAAAGATTGTTCAGTGGGAAGGGAGAAGACTGCAGCAACATAGCACACTAGGAGTTTTAACCATTTTAAGAAGGACAAAAAGCTTAGAAATGTTACTGGACCAAGAGACACTGGTTGGCTGCAAATCTCTCTCTCTCTCTCTCTCTCTCTCTCTCTCTCTCTCCTCTCACTAGAATGATGACAGGCAAGGAGGAAAAACCACTGTGATTGGAGGGAGGGACAATAAGACAAGTGTGGCTAATGGCTATTTGGTTAGCCAAAGATAGGCGGACCATCTGAAAAGGAGGACAGGGTTCATGTAACTTTAACGGTTGTTGAGAAAAGGGAATTTCAGCCAGGGTCATTTGTATACAATTCGTACCTGGTGAAATTCCCTCTTCATCACCACAGTTGAAGTTGCAGGGGCCCTGCCTTCTTTTGTATCTGGTCACTCTAGTATAGTGCCTGCAACTTTAACTGTGTGATGAAGAGGGAATTTCACCAGGAACTAATTGCATACAAATGACACCTGCTGAAATTTTCCTTTCAATACAACTGTTAAAGTTACATGAGCCCTGTCCTCCTTTTCATATGGTCAGCCTAGCCAAAGATATCAATATACCCTCACCAAACTCAGCATCTTCCAAATATGGAGATATTCAATTGAGATACACACACACACACACACACACAGAGCATTGATGACTGAAAAACAGTTGGATAATTTCAGAGATGTTAGAAGCTCCTATTTGGCATGTCTCCAACCGAAATTATTCTATTGGTTTAGAAGCAGCCAGTCCCTGCACTGGAAAACAAATGTACCACGGATGTTCACGTTTATCAGACAATTCTGGGGCGGAGAGCACACCCCCTAGTCGAAAAGACTGAACAGAGGATTTCTAAGATGGAGGGTGTGTCTACACTGATGTCTGTCTACGCCACTGACTGCTTCAATGAAATGTACTCAGATATTTGCTGATGACAGCCTCCCCCAACCTGAGACCTCCCAGCTGTTTTGGAATTCAACTCCCAGCATTCTTTACCATTGGCCATGCTAGCTGGGACTGATGGGAGTTGAAGTCCAAAACATCTGGAAACTGTCAGGCTTGGGAAGTTTGGCTTACGAAGATTTCAGCAATGCGAAAGGAGAGAAGAACAACGGGGGGGGGATACACGTGGGGCACCTCAGTCCAAATCCTCACATTATGCCTTCTCCTGTGGAACAACATTGGAAAGAACAACGTAATCCTAATGGATATTAGGAAGCCCCCTGATAGTGGCACATATTGTCATATTGTCCTCCATTCCATACGACTTTTCCCCACACATATTTTCCAGCATGGCATATGTCTCAGCAGAAACTTGTGTATTTACCTGTGAATGAATTTGTGTAAATTTCAGGAAAGCAAAAAATAATCCAGAAGTCCATGGACTTCACATGACCTGGGGAGGCTGGTCTGCAGTGGATTCCACAGGTCAGATTCTTAGAAATCCAAACTCATTTTAGTCCATCTCAAATTGCTCTAGCATCCTTACACCCATCAGAGATGCTAACGGAAGTTGAGAACATTATGAACAACTACACTGAAGGTCTTTGAAACATTTGAAATAAACAAACAAAATTGCCTGAGAGTTAAGGAAAGAGACAAAATGGAAGGAAGACCGCTCAGCAGTCTAGCCCTCATGTGGAGATCAACCAAGTGACAACTGGACTGACACAGCTTTCAGTCAGGCTTAATGGACAAAGGTCCTGCTGAGGTAACCAAACTCCAGGGAATACCCATTGAGTCTGCTTGCTACACAGGAAGACACCGGGGTCCCCTTGAGAAAAAACATCACATCACAGCTTCAAGCAACCGATAAAATGGCTGACAAGCTTGTGGGGGATGATAAGTGAGCTTACTTGAAAATCACAAAGATTCTTCTAAAAAAAGAATAAATAATTGTATTTTGTTCTGTCACGTAAAACTAGGCTCTTAGCTGCCTGGAAAATACATGTTTCCAATTTACAGAGGGCAACTACTTTTTGAGAGGTTGTGGAAAACTGAGACTGAAGCCTTGTTCACATGATCAGTGGACCCAGGTTCAGACATCTCAAATCTTTCCATATGGAACTGCCCCATGAAAGCAGATTTTTGTGAGACAGGATCTATATGACTGCTTGAAGACAGTTATGATAGTAGTTGGAGCCCAGGACACACTCCATAGACAGTTTTCAAACCACTTTCAAGTGTCATATCCTGCTTGGTGTAGATCTGGCCTAAGTGTTGGTGTGAAACATTGTATTCCATACCGTTATGCATACCCGTATTCCAGCACAATGAAAAGTTCCAGTATTTATCCAGGGTTGATTTCCTTTGGATGAAGAGACCACTACTGCACTGCTGTGATATTTGAGTTTATTTCGTGATGAATATAGAGGGTAGAAGTAAACAGTTTAACACTCCAGCAGAAAAATCCACTGCTCTAGTGCCCCAAGATGCCTCTAGACTACCAGAGGTCAAAACGGTCTCTCACTCTCTGTTGCCCCTACTGGCCTTTAGTTTCCAAACTAAACAACATAGTTTCTGGATTGTTTTTAAATTGTTTTTAGCTGTTTACATTGTTTTAATCTTTCTATGTTAAAATTTTTAGACTTTTTATTATGTTGTATTTTGCATTTTTAGAAACTGTTGTAAAACACCCAGAAAGCTTCAGCTATTTGGGTGTGTGTGTGTGTGTGTGTGTGCGTGTGTAAAAATGAAATAAATAAATTGTAATAATAATCCTACTTCTAGTTGAATATAATTGAAATGAATGGGATATTATTATTATTATTACCCCACCTTTTTCCAAATACTGGGAATTAAGGTGGCTTTACAAATTAAAACATGTACAGTTAAAATATATAAATAAAGATATGCAAAAGTTAAAATATAATTAAACATGTTGCAATATAAAAACATTTAAAATATTTCAAAACATTTAAAATACAAATAATATTTTTTAAACAAAATCCAGTGCATAAACAATGCATTAGCAGAGGTCCAGACTATTCCCCAAACAGCTGCTGGAACAAAAATGTTTTCGCCTGGCTCCAGAAGCATAGCAAGGAGGGAGCTAGTCTAGCTTCCCTGAGAAGGGAGTTCAGTTAGACTAAGATTGGATACAGCCATTGAACACAACCCTGTCTTGTGTTACTTCCCACAGACATACATATATTAAGATCACATCACCCTTAGATCTTTATGTGCACCTATGTGTGTGAAGAATTTCCCCTACACCCTTCTCTGATCAATTTCATCTGACAATTAGCTCCCTCTGGAAAGCATCACTAGGTTGGTTGGTTGGTTGGTTGATTTATTACATTTCTATAGCCAAAGCTTTCTGGGTAGTTATCCTAGGATATTAACATTCCTTTTACAAATCCAAGACTCTATCCAGGTATTATCTTAAAGCAAACCATCAGTGATAGTCCTATTCACACAGTAATGTGATAGCATATATCTACTATATTAGTGATGATGTGAAGCAGAAGGAAGTTTAAAGTATGAACCAGGGATAGCTATGTGGCACCAGTGGAAAAGGGTATTTGAAAATTCTTCACCTGCCAGGTTCCCCGGTGGAGTTGTGCGAACTGGTCACTTGTAGGATTCCAAAAGTGGCATCTGTGGTGGGGTACTAAAAAAGATAGGTGTTGTGCATAGTGACTGGCCTAAATTGAAAACTAGCATATACAGACCTTTCCCCTGGTTATTGGGGTTGGCTCCAGGTTTTGTCCACCATGGGCAGGAGATGCACACACAGTCCTGGGCAGAGATGGCAGAGAAGGTGGGTGATGCATTTTCAATAGCTTTTGTACAAATGCAAGCCTACCTTAGACAAGGTAAAATGGCGGACCACTTTAGGTGGCAGATTTGGTGCACCATTAAAGACAATTATTTAGTTTAATATTCTCATGCTGGCAAATGGACCCAGCTTTGCACAAGTTTGGAATAGCCCTTGGTTTGATTCAACAAAGCCTTCAAGCAAATGCACACTGTTGTCAGAGTTGGACAGATTGTGCCCACCCCATATAAGTGAAGCCATGCCCACTGGAACCTCAGGCATGGTCCCTGCCATGGTGCATCCCTATAGTCCTGTAGAGAAGGCAAGCATGTAATTCTATCTAATCTCCCATGGCTTCAAATAATATGAACTGGAAAGGTATGTGCTGGCTTGGGAAGTCTACCTCAAGTGGTTGAAGATGTGACTGCAGGCTTCAACCACATGGACATATTTAAATTCATTAAATTTATTAATCTGTTTTAATAACAGATAACAAAATTACACTGAGATGCACATGCTTCTGGGCCCATTAATATGCACACCAAGTTTCAGGCATCTAGGTTTCATGATATTGGCACTTCGGTGCTGATGGACAGGCAGACAGACAGACAGACAGGCACCCCCCCCTTTCAGTATTATAGATTTGTATTGCCATGGGGCAGTTCAATTTAGATGTTATGCTTCATGCATCCAAATATCCAGGGCCATTTCTGGACCTTCTTCATATATTATTTAAAGTCTCATGCACAGCCATAATTAACAGCTCAACTAAACAGGTACAAAGAGAAAACTGTTTGCTCAGAAGACCCACTAAAATCAAAGTCACTTTAGTATGCAGCCAAGCACTTAAAATCGCATGGATTAAATTATCCTTAATGTCACAGGGTTTCTATAAATTCTGGAAACATGTTTAATCCTTACAGGCTTTTGTGTTGTAAATTTCAGAAACGATCACATAGAGATGGGCAAACCGGTGATTGTTGAACTTGGCAAAATGTTCCATTTGAATCTTGTTTTGGCCTGCTCCAAGTTTTTGTTTTTGATATGTTTTCAGACTTGAAAAGTGTGCATTTCGAACAGGAAAAGTACACACCTCCCCCCCCCCATTGATTAAAATATGCACCTTTGAGGAAATGTTAGTTTTGGAGTGCAAACGAACAAACACATTTTTTCAAATGCAAGTGTGGGAATCCATGAAGTTTTCTCAGGGCGGGGCGAGGGAAGCGTTCCTGCTCCCATTTGCATTCAGGGTCTCAAATAAGACATGCTCCCATGATTTGTGAAAAGAGATGAAATTATTGTACGTCTCCGCAATCACATGGAGTGTTGCTTCGCTCACCGAAGTACAGGCACAGTTTTTTAGCATAATTTCCCTTTGCTGTAGTGGGTTTTATGTATGAGCCCAGCTTGGCAAGGCTGCTTTCAGTGTGGCCTATTCTGACTACTGCAAGGATTAGAATTCAAAGTATTTCGCAGGGTTGTATCCAATAAAGGATTAAAGAAAGATTGCATTGAATTGCATTCAAGAGTTGTCTGTTTTGAACTTTGGGAAAGGTTGTGTTATCATTTTCATTTCTAAATGCCTCTCTTACTGGGAATTCTGAAATACCCAGTCATGACATCTGTTCAAACAACAGAGCTAGACTAGCTTGGCAAACACAGGAAGATTTGACCTGCTCAAAGATGGTTTAGGCAGCTGAACCCCTGGGTTTTGCTGACTTGTATGAAAGCTCTGAAACTAAAGCTTGGTCCTTAATTAGTCTGTTACCTCTACCATGATGGTTATATCAATCGACTGATGAGCCTTGAATTTGTCAGTGTTGCTCTCCGAAGTGCTGACACTTTGGAACTTGCCTTTAATCTGTACTCTCTCTGGTACCAAATTCTAAAAATTAGGGATGTGCACGGTCATGAAAATTGTATCGGAATCAGAACTTCCGATACGGTCCTGAATCATATCGGATAAAATCGGACTTGCTCTGTATCACTTCAGATCCAATTCCAATATGAAAATCAGACCATGGTTTAAACCTTTGCTGCAAAAAGTATAGTGGCCTAACCATGGCTTAGCATGTTGTCTAACAGGCTCAATATCTGTGTTTTGTTTTTGGTTTTTTAAATTGCCCAAATTGGAGAGGTCTCAAAAAAGAGAGGAAGCCTCTGCTATCTTTACTATTTTTAAGGTAGGGATACTGTTTAGAAATATGGTATAGGAACAGTGTGGAGGGCTTGCATGAGTGTAAACATGTATGCATTAACAGCATAGACGATGTATTTGCAACTTCAGGAATGACTCACACTACACACACACACACACACAAATATATCCTGTCACTGTTTGGATGTTTGGAAAGGTCAACTATTTTATTTTTTAGTCAGTGAGGGAAAGAAAGTAAACTACCTCCCATCAATTTGAGGGATTAAATAGGTTATGCTGCTGGCTGGCTTCATTGTGGATTGGATCATTTCATTTATTGCTGTGGCATTTCCACTGGAATACATTACATCAAAATGAGAGTTTCATATGTGGAATATTGATACTGGCATAATTTGAACAGGGCAAAACTTCTTTGAGCTACAAAGAAGCAGAAAGAGTCAAACAGTTTAGAGAAAGGCCAGGGTGATTTGATGAGTTTACGTAATGAGGTCTAGGACTGTGTCATTTAGCCAGGCATTCAACTTTGTCACCAAGTAAAGAGAGATGGGGAGAGAATGCCCTAGAAGTAGCAGAAAGGGGCTCATGTTTCCCCAAGCAACATGGCTCATTAACCTTAAAATATCCTGACTTAAAAGAAGAAAAAACGGTTAGCTAGTATGGTCTCTAAGGATAGGAGAACCGGTGGATTTGAGCTAGCCTATATTCTCCAAAACTCACTTTGAAGCTTGTTTCAGCTTGCTTCCATTTTCATTTTTGACCTGTTTTTGGCTTGTTTGAATGAGGAAAGTGTGCATTTCAGCTGGGACAAGTGCACAGTTCTCTGCTTTCTTTTTTTTGAAAGTGTGCCCTTTCTCCCAGTGACTAAAGAGCAAAACTATGTATTCTGAAAAATGTGCATTTCAAAATTCACCTTTTTAGAAAATATCCATGCGATAGCAAATTTAGGAATTCGGGAACATTTCTCGAACTAAATGCTCCTGTCCATGTCCAGTATTGCAAACAGGACTTGTTCACATTATTTGTGATCAGAATTGAAAATCTTGTACATTCCTAGTGCCCTCCCATAGACTTCTGTTATATTTTAAAGATTTCCCCAAATGTATTATTATTATTATTATTAATAATAATAATACTTATATACCACCCCATAGCAGAAGCTCTCACAGCATCGAATGGGTACATTTGTTTGATTTTGTTTTGATTCAGCATGGTGGAATGCACATGTTGGGAATCTGTTATCAAAAGTCTTTGGGTTTACAGAGGTCTAAACCAGATCTCAGCCACTTTGAGAAAAGCGGGGGTGGGTGGGATAAATGAGAGCCATTTCTTCAGAGTGCTAGCTGGACAAGAGGGGGAGGGGCATTATATGTTCACATATTTGCTCCAAATGTAAAATTTGGCCCATGGTATTAAGAAAGTTAAACCACCACAGCCGATGTACATAATGGACATCATTTTTAATTCTTAGCTTGCTTCAGTGTAAAGTTTCTATAACAGGATGTATATTTAATTCCCCCCCCCCCCATTTCCCCCCATGTCTTCATTTCGAAACTTACTAAAAATCATTGTGACAACACCACCATCCTAATGATGATTTCCTGCCTGTCACCTGTGGTACAGAAGATGTAAAATAAATAGGCCTGGAATGAAGCTATGTATAGAGGATGAAAAATGGGGAGCCAGATTGCCAAACACATTTGCTGTTGTTTCAGTAGCAATGCAAATCCCTCCCCACAAATAACCCTTCGCAAAAAAATACAGAAACTATGCTACAAACCTGTACGGCAAATGGTGAACCCTCCCTGTGAAAAAACGTTGGAGAATTTCTCCTCCCTCTACAGAAATGTGATGAAATTCCCCCCCCCTTTTTTTCTGCCCACAAATAGGGTGGAGAACTTTAGGAGGCCGTTTGTGCACAGTTCCAATAAAAAGCAAAACACACAAGAATATAGCAAATGCTTAAAAACATTTTGATTGACAGTAAGATTCTGCAAACAAGTAAATGTTTGGAATTTAGGGTGCAATGTTATGAATGTTCAGACTGAAGAAAGTCCAACAACTGCCAGCATAGCTAGCTGGGAAATGCTAAGTGTTATAGGACTTTTTTCTGACTCAGCTTATGTAGGATTGTGCCCTTCACAGATTAACATTTTTCAAGAAAATGTGAAATTATACATCTGCAGATGTGAGTCCCATCCCTTTTACTCAATGTGTTGGAATCCTATGATCTTTCCTCCCAATATTATTGTTCCGTCTGTCATTTCCCCTGCCCTCTACTTTTCATACTGTTTGACACTCTCAGCAGCCTGGCCCCAGGCTCTTTTTTGGCACACAAAAGAGTCACAAAAGGATCATGTTCAGAACACGATGCCAGTGCAGTGGTGCGGCTCTCATGTTGAAAAGCTGGCATACCTCATGGGTGACAACACATTCCCAAGCTGAATATGCTAAGCTTTAAGGGACATATTCATGAATTAGGCCGGTGTGTGTCATGTAGCTCTCGAGGTATCTTTGTAGGAACTGGCATTATCTTTAAAAGCAGCCTTTATTGTAACAAAATTACGCATTGTGTGGGAAACGTGGCTAGGGACATTTTTCTCCTTCTCTCATAATAGTATAACTTAGTGGGATCACCCCATGAAGCTGATTGGTGAGTGGTTCAGGACAGATAAAAGACAGTACTTCTTCACACAGCACATAGTTCAACTATGGAATTTAGGGATGTGTATCGTATTTTTAAAATGTACAATAACGATACAATAGGGTCGTTATCATGCATGTGTTTAATGATAATACAATACAAAAACCTACAATAATCATCTGAGACAATAATTTTCGGGCGGTTTTATCGTTTTATCGGACTGCCATATAAATATACCTATAACTTCTGTATTTTAAAAGTTAGAAGCTTGAAATTTGCTCACAGTGCTTATGGGGTATGCCTCAGTATGTGTATGAAATTTAAGATTGATCCCTCCAACCCTCGATTTCATATGAATTTATTAAAGATTGTTTCAGTTCTGACAGATCAGAATGACAGCTCCCCACGTGCGTTCATTCAGACCATTCAGAACGGAAACAATCTTTAAAAAAATTCATATAAAATCGAGAGATGGAGGGATCAATCTCAAATTTCATACACATACTTAGGCATACCCCATAAGCACTGTGACCAAGTTTCAAGCCCCTAACATTTAAAATACAAAAGTTATAGGCATTTTTTAATTTAAAAATAGGGCTGCAAAAATATATTTTTTTCACGATAATTATTGTGAAGATGATACAGTTCACCTATGATATGAATGAAGACGATATTTTTTTTGGTCTGAAATGACGATAACAAAAAACGATGATATTTTTTGGCGTGCACACCCCTAATGGAATTCACTACCACAAGATGTAGTGATGGCTAGGGATGCTGGAGAAATCTGCAATGGATTCAAAGGAGTTCAGATTTATATGAATCCCTCCCATGGATTCCACAGCAGATTGGTTTTTCCCCAAATCACATGGAGTTTGCAGACTTCTGGAACATTTTTTTATTATTATTATTTTCAGAATTGTATGCAAATTTAATTGTAGAAAAATGCCCCCCAAACAAAACAAACAAACACCACTGATCAAAAATGCACATGACCCTCCATAGGCTAAACCATCATCATGTCCATTTCGGGGGCAGAGTGGATTTGGCCACTTGGGGCATATTTGTGCACATTCAGGAAATTGAGAAAAAGCTATTGATGCAGCAGGAGGAAGCGCGTGATTTCTGGAGCTTCTGGAAATTCCGCACTTCCCCTGTTGCATTAATGGTGGCTCCCATTGATGCTGGGGGGGGGGGAGGAGTGTGCAATTACAGCAGCCTGTGTGGACAGCTCCCAAGTGCTTGTGGGGCTTCACAAGTGCTTGGGTGCAGGCATTCCCAACCGAGTCTGGGAGGTGCAGATGTGGTGGTGGAGGGGTCTGCAGGACTCCTGAACCCAGTCATGCACTCACGGCATCCCTACTAGTGTAATGGCGTTATCCTGCTATACAGCCTAGAGGGGATGCGGTGGAATGTAGGGAAAAGCAGGAAAGGAAAAGCTCTCAATATCGAGATCCAATCTCAATCCAACAAGGGAACTGGAAGTAGATACAGCGGTTAATTGCCTTCTCTAGAAAAGCTCTACATTTATCAATGGCTACTAGTCCTGATGGTGATGTGCTACTTCTAGTATCAGAGGCACTGTGCCTATGTTCGCCAGTTGCTGCAGACCACAGTGAGGAGGGCACTATTACACTCATGTTCTACTTGTGAATTTCTCACAGGCAGCTGGTTAACCACTGTGTGAAAAGAATTCTGGGCATAGGCCCTTGGTCGGATCCAGCATCAGGGCTCATCTTATATTCTTATATATACTATCCTGCATTGTGACCATCTTATTTAAAGGAACACTGCAATGTCCAAGCTCATGATCTCCTCTTCAAAATTAGTGCAAGGTCAGTGAAAAGCTCTGCTCCCCAAAGGCCAAACAGGAAGCAGGGAAAATATCCCTACTTGTCCCGTATCCAGTTGGCAACACCCTGCACTATCTATCAAAGCCAGGTGGGTGGTTGCTGAAGAAACTGGGAAGGCAGAAGAGGCCTACATATCACAGGCTCTGCCTCCACACTGATTATGTCATGATTAGGGTGACCATATGAAAAAGAGGACAGGGCTCCTGTATCTTTAACAGTTATATTGAAAGGGGAATTTCAGCAGGTGTCATTTGTGTGCACGCAGCACCTGGTGAAATTCCCTCTTCATCACAACAGTTAAAGCTGCAGGTGCTACACTAGAGTGACAAGATACAAAAGAGGGCAGGGTTCCTGTGGTTTTAACTGTTGTGATGAAGAGGGAATTTCACCAGGTACTGTATGCATACAAATGATGCCTGCTGAAATATTCCTTTTCAATACTACTGTTGAAGATACAGGAGCTGTCGTGACTCTGGCTAACTCTCTAAAGTTCTTGCTCACGACTTCAGGTACACTGATACACAACAATAACAGTGAGATTTCTTTTATTGTAATCACACGGAATTCAAAGCATAACGGTTTCATTTCTGCAAACACACACTTGAAGCTGAAGACGGACCACACAGCTTTCAGGTAGAACGGCTTAATGAGAACAGCACTCACTCAGGGACTGACATTTAGAGATTAACTCTAGTCCTTAGAGGGCAGGAGCGGCCACGCTGCACTGGAATCCTCTGGAACATAGAGAGACTCTAGGATTAGGCCTCCTAACAGTAGTATATCGGTCAACTGGCAACTAAATCTTCACTCAGCCTGTCAGGGAACGCTGAGCTGACCACGGAAGCCAGAAGCCAGGGAATGAACCTCTTCGACCTAGGGAGCCTTCCCAATTCACGTAGCTTTAGCTCTGAGGAAGGTCCTCTCACAGGTCTCACACACACACACACGCGTTTCAGAACAGCAACGATCAGCTTCTGCCTCCCTCTGCCCGTAACCTTGGCTCCATGGAGGGAGACAGCAAGCTATAGAACACAAATCCAGAACAGTAATCTCAAGTCCAAATCTATGAAAAGCCACAGTGCACTTTTCATGGCAGAGTTCTTTAGAAGTAACAAGTCCAAACAGCAACAGAATATGTATAGAGTGCATCTCACAATTCCAAATCAGATAGTAACTCACAGCAGCAGCAGAGCAGCAAGAGGATAGACGAGATAATTCCTAGCAAAGGAATTACTCTCAGGACAAAGGTAATATAGTGTGGAGGCTGGGCAATTCTAAGCTACTTTGATAGACAGGGCTTCAGGCCTGTAATCTAAACTTACGTGCCAACAGGGCGGCACGGTTCAACCTCTTCTGATGACGCCACAGTGTGAGGAAGATAGCCCCCACCTTTGCAAAACATAGTTTAATTCCCAGAGAACCTTCAAGGCCTTCGGCCTACTATTTGAGATAAGCACATAACAGAGAAGCAGAGATACATTTTCTCATGACAAATTGCCAAGTCTTCAGTCTACAATTCACAGGGCCAGCCCTGTGAATTGTCTACGAAGCACCTGACACCCAACAGGAGCCCTGTCCTCCTTTCCATATGGTCACCCTAGTCATGATGCTGCGTGAACCCCCTCCAGATGTGTATGCAAAGTGTCCCCCCTCAGCCAACCATGTGCTTGGACTGCATGGCTGCAGGGCACCACAATTTCAGGAAGGAAACACTCTCTGGAGTTCCTCTGGCCACTTCTTAACTGGTGGCCCCTCTTTATCTTTGCCCAGAATAACCTGGAATGATGCTACATCAGGTGTTGCATTACCACTGTTCCCTTCAGTCCCTGGAATTGGGGGCATGAGGGAAGGGCTGGTTCTACCTACTCATTTGAAGGGATAGATTCCACCTATCCAGCTGCTATTATTTTCTAGGGTTATATCAGCATTACATCTTTTCTTTGTGTTAGGTTAACAGAAAATATTTAGAAAACGGTATAAATGTTTAGGGAATTAAAATTTACTAGTGCGTGTTCCATCCATAAAATTGGTAATTTCTTCTAGCCCGCCTTCTAAAGAGTGCTAGAAAGAATTACCCATTTCATCAATGTGGAATTCATTCCTTGATAATATGTGACATATATTCATGTTCCATGACTTAATGTGCAGACAGTGGATGAGATCATGTGCTTGGATTATTGGTTCTGCATATATTTCTAGTTCCTGTTTTGTGCTTGTGGCACATTGCACTAGTCTGGATTATGGTGGGTTGATAGCACCAGCCTCCTATCATCTGTGAGGGGTGGGGCTACCTTCTTCTCGAGTTAGAATGCCATCCCCGGTGGGGCCAAAGAACAGCCAGTCTATGGTAGGTCACCAATGGTCTGCGTTTGGCTCAGTGGGTCACAAAATGTGCTGGCCTCATTTGCATTGTCCTGCCAAAAATCACAGCGTTAAAGGTTTAGACTATCGTTTGCTTAACTGGGTTCTATGCACTTTGCAGCCATGGTTCATCTATTAATATGCTCTGGATTTTGTCACTTAGGGGATTCAACAAGATGATATGATGCAGGTGTTGAAAAGAGATCAATATTAGCTGGACTAGTTCTGTGGCTGGATGCTTTTTTTAAAACAATAACAGCAACAACATTGTCTTCTGATAGGTGAGAAAAGAGCATGTAACACTTTGGTGATTTCCAGTGGAAAGAAGAACTCCTTATGCAAACACTCAAGCAGTGGTGTGGAATTCTGTGAACGCACAAACCAAGGCATCATAAATGCATCAAAATCCTTAAAGGGCTCAGGTATGACAATAATGGAGATAGGTGAAAGGGATGGTTTTTCCCTAGTGCCTGCAAGCCAAAGAGGGAGAGTAACCCTGTTATGTGTGGCTGTTCTGGTCCATGTAAGTTTCACATGTAAATATGTTCCATCCAATTTCTACATCAGTCTGCAAATATCACACACACACACACACATACACACACACTCACACACACACACACACACACACAAACAATTTTTATGCAATTTCCCTTAACATACATATTTTGTACACAACGTTCCCTAATACATGCATTTGTTCTATGCAACTTTTTCCAATATAAGTATGTTGTATGTATGTTTTGTGCCAAGATGTGCATCACAAAATTCAGAGAAGTGCCCAATCCAAAGGATAACTGTGTTCTGATCTCCATATTAGCTCAGGACAGAGCCTGCCTTCCCTTCTGTGCTCCTCCACTTTGCCGAGAAGCTGCCTGTGGTAGAAGCAAGCAAACAAGCAAGCATGCAGGTTGCTACTGAAATGCAGCAGTTGGCCACTGAATGCAGCAAAAATGGCCTATTCAGCTTTAAAACAAAGTTAAATGAGGCCTTTTTTGCTGCTGTGTTTTTCCCTGCTCCTGCACCGCCAAATTCAGCAGCTTGTTGTGCAGGGAACTCAGTGTATGGAGTAGGTTCCGGATGGAACATAATTGTCACTCCAGCCCCAGAGGATGCCCACCACTCATCTAAGAAATGTGAATTAGGTTAGTTCACTTAACAATGCAGACCAAATAAATTTCCCCCTTATTCTTAGTTAAAAGTAGGGAGAATGTATCAGTGTAGACTAGGGATGGGTGAATTTGTGTGTTCATGGTTCATGCCACTTCTGAGTTTTCCTTCATAATTCTATTCAGTTCAATCTTTATTTGCTTAAAAAGCCAAAGGCCATCACAAAACAGAAGAGGGAAAAAAGGAGAAAGCCCCAAACAAACCCACAAGATGGAATCAATCAAAGAATATCCATCACTTATATATGTACAAAATTATAAATAGTTCGGTCTAATTTTAAAAGCAGCTATTGCAAATAATGAAATTTGGTATTTAACGTATTTATTCTGGTCAGCTAAAAGCATACAATTTTATCTCAAGACAAGAAAGAAAACAGGATATAAAAAAATCTCTCTCTAGGTGCCCTGTACAATGGGCAATACAACAAAAAATCACGAATATATTCTACTTCCTACCGCCCACAGATGCAGAAATGTTGGTCCTATGGGACTTTAAAGAGCCTTCCTTCCAAACAAGCAGTAGGCATAGTTTGAAAATGCAGCTTGGTGAAGGCCTTTCTTAATAAAGGAAATGTACAGTCATGTCAATATTGCTTCAGAGTATGATTGAATTAATTACAAACTGATACAAATAAATGTATAGACTTCATTGCATAACAATTTTTGTAATTATATGGTTGATCTATGCGGTTGAGTGCACTGCACTCCTATAGGATACTGTTTTCAGCCACTGCCTCCTGCTGTACACCACAAAGAAAACCTGGTATTTGCAAGATTTCCCATATTCCCAATTGAAGTTTTTGTTGAACACCTTATCCAATTTTTGGATCCCTCCGAAATCAATTGTTGCTAATGTCTCAAACATGAGGTCATAATTTTATTCTATTTGCACATCTGTGATTTTAAAAATCCTCTCAAATATGTATTTAACTGAACATTTGACAATGGATTTAAATTTGTATTTTCTCACATGTAATTAAGATGTGTGTTAAAAGATGTATTTTGATACATTTAAGCATCCAGAGAAGTGCAAAAACTGGTAAATAACTTTGCATATTAATTCAAGTGTTATAGATCAGGTGGCTTCATATAGGAATGATCAAAGTTCATATTCCTTAAGTATACCTATTATAGATAGCATGTTGGGTTGGTAGCAGGAGATTTATTTTCAAACCTCTTTTCAGCCATGGAAAGTGCCACATTCTTTTGAGCATGGTCGAACAACTATTCACCAGAAAAAACTGTGGTGAGCAACTAATATCTAACAATGGTCATATTCAGCAAGGCTTGAAGGGCCAATAAAACTATTCCATCCATGACTCACTCAAAGGACTCTTTAATGGTTTAATCCAGTCTTCTTCAACTTTGTGTGCTCCAAATATTTTGGATTACATCTTCCATTCTACTGGATCACTGATCTCTTCTTCTCATATGCTTTAGCAGTTCACTCCTACACCCCCCCCCCCAAGTAGTTGAAGTGCACATGAAGAGAACTCTGACCCTTTCCAAACCTGGCAAAATGCCTGGGATGGACCCCAGCTGCTCTCTGTGTGTCCAAATGACACACAGGAAGTCCCAGGGGAGGGGGCATGGGATTTTTCCTGGTTCTCAGGAACCATAAAAATCCTGATTCTTCCGTAGTCGCTGGAAGTTCCCAGGACCACGAAAGAATGTGCCCACCCATCTCGGTGCTGCCGTGCTTACGCGCGAGTAAGCACAACAGCACAGATGGCCACGGAGCCGCACCATATGGCTCCATGGCTATCAGGAGAGGGGGGATAGCAAAATTGCCATCCCTGGGATGGCAGGGGAGATGGCGGGGCAGATTGCACACATTTTTTTCTCCACTTACAGTTTTTCGCTGGAGCGCTCATGCGCATTTCTTGCTTAAAAAAATGGCACCTGCAATGTGCGACGACCCAGGAGGAGCCCAGGTTGTCACATAAAACAGTGTGCATTAGCGCAATGAACCCGAAAGTAGGCATTTCCTGGTTCGCTGGCCCTCCGGCCCTCTACACCCGTAGGTGTAGAAAGGGCCTCTGTCTGAAGTCTGGAAATGAAGAGCTTGTGTCCCAGAGGACAGTATCCAAGACGATGCTTACATCCCTGCCAATTATTTTGTGCGCTGCCAATTCACTTCCACAAACAGTGCCCACCGAGATTAGTGGAAGCACTCATTTCCAGAATGAGGAAGATCAACAGAGCTTGGATACGGGAGATTCACTGGCCTGACTTCCTCTAAGGAGTGCTAAATTTTCATTGGAATCAGTGGGTCCCACCACTTGCACGATGGAATCAGAGGGGCTCAAAAGAATTGTCAGGGCCAAAATCACCCCTGTCAGATACTGCCCAGAGTGAGTAGTCCTGGATTAAGGCATGTGTCAAAAATGCTTGCTTTGTTTACACTGGGAATGAAGAAAATGCTATAGAAATGGTCAATACTAAGGGTCTCCGTCAATGATTGCATGTCTGCAACCTGGTCCAGGCCCTTATAAGGTCATATGATTTAGGGGTGGGGATGTATGAGAAATTTGTTTCCATTTGTTTCCATTTCCAGTTTGCACCTTCTGGAACAAACACAGGCTCAGATAGAATCTGCCATCAAAGTTCATACATTTCCAAGCTTGCAATGTGCTTTGCAGACCAAAACAAATGTGCTTGACAGCATGCGTACATTTGAAAAATGTGCATGAAAAAGGTGTACTTTTGAAAAATGTGTAGATATACACTTTAATCAATGGGAGAACAATGAGTACATTTCAAAGATGCACATGATTTATGTGTACATTTGGTGAAATATGTATGGACATATGCACAGATTTTCATGCAACCCCCCCCCAAAAACAAACAAACAAACAAAAAAGAACTTACAATCAGATATGAACTTGAGTGAGAATGATTTTTGAGAATGAATTTGAAAGACTTCAGGGGGCTAGAATTTTGCTGATTCACACATCCCTATTGGGGGGGAGGGGACATATAGCTCCCTTCTTTATCATGCGTATAATATGACAAAATATGTGGATGTTTCATGGAGCGCTCCATCCATGTGTTGACTCAACCTGCACAATTTCTCACCCTCAAAATTGCATGGAGTGGGAGAGAGATCGTACCAATGGGGCCATTATATGAATGGACCTCTGCACAGAGGGTCCACCTACACCGCATGTTACATTATGTGCTTGTCTGAGGAGAGGGCTATGCATTCACTCCTCCACCATGCCAATAGGAGTTCTGGCCCAAAAAGTGTTTCAATGGGGCCTACATCTCTCAAATATTAGATTGTTGTGCACCAATCTCATCCATTCCTTAACCTTTGATATAGGCTGACCAGATGAAAAGGAGGACAGGGCTCATGTAACTTTAACAGTTATAGAGAAAAGGGAATTTCAGCTGGCATCATTTGTATGCAATTCATACCTGGTGAAATTCCCTCTTCATTACAACAGTTAAAGCTGCAGGGGCCCTGCCCTCTTGTGTATCTGGTCACTCTAGTATAGTCCCTGCAACTTTAATTGCTGTGATGAAGATGGGATTTCATCAAGTACTAATTGCATACAAATGATGCTGGCTGAAATTCCCTTTTCTCTGCAACTGTTAAAGTTACATGAGCCCTGTCCTCCTTTTCATATGGTCAGCCTATTTGATAGTTATCTAATGGGGAAAAATGCTTTCTCTGGGACTTGAACAGGGCCAACCCTGCCACTGAGGTGGCCACCTCTGACAGTTTTGGAGCATCATGAGATGGCAGCAAATGGTAACTTACTTATTTTGTTATCATTTATGTTTACTGCCAAAGATGAGTACTTGTGCGGTTTTCTGCCTCATGTGCCAAAATAACTGGACTGGCATGGGGTACTATGAGTAGGGTGACCAGATAAAATCCAGGTCAGGGCTCACGTAACTTTAACAGTTGTAGAGAAAAGGGAATTTCAGCCAGTGTCATTTGTATGCAATTAGTTCCTGGTGAAATTCCCTCTTCATCACAACAGTTAAAGTTGCAGAGCCCTGCCTTCTTTTGTATATGGTCACTCTAGGATAGTGCCTGCACCTTTAACAGTTGTGATGAAGAGGGAATTTCACCAGGAACTAATTGCATACAAATGACACTGGCTGAAATTCCCTTTTCTCTACAACTGTTAAAGTTACATGAGCCCTGATCTTGGTTTTATCTGGTCACCCTAACTTTGAGTGGTGCCATTTGCTGTTCTGCTTGGATATTCAATGAGAATTTAATACTTTCTTCACCCATTCCTGACTAAGCTATACCCTTCCCACCCAGAAGACACACACACACACACACACATACCAAGCAAACTCTTGCATTACCCAAGTGGTGTAGAAAAGCCAGGACTTGAGCCAATGTCCTCAAGAAGGTCAGGCTTAAACTCAAGTCTCCTGAAACTCCGTTGAGGCAGATGTTTCCCCATAATCGATCAACGTCAGGCTGCCCCAGTTCTGCAGAGAAACTGCCCTTCAGTAGAGATGCAGTGAAGGGAGGGAAGAGCAGGAAAGATTTATTCAGGAGAATAAATATCCAGAGCCAAAAGACCATCTGCTGGTGAGCGGAATGATTTCTGAGGCAGGCTATGAATCTTCCACAAGAATCTGCATTAATTGCAATTTCGATCTTTAAGCCATTTCCCCATTTGGCTTTTTAAGTTAGTAGCACTTCCCAATTTATATGTCAAGACAGAAGGTCTGAAAACACCTTGTGAGAATGACCTTTATGTGCATGAGAAACCTCTGATAGGCCCAAGATTGGACCATGTAAGTGCCTCAGACAAGCACCACTGAATCTCTCCCTAGTTCTTTCAAATGTAAGAGCAAGAATGGCCTGAGGAGCAGGCTTACAAATAAGTCCTCAGAAGTTACTACTCCATACACATTTGCCCGCATATACATAGGCTAACAACTTGTGGTGAGGAAGAGGTCAAATATAGCCAGTTCTTCTAATATACAAAGGTTTGCCTATCTGGCAATGAGTCTTACTTGCCCTAAGTGGGAAAGGCCACTGCTCAATGGTAAGGATATGCTGTGCATGCAAATGGAATGAGCTTCTCAGTTGTGCAGGTTTCCCAGTCATATTTCCCAACATGAACCTACCCATACACTACATCCAGCATCTAAGACCCTCCCCTGGGTACCTCTTCTGAGGGACACTCAGAAGGTAGCAACAAGAGAGAGGGCCTTCTTGGTGGTGGACCCCCAATTACGGAATGATCTCCCTGACAGGGCCTACCTGGCACCAACATTGCTATCTTTTCGGAACCAGGTTAACACCTTTCTTTTCACTCTGGCATTTGGCAGCATACAATGAGATTTTAATCAGGCCCTGATACCTAAAGCCAAGATGGGCAGGAAGTAGATTTTCATATGTTTTGGACCTCAATGCCCAGCATTCCTGACCATTCTGGGAGTTGCAGTCCAAAATATCTGGTGTTCTACCTTCTGCCCATCCCTCCTCTAGGGGAGAGAGAGAGAGAGAGAGAGAGAGAGAGAGAGAGAGAGAGAGAGATTATCCTCAACTACATGTTCCACAATTAAAATAATGTGTAATTTGACTCTTAGTTCACACCACTGCATATACAGTTCATTTCTGGAATCTGATGCATTTCCTAATGGCTCAAAAAATGGGGGGGGGGACATGCATAGGTGCAAGGCCCAATTATTATATTGCCTTTTCTAACTAACTCATAATGTGTTGCTTGACAGAAAATCCAGTCCTGTGGCAACAGGGAACATCTCAGTGCTAAGTTTCTATAATCTCCTGATCTCTCCTCCAAATAGAGCCCATCTCTCACATAGACCAGCCATCTGCAGATAAGATTAGTGGTGAAATTCCACAATTATGCAGCATCTGAGTACATTTTTATCATTATGCCATCTTCTATTAAATATTATGTTTGTTGCTAATGGTGTCCTTTTCTTCCATGTCGAGAGCCCATTTTGTCAGATTTATTGTGCAATAACTCAATATGACTAATAATGTATGTCTACCATCAAGATTAATCGTGTTCGTGGAAAACAGAGAGAAGAAATGCCACAATTCATATGAGCAAAAATATCTTCGGTTACATAAATGTCCTAATTATATTTTGTTTCATTAAATTAAACATGACTAAATTGCCTACTCAGGGTATATAAAGGTTGAAGTGTGATATTAAATTGATTTTATGTTCTAACAGGACAGGCTTTATATTTACAAACTTAGTCAAGAAAACAAGTCATGAAGAAATACACAGAACTATCCATCTATCTGCAAAATAGTTACAGCTGAGCCTCAGTTCTTTAGGGTAGAAGCCATCTCAATATTTGGTGGTTATATACAGATTTCCTATTTAATGATACAGTTTTATTGCCGTAATAATTTCCTCTTTTTGTCATAATGATTTCCTCTTCTGTCTACCCCTCTTCTTTTTTACCATCCTCTCAATCAGATATCACAGTACCAAAAAAATATTTTCCCCAACGTTCCCTTCTATAGTACAGATCAGTGCCTCCCTCAGATATTTTTCTGACATTTTTCTTTTTGTTTCCTTTGAAAATCCTTAGATGCTGTTCTGGAGCAAGAATTCATCTGGAAATGTTGTTTTAGGCCAGTAGTCCTAAGTCTTAGCAATCTTCCCCATGGCATGGAAATTTTTATATCCAACCCTCATCTTCCAGGAAAATGGCACAGCATACCACCCTTCATGCAATGCATCCCTCTCTGTTCTCTGGAACTCTCAACAGCTTTTGGTCCCATCAGCTATGTTATCATTTTGAGCCGTCTCTCCAGGGTGGGATTTGAAAGTATGATGTTATGGTGATTTTGGTCCCAGACGATGACGCTATGGGACTTTCTTTGTTCTACTTCAGAGCCATTAGCCTTTGGATTTACCCAGGCTTCCATCTTTCCCTGTCTTTTTTTTAAACATCTACAGGAAACTGCTGGGAGAGGTCTACCAGAAGTTTGGGCTGTGCTGTCATCAATACACCTCTCCTTTCCATCTACCAGTCCCACGGCCAGTAATGATGCTGATGTGGATGAAGATCTGCAAAAAGCTTTATTTGTTTAACATTATGAATTATTAACATTTATATATCACTTTAGTTGCTACAAAGGCATCAAGGTGGTACATAGCTCCAGGGTGGGGTTTCACTCCCCTTGAAAATCCAAATACACAGTCAGTGATCCTCTTCCAGCAGTCACTCCACAATGCATCTAAGGAAAGATGCTACATGTAGCTACCTTTTTCAATTGCACCATGGGGCAAGATGGTCCCCAATGAAGCATAAGCAAGCACAGAGGAGGGCCAGGATCTCTTCTCGATCACCTCAGAGTGCAGGACGCGGAATAATGGGCTCAAGTTACAGGGAGCCAGATTCCGGCTGGACATCAGGAAAAACGTCCTGACTATTAGAGCAGTACGATAATGGAACCAATGACCTAGGAAGGTCATGGGCTCTCCCACACCAGAGGCCTTCAAGAGGCAGCTGGACAGCCATCTGTCAGGGAAGCTTTAAAGTGGATTCCCTCACTGAGCAAGGGGTTGGACTCGATGGCCTTATAGGCCCCTTCCAACACTACTTTTCTATGATTCTCTTTAAAGCAAAAAGGAAGAGGGAAAAATGTTCTAAAAGAAATAGCACCCTTTGAGTGTCAGCCCCCATTTTAGGTCCTTAAGCAGTTTGAGACAAGTCATTGGAAGGGCCAAAGGGAAAAAAAGAAAAGAAAGTCATATTGTGAATTCAGGGTCAACACAAATCGGGGAGCTATAATAGGGTCACCATGTGTCCGATTTCCCAAAGAACAATTTTCCATTTGAAGTGGTACCCTACCCATGCATCTGCCTGGGCCTTGAGATCGGCCTTGGAGGCTCTATACTGCCATCAATGTCCTGCAGATATGCAGGAAGAAGAGACAGGGCCTTTTCAATGCTGTCCCAACACTTTTAGAATCCTTTCTCTAGAGAAGTATATATGGCCCCATCTGTATTTACTCTTAGACAGAACTTCAACGTCTTTTTTCCTGTTTCTCTCCGTGTTTGATTGATTTGTTATATGGGCTGGTTGTGAACTGCTTCTGTTCATTATCTGATGATTTTCATTGATTGTAATTGCATTTGAATTACTGGTTATCTTGTTTTGCATTTTTGTGAGTCACCATAGGAAGGTTTCTTACTCTGAAAGGCAAGGAATAAAATAACACGCGGTTATCTTTTCGGCGCCAGGTCAAAACTTTTATTTTCTCCCAGGCATTTTAACAGCTCAAGTTGAGGTTTTGATTGACATTGTGGCCAGGCTTAACAGTTAAAATGTTTTAAAGTGTTTTAATGTCAGCTGTTTTATGTTTATGTTTTAAATTTTGTATATTGACTTTTTAGTATTAAATCTTTTAATTTTTGTAAACCGCCCAGAGAGCTTCGGCTATGGGGCAGTATATAAGTGTGATTAATAATAATAAGAATAATAAATAAAACTAATACACATGAAAAACAGAATTAGGAAACCATAAATTAATGTACATTTTTGGGTGATCAAGATTGTAAAGCACTTTTCACATGCTTTATAAATTGCCACCCAGAAGAACCCACAAACCAACTACTCTTAAATCTGTAGAAGATAATATATCTCAGAATGTTTTCCTTTGCTCTGGATTTTAACAGTATGAACAGCATAAAGTAGAGTTAGGCAACTCCTAACATTGACAAAGTTTTGCTTCATTCTGCTCTAAATGCGAAGCATGCTGAAGAAGAACAAATTAGTTTTTAGGTTTGTTTGCCTTCATACCATTCCTGAGATATCAACACTCATTGTCTCTCTGGCCTTAAATGAAAAATGGAATGAAAAATTAAAAGCCCACTCTGTCTTTTCTGTTGAAATGCTCTCTGTTCCTGTTGAAGTGTGAGATGCATTCAGAAAGATATAGCAGCCCCTTGAAAGAAAACCCTGCTTATATTTCTTCCTGTGTTTGAACATCTCCCAGATAAATTAGCAAATTTATTTCATATTAGTCAAGCCCATCACTGGCAGGACTGCAAGCTTTATTTAGAGCTCCATCAGATGAGTGTTTTATTGCACACTCGTTACTGGGCACTCACGGATATTCGTGGGTCCCTCTCATGATGTTGTCTGCCTCCCACCCCTTCTAGCCTTCTTCACACCAGAAAAAAACAACAACATCCCAGTAAGTCCGACTTACTTTTAAAGAAGGAAGTTGCCACTATCTCCTGCTGTGTGCAAGAGAAAGAGTGTGATCATCACGGCCTACTGAATGGGCCATGAGCACGTTGTTTACTTCCTCTTTCAAAAGAGGAAGTAATGAGGGACAAACGCACGGGTGGAGAAGCGACAGAAAGCAAACACAATTTCCCCCCATGTGATGATGCCCTTAGTTTGGTCATTAGATGACTCATTGCAAAGCTTAAGAGCACAATCCTAGGCATTAATTTCAATGGCTGAAATACTTTAGGATTTGGTCTAAGTCCCCTATGCTAGCGTATCTTATAGAGAGAGTACTGCTAGGGACCAAGGGCTACCAGGATTCCAGGTATACCCCACTGTACCATTAAGTCAGCATATACCCACTGCCAGTACAATTCTGCCATCAGAGGACCTGAAGATCAATGATATCATGAGAGTATTGGGGTAGAAAAAGGCTTAGTCCAATGCCCAAGGTCTTTCAGACCTCATTCTCAGCCACACCACAGTATATCCTGTGTGCGTACGGTGTAACCTGTGGTGTAAGTTACAATACTCCCATTGAACTCAATGGGGAGACAAAATACACTGCCTCCTCTCCTCCTGCTTCACCCACACTTAGGGTCTGTCCTACTTTACAGAGGTCAGTTCTCTTTTTGAAGGGCTCTCAAAGAACAGTCCTCTGAGTGAAGGCATCCTTGATTTGAAGGACTTCTTCCCAGTCCAAGTCTGGTTTAAAGAAAAAAAATGATAAGAAAGGAAAGGAGGGAACATAGGAACATAGGAAGCTGCCTTATATTGAGTCAGTTCATGGGTCCATCTAGCCCAGTATGATCAACACTGACTGGCAGCAGCTCTCCGGGGTTTCAGGTAGGATTCCTTTCCTCACCCTACCTGGAGAAGCCAGGGATCAAAGCTGGGGCCTTCTGCATTCAAAGCATCTGCTCTATCCCACTGAGCTACGGCCCCTCCAAGGAGCCTTGAAGTTGCCCATCAACCGCCCAGAGAGCTTCGGCTATAGGGTGGTATAAAAATGCAATAAATAAATAAAAAAGTAGTTAGCAAATAGTGGGCTGAGTGAGTAGGCATACCAGTCAGCTGGCCAAAATACTGCCTGATAAAATGCATTGTATTTCTTTTTAAATTATAATATGTTCTAAATTTGAATATGAAAGCTTAATGCAAATCTCTGCCCTTCCCCCCCTTTCCTTTGCATAAGTGGCAACCCTACCTACAGTGCTGAAAAAGAATGGAAGATTCTGAATTACTTTGCAGTTAAACTGTGCATCATTAGCAATATATAAACCTGTGAGGGGGAGACTATAACTCAGATGATGGGGGAGGGGGATCAAGGGGCACTCTCTCTTCAGCCTTAGAGCACACTAGCGAGAACCTTGGTGATGGGAATCAAGTTGGATGGGAATCACCTCAGGTCAAATACAGGAAGAATGTATTGCTAGTAGTTCTCTTAAGGACGTAAGAAGCCCCATGCTAGATCAGACCAAAGTCTTTTCTAGTCCAATATTCTGTTCCCAACCCAGGCTATCAATGGCTACTACTCCTGATGGCTAAGTGCAACTTCTAGTATAGTTGCTGGGGAACATTAGTGGGAAGGTGCAGTTACACCATGTTCTCCTTGTGGATCCCTGGTTGACACCTGGTTGTCATTGTGTGAACAGAATGCTGGACTAGATGGACCCTTGGTCTGATCCAGCATCAGGGCTCTTCTTATGTTCTTATGTTCTTATGTTCTTAACCTGATGCCAATGAAAAGCTCCCAACGAAGACATGGGTAAAATAGCACCCTCCCATTCATGTTCACTAGCCACTGATTGCTAGGCATACTGAGTAATGAATAGCCATCATGACAATTAGCCTTTGAGGGCCTTACTCTAAATGGATTTGCCAAACCAGGTTGCCTTTCCTGCACCTTTCTCAGCTCTACAATATCCTTTCTGAAGCACGGTGACCAGAAATGTACACAATATTCCAAGGGTGCTAGCACCATAGATTTGTGTAAAGACATTATGATATGGGCAGTTATATTTTCAGTTCCATTCCTAATGATCCCCAACATGGAATTTGCCTTTTGCAGCTGCACAGATGGGGCAGAACTACACCAAGAAGGATATAGTGGTATGAAAGCAGTATATAAAAGGTATGAAAGCAGTATATAAAAGGCAGGAACCACACTACTGCTTTATAGTGGTATTGAAGTGCACTGACAACAGTTGGGGGGCCATTGACACGTGCCATATACGGCTATATCCTACTTAGTGTGGCTCCTGCCTTTTGTAATACCACTTTCATACCACTATATCTTGCTTGGTGTAGATTTGGCTATAGACACATGCATAGCCTGTACAGCAGGTAAGCAACATCCAAGGGCCCAGGGGACAATCACCAAACCAGAACACGCCAGAACAACGCTCCTCCACACTGCTGTCAAAGTGACCACCACATCACTGAATTTGCTGTTACATAAGGTAATTGACACATTATTTAAAAGTTTTAGGGGGAAAATGCAGCTTTCTTTTTTCCAGTCCACAGGCCTTCCTTATACATATTCTGCCTCAGGCCACCAAACAACCATAAATAATCTCTTATTCATTACCCAGGGGAGAACCTAGGCCATTTCCCCCTCCTTGGATAAAGTCTCCCGAGGGCCCAAGTTGAATCCTGCCAAAGAAAATGGTTGGATCAAACACATTTCTGACCAATATCTGAAGAAACTCTGAGGAATGCACAGGTCATGAATACTCCCAGCTGGGAGATGAATTCCTGAAACTAGGGCAGGATCTACAATACTGCTTTAAAACATTTAATAACAGTAGTGACAACTGTTGGGACCTAGGACACATTACATATACAGTTTTCAAACTGTTTTCAAAGTGTCATATCCTGCTTGATGTAGATCTGACTTAGGAGTTCTGGGCTGAAAATTCCCCATATTCTTGGGTCATTTGTCCACCAGGAAAGAGGCAAAGATTGTGGCAACTTTGGAGGGCGGGCTGCAAGTTCTAGGAGGTTTTGGGGGTGCGGACCTACCATTAAGATGAAGGGGCACAGAGTGTTTTTTAAAAAATTATATCCAACCTTCCTTCTTCTCTCCACACCCCTCCCCCCTGTGGCCCAGAGCTTTGCCACAATGATTATAATCATAGGAACATAGAATAATAGAGTTGGAAGGGGTTTATAAGGCCATCGAGTCCAACCCCCTGCTCAATGCAAGAATCCACCTTAAAGCTTTCCTGACAGATGACTGTCCAGCTGCCTCTTGAAGGCCTCTAGTGTGGGAGAGCCCACAACCTCTTTAGGGAATTGGCTCCATTGTCATACTGCTCTAACAATCAGGAAGTTTTTCCTGATGTTCAGCTGGAATGTGGCATGAGCCCATTATTCCATGTCCTGCACTCTGGGATGATTGAGAAGAGATCTTGGCCCTCCTCTGTGTGACAACCTTTCAAGTATTTGAAGAGTGCTATCATGTCTCCCCTCCATCTTCTCTTCTCAAGGCTAAACATGCCCAATTCTTTCAATTTCTCCTCATAGGGCTTTGTTACCAGACCCCTGATAATCCTTGTTATCCTACTCTGAACCCCCTCCAGCTTGTCTGCATCCTTCTTGAAGTGTGGTGCCTAGAACTGGATGCAATACTCAAGATGAGGCCTAACCAGTACAGAATAGAGAGGAATCAATACCTCACATGATTTGGAAGCTATACTTCTATTAATACAGCCCAAAATAGCATTTGCTATTTTTTTGGCATCCACATCACACTGTTGGCTGATATTCAGCTTGTGATCTACAATAATTCCAAGATCCTTCTCGCTTGTAGTGTTGCTGAGCCAAGCATCCCCCATCTTATAACTGTGCATTTGGTTTCCTTTTCCTAGGTCAGGTGTAGAACTTGGCATGCATCCCTATTAAATTTCCTTTGGGATTTTATATAGGAATGAAGAATGTTGATGGTGAGCAATTCATTTCAACTCCACCACTCCCCGCTTTTTAAACAAATAAATACAGTTTTGGGTGGTGTGTCCATCCCCCAGCTCTAGAATGCTCTCTCAAGAGAAGAGTGCCTGGCACCCACACTGCTATCTTTTTTCATACCAGGTTAAAACTTTTCTTGTTCTCCCAGGCTTTCTAAACACACACACACACACACACACACACATATATATATAGTATATTTCTCTTTACGTATTTTACTCCCTGCAATGTTTACCTCTTATACATGATGTTGTATTTTTCACCACACTGGCATGTTTATTAGTTCTATGTTGTTGATGTTGTTGTGGTATGGTAAATGGTAAGCCTGTGACCCCACCAAATGTTACTAGCATTCGCCCCACCCCTCATCCCTGAAAAAGGGCAGGTTGAATCATTCAGCCCTATTGTAGGAATTACAGAATCCTGTTTCATTACAGGATGATGGACTGGATGATTCCTGGAGTTTTAAAGTTTTATGTAAAAAAACACACCTGTGTGAGATGTATTATTTCTGATATGGAGTTCTGTATTGTTCATGGCTCCAGGTCAGTAGAAACAATTTATACTCCCCCCCTTCCCAAGACATAATCTTACATTATCCCCTTTGTCTCTTGGACTTAATGAATAATGTACAGCAATCTGTTAAGGTCACTGGCTAATCATCAAAAATTTAACTAGATGACCTTTAGGTTAACGAAAAGCATCCAGGCATTGTTAGAAGGAAAAGCCAAAACTCTCAAAAGATAAAGGTGTTACCCTTAACTTGTCATCTCCTCCATGATTTAAAATCTACCTTCACCAACTACAATTCACCCCTACTGATGCATCAGCGAAAAGATTGATCTAATGGTTAAACCAATTAAATATCTTTCATTAGACAAGAATATGGGATGCTCATTTGCAATGTCAGGTGAGGGCTTGCCCATGCGAGTGAGGCATCACTGATATAATACCACAGACAGACCATTCCTCCCTATAATATATAAGACCAATTCTGACCTCTTGCATTAGCTGCCTGTATGTTTTAACCTATAAAGTCTTACACAGTTCAGGACTGCAATATCTGATGGAACGCCTCTCCCAATCTGAACATACCCAAACACTATGATCAATATCTGGGAGCCCTTTCTGAGTGCCACCTCCAAGGAGACTCAGAAGGTGGCAACAAGAGAGGTAGCCTTCTTAGTGGTGTCACCCCCAACTATGAAATGAGCCCCCTGCTGAGGCTTGCCTGGCTCCAACAATCATCCTTCCAGTGCCAGATAAAGACCACCCTCTCCTTAATGGTATATGATGACACACCTATATCTATGGTTTTAGGTCTATTAGGAAAACCATAGTTTATTTAAATTGTTTTTAGCTGTTTACATTGTTTAAATTTTTCTATGTTAAAGATTTTAGACTACTTTTATTACATTGTATTTTGTATTTTTATAAATTGTTGTAAACTGCCCAGAGAGCTGGGGCAGTATCGAAATCATCATCACCATCATCATCTAAACTGAACTTGAAAAACATTTTCAAAGCCATCAACACCTACGCAATACCCATTCTCACATACTCATTCGGAATCATACACTGGTTGCACACTGAACTCGAAGAAATAAACAGACCCAATCACACTGAACTCACAAAACACCGCATGCTCCATTCCAACTCATGCATTGAAAGAACAACAATCAGCAGGAAAGAAGGAGGAAGAGGCCTGCTAGATAGTACCACAATGCATGCTAAACAGATGAAATCACTAAGAAAATTCTTCCACACTAAAAACACCCCATTCAAAAAACCACAGTAAAAGCAAATAAAAATTACACCCCACTTAACCTAGCTCTACAAAACGAAGACCAAACATGACCACTCACACTCGCAGAGAAAAAATAAAAATGGGCACAAAAAGCAATCCATGGGAAGCACTACAACATCATACAGAACCCACGAATTAACAAAGAACAATCATACGAATGACTCAGGAAGGGTGAGCTATTTCCAGAAACATAAGGACTCCTAATAGCTATACAGGATCAAGTTATAGCAACCAAGAACTACCAAAAATACATCATAAAAGATAACAGTGTAACAACAGACCTATGCAGGAAATGCCATCAGCTCCAAGAAGCAATAGACCACATAACTGGAGGATGTAAAATTCTGGCAGGAACGGACTATACAGACAAACACAATGCAGCTGCAAAAATAATTCACCAACAATTGGCCATGAAATTCAACCTTATCAAACAATCTATACCATACTATACATATTCACTGGAAACAATCTTGGAAAATGCAGACAGAACAATTCATATGGACAAGACAATACCCTGCAAATGACCAGACATAACGGTCATAGACATAAAAGAAAAATGCATGTACCTCATTGACATAGCAATACCTAATACAAAAATGTTGTAGAAAAAGAAGAGGAAAAGAGAGACAAATATAAACCACTGGCCATGGAAGTCAAAGAACTATGGCAACAGGAAAAGGTCACAATTATTCCGTTAGTCACATAAGTCACCAGCATCACATCAGAGAACTATACAGAAAACCTCCAGAAACTGGGCCTACCAGAATACATCCACACCGACATCCAGAAAGCAGTCATAATTAAAACATGCTCAATCGTCAGGAAATTCCTGAATCAATAAAAGACAGCATGACTTGGCAAAGCCTGTCATGTCTGTCTAGAAAAATCACCACGAGCGAGAGAATAATAATAATAATAATAATAATAATAATATACCACTCTAATGTAATATTTTTCAGTGGCGTCAATCAGTTCAGACTATTATTATTATTATTATTATTATTTACATTTACACACTGCCTCATAACCAAAGCTCTCTGAGCGGTTTACAAAAATTAAAACTTTGGACATTAAAAATTGATATACAAAATTTTAAACCATAAAAACAAAAACAGACAACTTATCAAAACAGTGTACATTTAAAACAGTTGCTAACACTCAGCCAGGCCTAAATATAGTTCTGGGGTCAATTAAAAACTCAGTATGTGCTGTTAAATGCTTGGGAGAAGAGGAAAAATCTTGACCTGGTGCCAAAAAGGTAACAATGAGCCTATCCACATGCTCTTAAAATGACTTATATTCTGATTAAAAATGTGGTTTTTTAAATCGTTTCATTACGTGGTAGGACACACTGAGCAGTACTTATGTTTCATAGTGACTGCTTCCTCCATCTTCAAAGTGTTCTCTGGTGTATGAGAATAGGGAATTTCAGCCAGCGTCATTTGTATGCAATTAGTTCCTGGTGAAATTCCCTCTTCATCACAACAGTTAAAGTTGCAGGCACTATAGTAGAGTGACCATATACAAAAGAAGGCAGGGCCCCTGCAACTTCAACTGTTGTGATGAAGAGGGAATATCACCAGGAACTAATTGCATACAAATAACACTGTTAAAGTTACATGAGCCCTGTCCTCCTTTTCATATGGTCAGCCTATATTACAGGGTTAATTCCTTGACTCTTCTTCTTTCGGTTTTGTTTTGCAGGCTGCTTGACCCGCCCACTTCTGTCTCTGTAACTCAAGCAGCCTGCAAAACAAAAACTAAAGAAGAAAAGACAAGGAATTAACCCTGTAATACACCACTGAACACTATGAAACGTAAGTACTGCTCAGTGTGTCCTACCACATAATGAAATGACTTTAAAAAAACATGTTTTTAAACAGAATATAAGTCGTTTTAAGGGCAATGTGGATAGGCTCACTGTTGGCGCCAGGTGAGCCTCGCCGGGGAGATCATTAGCTGCCAGTCATCACATTTATTTTAAAGTAATCCAAGAGGCAGAGCAAGCAACCATTTGTGTGAACCATGCCTATGGCTTTATAGTGTGGTTGCCATCCTGCTTCAACAGGTCTCACAAGCACATGAGTAATTCCAGTATTTCTGCTTCAAACCTGCTCAGTTTGATAACAGAGGGAGACTAGGCATGGGACACCACAGACAGAATGGATCAGAGCCTGCTTATTAAACTCAGTGACACTAATACACTCCCCTGAGCGCAATTAAAAGGTAACACAAGTTGGAAGCACACCTATATATATATATATATATATATATGCATTGGAACTGGCAGACAGGAAAAGAATTATTTCAGAGGCATAATGAGAAACTTGCTCCTCGGAGACCTGCCATGGAACTACCATGCATAACTTTCCATCTACCTTTTTCTTTTTTAACAAAACAAAAAAACTTTGTAATTCTAATACACCAGACAGCTATGGGGGTGGGAGGACCAATAATTGCATGCGCAGGAAAGGGTACTTCGATAGCTATCTGCTACCATTAGGAATCAAAGCAAACCTCATTTCTTTTTTCTTTGACAACAGCTGACTTATTTATATGCTGGATAGCCTCAAATATGATTTACTTTTATAGTGGGTTTATTGTAAAATTATACATCCTGGTTTATTTAATATAGTTTAGACAAAAAGGGGTGCCAGGATGAATGAAATTAGCAATCAGTTCCAGATTTTTGTTTATTCTCCCCTTGAAAAGGGGGAACCGAGGCGGAGGGGACATTTTAGCAGCCTAATGGATGCATTCATTTATATATAAAAAACAAGGCACATGTTATGCCACAGAGTTTTCATTTTTTCTGATTATGAAAAACTTAGTCTTGTGCCTCAAGGTCTGGCTGTCTAATTATATCTTTTCAGAGTTCTACATTACAGAGTTTTTAATGATGTTGTTTAATTGGGCCAGGCTGGGTAATGGACTTTATGTTTCTATTGACTTATCTATTGTAAAAGTCCTTCAAACTAGTGTTGTGCCAAAACATGTCTTCCAAATCCCCAAAAGTTTTCTTCTCCTGTAAAAGCCGCTGCTGTTTTCTGACTCATTCTCAAGATGATTTAGAATTTATTTTTGTGCCTTAAGGCTGCTCTAGAAGCTGAAGCTAGTGCAGAATGCAGCAGCTTGTCTGTTGTCAAGAGCTGCCCCCTCTTCAGCGTGCAACTCCATTGCTGAGGGAACTGCACTGGCTGCCTATTTCAGGCCAGGTTTAAAGTTTTGTATTAGAGTACAAAGCCCTGAACAACTTAGAACCAGGATACCTGAGAGAGGGCCTTCTCCCTTTACATGAGGGGACATGCTCCTACTGGTCCCACATGAACCTTTGGCTCTATTGCACTCCACCAGGAGAAGAGCTTTCAGCCTGGTGGCCCCTTTCTTTGGAACTCCCTGCCCCTAGAAATCATGCAGGCACCAACACTGTGTTGCTTCTGGCACCTCCTGAAATTTTAATGGTGTTTTAATCTTTGTAGCTTTTACAGTTTTACTTCTTATGCTCTGGAATCTGTTTCAGCTATGGAGCTATATGCAAATTTTGTAAATAAATAAATAAATAAGTAAAATATTTTTGAGATTTCCTTATCTTTATGTGATGTGGCCAGGGCTGTGGTGTGTCTTTCCCCCCCTCCTTTTGTTTTTAAGAAGTCCCATGGGAGGAGTTAACCCATAACATCTTCCCCCTGAGCATTAATTGAAGTGACAGAGACTGCTGGACACTGGAGACACGATTGCACCATGAAAGATGGTACCCTCATTTGCACACACCCCGCAGCTCATAGGTAAGGGAAGCATAAGGATCCTGTACCCCAACCACAAGAATTTATCTAAATGGCTTCACCTCTTTTCCTCCCCCCCCTTCCCTTTCACCCACATGTACATGTGGAGAACGTATGAAAAGGGATCTCCTAACTTCTGTTGAAAGAAGAGCTGGGTGGGAATTAAGGACGTCTACTCAAAACTCTCAATCCCCATAAAGGTGCAACGTAATGGTTCAGGATGCTACATGGGCACATGCTAAAACGAGGCAAGCCTGTCACTATGGATGTCTGAGAAACTCATTTTAGTCCATTTTGGACCAGATCTTACACAGTTCACACCTCTCAGAAATGAGTTTGGACCAAAACACAATCTCCAGGAAAAGTCCATACATTACACAGAACACCCCTCCCTGCCAAAATGGGTTCAGAAATGCATATATATATATATATATATATATATAATACATCAAACGGTGTGCTTTTATAAACTTCACATAACCAGGCTTTAATCAATGGGGGCTATGAATTTTTTTTTACTTTAAAAGTTCCAAAAGTTTCAAAACAGAGGGGGGAGAAGGCGGGGGAAGGGGCTGTTTAACAGCTGTCAAACTTACTGTTTTGGAACTTCTGGAACTTTTAAAGTAAAAAAAATTCATAGCCACTACACACCTGCATCTACGTTTCTGAAATTTCTCACACATAAGTACCTCAAATCCATCTGCAATGTGGCCAAGCTTCACACTTTTATCTTTTAAAATAAAAAAGTTAAATGTGTTTCTTTCCTCATTTTTCCAAAAATACCTTGCCACTACACGTTTGAACCTATGCTTCTGAAATTTCTCACACATGACTACCTACATGCCATCTCTAATGTGGCCAAGTTTCATGCTTCTATCTTTAAAAATGAACAAATTGAAGGCATAACTGTATTTCCCCAACTGCAACCCATTTTTTCAAAAATTAATTGCCACCAAAGGCCTATGTTTCTGAAATTTCACAGACATGAGTACCGACATGCCATCTTCAATGTGGCCAAGTTACATTAAAAATAAAAAAGTTATAGGCATTCCTGGTTCATTTTTCAAAACATCACAGCCACAAAATGCCTGCACCTATGTTTCTGAAATTTCTCATACAAAACTACCACAAACCCAAATGCAATGTGGCCAAGTTTCATGCTTCTATCTTTAAAACTAAAACAGTTTTAGGCATTATTTTACAGCAATCCTTGGCTATGGGGGAATGCTCGGATTTTATCCGATTAAAATCGGATTTAAAAAATTGGATCGGATAAACTCAGAGCACCTTGAAACAACACTGGGATCGGGGATCGGATGTCCGATTTTGCATGTATCGTATTGGACATCAGACATCGGATTCGATTCAATGCACATCCCTAATTCACACATCCCTACTGTCACTCTTCTTCCATATCTGGAGACTGTCCTGTAATGATTCCACAAAAACATTTACAGTAAAAATCATGAGAATTCTTTTTTTTTTCAATTTAGAAACATAGATAAAACTCAAATATTACAAACACCAACGTTACAACATACAACATTAAAATGGACTTCCAAATTTCTCCGACACACAAAAATATATAAGTTTTCTTTTACGCCTTATCAAACAAATGAAAATAAAAATAAAAGTTTAGTGGATGGATTCCCCCGCCTTCCCCTCTTATCCATTGCTTTACTCCCATGTTAATCGCAGAATCCACATGAAAATATCTCATTCCCTTCTCTTTCTTTTAAAAAGTCAATCATCGGTTTCCATTCCTCGATAAACCCCATTGTTTTTTTCCCCTTTATTGTCTTAGTGAGTTTTGCCATTTCCGCAAGCTCTATCATCTTCAATAACCAGTCCTCCTTTGTTGGTATTTTGTGATGATGATGATGATGATGATGATGATGAAAACAATACTGACAATGACGATTATATGAATAGAGATCCATTAAACACAGAGTAGGAATGTGCATCATATCGTTAAAATGTACAATAATGATACAATAATGTCATTATCGTGCATGTGTTTAACGATGACGATACAATAGAAAAACCTATGATAATCATCGGAGACAATAATTTTTGGGCAATTTTATCATTTTATCGGAATGCCATATAAATATACATATAACTTCAGTATTTTAAAAGTTAGAGGCTTGAAACTTGGTCACAGGGCTTATGGGGTATGCCTAAGTATGTGTATGAAATTTGAGATTGATCCCTCCAACCCTCGATTTTATATGAATTTAGTAAAGATTGTTTCAGTTCTGATAGATCAGAATGACAGCTCGCTACGTGTGTTCATTCAGACCTGTCAGAACGGAAACGATCTTTAAAAAAATCATATAAAATTGAGGGTTGGAGGGATCGATCTCAAATTTCATACACATACTTAGGCATACTCCATAAGCACTGTGACCAAGTTTCAAGCCTCTAACTTTTTAAATACAGAAGTTTTAGGCATTTTTTCCTTTAAAAATTGAGCTGCAAAAAATATCATTTTTTCATGATAATTATTGTGAAGATAATACGGTTCACCTACGATATGAATGAAGACGATTTTTTTTTTTGGTCTGAAATGACGATAACGATAAATGATGATTTTTTTGGTGCGCACACCCCTAACACTTATTTCTTACCCTTTGGATTGCATTACATAAAGCCAAAAATAAAGGTACCGATCTGCTAAGAGGCTGAGGAAAAGTGATGAAATTAGCCCCAAGGTGGCTTTCCCAGAGGCTGCTTTCCTTTGTTCTTCAAATCACCAGTTTTATTTTTCTTCCGTTCTGAACCATCCAAGTTTGCTACTTGCTGTTTCAGCCTGTTTTCATTTTCTTTGAGATTGGGCCTTGCCCCTAGGTCTTTAATGGCCATTTCATCTGCACACATATCAAATAGGCTGTGATCTATCTGTGTGCCATAAAAAGTTACATCTGCTGAATTCTGCTAAGGCTGTGCAACCATTTCAGAATGAATGGAAAATTGAAGATAGTGGGTCCCATTCAATTTTCATTTGTTCTGAAACTAATGAATTGAGGAACAAATGGGTATAAATGCAAGAATTTGCATTTCTCCATATCCATTTATTCACCATTTTCCATTTAGAGATGGGGGGCAAGCTTGCCTGCCCCAGGGATCTCCACAGCAACCTCCTGACAGCCAGCATTTCATTAAGTAAGCATGCCCTGGCAGCCCTTGATAAAAAAATAAATAAATGGTGACTGATAGTATGGGCTGTCTCAGTTTCAATTTTTGCTGGTAGGATTTTCAAAATAATAAAAAAAAATAACAATGTCATGTACCAAATGTGATTTCTATAAATGAACTAGCTGATATACCTGGTGTTGCCCAGGTACCTGAATAATGTATAGGAAGAAAGTGGATCTCAGTGGACACGGGGAACCATTGTATGCATATGCTTTGAATGCCTTAGTACTCTATTATTATTATTATTTTTATTATTATTATTATTATTGGGAGTTAAAGAGGAGGGCAGGGTAGTGTAGTTCCCTCCATTCTCTCCCTTGCATGGGACGTAACAGACCAAGCACTTGCACATGTAGCAGCACTAGAGCCTCACAGAGGGGCAAAGGGGGAGGAGGCCTGAGGCACAGGCCGCTGTGATAATGGGGTTGGGAAGAAAAGAGGGAGGACTTGGCCATTACCTGGGAGCCACCCAAAGCAGTCTTCTAACCATCACCATAATGCTGCCCAGTCTACCTCAATGAGGACTAGAGGGAAGCAGCTGTCAGAGGATGCATCCAGGTCCAGCGAAGGCATGTTGGAACTGCAGCCATTACAGCAATCTTGTGAGATTGCCCACATGGCCGCTCACGATTCCACGAGATCTATCGAATGCGTGATGTTCTACTGCTTAGAAATGTGAAGAATGTGTTACAAAAGTTATTATTTGGAGTTGCAAGTCTGGGTGAGTATAGAATGAGTGGTAAGTGAGAGCTGATTGGTTAGTTGTTTGGATTGGTGGAGTGTGTAAGAGTGGGAGGAGCTGGGGAGCGAATGGAATATATATATGTCAGACAGAGGGAGAGCTGACAGGGGGGTTGTTTTGGGATGAATTGAGAAGGGGGGTTGATTGTGGGTTGAGCAGGGAGAGGAAGGAGAGAGAGAGAGAGAGAGAGAGAGAGAGAGAGAGAGAGAGTATCTAGTGAGGTGTTTTGATTGATTGATATTGACAGGAAACAGTTTAGCTTAAGAAACATTTTGAAACATAGAAGCATTATACTTGAAACCAATAAGCTTACTGTGCACGCAATATACTTTGTGTTAATAAAACTTGTTAATTTCATCCAACTGGTGTGGTCATTTAAAGTGTACCTGAAGACAGTACTGGTGGTAGAGGTGGGATATTGATGCTTGTCTGAGGTCCGGTTGCTGGGCTGTGGAGCTGTGGGGCCTAAGAGTAAAGGCAGGACAGGAGCAGCAGCAGCAAGGGGCTAGGATAAGGTATCACAAAATGCCTACACCTCCCAGCCTGGCTTCAGTTGCTTGGAGTTGTAGGCAGGCTGGGAATTGTAGGCATCAGCATAAATTTAGTTTTTAAAATAGTTTAAACTGAGAACTACTGGATGTTAGTTTTGTTTTATGGTCAGTGCACAGGAAGACCTATCTGCATGCCTGATTTTGAGGTTGCCCGTCAACCCCCAAGTGGGTAAAAATTTCCAGACATACAAATCCACACACATACTTTCAGCTTTATAGGTAGAGATAATAAAACAAATCAGTTCATTATTAATGAAAATGAATTAAGTAGCAAACCAAACCAAACTTTTATGCACTTCCCTAATATCTGCAGATCAAACTGTCAAAGAAGGCAAAAGAGAAGGTGGGGTTACTTTTTCCTTAGCCATTTGGCAACCCTAATTGATGTGTGTAAACGGTATACCCCTTGCCAACAAGGAAATGCAGAACTTCCTGTGTGCAATCTCTAGAGACATCCTCTGCCTTTGCTTATATTTCAGCACGATTACTATGTGGCAAGATCACAGAATTCAAAGTAGCTGTCAGGTTCATAGAAACAAAGGACCCAAGAAGCAACTGCATTACTATAATGTAAGTCTCATAGATTATTATTATTTTTTGGCCAATAAACACTTCAGCTCTGTTCAGCAATACCCATCAGTTCCGTACAGTTATTTAACTGCAAAAGCTCCCCACACCCCCTCGACTTCTCACTGCTAGTAGGATAAATAGCTATAAAACCAACAAAGGAATTGACCATTTTAAGTGCTATATGGAAGTCTACCTATGGGGAAGATTTGTTTTATGGAGCCATTTAAGACACTGACGGCTAAAGATATGGGCAGTGCTATTCAATTCTTGAATTGTGTAGTTTTTTCCAAGTAATAAACTTACACTCAAATGACTTGAGACACTCCTGGAAGTGGTTAAGTCTGTTGAGCTTCATTGCTTCATTCACTGAAGAAATAAAGTAGCATTTTAGTTGCTTATTTATACTGTTCAGGAATTTTTTGACATGCTAAAGATTAAAAGGATTTGTTTCTCAGCTCAGATACAATTTTATACAATGCAATGTGAACTTCAATTGAACTCATGCTCTCTCTCTCTCTCTCTCTTTCTCTCTAATCACCTACAAGGCAAAATTATATTTCTTCACCAAGGCAGAATTATTTCTTATAATGCTGCGAGACTAGCACACATTTCTTTTCATTGGCTACGTACTGAAGGATGTGCTAAAATATTTTACCAATGCTTCCAGGCTGCTTGACTCGACAACATCTCTCTGCAGACATTTGCCAGCAAAAAAACTAATTGATTATTTAATTAACATCTCTGGATGCCATGATAAAGTAGGAGTGCTGGATTGCTAAATCCTTAGATGGATCGTTTCATTTGTAACCACCTGAAAAAGTAATAGACAAAATAAAAAACAAGTGCCTCTTCATGGGATGGTGGGAGTTGGGTTGTAGGCTTGGATCCTTGAGGAATGCAAGGCTAAGCTTAAAGGGACTGAGGGAATCAGAAACACTAGGTTGACCATATGAAAAGGAGGACAGGGCTCATGTAACTTTAACAGTTGTAGAGAAAAGGGAATTTCAGCCGGTGTCATTTGTATGCAATCAGTTCCTGGTGATATTGCCTCTTCATCGCAACAGTTAAAGGTGCAGGCACTATACTAAAGTGACCATATACAAAAGAAGGCAGGGCCCCTGCAACTTTAACAGTTGTGATGAAGAGGAAATTTCACCAGGAACTAATTGCATACAAATGACACTGGCTGAAATTCCCTTTTCTCTACAACTGTTAAAGTTACATGAGCCCTGTCCTCTTTTTCATATGGTCACCCTAAGAAACACAACCTTGTGTCATCACCAAAGATGACCCAAAAAATGTTGATCCCTGAAGCAGAAAATCCAAATAGTGTCAGGACTGGCCCTCACATTACAAAGAGCCTTAACACCAAGCACTCATGATGTCATCAACGTCCAGGACATCTCCCATGCTACTTCCTGGAAACCTTACTTTCAAAAAAGACAGTGATACTGTGGTATTATCTCAAAAATCAAGGAGATGCTCTATAATTCCGCCACTAGATGGCACTGTTTCATTAACCTCAATGGTGCCTTTCCCAGAAGGGATATTTTCAATTCAAAATCATGTGGCACATGTAAAGGACCACATCATCATGGTGGGGAGACTGCAGAGATAAAAGTCCCAGTAAGGCTGCGGAACTTTTTCCAGTGTGTAGAAAAGCTCTCAGACTCCAGTACTGTGTTGAAAACCTTAAGGCTGGGGAATCTAGCATAGCCTGCCTCTGCAACTGATTACATGACAACAGGGAGCATAACTTCAGTTCAGGCCCAGCTGCAAATAAATCATACAGATTTATTGCCCGGAATGGTGGGAACCAGAGAACAAAAGGATTAAGAGGGGGAGGAAAATTGGGTATCTCACCCAGGATGAGACATCAAATTAAGAGGGCAGAGAAGCAACACCTAGTGCCGTGTTCTCTGCATTTACAGGCTTACAGCTCAGGTCAGGAATGATCGGCAGAAGAGGGGCATTTTACATAGGCCTACCCTGGTATTTATAATAAGCCCTAGCTGATGAAACCTTATGGAGATCCATGAATTTAATGCTTGGATATCTAGGCCAGATCTACACCAAGCAGGATAAAACATGTTGAAAACAGTTTCAAAACTGTATGTGGAGTGTGTCTTAGCCCCCAACAGTTGTCACTACTGTTATAAACCATTTTAAAGCAGTAGTGTAGATCCTGCCTAGGTTTCAATCCTCTAAGTAACTCTAAGAACTCTTGTTTATGTTTAGGTATGTTTAGGTATGACAACCTTTTGCTGGGAACTATGATGCTAAAAAAGATGACAGCTTAAGAATGTCTTTCCTGAATCAAGTTGAGGATCCCTAGCTTTGAAGAAGACAGTGGTTTATAGTGGGGAGTTTAAGTATTGCAAGCTATTTCACAACTCCTTAGAATGTGTATCTGTGTAACCTGATCTGTGGAAATAAAAGCTTGAATGCAAGAAGGGATCTGGTGTTAAATTGCTTGAGGAGCCAGGTAGCCCAGCACTGACTAATACTGGTGACAAAATTAATACTGTAAATAATCATTATGTTGCTGTATTCTGACAGTACTCCAAGATCTGCCTAATAGTAGGCTTGGCTATCTATGCCACAAGGTATAGGGAGGCGATTAATAATAATCATTCTTCATTTTGGTTTTCTGTCATTAAAAATAACTAGTAGTTTTCAAGGTATCTAACAACCACTACCTATCCACTCCTAAGGAAGGCCTCTACATAATTAAGATCCAAACAGATGGCATCTGCCTATTTGGACGGCAGGTATCTTTTCTACATCCCTGTAAATCAGGGACTCTGTATCTGTGGGCATGGGTGTTTGGAGGACCTGTTGCACTGTTTATTGTGCTGCCCATTCGATGCATGTCCTAGGGTGCCTCTACAAGAGCGATTTAAAGCTCTTTCAAGGTGCATTACAGACTCTACCTCTACAAGAGTGGAGCACAACGCGGGGGTTGAGGCGCTTTTTACCTCCGATTATTCACATTATCGAATGCATGTTAAATAGCAACTTAAAATTTACCGCTGCAGTTAAAGCGCCTTATGGCCATGTAAACATATGATTCTCTGCATGTAAACAACTTTAAAGTGTGTTTCATGCAGCCCGTAATGTGCTTCACTGCCTCTCGTGAATAGGTATTAGGAGTCAATGCGCTTATCCGTAGATGCGCATAATCGGGCAACCAGGCGTCAAAGCGAAATCTTGTAGAGGGGACCCTAGAGAGTGTTATTTGTCTCACCTTGTGTTGCAATGTAGAGGGTGGCCAGTTCAGAATATAATAACCCGCCAGTTACCTGATGAGCAGGATTACGTCTCTTATCAAGTCACATTGTATATGACCACAGCAAAAAAAGAGTGAGAACTTTGAATGAGATGGCAATTGACTGTAAGGGGAATTCAACGATCTGATAGGGCTAGCCTTGCGGGGACTTTAGTAGGTTTAAAGGTCTATATTCAACTCGAGTGCTTTTAAATCGCAAATGTAATTTTATTGGATTCCTATTTCAGCGTTTGTATCAGCGGTGATTTCACTGTCAGACTTTGCAATCATTTGTCGCAAGATTCATGGTGCACCCAAAATGCGACGGTTTTAAGGCGTATTTTAAAATGTGAATAGTTTTAAATGAAATTTAAATTCTCCCCTTTCTGTTCTTATTTGCATTTATCCTGATGGTCAGTTGCTACAAGGAACAACCTCAATCCCCTAGCCCTGACTGACACATATGCCTGCAGTTGATCTCCAGGCAGCAGGTGGATCACAGAATCTCACTGTGGAGCAAATACAGATGTGAGGATGAGCCAAACGCAAGCTTGACGAGGTATTCTGAATCTCACCTTGAAGTTGTTCTGGTTACGAGTGTTATTGGCTTTCTTTTCATATGAAAATGTCTGCATATTTTTGTGTGCATTATTTTCCAAATGTACATGTCAATTGTGTACATTATATTCCCCAGAATTGCAGATTTTTTTCCCATACACATTTTTCAAATGTACATATTTTTTAAATTCAGTTTTTTTCTGGCCGAATTCCATTTTGGAGATGATTTTGGTGGCTACGTTCCAATAGTGGGCAAGGCCAAAGTCAAAAAGCCTTTTATAGGCCTATTTATAGTCAGCAAAATGGGGAGTGGAAATTTGGGGCCACTTTTGCAGTGGGGAGGAGAAATGCACCACAGATGGGATCTCATTGGAGCTCCACCACCCTGACAGTGCTGAAAAAGAATGGGCTGAAAAGTTTGGCTCTTTATAATATCTCACGTGAAAACAGCCAATGTCCTTCATGGATGGGTACAATACTTTACATAAGAGATGTTGAGTCAAAATTTGACTGATGGGCAAATTCTCAGCAGACAAAATCCGTGTGTTTTTAATGAAGCTCTATGCTCCAGCTTTAACATGTTTGTTAAAATGCCAACAACCTTTTATATTACATGGTAATATCAGTTATTCAATGGAGGAAAGCCAGATGATGATGATGATGAAAATGATGATGATGATGATGATAATGATTAATCTATCCTAGGGCTTGTAGCAGAGAGAGAAATCATGGTATGGAAAATGTAACTTCATTTTTTACATTCCAGGCTACTAAATGCAATGCCGCTCCTAATGGAAGGTCTAAATAGCTTGATGTGCAACTGCCAATGTCAGTAATTCAATCTGACATGTGCTACTTGAAAATGAATTTAAAAGCCACCTGCCTGGCGCATATTTGAGAAGGTACAGTATCTAGAATAACAGGTTACACCCACATTAAACTGTAATCACATTAAGGCTCGGAAACAGGCGCGCGACGCCGCTGCAGAATCAAGAAGGTTCAGTGACTGAACAAGAGAAGTGCTCTTGAATACAATTCAGGTGATTCTGGGGAACTTCTTTTGTTCCACCTGAGGTGCACAGCAGAATAGCAGATATCAGAGAAGGTGGGGAGCCAGAAAGATCTTATTGGGAAATTAGACTGGTCATGTATCAAGGAGGCAAGGGCAGACCCCAGCCTTCATCTATCCTGAAAAAGGGAAATAATAATAATAATAATAAATAATAATAATTCTAGTAGAGTGTTTTGGGTGGATGTGTTGTGAGCATTTTCTCTTAATGCCAAAGCACATTAAAATGTGTTGAGTGGGCTATCCATGTTCATAGATCTAACAGGTACGGGTTGAACCTGTTACATCATTTTCTTTAAACTTTCTGCCTGAGTCACAAGGTAACATGGGGTTGTAACCAAGGGGAACTGTTGTGGAATGGTTACCCCCTGCATCCCCCCACATGCCAGGGAGATGCAGGAGGAGGAGAGAACAGGGAAGTCCCACCATACAACTGGAAGTTCTGTTGCATGAGCAGTTTTCCACTTGTGGATACAACCCCATGGCTTTACAATCATCATCATCATCCAACATCAACATCATCACGATATCTGAGCACTTTTCCATGAGAGCTACAGGTTTGGAAATCCACCCCTGCCCCTCTGATATTTAGGTGTGAGATGTTTTTGTAAGGCAATTGCTCCAGCGACTGAACAGGGAGAAGCTTCAAAGATACAGGGTCAATAAGACCCCTCTCATGGGCTGGATCTTGAAAATACCACAGTATTTTCCAAGGAAGTAGGCAGTGGCAATGATACAGGTTGAAATTTCACAGATCCACGATTACTGCAGCACATATCCTAGCTAGAGTTGCCACTTAATCTCTAAGCACTACATTTCAGCAGCTCTCTATGTACTGAGGGTCAATACTGAGGGGAAAGGAAAACCCAGGAATTAAAATGGCAAATGAAGCAGGGAAAAATGGTGCTGTCAGGTGGCTTTGTCTTTTTATGAAACAAGAATTCAGCATCTAGTTGCATTTCAATTGAATTTCCCAAAAAACATGTCCCGGTGGAATGTAGGTTAATTTCTGGTAATGATATGCAGAGCATTTTTTTGATAGTCCTCTGAGATCAGAAATGTCCTTTTCATCTTTTAATTAACATTTTAAGCAATCTTTACATTTTTCAAAACATAAGAGCATTAACCCTAAATAAAACAAATACAGAACTTTTTGTAAGAAGCAAAATACATCCCAAAAAGCTTTCTAAGAATCATTTCAAAAGTATGCCTTCCTCAACCAAATGCCATTTCTGAGCTGAAGCAAAAGAGCAGAGAAGTCGATGAGGACAGACGTTATTGTCCCAATGAGTACAGATATTTTGTCTTGAACTTCATATTTTGCCTCTCATATTTCTATGATTTCATATGATTTCATATATTTCATTACATATATTTCATATTCATTACATAAATATATGACTACATATATTTCATTAAAAAAAACCAACTTCAGAACAGCACCTTTTAACAATGAGTTTTCATGTTTCCCAAAATTCCGCAGCCATGATTAGGAATATATTTACTTCATACTAGGGGTGTGCACGGACCCCCCCGGATCAGATCGGGACTTGGATCGGGACCTCCGATTTTGTCCCGGATCGGATTGGACAAAATTGGAGGCCCCCCAGACTGGATCGAGTCCGATCCCGATCCAAAAATCAGACATCCGATTTTTGGATCGGCTGCCATTAAACCCCCCCCCCCCCCATATACTTGCATTGGGGGAAAGAAAGCTTTCCCCCAATGCAAGTCTATGAGGAAAAAATGGCAGCGGGTGGGTGAGGGGGGCCTAACTACCTCCTCCCCCCTGGGGCCATCTGCTGAGGATGGCCCCGGCAGGTAAGCCCCCTCCCCCGCGCTCCTTACCCCCTTGGGGCCGTCCACTTCCATCCGCTGGCGCCCACAGGTGCCAGCGGATAGAAGCAGATGGCTCCAGGGGGGTAAGCCCCCTCCCCCTCCCCCTGCTTGCCTTCTGTGGCCGTCCGCTCCCATCCGCTCCCATCTGCGATTTAAAAGCACTCGAGTTGAATATAGACCTTTAAAGCTACTAAAGTCCCCGCAAGGCTAGCCCTATCAGATCGTTGAATTCCCCTTACAGTCAATTACCTTTCCTGGCCGTCCGCTCCCATCCGCTCCCATCATCACCACCTGGCGCACTACCTAGGAGGAGGCAGTGAAGCCTGCTTGCAGTAGCAGCCAGTGGCAGACGGGAGCTGACGGCCAGGAAAGGTAAGTGCGCCGTGTGCCATGTGCCCCCTTCCCCCTCCCCCTGCCCCCTGCTTACCTTTCCTGGCCATCTGCTCCTGTCCGCCGCCCCCTGCCCCCGTTGTCTGCTTCTATCGGCGGGCGCCCACGGGCGCCCACCGATCCACCAATCCATCCGATCTGGATCGGAACCTTTCCGGATCAGATCGGATCGGCCGATCCAGCGGTGAGATCGGAAATCAGATAACTGTATCCGATTTCCCCTGGATCGGATTCGGATCGCGGATCGGATCCGATCCAGTGTACATCCCTACTTCATACCATTGTACGCACTGCTGAGCAACATGTTTCCTTAAGTTCCCAAAAGAGAATACCATCTCCATTTTCTTTTGCAGCCCTAATGTTTTGCTATTCTAAATTTGAAGCATTTTTCAGCTCTATTTACTTCTCACAATAGTTCATGTCATATTACTAATTTATGTCATAAGCAGAACATATGACCAACACTTACACATAAACAGTTATCCTTTTTCCTTTCTTATCATTTTTTTTCCTTTTCCAGAATTTACATGGGAAAATCGTTCACCATTGTTTTTCTGATGTTACTTTAACAATAGCAAGCTTAGAGGTCCATGAAAAGTTGCAGCAAGTCAGCATGAATATCTCTGTAAGAATCTCTTGCTAGAATAGGGTTTGAGGCAGGAATTTGTTCAGCTCTACTTCGAGATGCCAAGGACTGAACCTGGGATTTTCTGCATGCAATGGATGAGCTCCACAACATAGCTACAGTATCTCCACAAATCACTGTCTGGATTGGGTGAGGGGGCGAGGGATACGTGTGTGCAGATGTATGAATGGATTCATGGATTATGAGCTATATACAGTCCTTGAAATGACTGCAGCTAGTGATGTGGCAGTGATACACTTAAATTTGACATCATTGTTATTATGGGATGGGAAGAAAATTAGAATGTCACCTTCCAATTTTTCTTTATAACTTAGTTTCATTTTCCTAGTCACTGTGTGTGTGTGTGTGTTCTTCAACAATGTAGAGCATCATCACGCGGGAGGTTTAATGCACATCTGCCGTGACTTTGATCCACTTTTTCAGTGCTGGACTGGCATGATATCATCCCCGTCGTGCTATTCTCTCGCCCTGAGCGAGTCCAGCCCTGGAAAAGTGGATCAAAGTCACGGCAGATGTGCATTAAACCTCCCGATGTGATGACGCTCGTAGTTGTTTTAGGCTAACAAAAAAGTGAGTCAAGTCATTGTATTTTTAGAGAATAGAACACCTAAACAGCACCCTAATATATTTATTTATTTATTTTTATTTATTTATTTATTTATTACATTTGTATACCGCCCCATAGCCGAAGCTCTCTGGGCGGTTTACATAGGATTAAAAACAATTAAAAACAATATACAAAAATTAAAACAGCAAAAACATACAACATACACACATACAAAACATACACACATACAACATACACACATTTGCTTTCTAATCTTTCACTCAGTACATTGCAGTGACTGAAGACAAAAGTCTGGTCTGCATCTGCAGAAGTGTGAGGTGATATAATCCTGTCATCAGAGAGTGAACTGTTGCTGTTTTTTAAAAACAAAAAAAACAAAAAAACATGGGAATACTATTTCTGAATTCTTCCCCATGGAAACAAAACAAAACAAAAGTAGCAAGTTAGAAACTAAAACATTGCTCTATCCTATAATACTTCTTGACTTCCACATATTTTTCACAGAAGGGAACAATCAAAGATATGATTACCACTTGCAGTCAGTCAAGGCACAACCTATTTTACTAGGGGTGTGCACGGACCCCCCGGATCGGATCGGGACCCGGATCGGGACCTCCAATTTTGTCCCGGACCGGTTCGGACAAAATCGGAGGCCCCCCGGACCGGATCGAGTCCGATCCCGATCCAAAAATCGGAAATTTTTGGATCGGCCGCCATTTTTTTCCCCATAGACTTGCATTGCAATGCAAGTCTATGAGGAAAAAATGGCGGCGGGTGGGTAAGGGGGGGCCTAACTCCCTCCCCCCCCCCGGGGCCGTCCGCTGTGGACGGCCCCGGCAGGTAAACCCCCTCCCCCGCGCTCCCTACCCCCCCTGGGGCCGCCTGCTTCCATCCGCTGGCGCCCGCGGGCGCCAGCGGATAGAAGCGGACGGCTCCGGGGGGGGGGTAAGCCCCCTTCCCCGCCACTTACCTTCTCGGCACGTCCGGCGCCGGCGGCTACTACCAGCGGGCTCCGCGGCCTACTCTCGAGTAGCGCGCCGGGTGATGACATCACCCGGCGCGCCACCCTGGAGCAGGCCGCGGAGCCTGCTGGTAGTAGTAGGCGCCGGCGCCGGACGGGAGCCGCCGGGCCGGGCAGGTAAGGGCCCCCCTCCCCCCTCCCCCCTCCGCGCGCCCCCTCCTCCCCCCTCCCCCCTCCGCGCGCCCCCTCCTCCCCTCCACGCACCCCCTCCTTACCTTTCCGGCCCGGCGGCTCCCGTCCGGCGCCGGCGCCTACTACTTCCAGCAGGCTCCGCGGCCTGCTCTAGAGTAGTGCGCCGGGTGATGACATCACCCGGCGCGCCATCCTAGAGCAGGCCGCGGAGCCTGCTGGGAATAGTAGGCGCCGGCGCCGGACGGGAGCCGCCGGGCCGGAAAGGTAAGGGCCCCCCTCCCCCCTCCGCGCGCCCCCTCCTCCCCTCCACGCACCCCCTCCTTACCTTTCCGGCCCGGCGGCTCCCGTCCGGCGCCGGCGCCTACTACTTCCAGCAGGCTCCGCGGCCTGCTCTAGAGTAGCGCGCCGGGTGATGACATCACCCGGCGCGCCATCCTAGAGCAGGCCGCGGAGCCTGCTGGGAATAGTAGGCGCCGGCGCCGGACGGGAGCCGCCGGGCCGGAAAGGTAAGGGCCCCCCTCCCCCCTCCGCGCGCCCCCTCCTCCCCTCCACGCACCCCCTCCTTACCTTTCCGGCCCGGCGGCTCCCGTCCGGCGCCGGCGCCTACTACTACCAGCAGGCTCCGCGGCCTGCTCTAGAGTAGCGCGCCGGGTGATGACATCACCCGGCGCGCCACCCTAGAGCAGGCCGCGGAGCCTGCTGGGAATAGTAGGCGCCGGCGCCGGACGGGAGCCGCCGGGCCGGAAAGGTAAGGGCCCCCCTCCCCCCTCCCCCCTCCGCGCGCCCCCTCCTCCCCTCCACGCACCCCCTCCTTACCTTCCCGGCCCGGTGGCTCCCGTCCGGCGCCGGCGCCTACTACTACCAGCAGGCTCCGCGGCCTGCTCTAGAGTAGCGCGCCGGGTGATGACATCACCCGGCGCGCCACCCTAGAGCAGGCCGCGGAGCCTGCTAGTAGTAGTAGGCGCCGGCGCCGGACGGGAGCCACCGGGCCGAGAAGGTAAGTGCCCCCCTCCTCCCCCCCCCCGCTGTCCACTTTCATCGGCGGGCGCCCGCTGGCGCCCGCCAATGGAAGCGGCGGTGGGCGCCAGTGGGCGCCCGCCGATCCGCCGATCCGCCGAACCGGTTCGGAGCTTTTTCGGACCGGTTCGGATTGGATCGGCCGATCCAGCTGCGGGATCGGAAATCGGATAATTTATCCGATTTCCCACTGGACCGGACTCGGATCGTGGATCGGGTCCGATCCAGTGCACATCCCTATATTTTACCACTTCTGCACTCTGCCACCTCATTCTGGTGAGGAAAGAAGGAGAAACCAGCTGCCTGACCATCAGTCCCATTGAGAGAGCTCAGCTTGAGTCTTGTTTTTTACAATCCCAGAAATCAATTTTATTTTCAGTATGGGTGTCTTTAGAGTTATACAGATTTCTAGATGGCACCAATGAATAGAATTAATCCTTCAGGCTAATCTCAAAGTCATTGGTTGTTTAAGAACATTCGCTAACATTCTCTAACGTCATTTGCAGGCTCAATATATTGACTGAACAATGTACAAAAATTAGGGGTGTGCACCGGATTGGGCCTGATCCACGATCCGGGCCTGATCCGGCGCATATCGGATAAAATTATCTGATACGATCCCCTGCCCCTGGATCGGCCAATCCAATCTGATCCGATCCGAAAAGGACCCAATCTGGATCAGATTGGATCAGAGGATCGGGCCCCCCTCCCCCCTCATGCTGCTTACTTGCCGGGGCCGTCCCCTGCCATCGGCTGGCGCCCGCAGGTGCCAGCAGATGGAAGCGGACAGCCCCGGGAGGTAAGGAGCGCCAGGGATGGGGCTTACCTGCCGGGGTGGCCGCTTCCCTCCAGTGGCACCACCGGAGGGAAGTGGCCTCCCCTGCAGGTAAGCAGGGGGAGGAGGAGGGGGGGCACTTATCTGCCGGGGTCATCTGCTGCCATCCGCTGGTGCCCACGGGCGCCAGCGGATGGGAGCAGAAGGCCCCTGCAGGTAAGAAGCGTGAGGGGGGAGGGACAGGGAGGGGGGAGTTAGGCCCCCACTCACCCCCCCGCCACCATTTTTCCCCATAGACTTGCATTGGGGGAAAGCTTTCTTTCCCCCAATGCAAGTCTATGGGGAAAAATGGCGGCCGATCCAAAAATAGGACATCCGATTTTCAGATTGGGATCAGGTCCGATCTGATCCAGGGGACCTCTGATTTTGTTCCAATCTGATCCGGAACAAAATTGGAGGTCCCGATCCAGTCCCGATCCGATCCAGGGTGTCCGTACACACCCCTAACAAAAACCCTACGTTGCTGGTTTTTGCATGTTCTCTGAGGTTCCTTGGAAACCATGCTAATGGCATAGGCAAATTACAAAATTATGATCAGATTATGCTAAAGTATGAACATTCTCCAATGTTTCTGGGAGACTAAGGCCAGATCTACACCAAGCATGTTATAGAGGTATGAAAGTGGTATGAAAGCAGGAGCTGGTATATGGTATGTGTCTATGGTCCTAACAGTTGTCAGTGCACTTCAAAACCTGCCTTTTATATACTGCGTTCATACCATTATATCCTGCTTGGTGTAGATTTGGCCTATGGCTGTTGCCCAAAGAATGTGCCCAATGCTGTCGAGGTATGCACAGGCCTCAAAGACTGTTGGAGATTATGGAACAATATGTAGAGAACATTCATATTGCCAGGAGAATGTACGAAATGTGGTGGAGATCTTCATATTCCCCAAGGCCTGCTTGGAACTGTGCATATTGCCAGGAAATATATATTATAGTATAAAATGCAGGCAAAATATGCATATTTCCCAAGGCCTGTTGGAAATTATGTGCAGTGGCTTGAGAATCTGCAAAATACAGCCAAGAGATGCATATTCTCTAAGGATTGTCGGAGACTATCCATAAGGACCTGACAATGTCCTCAAGTACCTCTTCATTATATGCCCATTCTCCATGAAGTGTGGCGAATATGCACAATGTCTGGTTGTTATGCACATTAACACTTCAACTCACATTGCCCCTAGCATATATGTAAAGTGGTAAGGAAAAGAGTATACACCACCCGGTGGGGGGGGGGGGAGCAGAAAGACATGCCCAGCATGCATGGAGCTCATTTGCATATGGGGCAGAGTGGTACATATGTCCTTCTGGGACTGTTAAGAATAGTTAAGGGACAAAAGGGACGGTAGGAACCCTTGTGTTTTTATCCCCGTTAGCCACCTACACTGTGAGTGCCGACTGGGTGCTGCCTCACACTGACTCAAAAGGACCCTTGGAGAACCGGGATCAGGACTCCAATCAGGAAAAAGTGTTGGAAGGGCTGAGCAAACTCCATATGGAGTGCTTCAGCAGGGAATTGCCAAGCCTTGCTGAAACCTTCCTAAGCTGAATCACTTTTCTGCTGAAATCACTATTTGGAAGGGAGGCTTGGTGCAATAACAGTCCAGTGGGGCTAGCTTGGCAATTACCCATACATTCAATCCTCATTGCAGCACACCCCAGTTCCTGTTGCTGCCCCTTATTGCAACGCTCCCCAGTTCTGGTTGCTGCCACCCGCCTGTCCAACTTATTGCAGCGCTCTCTAGCTCCATTGGCCGAGTCATTGAACTAACTGTGAGTATGGCTAAAAAGACACGGAATTCCATTGGCCAACCTAGACCTTGGGCGTGAGGAGTATTTTACCAAAAGGTTGTTGTTTTCTGTTAACTCAGAATAAACACCAGTACGTATAAACCTCAGGTGTGTGAGTGAGGTTGCTATTCAGACAGTCCAAAATTGGTGCTCCAGGTTTCCTGGGTGGGGGCTTGAGCCAGTGATCCATAAGGGAAGAACAAACAACCCCAAGGCACAGAACCCGGCCCTGGGCGCTACCCCAACGTTTACATATACCTTGCTTATATATTACAAGCTGGCCAAATTTGTGTACCAAGCTAACAAATAGCAAATTTCAGTACCATCGGTAAAGAAGAAGAGAAGAAATGATTACAAGAAAAAGGATTAAGAAGATGTTAAGAGGATGCATTGATAGTATGCATGATTAATCTTCTCTTGTTTTAGGTTATAAGGTATAAATAACAGCTGTGTTGGACTAAGTGTAAACAGCTGTTTGCTGACTGGATTCTGTTGCCATGTGGGCAACTACTAGCAGTGAAACTTAGGTGAGATCATATTAATGGAGAAAAGGAGAAAGAGTGAAAGAAAGATGTTAAACATACTTACTCGGAAGCAATTTCTTTGAAATCAATAAACCTTCCACACACAGTGTATGAATGACTATGTCACATAACACTCTGGGATAGAGGGTCACTGGACCACCTGCACATAAAAGAAAACCACTACTGTTTCCTTCAGAGTAATAAAAAAAAAAGATTATGATTGAGCTGCATGCCTCTCTCCAGGAGCAGATCCATGTAAATCCTATTATTTGAAGATAAACTGAGATTTTTTTTCAGGTCAATGTAATGATCACATTCTAGTAGGCTCTTGTACATTACTGGTGAATAAAATGCTTTGCAATCTTCATCTCATTCTTCCTTACAATATTCTTGTAAAGTAGGTCATTCTTTAAATTTGACAAACTGGCTCAGCTTATAAGTGGTGTTGTAGCATACTGTTGTTTGTTACGGAAGCTGATGTTTTATACCAAAATGTTTCACATTTCAAAATCTGTTTATTTATGTATATGTGTTTTTTTAATAAAATCTATAAAATTTATAAACTGGATGTGTTACTAGTAGTCATTGTTTTAAAATAAACCAATACATTTTATGAGCCTATGTGGAGGAGGAGGCTAGTTAATCATTAACTTTGGCCACGTCCAAAGTTTTGATAAGTCTGATTCTTGAATCCTCCAACGGGATGCTGCACTTACACCCATTCTGTTGCATCCACCCCATTCCATCCCATAAGCAAGAACCACGACTTGCACAATGGAGACTTAACACTCCAGGAAACAAGCGGAAATGCTCATTTCTGTAATGGGGCAAGTCAGTGGAGCTCACATAAGGGAGTTCAGCCAACCTGCCCCAATCCAGAAACAAGAGTTTATGCTTATTTCATTTCTATAGGAAGTGTTAAATCTGCATTGTGCAAGTGTTCAGTGCTACTTGCAGTACAGAATCAGTAGGAGGGGCCACTTGCACAACAGCCCTTTTGGATACCTTCCCAAAGCTCCTATATGCATAAGCCAATTCGTTATTTTATTTTATTGAGATTCAGCCCCAGTTCTCTAAAATTGCTGTGAGCCCAAGACCCTGCTTATGCCTTCCCTGGGGCAGTGTGATTATTACTCCAGGTGATATCTACATGTCTCACCCATGTGGTTAGAGTGGATTGCTTGGTTATATGACATATGGGCAGCTCATTACTTGGAGTATTGTGGGTTGCCATGTCATCATGGTTAGTCCCATTCCACTCTAGATAATAGAGTGGTATGGGACCAGACAACATGCTAAATCATGATGATTAAGCATTTGAGCTACACATTATGGCTTAGCATGTTATGTGAACCATGACTTACTGTGTCATGTGAACCATTTCTAACCATGGTGGCTACATAACCACAGTTTAAGCACACTCACTAACCATTTTCTGCAAAAGTCTTAGTGCCCTAACCATGGCTTAGCATGTTGTCTGAACAGGCCCAATATCAACATCTTCCACCATTGTGGTTAGGATTGATCACAAGGTTATATACTGCACTAGTGGCATGATCTTTCTGAAAAATGGGGACAATGCATTTTAAATTAAGTACTTTTAGTCTCTTTTCATAATGAACCACTTATAAAATGGATACCTGAATCAGACCGGAATTTACAAAAATGTTTTACATTGCTATTATCAGACCAAAATTGCAACCAACGTTATCATATGAACCTGAATTATGTTTAGCTTCCATTTTAGCAATTACACAACCGTGTATTTTATCTAGGCACTATGACTCAATATTACTGGAATAGTGGATACAGGGATAGGCAGTCCATTTCATATAGCTATACCAGGGAATGCCAGTGAGATGTTTCAGAAGTTCTGGCTTCAAAGGCTGTAATGCTATAGCCACTACTCTGAGAGTAAACTCAAAGGGACAATGGAAGATGTATAGCCGTGTTGTCAAGCTTGTTTAGGTCTGTAAGTGGATTTCCCCCTGGACTCTCCCACAGTCCAGATAATGTCAGGGGGTGGGGCTCTGCCCCCAAAATACTGTCCTTCTCTGATATCTTCCAGTCTTGCTCCCATCAACTCATTTTGCTTTTATGCATGCAGAAGGAGGCAGGGAGCTCAGTCCCTCTTTCTGCATAGCGAAAAGGACCCAGCCGGTACTTGGAGAAGTGGTTTCTTAAAGCACCAGCTGGGTCCCAATTGGGATGGCTGTTTCAAGCAGGATGGTTTCTGGTGCCCAAAAGGCCAGTACTTGGAGTCGTGGCTTGTCCAGGCATTGGCTGAGTCTCCAGCTGATCAGTACAGATCTCTTCCCAGTTGAAAGGGTGATTGGCATGCTAAACCTTGAAAGGACTCCAATATAGGACTGAACTGTAAATATTTAGATGAATAATTATTGTGAAATGGCAAAAGCAACAGCATTGTGATTAGGGTGCTCATCAGTGATTAAAATGTTTGATGTAAAAGGAAGTACGTGTAAAACAATATGGTTCCAGAAAAAGAAAGCACACACTTCGAGTATTGAAAACATGGCTCAGGACAGTGTTTAATTTTGTGCCCTATGTCTTTGGATTTACTTTTTATTGTGATGATGAGATGATGATGATGATGATGATGATTTATTTATTTATTTATTTATTTATTACATGTATATACCACCCCATAGCCAAAGCTGTCTGGGCGGTTTACAAAAATTAAAAGATTGAACATTAAAAAGTCCATATACAAAATTTTAAACCATAAAACATAAAACAGCTGATATTTTAAACACTTTAAACTTTTTAAGCCTGGCCACAAAGTCTGTTGAAAATGATAATCAGCTGATTTTAATCAAGTAAACATGAAGAACGTAATATAAGACGGGGCCTTTTTTTGGATTTGTCATTAGGATGATCCCACACAAATCATGGCTTATACAGGATTATGTAGGGCTGGCATCACTATGGGCTCATTTACACCTAAGGGTGGAGAGGGAGGAAAGGATCGTGGACTTATCTGCTTCCGTGATCATCTCCCACTGTCTAGATGGCTGTGCAATGGTCCGGAAGGGAAGAGGAACATTGTGGCCACCATTGTTATTATTATTATTATTTTGTTGTTATTTATTTTTGAGGAGCCCTGATCCGGGAAAAAGATAACTTTTGTTTTTGTTTTTTGTTTTTTTAATAAAAAAGCTTGCTCAACACCCCCCCACACCATCCCAGGGATGGCAAAATTGCTGCCCCACACTGCCCCCATGGTCACAGAGCCTCCCCCACACAGCTCCATGCCTAGCCCCGCTACTCGTGGGGAAGAAGGGATGACCCGGGAGCGGCGGCCACACCACCCGTGCTCCTCAGGATGGTCCTGGAACTATGGAAATATCAGAAAATCCATGGTCCCAGATATCCCCTGGAAAGTCCCTGGTCATCCTGGGTTGCCCCCGGGATTCCCTGTACATCATATGGACACACAGGGATGACCTAGATACGACCTCAGGATATCTGGCAGGTGTAGACATGGCCCAAATATACACTGTTCAGGCATTTGCCTGAAGGAGTGAGGGTTTGAAATAGTTCCTGATCACATGGAATATTCAACACACTTCCAGAACTGTCTTTCAGACCTTAACTATTCAACATGGCAAAGTCTGAACTGAGGGGTAGGGCCAGCATGCAGGGCCCCAACCCTACCCACGTTAGCCCTCGGATGTTCAGGTCAACACCTGAACAAAGGTATAGCAAAACAGATCTGGCTATGAGAAGCTGTCAGTTAAGGATGAAAGCAACATAAATAAAAAGTCAAATCTTTTTTCAAGGAGCGCCAAAACTCAGCAGAAAAGGGATTGCCAAAAATGCTTGTGAAAAATGGTGGGTAGATTTGGTTCATCCCTATAGAGGAGTAGAGATGCTTGAAGAATTGGTTGGATCCCTATTCCAAAGCAAACTCACCTGATTCGCACCTCCCAGTCCCAGACATAAGTTCTTCTTCACAATAAGCATAGAAATGACATTGTCATGACAGAACCAATAAGAATTAGCTAGATGTTGACATTACTAAAGGAAGACAAAGTCAATTCAGAGTAAGGGCTTTGTCCTTACCATTAGCAGCAACAAAGCATTTAAGCAGAGGCTGGATAGCTATCTGTCAGGGATCCTATAGCTATATCCTACATTGCAGAGCCTGCATTGAGTGGGGGATTGGACTAAAAGCTCCCCAAATCCGTTCCAACTCTATGATGTGATAGTGTTAAAAGGGAAAGCTCCCTTTTTCACATTCCCTCTGAAACATCCACCTCTGCCCCATTCATTCTCACTTGTATATCTTGCCAATTGTCGGATTTAGTTTGTCCGCATTTTGAGCGTTTGCTAAGCAATTCTAAAGGATGTTTTTCATGACTGGATGTGTATTCATTTACTATATTCTGCACAGAAATGACACTAAACCAAACAAGATCCAGAACGCCGCTTTTGTAACATGCGCAGCATTAAGTGAGCTGTAGTTAGTGACTGGATTCTGCAATGAACACTCTTTTGTGTAATCAAATCACATTTAAAAAACCTGTAAACATTTTTGTGGGTAACTGCTTATCTAGCTGGCATTGCTAAATAGCGACATGCTAACATGATCTTTTACTGCAACCTTCTGCTCAAAATGTAAGGTTGCACATCTTTCAGTTTGAAGCATTTCTGCTCCATAAACTTATGGCAGACAGAAAGTGGGCCCATGTCACTGACACCCAGAATGAACCTCAGGACTCTAAATTGGGAAGCTGCATATAAAGAGGTGGTAATAGGACCAGCCTGTCTGGTTGACAGCTGAATTCTTGGCTTAGGCATTGGCTCTGAAGAGCATGCTAGCCATCTAGCTGCTAAGCACCCATACTATAGCATCAAGCCCAGACTAAGAAATATATCTTACTAGGTCCATATGATAGCACATCCTACTGTTTACAAAGAACCATTATTTCACCCATTTGGGAGCATAGTAAATGGCTGCCTACCTTTCAGATTATGATGGGTTAGATCCAGATGTATGCTGGATCAACAGCATTGGTGGAAGAAGATATCCCTGCTCCCCATTTGAGCCCCTCACAGCTCCCTGAAAATGGCACACAGAGAGTCTGAAGACCATGCTGAATCCCCCAAATTCAGGGAATTTTGGTGAGATCCCCAAAAATCAGACGGAGCCCTTCTGCTCATGTGGAGGTCCCTTCCTCTTGTAGGAGACTTTCCATAAGTGGAGCCCTTCCATGAGTAGAGTCCTTCTGCTCATGGAAAGTCCTTCCCTCTTGTAGAAGGTAGATGTTGTTTCCAAATCTACACACAAATATATGGCTTTTCCATTTAATTTCTCATGGTCTCATGGCGGCGATCAAACTAGCAATGGCTCCTTCCTTTGCTGTGTCCTGTTTCTGAGGCACCACCAGTGATGGCAAATGGAGGACTTTTGGCCATCAGGGATGCTCTTCTAAGGTAGCACCATTAGCATTGTTGTGAAATCCCACTTGGGTCTGCGAGGCCGAGGGCACCCCATGTGCGAACCTCATGGGCCCAGGCGGACCTACCCAGTGTTAGGATGGACCCATACCCAACTGCTTGTGTCCATTCAAGTCCATCTTGTCTTCTGAGTCATGCCCTTTTACCCTGCTGCATTAATGGTGGCCGCCATCAACACAGCATGGGGAAATGCGCAATTACCCCAAGGCTGGGGAAATAGCATATTTTCTCCCTCTGCTCTAACGGAGGGGGAAAATACACTATTTCCCCAGCCTTGGGGAAATCATGTGTTTCTCCCTCTCTCTCTCTCCCCCCCCCCCACCAAGCCCTCCATTTGCCATCACTGTTGCTGTTTCAGAAAAGAACATAGCAAAGAGGGAGCCATTGGTCAGTGCTGGTTACTAATGAACTGCAATTTTGGTTGTCTCCAACAATGGTTTAGACAAACCCACTGACACACTAAAAGAACACACGAGAGGGCATGAAGCCTTGTCCTGCCCCTATCACCCTGGAACCCTCCTTGTGTAGGAAGAGCTCTACATGCTCAAGTTGGTACGTGCACTGGGCTCCCTCTCACACTCACTGAACATTCATCATTTCATTCATAATTTCTGTACCACCTAATAGCCAAAGCTCTCTGGACAATTCACAGAAATTTTGTCAAATGGTACAGTGTATGTGGCTGGTGCAGTGTTTAGGTGCCCTGTGCAACTCCACTTCCCCTTCAACCTATTGGGGGAGGGGGTTGTCTGTTTGTTGTTAACTGACCAGCAAAAACTTGTAGGATTAATGGATAGGTGATGCTAAGGCAGAGGTGAAAATGTGTGGCACTCCAAATGTTGGACTTCAATTCCCTTGTTCCTCATGCTGGCTAGGGCTGATTTGAGTCCCAGCCCAGCCACACGTGCAGGGCCACATAAGAACAAGCAGTGTCAAGGAAGCTATTAAGGACATAAGAAGTGTCCTGCTGGATCAAACCAAGAGACCATCAGCGCTCTTCACACAGTGGCCAACCAGCAGTCAACCAGGGACCCACAAGCAGGACATGGTTCAACTGCACCTTCCCATCCATGTTCCCCAGCAACTGTTGTAAGGCGGCTTACTGCCTCTGATACTGGAAGTAGCATATGTCCCCCCACTGCTGAGCTAAGAATTTTACTAAACTGCTACAACTGATCAGAAAGTTGGAGAAGACGGGAATGGTGGAATTCTTTCAACTACATGGCAATGGCTCAGTTCGGACGACATATTAAGCAACAGAGGGGTAAATAACGTACTGACCACGCACTAGGCAGGAGGAGCTCCACAGACGACACACTGCAGCCAGCGCTGCTCGGAACTGGCAAACGCCCCGGCTGCTCGGAACTTGCGGTGGACATTTTGGTTGCAGCCTCTCCTCCGTGTGTCCCCCAGCCGTATCCCAGCAAGCACCGTGACTTCTGCTGGCTGCATACAGCGGCTGGGGTTTTTTGGCTGCTCTAGGCAGCAGAACTCTATTCCGAAATGGAATAGTCCACGGAGAGAGGGGGGGCTGAATTCGGACGACACTTTAAACAACGGGGCTTCGGGCTAAACAACGTGCAAGCCCGTTGTTTCACTCCGTTGTTTAAAGTGCCTGATTAACATACTGTCATTTGTGTGTGCGTTGTGTGTTACCTTCCAGACGACACAATAAGCAATTTGCTTCAGTTACTTTTTAATTAAGAACTATAGCAATGTTATCAAAATAGGTTAAACAGATATGCACTTTTCATAAGGACTTTGATTTCCAAACCCTGGAAACACCCAAAAATTGTACATAATAACAGCCACTATGTGTGGGACCAAACTAATAAGATAGATAGTAGGCTGACCAGATAAAATCCAGGTCAGGGCTCATGTAACTTTAACAGTTGTAGAGAAAAGGGAATTTCAGTCAGTTTCATTTGTATGCAGTTAGTTCCTGGTGATATTCCCTCTTCATCACAATAGTTAAAGGTGCAGGCACTATACTAGAGTGACCATATACAAAAGAAGGCAGGGCCCCTGCAACTTTAACTGTTGTGATGAAGAGGGAATTTCACCAGGAACTAATTGCATACAAATGACACTGGCTGAAATTCCCTTTTTTCTACAACTGTTAAAGTTACATGAGCCCTGACCTGGATTTTATCTGGTCAGCCTAATAGATAGTCCATAATCACATATGATTTGAAATGTGGGTGGTGGTGGTAAGTGATATCCCCTTCTTCTATAAATGGTCCCCTGATCCAGTCCCAACCAAGGTCACTAAGCAATCTGATCATGAGGGCAAATTGGTCTGCGCTTAGCTCTAGAATAAACAGTAACGATGTCTGTGTCCAGCATGGAGTCTGGCTTTTGTTGACTAGAAAGAAGATAGTTATGTATTAATGCTACTGCGTGCAGTAGCATTATTACATAACAATCATAAGCAACTTCTAGCCTTGTTTTGAGTATTAAAAAGAAGATAGAACAAATGGTACTAAAAGAGTCAAACATCAGAGGATAATTCTGTGTTTGCATTGTTGTTCCAACTTCTTGTTGTCTTTACGTGAGAGTACAAACTGGTGTCTCTCTCAACCAGGCATCTTCCGCAAAAGGCAGATGTGCCTAGGTTTTATTTACAGAGCTTCTGCCAGCCAAGGTCACGTCTCCTGTTCCAGGCATTCATTTTGGAAATAATTAGACCATGTGCACCACAATAATAGGTTGGCCACCTGTACGTTGGAAAAGCAGAAAGCTCCATTCATCTTCGCCAAATCGCCATTTGTCAAAGCTTATTTGCTCTCTTTTTTTAAATTCTGTGGTCAAAGTATGTTTGCATCAACCTGGTGCAATCTGTTGCTGAAATGGATGAGATCAGCTGTTCAATTGACTTGGAGAAGAAAATAAATTTTACCTTAATTGAGTCACAAAATTGAAGTTTTGCTCTCACTGTGTCATCCTGTCAACCAGACAGGCCATGGTACAACCTTTGTTGACAAAACAGACAGGAGATGTTACCTGAAAATATATGGCCAGAGAAAACTGTCTGTCTTCCATGGTCATCCAGTAAGTGAAAGGCATTCAAAGGATAAGTTAACAAATACCAGGTATAATTGGTGGGAATAGTTCAAGATATTTCTATCCTAAATTAGGGATGAGAGAATCAGCAAGGGTTTAATTCATTGAAGTTCTCAGATTTCCACCTCAAACCTCGTTTTCAATTGTGATCTGTTTTCTTTTTGTTTGAACACGAAAAGTGTGCATTCCAGAACTCATTTTTTTGAAAGTGCAACACCCAAATGAGGACTTCCCCATAGACTAAAGTGTGAAAATGGATTGTTGTTGTTTTTAAAAAATGCACATTTCTAAAGTGCTCGTTTTACAAAAGGTGTATTTTTCAAAAATGATACAAAGTTGAGAAAATGCAAGCATTTATTGCAAACATCTGCCTGCATTTGGAGGAGTGAATAGGGCCATTTTGAGCCAAAAATGAAGCAAAACTTCACACAAGACTTCCTTTCTAATTTATTTACAATAGTTATATACCACTCCACATCTAAAATAGTTTCTGGAGAGGGGAATATAAGTATTAAAACAGTAGAAAGATTAAAAGACTAAAACAGTGTATTAAAATTGTTCATTTTAAAAACAGAATACCAATAAGAACCATGGCTGGGCAGTTAAGGAATGCTTTATGGATAACAGCTGTTTTCAGGAGGCACTGGAAGCAGCACAATGTTGGCACCTACCTGACCTCCACGGTCAGAGAATTTTTAAAAAAGGGGTCACCACACCAAAGGCTCTTCTGCTGGTGGACTCCAATCAGGCTATAGGTCCATATGAAACTACCAGGAGCATGCCCTTTGATGACTTCAGTGACTGGGCAGGTAAGTCTAGTCCAAATTTTCCCACCTTCTGAGATTTTTTTCTCAGCCCCTTTCTCTCGATTTTCTTGTGATGGGTGCCATTTTCCTCTTATAAGGCCTCAGATCAATGTCAGCTCCGGGGCATCGTGGAAATTGCAAACTCATGTCCAGGATGCCAACACAGTTGCTTGCAGCAACAAAAACCAAGTCAAACAAGCAAACAAACACTTTAGGAAAAAAGTAAATTGCTGATGCTGAGCTCTACCCCTGAGAAACTATTGGAGAATTTCTCCCCGTACCCTGAAGGAAAGTAGTGAAATGGCCCCTCCAATTTCTCTACTCACAAAGAGTAGAATTGGAAAAAGTTGAGAGGCCATTTGTGGACAGTTCTAAAAGACGTTCAAGATCTTACTGGCTTATTTTAAAGGGTCACCACCCCACCACCACTGGGAGGAGGGATGAACTGAAGAGGGCACAATTAACCATGACAAAGTGTCATGCAAAGAGGCTTGGCACTATTGTAAAATTACAAACTGCATACTAAAACAAGACCGTGATAAATGTGTTTTAACGCTACATGTGGGTTTGTTTGTTTTTGTTTTTGAAAACACATTGAACTCAAAATCTCCAGATTTCTGAAATATGAATTGCATACATTAGGACAACATGAGCTGCCACTGAATGTCATCAAAAGCAAAAGTTTGATGACATTTTGGAGATTCTCAAAGGAGAAAAAAACTGAAGAACTTTGAGTGAAGCTAAAACATTTGTAATGACTAGCAAAATATCTCAGGAAGGTTTTGAATATGACTCACGTCCTGAAATTGACTCCCTTTTCACAGCATTGGCTGATGCTGAAAAAGGAAAGGAAATATACATCCAGAAGTGGGAAAATTTGAACCAGGCATAGCAAAGTTGGAAAGAAGAATGTGTTCCCCTTTTTTTTCCAGTCACATCGTCATCCTCTCCCTCCGTCACTTTCACACACGTACCATTTAATTTTACTCTGCATTTTAGCCAAAGAAACTGGTCGAAAATACCATACCTAATTTTATGTGTTTTCCACATTGCCTTCATAAATAAATTACACTGTCAGAAAGAAAGAGGAAAAGTTAATGGAACAATGCTCCAAGACAAGACAAGATAATCTGGTCTGGCCCTTTGGAGTTTTTGTTTTAGTATTATTCCATAAAGAAGTCCAGTTCTCATTCTAAATGAGGATGAGATAATTACAGATCATGAAAGCCCACACAATTGTAATTAAGCTTCCCACAACAAAGTAAATACCGCCCCCTGGTGGCGATCTGTTTAAAATCTGATCTTTCGTCCCCAGCCCTATTGTATACTTTAGGAACGGACTTTAGGACAGCTTCACACAGGGCCGTGCAGAGCTGGTAATATGCCCAGGCCAGATGGGAAGTGTGTGCCCCCCCATTTCAAACTGCTCATTAAGTATTTTTTTAATCAGTGGCACTGATTCAGTGCTAAATACATATATGAACTAGAACGATTTATAAAAATGGTAATGGGAAGCACTTTTATTCAAGATGTAAGGCATCAATTCTTCCCATTCAGGAATGTTTTACATGCTTTTCTTTGGGCAAATTCATCAATAACAACAGAAAAATCAAGCAACTTTGCCTTGTCACTGTTAATGTTCAAAACATTCAAATGTTCTTGCACCATTGTGGAACGAAAGTATGGCTTGATACATTTTAGGACACTGAAGCTCCTCTCATTAGAGGCCACTGTTGCTGGCAATGTCAAAACTAATTTGAAATATGAATATATATATATGGGATGTGCACTGGATCAGGTCTGATCCACGATCCGAATCCGATCCAGGGGGAAATCGGATAAAATTATCCAATTTATCCGATTTCCAATCTCACCGCTGGATCGGCCGATCCAATCCGATCCGATCTGGAAAGGTTCTGATCCAGATCGGATGGATCGGCAGATCGGCGGCGCCTGCTGGCGCCCGCTGCCGCTTCCATTGGCGGGTGCCAGCAAGTGCTTGTCGATGGAAGCGGACAGCGGGGGGGCCTTCCCTAGCGGGGCTGTCCGCTTCCATCTGTGGGTGCCAGCGGGTGCCTGCCAATGGAAGCGGACAATGGGGGCAGGAGGTGGCGGATGGGAGCGGACAGACAGGAAGGGTAAGCGGGGGACGGGGGGGATGGGGGGAGGGCCCCTCGCGCACGCCGCTTACCTTCCGTGGCCGTCCACTCCTGTCTGCTGCTGGCTGTTACTGCAAGCAGGCTTCACGGCCTGCTCCTAGGTAGCCCGGCAGGTGATGACATCACCTGGCGCGCTACTCAGGAGCAGGCCGTGAAGCCCGCTCACAGTAGCAGCCAGCAGCGGATGGGATCGGATGGCCAGGAAAGGTAAGCAGGGAGCAGGGGGGAGGGAGGGGAGGTGGGGCGGGCCCCCCAATCACGGCGCTTACCTTTGGGGGATGTCCGCTCCCGTCCGCCGCTGGCCGCTACTGCGAGCGGGCTTCACGGCCTGCCCGTAGGTAGCACGCCAGAGCAGACAGCCATGGAAGGTAAGCAGGGGGAGAGGGTTACCCCCCCGGGGCCATCCGCTTCCATCCGCTGGCACCTGCGGGCACCAGCGGATGGAAGCGGATGGCCCCGGGGGGGTAAGGAGCACAGGGGAGGGGGCTTACCTGCCGGGGCTGTCCACAACAGATGGCCCCGGGGGGGAGGGAGTTAGGTCCCCCTCACCCACCCACCGCTATTTTTTCCTCATAGACTTGCATTGGGGGAAAGCTTTCTTTCCCGCAATGCAAGTCTATGGGGGGGGGGGGGAATGGTGGCCGATCCAAAAATTGGGTGTTCCAATTTTTGGATCAGGATCGGACCCAATCCGGTCCGGGGGGCTCCGATTTTGTCCAGTCCAATCCAGGACAAAATTGGAGGTCCCAATCTGGGTCCTGATCCGATCCAGGGGTCCATGCACACCCTATATATATATATATATATATATATATATATTTAAGTAAAACATTTTAATTCCCCTTGACTCTCTTTTAGGCTGACCATGAAAACCAAAAAAAGGAGGACAGTATGGCCACCCCAAGGGAGCGTGCCCACCAACATGTCCATTCTACATAACACCTTCATATTAAACCTGTTCTACAATATCTCAATGTTGAATCAGAAATTAACATTTATTTTTACTTGCTGTACAAATAGAAGCAATAACAATAGAACAGCCCTTCATCACTATCAAACATTATCATCATCACCCTCATAGTATCATCATCATTATTATCATTAATAACTGTCATCATCATTACCTCACCCTCCGCTCCAGAGATTATATGCCATGAAGAAGATGGAGGAAAGAGATGCAGTAAGGACAACCATCGCAACTTAGGCACCTATATCCCTGCCCCGCATGTGGCATATGGCCCTCTGGAGTGCATAGTCTGACCGTGGTATTCACGATGGACGGCTTCTGCGCAGTTTCCACAAGGCAGGCTCATCACTTCTCGATGGGCTGCTTACACTACGGAAGCAGTAGCGAAAGCTGAGGGGACCTCCTCATCGGAGTGCCCCCTCAAAATTGTGGGCCCCGGGCCAACTGCCCCCACTGCCCCCCCCCCCGCCCTGCCCTGGCTTCACATATGTGGATTGGTACTTTTGTGTCAACTTTTACACTTTCCAAACATTCTGAAATAGTTCTTAGCTAAAAAACAAAACAAAGCGAAACAACAACAACAAAAAAACCTCCTGCCATTTAATAATGAATATTTTGAAGAAAAGTGCATTTAGAAATATGTGTTTTGCGGGAAAATACATTGGGGCTTACTTCTAAGTAGGCATATATAGGATTACACTGTTAGAAATGTATATTTCAAGAGAAAATACATTTAGGGCACAATCCTATGCATGTTTAAATAGTGGGGGGAAAATGGCCTACAATTCCCAGTATGGCTACCTTTGGAATGCTGGGAATTGGAGGGCTTTTTTCTGTCTAAACATACATAGGTTTGTACCCTTAAAATAATAATTAAATGTTAATTTTCAATCATTGTTTTTTAAGTCACAGATTAATGTGAAAATGGATTTATGGGTGAAAACATACAGAAGTGTTACTGACTGAAAATAGACTAATTCATCTCTTACTCCCCATCTATTCTGACACTGGTGTCATCCCATGGTTATTAAAATTACACATAACTAAATCAGGCTAGATATTGGTAAATATGAAAACTTCAACAACAGTTTTGTTCTCCAGTAAAATCCAGATCATTGTGGGTTGGATCTAGACAGCAGAGCAAACCTATAGAAGCAGGAAAAGAAAAGGGGACACCACATTAAAGGCTCTTAAGTCCATGTGGAACAACCAGGAGAATGCTCCCTAATGATGACCTCAGTGACCAGGAAGGTTGGTAACAAGGGAGGCACTCTCTCTGGTCCTTGGAAAGGTCCCATTTTCAGATGTGAAGCTAATTGTTAGCCGAGAAATCTGTTGGCTGAATCTAAATCCACGTGTATTCCCACAATTTTCTCCATTGTTCAATTTTGTCACGGGAAAAAGAGCAGAAGGAGCGGGAGACACAGGGGATGTGGACAGCGTCGTCAAAAGGACCTGCGAACATCTGTAAATGGCCAGTAATGACCATGCGATATAACGTTCATCTGATGACTCTCTTGGTTTTCCTCCTCTTTGCTTGGTTTTCCTTTGTATAATGTATTTTTTACTGTTTTTTAACCTTTTTATACTGTCCAGAGAACTGTGGCTATGGGGAGATTATTATTATTATTATTATTATTATTATTATTATTATTATTATTATTATTACTTTAAAGGAGCCACATTCTAAGTCAAGTAGCAGACACAATGCTATTTGTTCCTGAAATATGATTTTGAGAAATTTCTATTGATGGGAACCCAACAAAATTTGCTTTTGTACCCTCCCCCATTGTTTCCTGCAAACTCTCTTCAATGGCTGAAGAGAGAATGTTGTCTGAGAGAGAGGTGGACAAAATTCACTATATAATGGAGGGATTTCCCCCTTTGTCGTCCTCCATGACAGAGAGAACAGGCAAGGCTGCAGAACAAAGACAGACACACAGAGAATATAACCTCTTTATACTTTTGAGATGTTCAGGCCATTGTTAGCTTCAATGCAAACCAGCAGCCAGACCCTGCAACATATTCCAGGGGGCTTATCTCTCCACTCAGCTCCTTCGGAGTGTTCGATAAAGTGTGCATAATGGGAGAGCCCAGTGAAGATAACGGGGTGTGTGCCCTGCCTCAGAAGGACTTTGTGACCCTCTCGGCACAGCAGATAATGGCCATTGTCCTCCTGAAGACATCTTTGACCCTCAGAGGGATGGTTTTGAGCCCTGCTTTGTGCTGTTCAGGGTAGTATTTCTGCATGTCTGGAAGGAAGCAAGGGTTCAAGTTTTTCATACAGGCCCAAAGATGTGACAGATGCTGAAAGGAAATGGCCAGATAAATGGATACACTGTGAGTGAAGGATTGCTGTGAAGCTCTGCCCAGTGGGTTGTATAGCAGAGGCTTTTGCTCTAGGGGGAATTATTTTATGGAAAGGAGGGATATAACCAATGCCAGCCATCTGGGAGGAGAAACTCCCAAGTCACAGCTTGCTGCTCTGAAGAAGGCAGTGATGTGACTGGGCACATCAGATGTCAGAGCAGAGATGCAGAACTTCTTTCAGACCAATGGTCAAATTTAATTCCAGAGAAGTTCTTGGCTGAAGGCAAACGGGACACGATTGGAGGCGAAAAGGGGGTAGATGCAAAAATATTCAGATTATCAGCATATTTTATCTTAAAGCTCTTACTGCCAGTAGTTGTGCCTTCAAAGAGGCATTTCGTCTGTATAGAATGGGAAGGGATTGCACAAACACAGGAAACTGCCAAATGATCAGTGGGCAGGGAAAGGAGGTGGGGCCAGTGGAAGTGGGAGTGGCCATCTGGGAAATGAAGGACAAGGATGGGACACCAGGCAGGCCGGATTTGGCCCACAGGCCTGAGTTTTGGCAACCTCTTGTGCTGTGGTCTGACCAGCACAGGATGCATTACAACAGTAATGTCTAATGTATCCAGTGCTGGATACAATAACAAAACCTTAATGTAGTTTAAGATTGCATTATTTTTTCTTAGTAGCTGCATCTAACAGCTAGCTCATGGAATCAAGATGCTGGCACGATACACTGGGTCAAATCTAACTAGAGATGCATAAGAAATTCATTTCAGTCCATTTTTGATCAGGAATTACCCAGTTCGCACCTTCTGGACTGAACACGGCCTGGGATGCAACTGTGCGGTCAAAGTCTGTACATTTCCAAGCATGCAATGCCATCCGTAGACCAAAAAAATAATAATCTGTTCAACAGCATGAGTACATTTGAAAAAAAAATCACATGAAAATGGGTGATTTTGAAAAATGTACACAAATATGCTTTAATAAACGGGAGAAGAATGTATACATTTTCAAAGATGTGCACAACTGATGTATACATTTGGGGAAAAAAAATACACATGGAATTAATAGGGGTGGGTGTACTTCTCCGGTCCTGTCTATGCTCTGCTCACCAGGCTCCCAGCATTTGCCAGACCCTGGTGGGTGTGCTAGGTGAGCTGCCAGACCATCCGCAGATGCCTGGCAAGAGCCCGTGTTTTTATTGTTGTGGTGGTGGTGGTGGTGGTGGTCCATGAGCCATGATTTGCACAAAATTGTGGCTGGGAATATTCATGGAAATAAGGATTTATGTGAAATCGTGGCCATAAATATCGTACTTTGTGCAAAACTGCAGGCAGAAAGGATCATTTACGCCTGCGATTTTGCAGGCATAAATGGATTTTAATGGCTGTGATTTTGTACACATCCTGATTTTTTTGTAAATATTGTGCAAATGCTGATTTGTGCAAATTGGGATTTGTACGAAAAATGAAAAAAGAGGATCCGTGAGCTGACATCTAGGGGACCAAGCTGGCAAAAACTTACTAAGTTCCACCCCCAAACCAGATTCCGCTGACATTTCTAAATATGTGGGGAAAACAACAACAATGCTCACAATTTGATACGGACTCAGAACAAGATTCTAGATGGAATCAGGAGAACATCATTCAGCAAGCTGATTCTCTCATCCCTAAATCTGACGATTCCTGTGCTTTTACCACTTGTGTCAAAAGTCCGATCCATTAAGACAATGACACTCATTTACTATGTGTTGCCATGATAGCATTACAGCAAGTTACCTCTACTGCATAGCAGCCAACAGGGTTGATCACTGGGGACAATGAAATACATAATTTCAAAGACCATGGTTTCCTTCTCTTTCCTCCCAGGCCTCCATTCTAACTACTTCAAAACTTCACACAAATGGCAAAGAGAAGGCATGTTCCAAAACTGCACGGCTTTCATTTATCAGTCTTTATTAAAAGTGATAGAAGTGCTGAGTGCAATCTAGTATTACTTTTGGAAACATAAATCACAACTGTCAGGACCAAGTACATCTTTGCAAACACTGCTGCTTGAGGGTTAAAATTTAATTTTGAGAAAATGTTTCTAATGAGAGCAGCTCTTTGTTAGATAGTAAGGAAGGTAGTTTGTAAATGTGCCAAATGCTGTGCCAAAGAAGGGAGTAATTGCACTTGAGACATTTGGCCAAGCACAAAGGGAATTAAAGGAGTTCATGAGGTTACAGGGTGCAGGCATCAATAATATTCTTACTGACCTTGAAAGCACATAGATTTGTTTCCTTCTTTGGTACAAGAGCTGCTACTGATTTTCCACCCTTCAAGTCCCATGAATCTCATGGCTTTCCTTCCCGGTTTGTATCCCACTAGTGATAGTGTTACCATGGAAGCAGCTAGGAGCAGAAACGGTGATAGTAGCCAATGTTGATGCTTGCAACAGAACTAGGAGCAGAAAGGAGACCAGGCCAAGTAGAGGGCCCCTCTTCAGGTTGTCCTCCTGGAACTCCGAGCAAACTGAGGAAGCTCAGGTGGCTGCAATGTCATATGACATCTACTGTGCAATAGCTGCACTGGTTTGATATATTTTTAGCCCAATTTAAAGTGCAGATGTTGACCCTTCAAGACTTACGTGGTTTGGGACCCCGTCATTTGAAACACTGCCTCCATAATTATCAGCCTGCCCACACTTTAACAACCAACAACAGAGGGGCCTTCTCACTTCCCTACCTTTGTCAGCCATACAAGAGAGGGCTTTTTCTGCTGTAGCCCCACATTTTTGGACTGGATTGCCATTGGGGGTCCATCAGGCCCCATCATCACATGCTATTTAGAAAGGACCTGAAGAATCCCCTGTTTTCTTTGGCACTTCCCCAAGTGGGTTTCATTGGGCTGTTTTGGCACCATCTGGTATAGATATTTTATTGTTTGTTGGTTTTATTGATTTTTGCTGATTTATTATTGGATGAAATTTTATTGTGTAAGCTCTTTTGGAAGGTGGCCTAGAAATATTTTAATTAAAGAAATAAATTGCATCTCTCCTACTAATACGCAAGCTGGAACACAATTATCCTTCAGTTTCCACATCCTTCCAAAGTTTCTGATGCAGGTTTCAAACCGGAAAATGTGTACAAGATTGTGTACATTAGGGGAAATTGTATACAAAAATGCATACATGAGAAGAAATTGTAAACAACATGCATATACTATGGAATGTTAAATGCAGAAGTACATGTATTAGGAGCAATGCCTACAAAAGTACATGTATTAGGAGCAATGCCTACAAAAAATGTGTGTCTTAGGAGAAATGTGTACATAACTGAGTATGGATTTTCATGAGGACTTTATACCAAAACATTTGCAACTGACATGAAAATAAGATAGCACAAACCTGTGCTTCAATTTTATTTTATTTTTTTAAAGTGCAGAAAATGAGACAAAGGCTAGATTTAGACTATTGCTGTATAACGGTATTGAAGTGCCCTGATAATTGTTTGGGCACATTACACATTCCATATATAGCATTCATGGGCCCTTTCTACAACAGGCAATTTGCCCGGGATGGACCCCGGCTGCTCTTTGTGGGCGGGCATGTGATTTTTCCGGGAAACCGGAAACTAGAAAATCCTGATTCTTCTGTGGCTCCCAGGAAGTTCCTGGGACCGCGGAAGAATGTGGCCGGCTGCCCCAGTACTGTCGTGCTTACTCATGAGTAAGCGCAGCAGTACTGATGGCCATGGAGCCGCACCACATGGCTCCGTGGCCATCAGGAGTGAGGGGACAGCAGAATCGCCATGCCCAGGATGGTGGGGGGAGGGAGGGGCGATCGCACGCCACATTTTTTAAAAAACTTACTGTTACTGAGGAGTGCTCATGTGCTCTCCGTGGATCTTCAAAAAAAGGGCCGCCGCGACTTGTGACGGCCCGGGATAAGTCAGGGCCATCGCATTGAAGGTGCAGCTTCAGTGCTCCGAACCCGGATTCGCTGCCTCTCCAGCTCACTACACCCGTAGATGTCGAAAGGGCCATGGTGTTATTTCTTGTTTTTTATTCCACATTATCAAAAATACCACAACAAATGTCATTGTGTGTCCTATGAGGTATAAATGCATACATCGGATATAGCACTACCATGATGGAATTGCAATGATTTGACACAAGTTGAAGATCTGGCAAACTCATTCATCCCTAGATTCTGACAATCCTTAATAGCTAGGCTGACCATATGAAAAGGAGGACAGGGCTCCTGTAACTTTAACAGTTGTAGAGAAAAGGGAATTTCAGCCAGTGTCATTTGTATGCAATTAGTTCCTGGGGAAATTCCCTCTTCATCACAACAGTTAAAGGTGCAGGCACTATACTAGAGTGACCATATACAAAAGAAGGCAGGGCCCCTGCAACTTTAACTGTTGTGATGAAGAGGGAATTGCACCAGGAACTAATTGCATACAAATGACACTGGCTGAAATTCCCTTTTCTCTATAACTGTTAAAGTTACATGAGCCCTGACCTGGATTTTATCTGGTCAGCCTAACCCACCTCATATTTCCCTACACGCAATGGAGAACCATAAAAGCAATCAGGTAATAAAACAATTAGAAATAAACACATCCAGCAGACCTAACTAAACTGTGTCCGTGTTAGTAGCTAATAGCTGCTAAATGCATGTGCCAAGCTATCCTTAGACACATGAATAACACCATCATGGTTTGTGTTGTACTTTAATGGAATATGTGATCAGTTTAGTTACTCCATTTGTAACTCCATTTGTACTCCATTTGTAGCTTCAATACTTTTATCTAATGCTAAGCATTTAAATAAAATAAAATCCAGGTCAGGGCTCATGTAACTTTAACAGTTGTAGAGAAAAGGGAATTTCAGCTGGTGTCATTTGTATGCAATTAGTTCCTGGTGAAATTCCCTCTTCATCACAACAGTTAAAGGTGCAGGCACTATACTAGAGTGGCCATATACAAAAGAAGGCCGGGCCCCTGCAACTTTAACTGGTGTGATGAAGAGGGAATTTCACCAGGAACTAATTGCATACAAATGACACCGGCTGAAATTCCTTTTTCTCTACAACTGTAAAAGTTACATGAGCCCTGACCTGGATTTTATCTGGGCAGCCTATTAATAGCCCCTTCTGGTGCCACCATGTGATAAAATGCTTCTCGTGCTGACTGCTACAAATTCTCTATAGCAAATACGAAGTCCAACTCACTCTTGATGTCACCACATGGGCTCACATAAATCTCGGTGTGAAATGAGTTGCAATATTAATGCAAATAGCAAGGCTGCTCAAATGAACCCAGTGTCTAGTAGCATTGACCAAACACATTTTAAGTTCATGAAATATAAAGATGTGCCTTCGGCAGGAGCAAACATTAGTGCGTTAATGGCTTTGCTAAACCACTAATACACAGTGGGTCTGTACAGACGACACTTCAAGTTCTGTGCTTAGCAAAACTGTGGTTCTCTGGGGTTAGCACTGACCACAAGCCGTGCTGTCTCATACAACACTTTAATCCACAGTTAGAGCCACTAAGGCCCTTTCTGCACCAGGCAGTTTCCCTGGGATGGGCCCTGGCTGCACCCTGTGTGACCGCATGACACACAGGGTGTAGCAGGGGTGGGGGAGCGGGCGGGGGCACAGGAGTTTTCCTGGTTCTCCAGAACCAGTAAAATCCCGATTCTTCCACGGTCCCAGGAAGTTCCCGGGACTATGGAAGAATGTGCCTCCAAACCTGGTGCTGCCGTAATTACTCGTGAGTAAGCGCAGCTGCAAAATGGACACAAAGCCACACTGTGCAGCTCCCTGTCCATCCAGGGAGGGGGTGGCAGCAGTTTTGCCACCCCTGGGAGGGCAGGGAGGGGATTTCTTTTTAAGGACTAACCTGTTGCGCACGAGCACTCCTGCGCTCTTCTTCATTACAAAAATGTAAAAAATTGGCAGGCGCAAATCCGGGCCATCGCACTGTGGTGCAGCTTGCGTGCACCGAACCCAGAAGTGACTACTTCCAGTTTCGCCCATTCCCGGCCCTTCACAACCCTATGGTGTGGAAAGGGCCTAACCCTGCTGGACATGATCCGACTGTGATTAGTGAGTGAGCAGGGTTTAGCAAAATGCATTGCACAAGACATCTTAAACCCTGCTGCTTAACCAGAAGCCTTAACCAGCAGGGTTTCAGGTGTCTTCTGAACAGGCCCAGTGACTTCATGGGTTAACATGAGTTCTTGTGCAGCTGTGCTTCCCCTTTGCCATTCCTATACCCTTCCATTTACCCTTTACTTAGTTTTCTTAATATGTACTCATCCTTTTGATTTTCATCCCTTATTATACTTAGATGTTTGTTCTAGTAGCCTATTGGTTCTCTTTGTCCTTGTCTTTTCTTCTATTGGATTGGCTAAATTAGGAGAGGTGGGTGTCTGGGTGGATAATTGAGGGATATGAAGTGTTAAGGAGTTTTATTTAATGTGGGAATGTTTTTAGGATGTTTTTAGGATTTTTAATGCAGTTTTAATAATGCGTGTCATCTTTTAATCAGTTTTATGTATTTTCTCATATTGTTGTTCCCCGCCTTGATCCAAACGGAGAGGCGGGTAAGAAATAAATTATTATTATTATTATTATTATTATTAAGGAAGGAGGTATTCTCTGAAGCATTGGGCAAATTGGTACAAAATAAACTGGCACCTGTGTGATCCAGTATCTTTTTTTTTCTTCCTTTTTGTGTGTGTGTGGCTACTTTAGGTTTTTTTTGTGACTGGCTAGTTGAACCATTTTATTGTTGTTTACTTCTATCTTTATTAAATCTTAATACCATGGGAGAGAGGTAGAATTGCCACTCGGGCGCTTGCAGGTACACATTGTTTTGAAAAGGCACCTCCCACAAATCTCCCCAAAATGGCAAAATATGAATAAAATAGAGACAGGTAACAACCTGCAGGAGAGGGAGGCCTGCTGCCAGAGGAGGAGGAGAGGAGTGTGCCTGCCTGCCTGCCTGCCTGCCTCCTGGCCTCGCTGCTACCACCACCACCACCAGCCTCTAGAGGATTTCAGCCTGGCAGACTGCCACTCTTTGCAGGACCAGGCTCCCAGGTACTGAGCCAGCTGCTGTGGACAATTACATCAGTCCCCCTCCCTTCCTGGGAGGGATATTTAAGCTGCTGGCTGAGGGGGCCTGGGAAAGCCATCAACCTGCAGGAGAGGGAGGGCTGCTGCCAGACGAGGAGGAGAGGAGTGTGCCTGCCTGCCGGCTTTCTGTTTTGTCTTCGGTTTTTTTTTTGTTTTTTTTTTTTTTTTACCCTTTCCCCAGGCTTGAGCTATGTGCCTGGGAGGGAGGATACAGGGCCAGGTGAGGGGATCTGAGGGGAGCACAATCAGGGTAGTGACGGGTAGAGGGAGATATGGCGTTGTGAGGAGGACTTGCCAGGTTAGGGAAACAAGGCCCAGACAGTTAATGGCTGTGCCTTGTTCCAGTCCCCCTCACACCCACAGGCTTGTTGGTTGCCTTATCAGCCAGCCCTCAGGCCTCCGGGTGCTGCTTTTAAATGCCAGATCAGTGCAAAATAAGATCTCCCTCATCCACGATTTAATTGTGGATGAGGCAGCCGATCTGGCATGTATAACCGAGACCTGGGTGGGAGAGCAGGGAGGAGTTAGTCTCTCCCAGTTATGCCCACCGGGGTACTTGGTTCAGCATCAGGGTAGACTTGAGGGCCGGGGAGGGGGGGGTTGCTGTGGTTTATAGGAATTCCATCCCCCTCTGCAGGCTCCCTGTCCATGTGACTACTGGTCTGGAGTGTTTGCACCTTGTGTTGGGCCAACGGGACAGATTAGGGATTCTGTTGGTGTACCGCCCACCCCGCTGCTCAACAGACTCCCTAGCTGAGCTGACAGAGGTGGTCTCTGGTGTACTGTTGAGGTCCCCCAGACTCTTGGTTCTGGGGGATGTCAACATTCATGCCGAGGGCACTTTATCTGGGGCAGCTCAGGATTTCATGGTTTCCATGACAACCATGGGACTGTCCCAACATACCATCGGCCCAACGCATGTAGCAGGGCATACTCTAGACCTGGTTTTTTCAACTGGACATGGAGATGGGGATCTGAAAGTGGGGAACTTTACATCAACCCCTCTGTCATGGTCAGATCACCACCTGCTGAGGTTTAGACTTACAGTGGCTTCTCCCCTCTGCAAGGGTGGGGGACCCATTAAGATGGTCCGCCCCCGGAGGCTAATGGATCCAGATGGTTTCCAGAGGGCTCTGGGGAGTTTTCCGGCTGATAGGGCTGGCTCTCCTGTCGAAACCCTGGTCGATCTGTGGAATGCAGAAATGACCCGGGCAGTTGACACGATTGCTCCTGAGCGCCCTCTCCTGTGTAGAGCTCGAACGGCTCCGTGGTATACCCCAGAGCTGAGAGTGATGAAACAAAACAGGAGACGGCTTGAGGGCAGATGGAGACGAACTCCTGATGGATGCAATCAAACACTGGTAAGTGCTTATGGTAAGCTGTATTCAGGGGCAGTGAGGGCAGCAAAAAAACAATACTTTGCTGCCACTATTCAATCATCAACCTGCCGCCCAGCGGAGCTTTTCAGAGTTGTCCAGGGGCTTTTACATGCTGGCCCCAAGGACATGGTAGAACCATCTAAGGCCCGCTGTAATACATTTGCTGGGCACTTCCAGAATAAAATCTCTGGCATCCGTCAGGACTTAGACTCCAGTGTTATAGCAGATGAATCTAGTGAGGTATCCAGAGCACAGGCTTGTCCTGTTTTCTTGGATGAGTTTCAGTTGGTGCAGCTCGAGGATGTTGACAAGGTGCTTGGACAGGTTCGTGCAACCACTTCCATATTGGATCCTTGCCCCTCTTGGCTAATAAAAGCTAGCAGGGATGGAACAACTGGCTGGGCCAGGGAAGTGATTAATGCCTCTTTGCAAGAGGGAGTGGTCCCAGGCCTCCTGAAAGAGGCGGCAGTGAGACCACTCCTAAAGAAATCTTCCCTGGACCCTGAAAATCTTAATAACTACAGGCCAGTAGCAAATGTTCCATTCCTGGGCAAGGTCCTGGAGCGGGTGGTTGCGAGCCAGCTCCAGGCACTCTTGGATGAGACTGATTATCTGGATCCATTTCAGTCGGGTTTCAGGCCTGGTTTTGGTACGGAAACAGCCTTGGTCGCCCTGTATGATGACCTATGTCGGGAGAAAGACAGGGGGAGTGTGACTCTGTTGATTCTCCTTGATCTCTCAGCGGCTTTCGATACCATCGACCATGGTATCCTTCTGGGACGACTGGCTGAGTTGGGAGTGGGAGGCACTGCATTGCAGTGGTTCCGCTCCTACTTGGTGGGTCGGCTCCAGAAGGTGGTGCTTGGGGAACATTGCTCGGCCCCGTGGATTCTCCAGTATGGGGTTCCGCAGGGGTCAGTTTTGTCCCCCATGCTGTTCAATATCTACATGAAACCGTTGAGTGCAGTCATCCGGAGTTTTGGAGTGCGTTGTCATCAGTACGCTGATGACACGCAGCTCTATTTCTCCTTTTCATCTTCATCAGGTGAGGCTGTGGATGTGCTGAACCAGTGCCTGGCTGCGACAATGGACTGGATGAGGGCTAATAAACTGAATCTCAATCCAGACAAGACTGAGACGCTGTTGGTGGGTGGTTCCGCTGACCGGATGGAGGGTGTTCAACCTGTTCTGGATGGGGTTGCACTCCCCTTGAAGGAGCGGGTTCGTAGCTTGGGGGTTCTCCTAGAACCATCTCTGTCACTTGAGGCGCAGGTGGCCTCAGTGGCACGGAGTGCCTTCTACCAACTTCGGTTGGTGGCCCAGCTACGTCCCTATCTGGACAGGGATAACCTGGCTTCAGTTGTCCATGCTCTGGTAACCTCCAAGTTAGATTACTGCAATGCACTCTACGTGGGGCTGCCTTTGAAGGTGGTCCGGAAGCTGCAGCTTGTGCAAAATGCAGCGGCCAGATTGATAACTGGAACCAGTAGGTTCGAACGTATAAGACCTACTCTGGCCCGCTTGCATTGGCTGCCTGTATGTTTCCGAGCCCGGTTCAAGGTGCTGGTTTTAACCTATAAAGCCTTACACGGCTTGGGACCACAATACCTGATGGAACGCCTTTCCCGACATGAACCTACCCGAACACTACGTTCAACATCTAAGGCCCTCCTCCGAGTGCCTCCTCCGAGGGAAGCTCGGAGGTCGGCAACAAGAGAGAGGGCCTTCTCTGTGGTGGCTCCCCAATTGTGGAACGATCTCCCTGACGGGGCCCGCCTGGCGCCAACATTGTTATCTTTTCGGCGCCAGGTCAAGACTTTCCTCTTCTCTCAGGCATTTGGCAATATCTGAGGAGCCTGGGGTTGTTTTGTTTTGTTTTTGTAGTTTTTTTGAAGTGTTCAAGTGGTTTTTAAATGTACAGATTGTGTGTATGTTGTATGTTTTTGCTGTTTTAATTTTTGTATATTGTTTTTAATTGTTTTTAATCCTATGTAAACCGCCCAGAGAGCTTCGGCTATGGGGCGGTATACAAATGTAATAAATAAATAAATAAATAAATAAATAAACAGAAAAGTGAAATATATGCATTATCCTTGCCAGAAAAACACTAACACTCAATTCACTAAAATGCATGTTGCAATATAGTCCTGTCCAGGTTATATTAAATAAAACCTCTGGGGACAGATTATTAATTATTTTTCAAGTGCCTGAAATGTGCTAAGTGATGTACACGGATTGAAAATGAGTCAATCCCGACTGACAGGCGGCTTACAATCGAATACACGAGCAAACTCAAGCAACAATTCTTAAAGTTCAATAGTTGTTCTTGTAATATCCAGCTGGAATGGAGAAAGTGCAGGAAAGGGAGGAGCCAAAGGCAATTGGTCACTCAGCTGAGCCAATGAGAATGGTGTCGATGTCTCACACTGTTGGCAATGGATGTTGTCATACTGCAGATAGTCCATATGTCCTTTCCTAGTAGCATAGAGATGCCAATAGATATTTGGCTGACAAAGTGTTGTTAGATTCTATCACAGGAGGAAAACAGTTGATAATTATCCTTGGGAATAGACTTACACAGTGTAGGGTTTACTAAGCCAAAAAACAACTCATCCTCCACCATTAATAGTGGCTCTAAAACCCTGTTCAGACAACACACTAAGCCATGGTTAGGCCGCTATCTCTTTTGCAGCAAATGGATAGTGAGCGTGTTTAAACTATGGTTATGTAACCACTATGGTTAGGAATGGTTCACATGACATGCTAAATCACAGTTCACATGACACACTAAGCCATAATGTTTAGCTCAAAATGCTTAACCACCTTGGCTCAGGTGTGTTGTCTGAACAGGGTTGCAAAGGGCCCAATAACCTGCATCATTTGGGTGTTTGCTCAAGACTGTAAAATGGGATGGCTGTCCAAGAGGAGTGACTTGATAGGCCACAAGTTATGCAACCTTGCTTGAAAAGAAGATACCTACAGTATTTGAACAAGCACACAGTGTATTTGCTTTATTTGTAACCACAAGGTGGAGCTCCTGTCCTTTGAAAGGCTGCACTTTAATGGGATAACTTAGTCCAAAGTTGCCCATATGAATGCCATCACCCACCAATTTGACTGAAATAGTGTTTTGCTGTTGTTAAATTGGAGTCATTAAAGGAGCACCAACAAGAAGATGACATTGGATTTTTAATATCTGATTAGATTAAAACGAAACGGAGTAATGACCACATTTGTAGTTAGTGGAATGACAGCTTTTTAATATATATATATATATATATATATATATATATATATATAAAGAAACGCTGTAAATAATTAACCCAATAAAAATAAACTTTGCCTATTGGGTGCATTAATCAAGGACCTGACTCTAATATCATTAAGTATGCTGACAGTGTTTGTGTAAGAACTTCATCCAAAGGCCAATTCAATCAATTAAACTTTGTTTCGTTTCAGTGGGTTAAGTCCCAAATGAGTTCAGAATAAGGCCCATGGGGTGTGTTTTAATTATACCAGAGTTTTTGTTTAAAGCAATGTCGTATCATAACACCATCCCAACCAACCTCGCTGAACAGTATTATTTAGGATTTACTCTGAAAGCTTATCATGAACAAATGAACAATCTCAGTTTTTTTTTGTACCCTGGCTGAACAACCTCAGTCTTTATATTGCACCCTGGCTGAACAATCTCAGTGTTTCTCTTGTGCCTTGGCTGAACAATCTTGGTGTTTCTACTGCAATTGGTTTTAATAGCCTCCCTGAACTGTGGCAAAGGGCTCCTTAATATCCTCCTCCTTGCTCTGAATAGGAACAGAAACTTTGGCAGAGCCCTCCAGTTATTGTGAATCTCTGCTGGAGACTCCCAATGACTCTTGCCAAATTATTGGGAAGTGGAAGTGAACAACAGCTGAGATGCATGATGTGAGGAGACCTTTGCCAAGGCCTGCATTGTTAGTCAGACGGGGTGGAGGCATAGGAGTTTCAAGAGCGCTTCGCTTGTGACTTGCTTAGCTTCAAGTGTGCTTTGCTCGTGTCTTAGTTGTGCTGGGAAAAGAAGCCAAACATCATAATAAAGAAGGGGGCCTTTGGGGAAGCCCTTGTAATCAGTGTAACCCTCCTGTGGCATATCTCTCTTGTAACATCAGAAAAGGCCTACATATGTGCACGGTGCCACATCATTCTGGGGCCTGATCAGACTTTGAGAAGCTTGAGATATATGAATTCCAGATATTTATACCTGGCCTTTCATCCAGAAATTGGTTCCCAAGGTAACCAAAACAGGTTTTTTTAAAAAACCAACAGAACAATGTGAAGCCACCGACAATGAAATATCAATTTAAAAATAAAATAAAAGAGAACAACCACGGCAGCTCTACAGAAAGAAAGACAAATCAGCTTCAATTAGAACTAGCGGTGGGTAAAGTCCCCTCAGCCTGATTTGGGATGGTCTCGGAGAAAATCCTTTGAAGGAAGGCTCAATGAGCAAATAGAAATAGTCGCCTTTATCTCAGCCTCCTGTTCCGTTGGGGCCAGTGGCAGTCCCGACGACATTAGGGAGGACAATATGATTTCTGCCCACTACAAATTCAGCTGCTAGCCCTCACCCCTCTTGTTCCGCCTGCCCTAATCTTATCCAGCAAGAGTTCACAGTGGTGGGGAGAGATTGTGACATTGAGGTCTCTCTGGCTCAGGGCCTAGAAATTGTGAACATGCGAGGCAGCATCAAACTGCTGCTAGGAATCATGGGAAATGTGTTTCCCCCTAGGGATGGGTAAATTGGTCAAATTAACTTACTCCTACATTCCAGTCTTTGTTAAACCTCACATTCTTTCTCTCCTGAGTATGACCAGTTTTTTTTTTTCAGATTTTGGTGAATTCAGATCAACAACAAACTAAAATGAAATTCTCACCCACCTGCAGAGACCAAATTCAATAGGTACAGCTAAACTAGGGTGACCAGATATTCCCTCTTCATCACAACTGTTAAAGGTGCAGGCACTATACTAGAGTGACCATATACAAAAGAAGGCAGGGCCCCTGCAACTTTAACTGCTGTGATGAAGAGGGAATTTCACCAGGACCTAATTGCATACAAATGACACTGGCTGAAATTCCCTTTTCTCTACAACTGTTAAAGTTAAATGAGCCCTGACCTGGATTTTATCTGGTCAGCCTAAGCTACACCCAACATGGAGAGGACTGTTGACATATCCGCCTGCCTTAGAGCTATTAAAGACATGGAGCATGTCCGTATAAATAGGTGGTGACACCAATTCAGCACTAACATGGTTGAATGCGCGGGGATTCAAAACCAGCATTTTAAGAGCCAAGGACTCAAAGCTCTGTGCATGGATGAAAAAATCTGGCAGTTTGTCTGTCTCACACATTCATTTCAATTTTTTAAAAAAAAACATTTCAAGTTCTCCCCACCCCCAAATATGGAGAACTTTGTGATTTTTGGTGAACTCTTATCTAAACTAAAGTGAAATGAAATTCTAACCCGTTCTAATGTCACCATGCTTCCCAGAGTCAATTGAATGATTATGTAGATATTCATGCCACTCCTCACATCCCTGCATTTCCCAAAATATACCCAGGTATGAGACAGGGAAGTCTGGCCTACAACTACTGGCATGCATGACGAAGGAAACTGTACCATATGAACAACCCAATACGCTAGATCTGTCACTGGATTTGCCAGAAGAAACACTCAAGTTGAAGAGGGCTATCCCTGCTCAAGTAAAACAACGACAGGATTTCAAGACATGCCTGAAGATTTCTTGCCAAGGCTTGTAACATTTCTCAGAGGGATTTCAAGCATTTAAAAATGGCAACTAATTTCACCTGAATGACATCCCAATGTGAACTTGGAGGCTCTTGCTTAGCAAAACCTCTGAGGAATTCCAGCAGGACGTAAAAGAATTTGTGTAGGCTTATCAAAAATTTCTCAGGGGCATTCATACTTTCTTCCATCAAATTCACTGAGAGAGAAAGAGTTTGCTTATAATTTTGATCACCAACTGTAATTTTACTACTGTGCATCAGGTGGAGTTATTTCCTCATTTTTCCCCTTGAAACACATAATTAATGAAAAATATGTAGGATTAGAATTATTGTTTTATCACCATTGCTCTTTCAGCCATGTATATTGGGCCTTTTGACCCTTACTTAGGCTGTTTCTACACTGTCCTTTTGATGTGGGATTGCCCCGGGTGGTCCCTGTGTGTCCAAATGACACACAGGGACTCCTGGGGGCAGGGGGGATGGGCATGGGTTTTCCCCGGGATAAAGGATCCCAGGGAAAACCTGATTCTTCCTGCGGTCCGGGAAAGTGCTCGGTGCCCATCAAGGGGGGGAGGAAGCAGGATGGTGGGTGGGTGAGTGGGAGGCAATTTCGGGGGTTAGCTTAACAAAGAAAAGTCCTTACCTTTTTGTTGAAGTGCAAATGTGCTCTTCGCGGATCTTCAGGGGAAAAAATGGCAGTCACGATTCTGTAACAGCCCAGGAGGACGCTGGGTCGTCACACTACCATGTGCATTAGAGCAATGATCCTGGAAGCAGGTACTTCCGGGATCATCCCCCCCACACACCTGTATGGAGTAGAAAGGCCTTTAGTGCTTCAAGATGGCATATCCAGTTCTCCCCTCCTCTTCATTTTATCCTCACAACAACCTTCTGAGGTAGGCTCTGTTGAGAGATGCTCATTAACTCAATATCATCTAGAGTCAGGAAACTGGAGGGGAAGCCTTCTGAAAGCTCAAAAAGCAACAAAGGGTCTGTAGAGGATGTTCCAAACCCTTTCCCGGTGCTTTCTTTCCAAACGGTACCTCCAAGCCAACGAAACCTCAAAGCAAGCTGCACAAACGACATCCAGTGGAATTTCACTTAAAGGAGGGCCAAAAGGTTGAAGCGCAAGGCCGATGCAATGTCAGACAGAGTTGGAAAGGCCTTCAAATATTTCGATGCTGCCCTGTCCTTTCTTGAGTGTGGCATTGCGATGGAAACCGACCTCCTCTCACCAAAGCCAGCCTATACCATGTTTGCAGAGACCACAAACTTCATCAAATTCATAATGGCATTAAAATCTTTTGCAGACTCGTCTGCCATCACACTTGAAAAAAATCTTCATTGTGTTTTGCATGCGCTGCCGAGCCATTCTGTACATGGCAATGTTTCGCTACAAAAAAGACATGGCATATCATCTAGGGAACCTGGCTCTAACCAATGTATGCAAGTTATCAAGCAGCCCTTACACTCTTGGTCCATGGTTTGTTACCCTTTTGTTAATTTTCCTTCTTCTTTTTTTTTTTAAATGAGAAAAAGAGTACCGTTCTCTCCCACACATCACCCATCTGAATAATTGGCTGTAGTATTGCATCATCTCCAGATGAAAGATTTTTAGTACACACATCTGAAAAGTCAATGCAGAAAAGGGTCAGTAACCCATTTAAATGACTCTACAGCTCACTCAATGATGCTCTCAGATGAATGGAATACAATTAACCCAGCTGCTGAAGTTAACTGCAGAAGGCAATTTCTCCTATGGCAGAACTCCACACATCACAGTGAGCTGGGTTTCCCTCCCCCCCTGGCAGTATCAAATAACTTTTTATTTAGGGAATGTCCTACCATTGTTTTGAGAAACCTCTAATTAAAATATTTAGCTAATTATTTCTGAGTATGAAAATAGGCGGTAAATCGCTGCAAACAAGGAACAGAAGAAAATAAGCTGACAGAGCCCCCCCCAAAATAAAATAAAATAAAATAAAAATGGAAGGTAACAATGCAGAAAAGGGTAGTTAAGGCTCACTGCAAAGATGCCTGAAAGAGGTTGTAATTTAAAATAACATCTCATTAGTTCGTTTAATTACTCTCTGCCAGCGGTAATTGATTTTAAGGCTGAAAACAGAAACGCACACTACTTAGGGAAAAAGTAATTTTACCTCTAGTAAATTGGAGAGAAGATAATGGTTCTACCAAAGATACATGCAGTTCTAATTATGTGGTAGTTGTTGGGTGTGTGTATGTGCATGAGAGTGTGTGTGTTAAGTAACAAGTTTTTTTTTTTAATCTTGATACAGGAACAGTAGTTGCACCTGTTTGATATTGATTTTATCTTATATTGATCTTTATTTTTTGTAGGGCAAAGAACAAAAACATCTGAGCATTGCAGTTGTTAAACACATGGGCCCAATCCAACAAAAAGGGACTGTATTGCCTTACTGTCCAGAAGGGTAGCCCTGTTAGTCTATTGTAGCCAAAACAACAAAGAGTTTTGTGGCATCACAGAAATTGATTGTGTGGCTACTGTGGGCTTTAACAGATGCATTCGATGAAATGGACAGTGTCCAAGAAAGCTTAGGCCAGAATCAATGGGTTCGTCTTTAAGAGGCCACAAAATTCTCTGTTGCATTACCTTAGTGGTAGAGCACAAGATCCACATTGTTTCATGATGTGCTTTTATTAGACCCACGTATGACCCTGTGCTTGTTCCAACGAGACTCACACACCCATTTATAAGGCATCTTTAGACATTGGCAAATCCATGGCTAAGAAGGTGATTGCCACCTGAACAGATCCACACTCAGTCACTGCTGAGGAGGATAATGCCACAGTGGTACATTTACTGAGGTTTACAGTAAATTGAAAAGTACAAGTTGATTTTGGGGGAGTTTGCTGAGCAAATGGATATGTTATCGCTCACACCAATTGGGGATGCCCCAGCCTTCACCGAGTTATGCCTCGATGGGGAAATCTGCTGAATTCTTGGTGAAGCTGATCTCCAGGACTCAAAATAGTATTTGAGGCTGCAGGAAGGAGTCTTTCTGAAGCTTGAGGCATATGCATACACACACAAACACACACACATAGAGTGGAAAGAGGTGGTGGAGGATACAGTTTGCACTAAGAACCTCCAAGAGCAGTATACCTTCCCCTGGGCTGAAGCCCTTTCCTGCAGACATGAATTAACAAGCATTGCAATTCCTACTCTCCTGTGAAGAGGAAGGAAAACAGGGCAAGGCACCTAATGATGGTACCTTCCTCTGGTAAGCAAGGAGACCAGTGATTTTAGGGTGACCAGATTTTGGAACCCAAAATCCCGGTCTAAAATGGCCACCCAAAACAGCCGCACCGGAGGGAAGCGGCCGCCCCAGCAGGTAAGTGCCCCCCCTCCTGCCCCACGCACCTTACCAGCAGGGGCAGCCGCTTCCCTCCGGTGCTCGAATCTACTGAGAAAAAGGCTTCGCAGCCTGTCCCTCAGTAGAACGCCGGGTGATGGTGTCATCACCTGGCGTTCTACTGAGGGACAGGCTGCGAAGCCTGTTTCTCAGTAGATTTGAGCAACGGAGGGAAGCGGCCACCCCAGCAGGTAAGTGGGGGGGGCCCTCCCACCTCCCGCCTCCCGCTCCTTACTTGCAGGGGTGGCGCTTCCCTCCGGTGCTCGAATCTACTGAGAAGCAGGCTTCGTGGCCTGTCTCTCAGTAGCGCACCGGGTGATGTCGGCGCGCTACTGAGGGACAGGCCGTGAAGCCTGTTTCTCGGTAGATTTGAGCACCGGAGGGAAGCGGACGCCCCGGCAGGTGCTGGCGGGGGGGGTCCCCCCACCCAAAAACCCACCACCAAGCCACCCATCCCCCCCAAAACTCAGCCCAGACCTACCGAGTCTACCACCGCTCACCACCGCTCGCTGCCGCCGTGTGACCCACGCAGCCCCAGTTTGCCCCCGCCGCCCCCCAGTTGGCCTGGATTGCCCCAGGTTTCCAGGTTAGGACTGGGAAAACCCGGGCGATCTGGTCACCCTAAGTGATTTCAGTGGAAGGAGACTAGTCCTCCGGGATTTTAAAATGGAGCCTCTCCTCTGGAAGGAGAGACTGAGGGATTTCAGCAGCAGCATGGCACCTTACCTTCTGAATCGCTAGGTGCCTCAACCCTCTGGGGTAGGGTGACCACATGAAAAGGAGGACAGGGCCCCTGTATCTTTAATAGTTGTATAGAATTTCACCAGGTGCTGCATGCATACAAATGACACCTGCTGAAATTCCCTTTTCTATATAATGGTTAAAGATACAGGATCCCTGTCCTCGTTTCCATATGGTCACCCTACTCCAGAGGGGTGAGGCACCTAGCGATTCAGCAGTATGGCCCCACACCTCTGGAAATAGAGGGGGGGCTCTGGATGCCCAAATTTGAGGCTTCTTATATGGTGCAGTGAAAGGCTGTGACATCACAACTTTGATAGTTCCTGTGGGATAAAGACTGAGCTGGCCCTTTATCCCATATAACAAAAGAGGGTGTTTGGGGTGACTACATGCATTAAGGCTGGAATGCAATTGCTGGCAGTTGACAAGGTACCTTACCAGATATCACTCTTGCTATCCAGCACATTCATGTTTTGATCAATGTTTACCCCACCTTTGCCTTTGGGGCATGCATATTAGGAAGACCATTAGAAACTGAATTGCTTGATCTAGTCTTACATGATCACTCTCAACCCCATTCCTGTGTCGTTTCTCCGCCTTTGCTGAACCTGGGGATGAAGACACCTGGCTTATTAGCTGTGTTTCAAAATGGAGTCTGTACTGTTCACTCATAACAGCATGCAGAAGGTCCCAGCCTCATTCCCTGGCCTCTGAAGTGGTAAGTGGGAAACCCCAAGAGAGCTGATTCCAGTCACAAGAAACAGTGAAGGACTACATAGAGAAATTGGTATTAGTCTAAGACAGCTCCCCCCCCCCCCCCGATGTTCCTATATCACTGCCCCAGTGCCCAACTAGAGATGGATGAATCTGTCATTTTGGGTTTCTTTCCATTTCTCATGTTTCCAGCCTTAGATTTGTCCCAAACTTGGGGATTCCCCCCCCCCAATCTTAACTGCATGCATAAGGTGAGACTTGTAGACAGCTTCCCCTATGGACAATTGAACTTCACTAGGTTACCACTAAATTTGTCCTTCAGTGAAATTTGAGGAGATTTTTGAGGTTGCTTTTCTTTGCAGGTTACAGGTTAAACATATATCACATCTCTCAACCCTGGCCTCAGTGGGGTACATCCCACTGGCTCCCCTGACACCTATGTGTGTCTCTGTATGCACATGCAGATGTTTCACTGAACATGTGGACACTGGGAGAGTGCCAACGGGCCCATGACATGGTAGGCAGGGTGGGAGGCATGGTCTTGATTCCCTTAGGGATGTCAGAGAATATCCATTTGGGGTCAAACTCGGTGGGTTTCTGTCAGCTTGGCCCCCTGAACTCCAGCCCACAGACCTCCCCCCAAGCTCATCTGCGAGCCACCATTTTGCAGAAAAACTGTAAGCTTTTTACAGAAATCCCAATTTTTCCCAAATAGGGCAAACTGCAGGCATAAATAGACTATTGCTGCCTGCAACTGCTAGAATTGACTAAGTGGCGGGGGGTTCCGTGAGTGAAACACAGGGCGGGCACAGGAGGGTTTGCCCATCCCTATTGCCTGTCTCCATACACTGGATGCCGCTTGCTCTGCACAAACAGAAAAATTGCCCAAATTGAGCAGTGATTGAATGTGAAATTTGCACAAATGTCCCCAAATGTGAGCAAATTCCCTAATTTCTGCTACTTTTCTTCATTGACTAAAGGGACTTTCAGTCCGCAGGGAAAATTTGCATGAACTAGGACATTTGTGCAAAGTTGAACTGGGGAAAATTATGTCAATTGAACATGAGGACATGTTCAGCAATTTGCAGATGTTTTTGGTGGACATGTGTTTACGCTCGTAATTGCATTCGGGCCTTTGAACAAGGTCATGCTTTGTTTTGTGACCAAAACTCAAATTCTCATGCATCCCTAGCCACAGCACAATCCATAGTTGCAGTATTTTTTTAAGCTGCAGTTCTTCACTTACTGCCAAAGAGTGCAGATACAATCAGCCAAAATAAGGTAAATTATAAGTAAATACACATTAACCACCACCAAACCACCACATATTAAAAGAAACACCTTCCTAATGAAAGTGCTTAGAAGTTTCCTCATTCATGTATTAAATGTTCAGGGCTAATCTGTTAATAAATAAAGACATAAAATCCCCAACTATCATTCATATTAATTAACAAAGGGAATTGAGGGAGTTTGAGAAAAAATGAATACTTTGCAGCAACTGAAAAATGAGGTAATAAATCAAATCATATTTAAACTCAGGGATATAAAATTAGGGAAAGTCATGCTGAAACCACAAATGAGTTGCTATGCTGAAACATATTATTATTATTATTATTATTATTAATTATTATTATTATTTCCATAGGCTTTGTAAGTTGTACCTTACTTGGTTCTGTAAGCCATTTTGTTTGGTTTGGTTAAAGTATAAATGAAGATCTGCCAGGCATGACATGGAAGGGAGCTGTTGATGCCTTGAGGTATTCAGCTCCAGGGTTCTACCAAGCTTGAGTGCTAAACACTAGTGTGGAGGAAATGAGTCATTTGAGTGTAGCAAGCCCCTTTTGTAGTCCAGCTGTGAGCATCTTAGAACCACGCTTGGTGAACACCTGCCAGTGGCAAGATATTGATTCATAATGATGTTCTTATTCAATCTGAATGTTAAAAAAAAAAATCATAAAAGGGTATAAATCCATTCAGGGAGAGAAACAAATAACTAGTAAAATGCCTTTGCACTTCAAATTGTAAAACATTCAAGTAATCAAACAAACATTTCACAGAGGAAGTTCATCATCTTTGTTGTTGATATTCAGCGACTGAACCCCCAAAAATGGGCATAGGAGAAAACCATGAATGAGAGCCTCAAGCAGCTCTAATTGGATCTGAAACTATCCGGATGCAAAAGATGTATGGATGCTCGAGGAAGGAGGCCGCTGTCCATTCTGATCAAACTGAGCTGATCAGGACTGCACGGACTAGCACTTAGTTATTCATTGGCTTGAACACTTTTTGAATGTTCCAACACAGTTCTTGGCTAAAAAGTAGTTGCATTTTTAAAATGCATATTTTCAGAGCAAATACATTACACATGCAGATTTAAAGACACAGTGTGTTAAGAAATACATATTTAAAATAAGTATCTAAATGTAAATGTGGATGTGGATTTAAACATAAAATGGCAAGTTAGTAGTGCAATATGGACCAGCCTTATGAATGAACACATATATGAATGTGATACAGTCTAGAAACTGACTGATCCATCCCGAAAAAGATGTGTTTCATCCTTCATCCAATTCTCCCTCCCATGACCTTTGAGTAGGGATGTTTATTGCTGGAAAATCCGGGAGAGGGGAGGGTTTGGTCATTGGAGTTCTGTGGCATGAACTACTCAATTTCCATTTGTGAGGTGAGCTGCAGGCTTTCCCCTGAATTCTGGGGACTTCTTTTGCACATTTTTTTGTTGTGGAGGTCAAGCCACAGTTGGCACAAATGACTCAGAACCTTGTGCAGATTCAGCCATAATTTGCACAAATTGATTAGAACTTGGTGCAAATTGTAGAAACCGCAAAACAAATCACAAAATGCCTGGGAAATCCATGAACTGGGCCAATTGGCTGCAGACCGAGTTGAGTGTGAACTGGAACAAAGTCTAGGGCCGGGGAAATCTAGGGAAACTCACTGGATTCCAACCCCACACAGATTTCTCTCACATCCTGACCTTCAAGCATTCTGGATCAGCCCTGCATTCAATTCTGTTCTACGCAGAAAAAAATGCAGTCTGATAATGAAGACAGTAGCCACACAGAAGGGACTCTTCCATGTAAATTGGGTGGCCCCAAAAGCACCACTTCCACACTTTTCTCCCACAAACTATGACAAGTGTGGAATGACCTGCCGGGAGAGATTCGCCAACTTACTAGTACATATGATGTACTGGTTTTATCTGCTTTTAATCAGTTTTTGTATTTTGTGTTTGGTCATGTTCCCCGCCTCGATCCGTTGGGAGAGGCGGGTGATAAATAAATAAATATATTATTATTATTATTATTATTATTATTATTAGTTTCTGAAGCCCCTCCCCCTTAATGTAAAGCAAGGAAATAAATGTGGTCTCCTTTTCCCCTTCTGTCATAGCCCTGGTGGCTCTACTTTCCATTCGTATCCATAGTCTGATAAGGGGCAAAAGCAAGAGCATTTTAGGGTTAAAGCTGTTACAGCCCAAATATGTGACTTGGTTTCATGGGACTCCTTTGGATGGGTTACTTTAAAGCTGTACCTAGCAGGGTTTTTTCCCCTCTAGATTGGACACAGCTCCCCTGCTCTGAATCAAGAACCAGACCATTGCATCTACTCTAGAGGGAATAGAAGGAATAAGGTAGCTGCTAGATGCAGATTTAAAGTAATGTCTGGTTTGACCCTCAGTACAAGGGGATAGATTTTATGTACAACACCTTTAACTTTAGCCCAGCTGGACTTTGCTCAGGAGAGGAGGCGATCCAGGTGAGTTTTCCCTAGAAACACCTGATCTAATTGCATGGAGGGAAGAGAATTCATTGAAGGCATAGATATGAGTAGATCAGTGGGAGGACAGCCTTGCAGCATGATAGTCAGCCTTGGCTGACATGAGTGGTACCTTCTCATCCAGTCCAGACTGAGACTGGTCCTTCCAGATGTTTTGGACTTCAACGCGCATCAGTCCTAGCCAATAGTCAGGAAGTCTGGACATTGTAGTCCAAAAGATCTTGGCAGCACCAGGTAAGGGAAGCCTGCTCTGAGCTATTGCAGGTGCTTTTCAATATTAGTGCAGTTAGGAAAAACGCTCCAGCTAGCCATGATTGACATACTGGAACAGGTTGATGCCCTGGTGTATCTACTAGGAACCTGGCTAGAGGAGTCAGCTAGGCCACAGGTTGCCTAAATGGTTCTGGCTGAGAATGTTCACAGGACCAGGCAAAGAGATTGACTGGCAGCGATGTTTAAAGACACCTCGATCCATGTGAAGTATCTGTGCTGAAGCCATCTAAACACAGGGCTGGTCCAAACTTCTCCCCTGTTCATGTTCTTTGCCTGCCTTCGCTTGTCATATACCTTTGTATGGGCCGTGATGCTTGAATTCTTCTCCCCTGAGTGCTGGGCCAGTTCTGTGTGTGCGCGCATGATTGGCTTTGTCATCTCGGATTCCAAATTTCTGGGCAGGTATCTGTCTCTAGGGGAGATGAAACCTTGCAGGATATGGCCTCCAGTGACCAGCCACAGAGGAAAGGTATAAAAGAAAACAAAGACTGAAACAATCAAGGTCATCAGTGGCAAATAGGTTGGGTTCTTATGAATCACCACAAAAGAGGCATCGGGTTGCATAAAAATGGTATATGCCAATTTTTATCAAGTGGTGCAAATTTAGAAATAATTCTTATAATTTAAATAAAGAAACAGTACATCTCACCATACTGTTGAAGACTGGGAACAGGTAGCTTGTGCCTATCTGTTACGTCTGCTTTTTCAGGTGCAAGCTGTTGAAGGACAGCAATTCTTATGGTTCATTATATTTAAACTGGATTGGATAGGATACTCCTTCAGACAGAGGACACCTTAAAATAGAGGACAGTCATCTAGCAGCCCTTCAAATAACCCATAAATGAGGACATCAAGACACCATAGTGGCAATACCATATTTCTTACCATATTTCTTGTCTTTCAAGGATTCAGCTAGTAGGGTCAGGGTCAGGATCCCTAGGATATGTTTAGGGCAAGAGCAGGGCTGCTCTAAGAGATTTTGCTGCCTGAAGTGGCAAACAAGATGGCACCCTCCCCTGTCCCATGTACAAACGCCAACTGGACTGGCAGTTGACTCTTATTCAACTCTAGTGATGGGACAGTGACCACCACCAGAACTGAGAGCAGTAGACTAGCCTAGGGGAAGCAGGGAAGGCATCACAGCTCTGAATTCCCAACACTTTGTCACCACGCTCCAGCATGTGCCATCTGAGGCAGCCACTTCACTCTGTTCATCACTTTTCCCCCCTTGATATATATTGTGAAAGCCCTGCCCCCCCCCCCCCCCCGTGTACTGAGATGCTGCTTTAAAGTCCACCAAGACTTTGGCCGTTATCACATGCGAGGTTTGATGCACACCCACCTCGACTTTGCTCCACATCTTCAGCGCTGGACTCGCATGACGTCGTTCCCCTCACACTGTTCTCATGCCCTGAGTGCTCCATTTTTCGTGCCTTTTTCAAACTATCCCTGAATGGGCAAAGTCCAAAAGGCACAGGCAGGTATTGCAGGTATCACAGGCACCGCAGCAATACCGAGCACATGTAAATCAAAACGCTAGACTCACATAGGAAATGGAGGGGGAACCCACAGAAGGAAACCAGGGTGGGGGGAATGTAGATGTGATAAAGCTCTCACTGTCTCTGAAGGCCTAGAACCTGGCAGACCTGCTGGTTTACTTGTATACAGGCCCATATTGCTTATAATGTCTTACTATAAGTACATATAACTAGGGTGACCAGATAAAATCCAGGTCAGGGCTCATATAACTTTAACAGTTGTAGAGAATAGGGAATTTCAGCCAGTGTCATTTGTATGCAATTAGTTCCTGGTGAAATTCCCTCTTCATCACAACAGTTAAAGTTGCAGGGGCCCTGCCTTCTTTTGTATGTGGTCACTCTAGTATAGTGCCTGCAACTTTAACTATTGTGAAGAAGAGGGAATTTCACCAGGAACTAATTGCATACAAATGACACTGGCTGAAATTCCCTTTTCTCCACAACTGTTAAAGTTACATGAGCCCTGACCTGGATTTTATCTGGTCAGCCTAATATAACCCTCTTTTCATTAATCCTGCCCAAGGCAGTAGACACTTTCTGTTAGCAAGGTAGGTTCCACCAAGCTAAAGGCTGGAATCTGGGCAGAGCTGCCTCAAAAAACAGGCAGTATTGCTTGGAAGAAACAAGCCTCCTCTCCTCACTTCTGAACTCCTTGTATGGGCTGCTGCCAATTCAGGGTGTTGGTTCTTATCTTTAAAGCTTAAATGGTTTGGGACCAGGATGTTTGAGATACCAACTCTACATGCATGAGCCTACTGCAGGCATAGGCAAGTTGGTGGTCCCTACAGATGTTTTGGGTTACAACTCCCATATGCCTCAGCCAGCACGGTCAGTGCTCTGGCATTGTGAGAGTTGTAATTCAAAACATCTGGAAGGCACCAGGAAACCTATCCTGGCCTACTGTGTGCTTATAAGATCACAAGGATCAGCTCTTTTGCCCATCTGTTTGCCTTAAGACGTGAGGCACAAGAGGGCCCATGATCAGTCCTATTCGGCAGCGACACTCAGGTTATGGAACTATTTACCTCAGGAAACTGGCTTTTAGCACATTTTTAACATGCTTTTCATGACATGTTTTGATTCTTCTATTGTTGTACTGTTTTTTTTTCTTTTACTAGTTTCTCTCACTTTTTCTGGCTATGGCTGTGACGGAATAATATTCTTCGTTTTCTGAATATTGTTTATTGTATGCCCTCTATTTAGGGCTGTTTTCTCCTTTTCCCTCCATGCATGGTCTGTTTGTCGGTTGGTTGGTTTAATACATTCATAACCCACTTTTCTTCCATCATAGAACTCAAGGCAGTTTTTTGGGGGGTTCCCATCAAGGCCCAAACCTGCTTAGCTTTAGCAAGGAGCCTCGGAGCATAATCTGGGCTCAGTTGGCTGGGGAGTGGGGAAGCAGAGCGGAGAACCTACACAAGTAGGCTTTCCATTCTGACATTCTGTTGAACACAGAGACGTCAGGAGTTGGGGCCAGAGGGCATCTGGATATTGATGGTGGGGCTGTCAAAAAGAGTCTTGCTCTCTGCTGTTCCACAAGAATGGTATGCACATGACTGGATGAGACAACAACTCTGAGATTTTCATATCATTGCAAGCCACTCTGGGGACCATGTGTGATTGAAGATATTGGATACAAATCATTGGATATATACATACATAGAATGAGAGCTCCATCACACCAGCATTTTATTGCACTTTTGTCCTGCCTTGTTTACCATTTTGCCCCACAATCCCTGCCCTGCAATAATCTCACTTCTTCCCCTCCATTTTCCATGTTTTTCTAGGGTGGGGGAAAGTATGGTATTTTTTCTTCACATGCATAAAACTGCCCTTCCATCCCCGTGTATTGCTGTCCTCACGCTATGTCACAGAATGTCACTTCTTGAGGGCATCTGCGTCGAAGGGCAGTCTAATGCTAATGAAAGAAGGTGGATGCAGTTCTCCTCCAGTCCATAGAACCACTCAACTGCTCAACCAGGAAGGGGGGGAGGGAGGGCACATGAATACCCCACACGGAAGGGAGCATCATCTCACCTGTAAAGTCAGAAATGGCACCCAGCCGATGAAACGCTAAATCGCTAAAATGCTAGACAGCGAAACCAGAGGGGGGATGCACCCATGCCCATCACAATGTCCATCAACCACAAGAACCAATGAACTGGAGGGGGAAGGAGAAGGGACGGGTGGGGTGAGCGCAATAGCGGGAGAGCAGATGTGCAGGGGAAAAGGTAAACAAGGTGAACTAGCGTGACAATGCACACATGTAAAAGTGATCAGCACTTGATGTGCTACTGAAACAGAGGTGGAAATTGTGGATGCATACCAGGGAAAAAAAGTAGGTGTGATGGAGCCCACATGCAGATAGGACATATGACCTCACTCTTGTATCAAATGTTAAATTCATTCCAGACAGTTCCAGGGAGGGGAATGGGAGGGGACGTTCATATGTACTGTAGCCCAGACCCATTACTGCATAAGAGGATCCACAGACTTTAAATCACAACGGCAATGAACAATGGCAATATGTGGAGAGAGAGAGAGAGAGAGAGAGAGAGAGAGAGGTGGTTTAAAAGCATTTGTTCATTGTCGTTGTGATCTATATATATGAAAACATTTCTACACTGAATTTTCATTGCTTTATAAGTCAGTATCATGCAAATGGCATACAAATGTAAATGTTGCAGAAGTTCTGAAGGTGCATTCGTAATTTGAGTGCTGTTACTGTTCGGAGACTAATCTTCGTATATTTCATTGAAGAGAAACTAATTGTAGTTACTGCCTTGTGGCTTTTAGGGCCTCTGGGACACCTTTATGACCAATCAAGGTACCTCCTCATTTCAGAGTTAATGAGCCAAAAAGATGAAATACTTGTTTAGCTTCCTCTACTCTGACTTCCAGCGCTGTGTTCATTCCTCCAGCAAGCCTTATGAAGTGCCGAATTAAATGAAACCTACATTTGGCTGGTAATGTCAAAGCAATCTTCATATGAAAAGCTGATTGAATCCATCCTAATGGTAGACTATTATATCGTCATGCAGCTCCTTATCTCCATGAATTATGTGGAAAATAAAAAAGAGTGAAGGAAGTTACTTATAAATGCATTCATCCCTGCAATATCCAGAAGGGTAGGCCCATGAAAGAAGCACAGTCATCTTTTTTTCAAGGCCTACCTCATCTGTTTGCCTATAATTGAGAGACTAGAGTTTACTTATCTTCCCGCTCCCAAGAAAGGTAGAAAATTGAGGTGTGCAAGGTTGTGGTTGTGTTGTTACCCTAGGAACTTTTTGATAATGTCCTCTCGCAGACATTTATAGTATAAACAAGCTCACAGGGGATTAAAGTACAGACATAAGTATCAAGAAGAAACAAAGCATTTTTTTTAAAAAAAAAACACTGGGAGGTGGACTGTGCCCACTTCTTTCTAGCAACATAATAAACTTTATATAAGGCTAAATGCTTTGACGTTACCAAACTAGGGAAAGACTGTACAGGTTCATAATACAGCATACAAAGAAGAGAATGGAAAATGCATTGGGTTGGATCTAGACTTAGCCATACCTTGAGTAGACCCATTGCATTCAGTGAGATTTAAGTTAGTCATAACTAACTTCAGGCCTATGGATTTAAATGGGTCTAACTTGAGGTATGACTGAGCCTGGGTCCAACTCAATGTGTTTCCAGCTGGCTGAAAATATTTCAGTTTCAAACACAGAACTTAAAGCAGTTCTTGATTTTAATAGAAGTGCAGCGTTTCTCCTTTGACAAAACATCTGAGGAATTCACAGAGAAAAACTAATTCATTTCAATAAAACTAGACAGCAAAGTGGATTCCGCATGTCCCTAGATATCAGATTGGGTTCCTGTGAAGCTGAGGCCAAGGGGGAGAAAGATGCACTGTAGCCATCAAGAGTGGATCTTCTAATACAGGAGTGGACAACCTGTGGCTCTCCAAGCATTGTTGGACTGCAGCTGACATCAGCCTTAGCCAGCACACAGCCAATCACGAGAGATGATGGCAGTTGCAATCCAATGATATTTGGAGGGTGAGACGTTGCCCGCCCATGTCCTAATGGCTCTATTCATCAAAGAAACCTGAGCCATAAGCTTTTAGAGAGGTCAGAAGACTACTTGACCCACTACAAGTTGAAAGAGTCTTCCTTGCCCTGTGTGGTTGACCTCTCAGTACTTTATCCTTCCGTTCAGAGGTGGGGGATGGAGCAAAAGATGAATACTGAAGTGACGCTCTTCAGGCCACTAATTCAAGACCCACCAGTCATTTAAAACATGTTCAATAAATGCACATGGGAGAAGATGTCAGGCTTTCTCCCCTGAACAACGCTCCCTTCGCAGGGTTTCTGACTGGGTGAGTGGAGCTAGGTTCCGCCATTGGGTGAAGGCATGTAGGTTGGATGGGAAATGTTTACTGCTGTGATACCCTCTTCCCATTCACTGAATGACTGAACAGGGATTAGATTATATGAATTTTGTTGAAGGCAATCCAGCCTTCGAAGGGAAGGGAAGAGAGTTTCAGTAACACAGACAGCATTTCGGGGGGGGGGGCAGGATTTACACATTGCTAGGGACAGCAAGAAAGCATAATCTTTCTCCTGCCCCCTGAAAAAGGAAAATACCTTTTGTCTCCCCCTCCCCCTCTCCTTTCTCCATGCTTGACTGGCTTTATCTTCCTCAGTGTCCATTTCCACAATGAAATGTGTTGTCCTCTCAGCTGGATTTCTTTCTTCCCCCCCACCCTTCCCCACACAAACACTTAGTGATAAGTACAGTTAACGATTTCAGTGCTATTTTTGTCAAGGACACTGGAGTTTTCTATTGCTGCTAATTAAGTTCAAATTAATCTCATTAAAGGGTGCTTGTAACTTTCTTTTTCCTCATTGAGAGAGGGCCAAGCATTCATTACCTGGAGAAAATAAACAAACCCGGCAATTCAGCAGAGCCTAATGGGCTGTCTGGAGTAAATAAAAACCACTTAAGACTGATTGACATCAACTATCATGGGATCTAAACACTGCTGGCCTCAAGACATTTTGCTCCTGAAGCAAAAGGTCAAGCTTGGAGCTCATTTCTAATGCAGATCATTTCTAATGCAGATTGGAGACGGGAAGATGGCATCCATCTGGCACTTCTTCCTGACAAAGCTCAGGTCACACTAAGCAGGATGTGAATACACACACAGACACACACACACACACCCCTTTATTGTCTGTTCCAATTTTGTGGATCCTTCCCATCGCCTTCCTCCATTTCCCATCTTCCTTTTCTCATTCACTTTCTGCCTGAACTCTTGAGAATCTAGCCCAAATGGTGAGGCTATGGAAATTCTACATAGGATACCTTTTAAAAAAAAAAATCATGCAAGGAAATGAATTGAAGTTTTCAGGATACAATGTCCACCATCTGGTCTAGGAGTTCAGGGAAATCCATAATGGAATTAAATGAGTTCTGATTTCGATGAGTTCGACCTGCAGGTTCCAAAGCAGACCAGCTTTTCCAGAGTCGCATACAGTCCACAGATTTTCTGACTGATTTTTTAAAAAAAACTTTCCTGAATGTTGTGCAAATTTAGTAAAAAAAAAATTTGTTTATTTGTTTTTTTAAAAAAAAGTGGCTGAAAATGCACATTTCCCCTCATAGGCTAAAGCATAAAAATACATATTTGGGAGGATTTGCACATTTTTGCAAGTGCAAATTTGCACAAATGCATATTTACGCAAATTTGGGTAACTGGACAAAAAAATCTGATTCTGCCAATGAGTGGATGCCAGAATGAAAGCCGCATGACAATCCACGAAATGCACCCAGAATGGATTTTAAAAAATCTGTTTGTCCTTAGGGCTCCCTGAAGTGGTTGTTTCATTAGCAATGTGGATCTAAATTTGCCCTTATGAAGTTAGATCTATATATTTCCAATAGATTTCTATTTGATATGTATTGTGACATTTTAACTGTGCTTTTTCAACTTTGTTTGGCTTTCCCTTAAACTTATGAAAACAGTATTGGAAGGATCCTATATTTTCTAAAATAAATGAATTGCTGTGAAACTTAACTTGGCATAAACAATCCATTTGTATATTTCATCCTTGTTTTTTTTTAAATTATTTTAAGAAGACAAGCATTTAACTTCTATTGTATTTCTGCAAAGAATCATCTGCTTTATGGGATTATATTAACATTCATTATGGAATATTCCCTCACTTGGATCTGTCTGTATCTCGAATCTCATTAACCATGCATTACTAGTTTTCCTGGAAATTGCTTTCTGCATATGCACTGCATAACTGCTAGGTGTTATTACTAGGCAATATTATTATTTTTTTTCCTCTCTGCCTGATACACAAATCAAAACATGGCACATATAAACTTAATAGGAAATGTAGTGTTTGGAGACTATCTTCTTTGAAGGAATTGATTCCTTTTTCTCCCAGCATAGTCCTTGGGGATCATACCTTGCACCACCTCTGTTGAACAGATTAGAAATGGCACAAAATGGTGTGAATATATCCCATTCACTTTGATGTTGCAGATGCAGAAGAATCCGCAGGTGCAAGGTGAATCAGACTACGACCATCCTGAAGAGGTTATGGTCTCTCCCATTGTTTCTGCATTTGCTTCTTATGTAAACCACCCTGGGATATTTGTTAAATGGTGGTATAAAAGCATCAAAAAGGAAACAAGCAAAATAAACCTATAGACTTATTCCCATGAATGATTATTTATTTATTTATTTATACTTGTGTATACCACTGAATGTAATAAAAACTCAGTGGTTTACAATAAATTAATATTGATTGTATAATAGAATAGATTGTATAATAGATTGCATATTAAATTGTATAATAGAATAGTATTCTAATATTGATAATAGAAGCAGGAAGTGACAAAGCTGGCAAAAATCCATCCATTATCAAACCTCTACCAACCCTTTAGCTTTGGTCCATAGTACAATGAACATTGCATTAGTGTAGGGCCAAAAGCTGTGATCATCCCCTCCACATGATAAACTTTTGAGTGCAGGTGGCATCTTCTCAGTGAAGCACCTTCAGGCCTTGTATCTGGCCACTGGATCCTCTTAGATAGGAAGGAACATAAGAGGGCTTCTTCCATTTGAGTCTTGCTTCAGAAATAAGGTCATTTCAAGATCTGTACCCTTTCTTAGGCCCTTTCCACACCAGGCTTCTTGCCTGGGTAGGCCCGCAGCTGCTCCCTGTGCGCCAATGGTGTGTATTAGGTACTTCTGGGATCGCCCTCTCTCCCTCTACACCCCTATGGTGTAGAAAGGGCCTTAGTCTTTGGTCCTTCTGGCTTGCTCCTTAAGCCTGCCTAATGGTTTACCTTCCAATCCAACTTTCTCTTCATTCCTGAATACTGGTTGGTCCTACAGCTCCTGGTTCCTGGTTCCTGCCCATGTCCAGCCCTGGCTTACATGAATGTTAGAATTGCCTTGCTAGATAAAAACCAAGGTTCATCTCATCCAGCCAATAGCAGAAAGACAGATACTTCTGGACAACCTCAAGTAAGATATGAAGATGAAGGTAATCTCATAAGACCATAAGAAGAACCATGCTGGATTAGAAGAAGGGTCCCTCTAGCCCAGTGAACAACCAGCTGTTGGCCAGGAACTCACAAGCAGGACACAAATACAACAGCACCCTCCCACCCATGTTTCCCAGCAGCTGGTCTCCTTTTCTTTGTCCCCAGCATTGATTTTTGCTCAGAGGCATCCTGGCACTTAACAGCAACAAACCAGTGAGCAATTGTAGTTAATAACCATGATGGCTGTGTTTCCTCATGGATGAAAATATGCCCATTACTTAGGGCTCATCTACATCAGAGGGCCTAGCGGGAGTGAGGGGGAAGGATTGCAGATATACCTACTTCCGCGATCGTCCCCCAGCATCAATATGGCTGCACGACATCATAGAAGGGAAGAGGGATGTCACTGGAGCCATTTTTTTCAGAGGAGCCGCATGCAGCGAAAAAGTAAAGAGCCCCCCCGCCATACCAGGGATGGCTAAATTGCTGCCCCCCCCCATTGGCATGGACCCACCCCATGCAGCTCCATGCCTGTTTGAGGATCCATGATTACATGCCACACCAGCCACAGTCCTTGGGGTTGTCCCAGGACTGCGAAAAATTGGGACATCCCTGGTTTCAGTTATCCTGGGGAAAATCTCTGGTCATCCCAGTTGATCCTGGGATTCTCTGTATTGGGATGCACAGGGACGACCCAGAGATGACCCCGGGATAACTGCCTGGCATATACATGGCCTTAGTGTATTGTTGTAGAGCAATAACCTCTCTCATGCTTATTTTAGAGCACTCCATCTCTAGCCGCTACCATTCCTGTTTTTCCATCCCACCACATGGTGAGCTAACAGGAGAGTATTGAAATAGCTCCCATGCTATAGGGAGTTCTTTTGCCCAGAATCAATATAGCAAAAAGTGAAGCATCATTACCTGTATCTGGCACTGAATTTTTCTCTCTTCCATTTTCATTGTTCTTTTACTTTCCCAAACTCTTTTTATCAAATAGAAATCCATAAACTCTGTATTGTCCAGAGAATAAAGTTGTATTAATTCTCTTACTCAGAGGGCACAGCCCCTCTCTATAGCCAGTACGGTAATGGTAACATATCCAAAAAATTCCATAAAGCTGTGACTTCTACTTCCAGCCATGACAGTCATGACCGTCAATAGCCTTTTTGAGTTTTAATCTTCACTACCCACATTGTTCACAAATCTCTTGTCACCAAAGGCTTCACCTTTCCCAGCAAGGAGATGAGGAGGAGGAGGTGAAAGATGGGCCATGTTATCTTTCCTCTGGCTTTGAGACGTATTTTTTTTCCTTTTGTGCTCTTCCTACTGTTTCCCCAAGTTTCTATTTCCTGTTTTGCCTGTGAAGCTACTGTTCTGGAGTTTTGATGGCTTTGACCCATGGAGTGCCCTCACTGAATTTGCAAATGGCACATCACTTTTTAAACATGGGGATCAACTTGGCTGGTCACCTTAATCTGGAAAGAAATGCAGGGCCGGGTTGAGCCTTCAAAGTTTAGTTTGGCACAAGCAACAAACGGGCATGGGTTGTTGCTTGTTACTAGAAACACAGTAATGTTTTGATACTTCATTAGGCAATACAAGACTAGGACACTGGTCCCAGGCACTCAATATAACCATCTGGATTGGGGTGTGAAAGAGCAAGGAAAAGTGTGGACGTATGGAGGGTTGTAAGCATGCTCAATTTGTGACATTGCACATTATTACAGTCGCTGGAAATGTATTGGCAAGCCTCATGTGGCCTGGGATTCCACTCCTGGGATAGACGAACCACTTGAAATACGAGATCTGCTAATCCATTTGGAACGGCAGGCCTCAGTCTTATGACAGAATACAGGCAAAAATGGCAAACCACAATATTGGTCATATGATTCAAGGAGAAAAATACACCATACTCCCAACTTATTGTACAAGGGAAAATTGAAAGGAAAAGATCAATGAGAAGGAGACAAGCATCATGGCTTAAAACCAAGCCAAACCAAACCAAAAAAAACATGAAAATTTGCATAATTTTCATATCTACTTTGTATACATGCTTCCCTAACATGCACACTTTTGTACACACCTTTCCCGAATATGCACATCTGTGTACACAACAATATTTGAATTGAGAATAGCATTGAAAATTTCAGGGAATCTGCCCAATTTAAAGGGCATCAATGATCCAATACACATATGAACCCGGGAAGTGCAAATGAGGACAGTTCAGCCAAGTCTTCTCAATTCCTTTCCATCCTAAATATGAAGTAATTCACACATTTTGGTAAATTCTTCTCAAAATCAAACCGGCATGAAGAACTTTCTTATCTGCAGCAGCCAAATTCAATAGGTACAGCTGTTCTCTTCAAGGACCAGGTAGTACCTGCTGCCATAGAGCTGTTAAAGATGAGGATCCTCTCAGGAAGAAAAGAACATATAACAATCCCCTGATGCGTCACTAATATGGCTGAATTTACAGGGATTCAAAGCCAGAGTTTTATGTGCCAAGTACCCAAAGCCCTGGATCTGGGTGGTCAACTCTGTTAATTTGGGTTTCTCCCACCTTCATTAAAAACAACTACAACAACCCCTCCAATTCTTTGTATCCTGAATATGAAGAAGTCTGTGGATTTTGGTAAATTGACAGCAAAAATGAAATGCTCATCCATCCTTAGCTGTCATTAAAAAGGAACAGGGCATTGTTAGTCAGGCATGCATCCCGTTTCTTCAATAAATTCCAACAGGAAAATTTAGGCCACATAAAGCCCTGAATAGCAAATGAATGTATCATAATGATGGTTAATTTGAAGTATCTGAAGTATCTGATTTCAGAAGATGCATTTCAGCTTGCCCCAAAGGTGTGCTGACAGTGATGATGGCAAAAATCAATTCCTTTCGAACAGATGGTCATTTTTTTTCTCCAAATGTTATGGCCCGCAATGTTTATATCTAATACAAGTGCTCTGGGTGACCACTTACGAATCACCAAAAAAGAGGACACCAAATTGCATCCAGTTTTTTATATGCTAATTGATAAATATAGATGCACATTTAGAAAGGATCACTGAAACTTTATAGAAATACGTGTGTGCCTTCCTGCTCAGTCTGCTCTTTAGATGCTGTTGATGACTCACTCCAAGGCCCCTGATATCCCAGCTTTTGATGTTCTTTATCTTTAAACTGGACTTGGACTGGACAGGACTCTCAGTTGCTTTGCAGTGATTAGAGATGCTCAAAAACATCACAGGAATACTTACATTTTTTTTCCTATCATGGTTTACTCCTTTCAAACTTCCTGGATTGAACATGAACTCAAAGGCAATCTGGGGTGAAGTCCATTTCCAAGCTTGCAATGTGATTTGTGGACTCATCCACCCCAAAAGAGTTTGACAGCATGCGTCCATCTAAAAATGTGCATAGAAAATGAATACTGCTTGGGAAATGTGTGCAAACAGACTTTAAGCAATGGGGAAGGAATGTGTACATTTCAAAGAATTCCCAATTTTACGTGGAAAGGAAAACAAGCCTCACTAAGATTGCAGCCTGATACAGACATGAGATGGAATGAGCTTTGAGGTGGAATTTGAGGAACTCCAAGAAGTTCAAATTTTACTTTCATGCGCATCCCTAGTGGTACATGAGTCAGCCTTTGTAGAGCGAAATTACATGAAAGTTCATCATCTCTTATGGCAGGGAACAGATATCCACCAACTCCTGTAGAAATCCAAACACCACACTAATCGTTTTGGAATGAATTGACCATGTAATTAATTGTTATTAATCTGCCAGAGATTCTGCAGAAATAAATATGCTGTCTTCACAGCATTCATCTTTATTTCCACTTGGCTGCAAGAAGGGATGGGTGAAAGAAACTCCGGTCCTGCCATGCCCCTTTGCTGCCACCCCCTGAACCTGTGTAAGACTATTTTCACCCCAAGCTAAATTGCCTTTCTTCTTATTACCAGGCTTTATTTCCAGAAGTGTGAGGCTGCTGTTTATTTTGTTAATGCTTTCAGAGCCAGTTTGTTGTGCTGCCTTCTGTGATGGAAACTACTGTGGCTGTGATTCAGAATCAGAGAGCCCCTGGCTATGGGAAATGAAAAGAGTCATTTCCTAAGGCATATTAATGGCGCAATCCTATGCATATTTAGACAGGGTGGGGGGAATCCTGCAAATCCCAGTATTCCCAGCATGCTGGCTGGGAAATACTGGGAGATGTAGGGTTTTTTCCCCAATCTACACGTACATAGGACTGTGCCTCCGGCAACCCCAACCAGGTGTTCTCCAAATAGATTGGCCGGTAACTCCCATCATACCTGACCATTGGCTATGCAGGCTGTGGATATGGGAGGATGGGGCAGAAGTCAAAAACACCTGGTGGGGCACCAGGTTGAGGAAGGCTGGCATATAGTTTAACAAAGGAGAGTCAATCAGTAAATTGGGGCTCTGTCAAGTCTACAGGCACTTCTCAACTAACCTCTAATCACAAGGATTCCCCTTATTATGTACCTTGGCTGTTTTCTTGGCCATCAGACAAGACACAGACAAAACATTCTTTGAGCTTTCCATTCTTTCCCACATGAAGAGCAAAAGCATTCTTAGGGCTGATTCACACACACACACACACACACACACACACACACACTCACAGGGATGTGTGAATCAGCAAAATTTAAGACTTAACAACTGTGGTTTAAGGTGTCTTCTGAACAGGGCCATAATCTGGTCAAAGTAGGGAAGTCAAGACATAGCTGGCAATATCAAGGTAGAAGCCCTCTTATGCAGAGGGCAGATTTTTTTTAAAAAAACAGGACTTTAGATAGGTTCAAGTGGATCCTGTTGGCTAGAGCTCTCTCCTACCAGGGAGATAGGAGGATGGCTGTTGTCTGAGCAGAGAGCTTAAACCAACCAAAGTCTTACATAGGGTGACAAGAGTTGTAGTGTGGTCAGCTCTGCCCCTCCTGGAGGAGTTGACTGGCCTGTTAAAGGTCTCTTGCCTGATTTTGCAGTCTTAGACTTCTTTGAGGCTGGAGAGATGGAGGTTCTGCCAGGGACTCATCCTTTGAGTCAGAACACAATGGCAGTGTTATATCCTCTAGATGGGAGGACACTGACTGTCCTACCCCTAAGGAAACAGCCTTGTCCTTGTCCGAGCTCTCCACTGCACACTAGAAGGTCCAAGGCCTGGGGTCATGACACCCCCTCTGATTGACTGTGGTTCTTCTCCAAAATCTTTCCCAGCCCTCCTATCTGAGACCCTTTCACCGGAGATGCCAGGACTTCGACCATAGGGAGCTTATATATACATACCAACCCCCATATTCTTTGCTAATGCTCCTCTATTTGCCGTCTTCAGCTTGCAAAGTCCTGTAAACATCTGAGGAATTTGTACAGCTTTCAAAAACCTGTTCAGATGTCCTTAGTAAAGCAAATATAGATCAGTGCTATGTTTTGGATGCCTCTGGTAATCTGATGTGTCATAACAGTGAATGACAATAATGGGGGAGGGGGAATAAGAAGGTGTGTCTATAACTGTGAGACCCAAAGACCCCAATCAACTGAACCACAAATCCATTAAATGATTTTACATTGCAGATCCAAGTGTGGATTATATTTATTCCAAGGAAGAGGAGGTTGCACATATTCATGCTCTCTCTCTCTCTCTCTCACACACACACACACACGCACGCACGCACACACGCACGCACACACACACACACACACACACACAAATCAAAGAAAATTTGTAAATAAACCCATTACTACTTTGATTAATACTAAAAGCTACACTTATGGATTCAGTTAACCTCATTCTGACTTGCAGATGAGGGTCTTCGGATATAAGACTGGTGAGCCTAATTAGTCACAGGTTGCTGAAGCTCAGTGTGGGGAGGGAGATCAGTTCAGCCTTCCTTATTTTGGCCAAAGCCATCCCCACCAAAAGCAGGGGTGGGGAACATTTTTTAGTTGGAGGGATACATTCCCTCATGGCTAATCTTTCACAGGAAGCGCATGGCAGCAGTGGGTGGAACCAAAGCACAAGTTTGGGGTCACCCTACACATTCTCAACCATACACACACAAACACACACACACACAGACAGAGACAGAGAGGAAGAAAAAGAGATTCTCATTCTTACACATACCCATGCAGAAACTAGGCTCGAAAAAAGACTCCCACTTTTGAAAGTCTAGGGATGGGTGAATCTGTCAGTTTTGCTTTCTCCCTAATTCATTTTTTTTTAATCTCAAGGTCTTTCTCTCCTAAATATGAAGAACTTCACAAAGTTTGATAAATTCTTATCAAATCCAAACTGAAACAAAATATTCACCTATCTCTATTCAAGTTCAATTGCCAGAAGGTGTATATGTTTTTTGGGGGGGAGAGGGGGGAGTATGTGGAATGGGTAAGGCTGGAAGTTTCCAACCCATGATCTAAACCATGGTTTGGGTGATCGTAAGCAGGCCTCAGTGAGCCTTGAGTTTCTGTGTTCCAACTTTGATCTCCTCCTTTTCATGCCTGGAGAAGAGAGTAAAAGCTTCCACTTTACTTTAGAACAAACCACATTTCCATATCATGGATGAACTTGGGGAACTGTGTTTTTTGATTTGTTTTGTTTTTCTAACCCAAGTTAGTTACCAAACCTGGAAATCAAGGCATTTGACATCAAGCCATGATTTCGTAGCACACAGCTCACACATTTAGATGCCACTCACCCCACGTACAGAATGCAATCAGATCTTAAAACATTGCTATTGGTAGTCAACTGTCAAATGCTGCCATTGCATGTCTGCCATTAAGAAATCCTACTGATATTGCAAATCAGCTATTATTTGATGTAGTCAAATACTGACAGCATTGCATGACAGCAATCTCATGACGGCTATCAGAGACTCTCAAGGATAATATATCAACAATGATCAAAGTAAAAAGTGAAAAACTGAATGTGAAGTACAAGTGTCCAATATTATTATTTTGTAATATTTTACAAGTATCCCACGTTCAATGAACATTTGGGATTGCTGTTTGCAGAGGGGAGGGAAGTTAATTTATTTCAGATATAATTGCAACCAGATGCTCTCATCTAAAGCTCCATGTGCAGTCTGATTCACACCTGAAGCTCCTGCATCTACCTATTGACACTGACAGAGGGTCATCTCTGATACACAAAGAGATCCCTAGGCAGAGAAGCTACTTCCACTGAAATAAACAGGGTTGTCCTACCCTTATAAGAACTCTGTATACATATTTGAGCCCCCAAATCACCAGACCGGTGAACAAATGTTCTGGCCTGAAGCATAAATCCCACACTGCCTTGCTGCAGTGGAAAAATGTTTGCAGAAATGGGCTCAAACATTATGCCTTTATTTTTCAGGTTAATTCATGGGAAACAGTGTATCAGCCCTGCTAAATGACCATTGGCCCTTTCACATTAATGAATCAATGGGTAAATAATTTACTCCTTAATTAAATCCAAGCTAATTAGCCTTAATTGCTTTGACCTTATCCCAAACATAACCCCAGTCATTCTGAGTGCATCACCTGTCAATCAAAAGGAAACTCTTTAAATGATGCCCAGTACTACTTGTAGATTATTATAATTAATCATTATCAAAAAAATGTCTGTGCATGTCAGAAAATGTTCAATTACTAGTATAGGACTGGAACAGAAAAGCTCATAAAGCAAGCGTAGAACAAAGAAAATCTATAGGAGGATGCAGTGGCAGATCTATTAAAATATAAACATTGCCCAAGTTGCTTGAGACACCACAGCGACCCTTTATGAGGGGAATAGTGGATATTCAAAGTGTTGGAGTGGCAGACTGGATTGGACTATTTTAGGATGTGCCATATTTCTATTGCTCCCTCATATAATAAAAATGGAACTCCCTGCAAATTAATTGCAAAACAAAACACATAAGTTTCAAAGCAGGAAGAGGGTTGGAGTACACCCTTTCTCTCCAGGGTGATTTCTCTTTCTCTTTTCTTTTTTTGTTGCGGCAAATTCTTTCCACAGGCTAACAATAAAAACAGAAAGCCCCTTCAACTGCTGTCAGAAATGGCACAGTCCATTGAAGATGCTACCACCTCGATCTACCTCTGTTATTGTTTTTCATTTCTGTAGGCTAGTCCACAAATGTTTGTTTGCTTATTTTACGTCCCACCAATTCTGCTATAAAGCCTTACATGGCTTGGGACCACAATACCTGACGGAACACCTTTCCCGACATGAACCTACCCGAACACTACATTCAACATCTAAGGCCCTCCTCCGAGTGCCTACTCCGAGGGAAGCTCAGAGGTCGGCAACAAGGGAGACGGCCTTCTCTGTGGTGGCCCCCCCAATTGTGGAACAATCTCCCTGACGAGGCCCACCAGGCGCCAACGTTGTTATCTTTTCGGCACCAGGTCAAGACTTTCCTCTTCTCTCAGGCATTTGGCAATATCTGAGGAGCCTGGGGTTTTGTTTTTGTAGCTTTTTGGGTTGTTGCAGTGGTTTTAAATGTATGTGAGTATTGTGTGTAGGTTGTATGTTTTTGCTGTTTTAATTTTTGTATATTGTTTTTAATTGTTTTAATCCTATGTAAACCGCCCAGAGAGCTTCAGCTATGGGGCGGTATACAAATGTAATAAATAAATAATTTTTAAAAAAGAAAAAAGCCACTCAAGCCAACTGGTGTTATTCATCAGGGTTTAAAAGAGGGATGGACCAAGAAATGTAGCCCAGAATTTATTTATTTATTTATTTATTTATTGCTGCTTTCAAGAGGTTTGGAGGGAAATGTGCAAACCTCCCCGAAGTCTGGGGGTAGCACAGACTTGAGGGGATAGTACTATTGCTTCCTTACACTACCGTATTTTCCGGCGTATAAGACGACTGGGCATATAAGACGCCCCCCAACTTTTCCAGTTAAAATATAGCGTTTGGGATATACTCGCCATATAAGACTACCCCTCTTCCAACGCACACCAAATAAAAATTAAAAAAACATCAGCATATGGTAATTTTAATTCAAATGCTTATGACATGCAGGTACTTAGCAGGAAGACTGTCACTTATAAACATAAGGCTGTTTGTCATCAAACATGTAAACATAAAACAGTGCAAGTGGATTAAACTTTTCCTAATTCACTCAAAAGCTGAAAGGAAGGATAAGACAATAAACCCATGGGAGCTGCCATGCTGTTTGTTTTCTAAGCTGTCAACCAAATTGGAACTGATGATGATAGGAAGAAGATAGACTACCCCTCTTCCAATGCTAGGCTGACCATCTGAAAAGGAGGACAGGGCTCCTGTAACTTTAACAGTTGTAGAGAAAAGGGGATTTCAGCCAGGGTCATTTGTATGCAATTAGTTCCTGGTGAAATTCCCTCTTCATCACAACAGTTAAAGTTGCATTTATAACCAAAAGCTACAGAATCTCTATCCACAGTAAAACAATTGGTGGCATAATACAATCCAAATGATGCAAGGATGCTGGGAAGCAATTTGAGTCTCTGGAGGCTTAAGATGAAATCACCAAGAGTTGGCTATGCCCATCCGCGACTGTCAGTAGAACTGCCTGGCAATTCTGTGCTTTCACACCCCAAGGCACGCAGGGTAGTGTTCTTTACACTCCAGATCCTACCGTTAACAAGTTGAGCCACAATTTCTAATGCACTTTGTTCATTGAATAGGGGAAGGTCAATCCCAACCTACGGTAGGTTTCCAGGATGAACACATTTCCACAGTAAAGAAGGGCTGGCCACTTAGTAAGAACAAACCCTCATGCAGATATTGCTTCCCAGGGGTATCTTGTGCATTTCCAGCATGCTACCTGAAAAGTGGAAAGCAATGAGTCAGAAGATGGATGCTAACCTTCTTGCAACAGGCGGACACAATGACCCTGTTCAGACAACACACTAACGGTGGTGAAGCATTTTGAGCTAAACATTATGGTTTAACATGTCATGTGAACCATGACTTAGCATGTGGTGTGAACCTTTCCTAACCGTGATGACTACCATACATAACCACGGTTTAAACATGCTCACTAACCATTTGCTGCAAAAGGGTTAGCAGACTAACCGTGACTTAGTGTGTCATCTGAACAGGGTCATTTTCACAAAATATCATTTTTGTGCATTTGTTCAACATTGAAAATGTGCTTTCTAATTATTCCTATTTATCAGGGACAGTGCTTGTCTTCTAGGTAATGTGTTTCTGTGTATGAGTGTGTATGCAGGAGAATATTAGGAATGGGGAAGAGAAGCAAGGAGGGAGGGACGGGCATGTGGGGCAGACTTTTTACCTGCTATGGTTACTTCAGAAGCATCTCTCCATCATCCATCAGTTGCTTCAGGGTAGCCTGAGTGACCCACTAGGCAATGTGGGAGTCAATTCATCACTGATGCAGCCCCTGAGCGACCTCTTGTAGGATAGGCCTGGGCAGACTTATGACTTGCCAAATCTAGGTTTTGTTTTACTAAAACCCCAAGACCCACCCCTTGGACTCTGATGCAAAAGACATATGGCAGGAATAAAGGGATGCGGAACCCAGGAATGAGTTTGGAGGAGCAGAACTGAGTGAAGCAAAACCACCCCTGGTTCCTCCAACCTCTCTTCACATCAGTAGTCTAATTTAGGCTGTGCAGGTATATAGGGGAGGAGGTGATTTTGTTGCTGTTATTAAACAATCGGCAGTCACGCCTTGATGAATAAAACAAACATCTACTTGAGGCAGTACAAAGCCATGAGGTCTAGTAGCATTGATACGGTAACTTTCTCCTCCAGGAATTTAACTCACGCCCTTTTAGGGTCATCCAAAGCCTCCTCCCTTAAAGCGGCAACTACTGGGCACCCCCACCTCCTCTCCGCGCCCCCCTCCTTACCTTTCCTGGATGCCTGCTCCCGTCCTGCGCCGGCGGCTACTGCCAGGGGACTTTGCGGCCTGCTCTAGAGTAAGCGCGCTGGGTGATGCGATCACCCGGCGCTCTACTCTAGAGCAGGCCGCGAAGCCCCCTGGCAGTAGCCGCCGCCGCCGCCGGACGGGAGCGGGCGTCCTGGAAAGGTAAGGGCCCCCTCCTCCCCTCCGTACGCCCCCTCCTCCCCTCCTCCCCTCCTCGCGCCCCCTCCTTACCTTTCCTGGACGCCTGCTCCCGTCCGGCGCTGGCGGCTACTGCAGCCCCCCTCCGTCCGTCCTATACCCGGCGAATAATATGACCCCTGACTTTAGAGACGATTTTCCAGGGTTAAAAAGTCGTCTTATATGCCGGAAAATACGGTAATTATGTGATGAGGGCTTCTTTCTCTATTTCCCCAATAGGGTCAGCCATCTTTTTCCCATGAATGTCCCTAGGAACGATGCTACATCATAATATAACAAAATCCCCAAGGGCATTTGCAATAGATTTCACAGCATTTGGCAACTGGGCTGCCAATCACAGCAGCCAAACAACATGGCCTGCATTTCTGAAGTACTAAAGCGGTGAGAAGTTTGAATGGTAAGTAAGCCCTACTAGTAGCCCAAAGCAAATGTCCTCCAATTTTTCACCCCACACCTAAAAGTCTGCAAGATTCTCTTCCACCTTCACTCGAGTCCAAAGTTCTCAGGAAGATGGATTGAGAATAGTGCTTTGGCTTATTTTAAAACATAGGGCTAAGGAATATAAATGCTGGCCAACCCTCCACTGCTTTCACTGCATGGCATCCCTGCTGGGAGATAGAATAATGTTGCCCCAAGTCATTTGGCTAAGGTGCTACAATCACAGGTCAAATCCAACAGGAAATCATCACGGAGAGGAAAGAAGAGCTTCCTTCGTATAAATACATTTGCAAACTTTCTTTCTGAGAAAATAATAATGACATCTCTTGTCAGGATCTGAAATATGTTGTTGCTCTCCTACGCTTTTCCGAGAGAGAAATCTCCAGGGTCGTGATTCTCTGCCTTTGATGAATTGACAAAGCTCTAGAGACTCTGGGTTTAAAAAAAGCCTTCTTGCCATGTTTGTCACAAATGACAAGAAGGAAATGCAGAAAATCAAACATTGACATGCACTGTTGATGTGTCTCAATTGGGAGCCACGATCAGACTCTTGACTGCTATGATGTGAAACCTTTGACCTTATAGAGATGGTTTTGGGGGGGAAAACATGAGAAGCTATGCAAAGAGCTGGAAAATATTTATTTATTTATTTATTTATTTATTTATTTATTTATATTTTTTAAGAACTGAGCAATTCAATAATTTAAATGTGTCTTTTTATGGAATTCTGAGATTATTTTGTATTCTGGCCTAAGATCGTGCTCGTTCTGAAAGCTGAGGGTTTTTTTTAAAAAAAAAAACATATAAAATAGAGGGTTTGAGCAATTGCTCTGATTATTTTTCACAAATGACCAGCCAGATCCCATCTTCAATGTACCACTAGTTTCAAGTTTTTATCTTTAAAAATGAAGACGTTACAGCAGGGGGTGGGGCTTTTGGGCGACCCCCTATAATTTTTTTAATTTGAAAAGATAGAGACATGAAACTTTTTGGACATTGCAGATTGGATCTTGCTAGTCCTGGCTTCCCAAGTTTCATGTCATTATCATTTCAAATAAAAAAGTTATGTACACAATTTCCCCCAATGCAAGCCTACGGGAAAACAACAACAACAGACAACAAGATGACAGAACGGAGGCCCGGTCAACCAACTGCGGAGGCCCGGTCAACCAACTGTGTCAATAAAGTTGCACAAACGTTAATAAATTCATATAAAATCGAGGGTTGGAGGGATCGATCTCAAATTTCACACATATGTCTAGCACATGTTGCTACACATATGTGCCAAATTTCAGATCAATCCCTCCACCCCTGTATTTTATATGAATTTTTGAAAGATCGTGCAACTTTTTGACAGGTCTGAATGAACACACGTGGCGAGCTGTCATTCTGATCTGTCAGAACTGAAACGTTCTTTAATAAATTCATATAAAATCAAGGGTTGGAGGGATCGATCTCAAATTTCATACACATACTTAGGCATACCCCATAAGCACTGTGGCCAAGTTTCAAGCCTCTAACTTTGAAAATACAGAAGGTATAGGCATTTTTTCTAAAAATAAAAACCAGCTTTATAGGGCACAATGGGGCTGCAGATTAAATATTGGATTTCCGATAATTATCATGAAGACGATACGATTAACCTACGATATTATCAGAGATGATAATTTTTTTGGTCCGAAATTCCAATAACGATAAAATACGATATTTTTGGGCATGCACATCCCTACTATTGATTACCTTATTTCTTGCTGTCTTCCATTTTACCATCTTAAAATCCTGATTGGGACTTTAAATTTAATTAGATTTCCCCTGCTATACAGTAGTGATGGGTGAGAATTTCAGTTCAGTTCATTTTTGTTAAGAGCAACACCATTTGAAAAAGTCTTCAGATTCAGGAGGGAAAAACTGATGATGATGAGAATGTGGGACAAAGCAAAGCTGGTAGATTCACCCATCCAGGCTGAGGGCTTAGCTCATAAACGTCTGGGTTTGAATCCCTGGCTATTCAACCACCTCAGTGCTGAATTGGGGTGTCCCCCCTTTTTTCTGACAGACTCATTATTTTTAATAGCAGGTACAACATTGTGTGCGAATAGCTGTACCTATGGAATGCAGCCTGTATAGATGTGTGACACTTTTGTCTCCATTTACTTTTGAGAATATTTTTTTTTCAAAATTCACAAATATCTTCATATTTGGGGATGGAAAGAACTTGAGATCTAAAAACTTCAAACGCAGGTGAAAGCAAACCTGACAGATTCAGGTGTCCCTAATTTAGAACACCTGAAAAAGTGCCAAACTGTTTTTTTTTTCCAAAAGGCTTCCTGTCCTGGGGAATATGCTGTTTTGTCTAGCATATAATTTATTATTATTACTAGTAGTCATCATCATCATCTTCATCATTGAAAAAGCATGTCAATTTCATACTGCCAGGGCTTCATTATTTTCAGTTGTTCATGACATTTTCAGAAGGCAGGAATGGGTCCTACTCTTTTGGCAAACTTTAAAACAGGAATGAGATTAACTTTATGACACTCATATTATTTCAAGAGATCATGCAGAGTTTTTAAAAGCTGGCACATTTAACATATATGTGGGATATCACATGAGGAGACTTTTCAGATATGCCCCAAAACCTATGATGTCTTTGGAAAAAGATTAACACCAGCACTCTAAAGATGTAGAAGGTATTAAAAAAATCCATATCCATTAGAGAGATAACCTGAAGTATGAACTTGATAGTACAATGTAGCTTAGAACTACTAAAAAAAAGGCAGTGCCTGCAGACTGGGTCAACTCATACCTGTAATTGAGCTAACTGGAATGGAACTGAAAATAACCTGTAACATCGATCCACATGACTTAGTTAAGTAATAACATTATGTTAGCTTTAGGAATGGATAAGGATTATATTTTAATTCAGTTTTGATGAGAATTTATCAAAATGCACACATTTCTTCAGCTTTTCAATAGCTTATCAAGAGACATGTCTTCTTAGATCACGACAGTTTGACTTCAAGAAATGCACTAGATAGCTGGCTAAGCATAAATAAGGTATTATTATACCTATTGGAGAGAGATTTAGTGCATGTGAAACCATTTTAAGAAAGGCTAAATAAGGACAGTGATTAATCAGAGACAAATCAGAAAATATGGACAACTTGAACATATGGACTCCATTTTGTCTTGCCAATTGGACCATTGGATGCTGTTTCTAATTACTGTCTCGTGTCTTGTGAAAGGGGGAACAATAGTTACAATTCATTTTTGATTAATTTGCCTTATGTAACCATTCCCAGTATTTTGAGCATAAATTAAAATTCTTGGTGGAGGTTTGACAATTTTTGACATTACAGTAAAAATAGACCTCATTTCTTTCCCTAGCAATACATCCCACGGGCTGGGTTTTTTTTTACCATAAAATCCCTTCATAGTGTTTTTTAGAATATTCTTAGGTGGGATTTTATCAGTTTCTTTTAAATCCCACCTAATATATTCTACTGTGGGGGGATTTTATGGCAATCCACCTAAGGCAAGGTGATGTGGGAGTGTGGGAATGTTTGTGGAAGAGAGAGAGAGAGAGAGAGAGAGAGAGAGAGAGAGAGAGAGGTTGTTATTGAAGATGAAAGCCACAATCTAGAGAAAGATAGCTCTGTTTTAGTTCCATTAAAATAGGAAGGAATTAAGTTACTGGACAAATATGTCCATTTGGATTTCAGTGGGTGTTAAAACAGATTATCTTTATCTGGATTGACAACCTTTTCCTTCTGGCCTATTTCTACACTTGAAATGGAGGTTCTGACCTATGGCTTGAGATTTGCCTGTGTTGACTGTTCCTTAACATTTTCCCAAACAAGGGCTCAGAAAGTCAAAATTAACATCTTGGAAGGACACACTGCCAATGAAGCCCAGAAGAGAAGTATTCTGCCGATGAAGCTCTCTGCTGGTGAAGTCCTGAAGATGAGCTCATGAAGCCTTGAAATGAACAAGGGATGAGTTCCAAGACTGTTGCCATGATTGGAGCACAATATAATTTGTGGATACAGCAGTCTGGTCCATTTCTTCAGTGGGGTCAGCAGAGATAACAGGGCTGGATTTGGTGGTTCACATGTGGGTGTGGGCAGGTGGTTTGACTGCAACTCAGGCAAGCCCTTAACTCTGCCCCGACCTCCCTTTTGTGATGGCATCTGCTCCTCCTTCTGTGTCATCTTTTGCTTCTTCTGTAACCCTTTAAACATGAATGCTTTAGGTTTCAATGTTTACAAAATGTGTACTTTATGCAAATGCATTCAAAAATAATGAACATTAGTGTTTATATGTATTTATTCTTAAATCGCAGCTCAATTCAAAAACAGGACGGACCAAATTCATGAATGCACGAGAAACTGACAAGGACTGGCAACAGAAACATCTATCCACCCCACCCCTCCCAGAAGTTGGAAATTTTCTTGAGCAACTGCTAATTCTTGGCCATCGGTCCAGCTTAGCCAGTCACTGTCAGCCTCAGAAGCTTCACTGCCATAAGTGCAAACCATGTTCTCAGAAATTTGAGACCATTTTAGGGCACATGCTTTGGTTCCAGGCCTACCCTCAACCTTTCTTCTTCAGATGGATGGGGCAGTCTCCCTAAAGGGACTACTACTTTTGGGTTTCATGAGCTATAATCTGCTGCCCATGTGACAACGTGGGGCTGCTTGGGGGGGAATGCCATCTTGACTGCATATGTGCATGGCACACACACTCTTCAGGCAAATCATCATAATAGCACACAAGCTTTGTTTACAATAGTTTATAGGTAGGCAACTTACAGCTTGTGGGTCGCCATGTGGCCTTCCACCTCCATCAGTATGGCCCCTGAAGAACACCACATCTTATCATCAATGCTCCTTCTACAGCCAGAGAGAATTGCTTCTGTGAGGAACAGGGGGAGATAGTATGTGCATCTCTGATTTGCCCACCCCTATGAAGACTTCACTCGCCACCAAAACATCCACTAATGCAGAGCCCTTGAGACAAATCCAGGCATCCTGGGGTCCCAATCCAACCCTCCCTGGTTCCCCAGATGGCTATGACTCCTTTCCCTTAGCATTAATCATTTGGTGGTGTTCTGGTTTTTTGTAGTTGTCCCACCCCCCAATTCTAAAATAGGGTGACCAGATAAAATCCAGGTCAGGGCTCCTGTAACTTTAACAGTCGTAGAGAAAAGGGAATTTCAGTCAGTGTCATTTGTATGCAATTAGTTCCTGGTGAAATTCCCTCTTCAGCGCAACAGTTAAAGTTGCAGGGGCCCTGCCTTCTTTTGTATATGGTCACTCTAGGATAGTGCCTGCACCTTTAACGGTTGTGATGAAGAGGGAATTTCACCAGGAACTAATTGCATACAAATGACACTGGCTGAAATTCCCTTTTCTCTACAACAGTTAAAGTTACAGGAGCCCTGACCTGGATTTTATCTGGTCACCCTATTCTAAAAGGTTGTGTTTTTTTTTCTCTCCTAAGGTTCAGGTATTGGAAGTAAAATAAGTATTTTTTGGTATTTGGGCCCCACTTCATGTGCCTTTCTACCTGCCCCATTTTGCTTTTCGCCCCATCCACCTAGGGATGCATGGATTTTGTTAAAGCCATTCTGCCTGTGCCTCGCAGAAAGTCTGGCATCTGCCGTCCACTCATTGCTGGATTCAGATTTCTTTTTTAGGGATGGATGAGAATTCCGTTCCTGTTTGCAAATGTACATTAGCACTATTGCACAATTGCACTAATACGATCTTTCACAAATCCCCCCTCCCCCAAAGTTTAAAAAGGGAAGTGAGCGCAAAGGGAGCACGTTGTGATTTTGGGATGAAAACGGAAGCCAGAAGGCTGCAGTACAGTTGCAACATTTTCCCCTAGTGTAGAAAAGCTCTATCCCTGCCTCCATAGAATGGGAAGAGGAAAAATACTCCAAATGCTCTACTCCTTTGCTTTAGCTTGAGTATTAGTTCATGCAAAACTTTCAGTTACCTCAGACCTGACAGGGAAAACACCTGCGATGCAATATACACAAACTGTGCTAACTTCCCTAGCATTTAAATATATGAGATTATATATATATATATATATATATATATATAACCTTTTAAAATACCAGAAATGTGAATGCATGTAAGAAAAACAGAGATGAACTCTCTTTTGGAATTACAGTCTAAATGGAATATTTTAGTGCATGCACTATATCAACATGAACTTGTTCGCAGTCGAAGGAATATGCAAGTATCATTTGCCCTCTGCCAAAGAATATGATAAAAAAAATGTAATAGAGTGTTGTAGTACAGATTTGGTTCACCTCATAAATAGTTTTGGAGCTTTTTCAGTGGGGGTTGTTATGGAAAGCTGTTGTTTTAATGAAATATTTATCTAGTCTTTTTTAAAAATAGAGATTTTGGCTGAAAAAAACCACTGACTACTTAATGAGAAGGGTAAAGTTTAATGGATATATAAAAGAACTTCTCATAAATATCATAAAGTTCAGAAACAGATATTGCCATTTTAAATTAAAACAATAAAGTATAGGAAGAGCTACATAAAAAATTGATTGAAACAAAATGAGAGATGTGCTGAATATGTTGAGCTCAATTCTGTTTTTAGGCCACTAGAATATATCAGAAATCAGCCAGATTGTGGGGCAAGCCTAACAAACATGAGACCCACCAAGCTGAATACAACCTACCATCCACAAAGTGTGACCTGCTAGATGCTTGATAGCCCCCTTGTTTTTTATTATCCCAGGTAACGATCAAAGACAGGAAGTAGGCAAGAGTGTACTTGGGGACCAGCAATAGCTATTGGGCTGTGATTGGTTTGGTGGGTGATACGTTAGGTAAGGCTGTATTGTAAGATCTATCCAATGTGTGAACCTATGAGTTCTATCCCAGAGATTTTTTAAAAAATGTTTAGCCAATCAACATTAATCAAATGCACACAAAAATCGTATTGCACCACAAGGTCCATCGTTCAATGGCAGAGCATATGCTTTGGATACAGAAGGCTCCAAATTCAATCCTCAGCATGTCCAATTAGAGGTGTCTGAAAATCTGGAAAACCTCTGCCAGTCACTATAGACCATGGATGGTGAATCTTAGGGCTGTGGGCCAAAGCTGGTCTACCTAGTTCCCCAGAAGGCCATGGGCCCTTCTTCTGGCCCTACCCCCTTTTTCCCAAAACCAATCATTTGGTGGTTTCTCAGCTTTCGTGTGGTGATTTTCCCCATCAGAAAAGGTTGAAATGGCTTTCCTTAGACTTAGGGGATGTCTACACCAGCCTTTTATCCTGGGCTGGTCACATGGTTGTCCCTGAGCTTCCAAATGTTTCACAAGGGACCCCAGGGTCAGCCAGGGACAACCACTCACTTTGCCCGAGATAACTGGGACTGCAGTTTTACCAAATTTTCCTGCAGTCCCAGGACAACCTCAAGGTCCGCAGGCGGTGTGGTGTCCACTCCCAGGGTCGTCCCTTCTTCCTAGTGAGTAACGGGGCTCTGTCAGTGGGCATGGAGCTCTGTGGGGGAGAGTCTGTGCCCATCGGGGGTGAGGAGGGAGTTCTTTTGTCATCCCTGCGATGGCTCTCGTGGTTCGTTTGTTTTTTCAACCACTCACTGCCACAGGATCACAATTGCGCTCTGTCCCCAGGGGGGGGAGGGAAATGGTGCCCCGGAACATCCCTCCGTACTTCTGGGATAATGTGCAGGTGTGTGCATGCTGGAGGGGGCTATCCTGAAAGCGGTAAAGCCTGGGATCCTCCCCTCATCCCAGAAAGCCCATAGGTGAAGATGAGCCCTTAGTTACTGCCAATAATAGCTTTAAGCTAAAATAGGGTGGCATTTTTGCCTTGACCCCCTTGTGCCATTCACTCATTATTGGAATGTGCTGCCTCAGAATTTCTCCAAAACCAAGTTCAGCCTTGAGGCTGGAAGAGTTTCAACACCATTGTTGCAGACAATAATTATCTAAATGGACCAATGGTCTGACTTGTAATGCTGGCAGCCTCCTCCATTAAACGTATGATAGATATCTTCATAGGAAACACAAATTATTCCTTTTGCAGGAATTTTGCCATCCTTTTTCCAGCATCTGGTGTCATGTTGTCAAAGCAGTCAGATGCTGTAGCCCTTCAAAGGAGTAAGCAGTCCACACATCCAACTACCGGTCATATTCAGTGATCAAGTGATGTAGAAAGCACTCCTGTGTGAGAGATGAATCTACACTCATCCATTCTCTCCCTTTCAAATATGTTAGTATGGTATGAGGGATGCTGAAAGAGATGGATGGTCTATGGTATTGACCATTGACTGTGCTACTTATGAATAAATAGCTTCAGCCTCTTCTGCCAACTATTATTATAGGGTTGGGATGCTTTAGTTTTAGACCATGTTTCCTGCCAAGGTTCTTATTTGAACAAATATATTTATTAATTTTGTTTTTATTGACTTACCAGGGATTGGATCCAAGAACTTCCTTCCAGAAGAGGAAGGACTCCACTCACAGAAGGTCCCCTCTATCCTATTTGGGGGGATCCCCTAAATGCCACAGCTCAATCCATTTAGCAGGGGCTCCTGATTCTCTCTGTAGTATTTTAGGGGGGGGTGAAGAGGCTGCCCTGGGAAAGAGTGGACAGAGAAGTCAACTTCCACCAGCACACTTGATCCAATGTAAATTTGCAACTCAGGTGCCTGCTGCATTAAAGGTGTAATCTTAGACCCACTTATATGGGAGTGAGCCCCATGGAACTCAATGGGACTAACTTCTGAGTAGACAGGTATCAGATTGCACTGTAATTGTTTCTTTTTCTGAATACCCTAAAACAGCCCTGTGTGTCCTATAACACTTGAAATACCTTCACAACGGGCCCGGCGTGCCTGGGCACATGGAGGCCATTGCAGTTGGGGGTGGGGTGACAAGGTGGCGTGGGTAGCAGCCATTGGCTGCTCCTGTGGTGCCTCGTGGCAGGGAGGGGACTGAGAGGGTTTAAACTCAGGCTCACCCCTCCCTGCTGCCTCTGCTTTTTGTGGCTCCCTCCCTCCCGCCCTATAGGTAGTGTGGGTTCGCTGATCGCTCTGTTGAGGGCCAAGTAGGAACTTTTGGCTCATAATCACTTTCAATTATGGGGTTTTTTTTGCCTACTTCACACTGCAAGACAGCCAGGGAGCATTAAATAGATGATGTTCTCATTAATGTTTCGGTCACTTTTACGTTTGGCAAGTAGGTGCGGGCATCTGGAGCATCATACGGTTGGTGAGCATTCACAGGCATGGTTTCAGTGATTGGTAATGCCTGAGGGCCCCAGCTGTGAGTTTTACAGCCTCAGCTGGCAGGATAAGGATTACCTTTAAGGCCATCCTTCCTCACCTACTCAGAGCTGTTCAGCGTGAGGGGAGGTCTACATCAGAAGGCCCTCCTACCCCATAAGGGGCAGTCTGGGTTGTGGCAAACTGGGAAGTGCCACTTCACAGATGGTGAATGTCTCGCCCCGAAATACTTAGGATGTCCGCATAGGTTAACCCACTCTGCTGATCTTTAATAAAGTGGCCCTGTTAAAAATCCACTTCTGTGTGTCGCCTCGTTATTTATCCACCCTCCATTACCCGCAAGCAAAATACAGCCCTTCAACCACGCCAGGAAGTTGTTACATGGTTGTGGTGTTGTGTTCAGCTTGGTGGGTTACAAGTTATGCAGTTCTAGTGTGCTGTGACCACTTCCAAACTGTAAGATCTCCAAGATAAATGAGACAGAAATGGGAATAATGATATTTAAGAAATGTGGTACCCACATTTCCTCACAGTATTCTTGTCCGTCTTTAGGCAATGGCAATTATAGTTATGGGAACATCAGTTTTAAAAAACAACAACATTATCTTAAGAAATGTCCTCAGTAATTAAAGTTACTTTGGGTTTGATAAAATGCAAATTCATCTTTCAAAGCAACATCATATTTGCAAACACCTGGAGGGCAGAAGGAAGGCAGTAAATCGTTTGTAAATTTAATAAATGTTTCAACGTATAAAATAATAGGAGGGTACTTCAAAGCAGTTCCACATTGCTGCTCTGCTGTGCTTGTGAAGCCACATAAGCCTCAAAGCTGCTTAACAATTCCACAGCGGAGGAAACCGGTTTGTCAGGAGAGTCGTACTCGTACCTCTTTCTGTAGTAACTTTATCCTTCTGAGGAAGGAGTGGATAAAGGAAGATCTGTTAAGAGGGGAAGATATAAAACCCGTGAGCTCTGCAGTACAAAAGAAACCAATCCTCAGTAAAGCTTAAGCCTCAGGGCCAATTTATGCTGCCACTTTAGAAGTGTTTGATTCAATCCGTTGTGACGTTCCTCTCGCCTCTGTTCACCTGTGGATGTGGAGAAGTGGCCATTTTAGTGACACAGTGAACGCTTCCATTTTGAAGACAACTTTCCAGACATTCTTATATGCTATGGGGATGAAGGTACCCCTTCTTGGTTGCTATGGGCACAAGGGTGCCCTTTTTGCTTGCTATGGGGAGTAGAGTGTCCTTTCTGACCTCAGGACGGGGGGGGGGGCTTTGGTGAGAGGAGGGTCTCTTTCTGCTGCTTGTAGTGCCTTGTGTGTGGGTTGTTGTTGTTGTTGTTGTTGTTGTTTCTCTTATGTGCTGTGAGTCTGAGGTGATGAACTCTTAACAGGACTGGGGCAAGCTCTTTCACCACCTGAACCGGAACAGCACAAATGCACACCGCCACCTCAACCCCACATTGCCGCTGCCACATTGCCCATCATGTGCATCACCACTCTCCTCCTCCCCCCTACCTCCTCCTCCATCTGCCACCAACCCTACACTGCTCATAAGCCCTACCTTTATCACATGCCTCCCCTTCTCTACTCCCACTCCCCTACCTCATGTTGTGTGTCATCCCTGCCTGCATTGCGCATCACCCCGTCTTCCTCTACTTCGTCCTACATCTACCATGTCACCCACCCACCCAGCATTACCTGTCACCCCTTCTCCTTCCTTATTCTCCGTCTGCCACCATCTTGCCTGTCACTCTCACCTCTTCACATATCATAACTCCTCCCCTTTCCTTTACCCCTCCCTCTGTCCACCGCAAACATCTGCCTTCTGGCTCACTCTCAGGGTCAGCCAGATGGCAAGTGAGCTCTCTGAAGAGCTACATTGGCTGGAAAAAGTGGCCAGCGCAGCTCTTCAGAGGTCTGGCCAGGTTCAAAGGCCTGGTTCTGCAGTGGGGGGTCCTTCCTCAGAGGGTGTACTGGGAGATCACCTGTACTGGAGCTCTATACAGGCAATACCCTGGAACACCCCTCCCTCAGTACCTGGCCAACAAAGATGCCCCATATTCTGGTCTTATATTGCCTTATGAAGCATGTAGTTGCACTGCAAGCAGAGGGCTTCCTCTCACTGTTACACCCATCCTGCCAGCTACTGTTCTAAGCAACAAACAAGAGGATTCCTCTAACAATACCATAAGGCTCAAATGCTTCATAAGGAAGTACTAGACCAGGACAATATATGACATCTTTGCAGTTCCCAGTCACTCCATCCTCCCCATCTAGATTTGGGTTTGATAGATCAAGAAAAGCTTTGGCTACATGGAGAGTAAGTTGTACGAAGCACAGTTCATGACATTGTACAACATCATCACTGATTCACGGGGCATGTCTCTAAAGGCATCAGCCTTAGCTTCCAGTTCGCTGGCCTTGTGGAGCTTGACCAACATGACATAGCCTTAACTCTGGTCTTAAATGGGAAGGTCTTGTTGTTGTTTTATCAATGAATTGTATTATAAGTGACTACTGTATTTGTTTTTGTGAAATGCTTTGAACACAACATATTATGGGAAATGTGGGATACAAATCCATTGATGATATCTACTCTGCATTTTTTATTTAGGCTGTTTAAGAGAGAAATGTCTACTTGATATGCAAATAAGCAAAACTTGACCTCACTGAAGTTCTCCAAATTCCATCTCAAAGGTTCACGTTCATATCAGATTGAGAATGTTGCTTTTCCCCATGAAAATCAGTGCATGTAGTTATGTCTATTTGTCCAAATATATGAATCTACTGTGCACATTTCTGAAATGTATGTATTCTTCTCCCCTTGGTTAAAGCATATTTGTATTTTTCTTTCAAATGTATGCATGCTGTCAAACCCTTTTTTTATGGTACCTTTTAAAATTGATTTAGATATTTATTAGGACTGTGCCAGAATGTTCAGGACAATAAATTAAAAGGCAGGTGGGTAACTAAATTTCACCATGCAGGAGTCTAGGAAGTGTGGATCAGGCAAGTTCATATCAGAATTCACAAAGATGAAATTCCTCAAGAATCCCTAATTCTAAGACATTGTAGTGTCACTTGGAAGATGCATGGATGGATGCCACCATTTTAGGCTTCCTCATTCTGTATCTTCATACTGCAACTGAAGTTGCATTCCAGATATCAGCCATTCAGCCATCACCTCATTGATTCAGGCAATAGGACCAATTCACATGTTGCATTCCTAACATGTTTGTAAGACCAAGGTTCCTCTGCACACCAGATCCTTTCTTTAAAAAAGAATTTAATCCATCTTCCCATAAGTGAGGTTTATTAGTCTGTGGATTTTTGAGTTTCATTCTCTTCTGATCTTACTGTTTACATTTTTTCCCTCTGCCACCAGATGTATATACCTGAAAAATTCAGATAAAATTTTCAAGTGCATGAAAGCTTATTATTTACTGATTTTATTTATTTATTTATTTTATTAATTTCTATACTGCCCAATAGTCAAAGCTTATTTCTTTTATTTATTTAATTTGTACCCCACCTTTCTACCAAGAAGTGGCACTCAAGGCAGCTTACAGAACCAATTAAAACTAATTAAAACAATACATTAAAGGCAATGAAAACATAACACTTTGTAATGAAAACACAGCAGTTATGTCATGATAAATTTATTAAATGCCATAAAACTTCTTAGACAGTATCCCAAGCAATACTATCGCTAACACAAATTACATTGTGCTAGCATAAACAACCTCTAGCGTAATACCAACCCATTCTGCAAGCAAGCGTTATTGTACTAGAGATAATTTATGCAAGCACCGTAGTATTACATTGGATACTGCCCTCTGTTGTTTTTGGTACAATCAACAAACACAGCTGTCCCACTGGGAAATGAATTAGGCCCTATAGACTTGAAATCATGGGTTTGTTTCAATGGCAAGAGCATACTATGTTATATTTGATGCTTTCCCCTGCTTTGAAGACATACAAGACTTACAAAACTAATTTCCTTTGATATTTCCATCTTTTCTATCTCTTTTTTCCAATTCCAAAGTTTAATTTTGCTAGGGAAATTAGGTGTAGGGAGAATTATATCTCTCAGTATGGCTCATTAAAGTGAGCAATCTATAAAGTGGACCATTTAGAATAATGAGGCGGTCTCTTTTGATTTTTTTGATGGCTGTCAACCATCGCTATTCTTTTTCTTAATAGGTAGCTCCATGTCTTGCTTTTACATAAGCTGTAGCATATGGAGTGCCTGAAGTTTTCCCTCCACTGTATCAGCTTTTTTTTAACCCTTTGGATATCAAACATAGAATACTAATGCTATTTCTAAGAAGGACTGGAATAATTAGAAATGTCAAATACTCGCTGATTGACCCATATGTGAATTATCAGCCTGTGTGTAATAACATTTATGGATCATCTGTAGTAGTAGTGGCAGCTGATTCATTAATACTTTTAAGACAGTTAATCATTGTGTAGTTAGAAAAACAAGGCAATGTGAACCATAACGTTGTGTAGAAAAGAGGGCACTCTGAAGGCTAGCCAAATACTATACTATAACTCAAATATTTGTGATGTTTGTTACCAATGATTATGCACTGCTTATATATCTGAACATTCTATAGAGATAGATAAGAACGTCTACCTATCTACATATAAAAATCATTTACATCCTGTTAATAGTTCCAGACTAAGGCTGCAATACTATATATACTTATCTGGAAGAAAGCTCCATTGAACTAATGGCAAAACTAAATGTTCTTGTAATCATGCATAGCTCAGATATATAGATATATAGATATATATATAGAGAGAGAGAGAGATACAGGCCATGCAGAGCTGGTCATAGGCCCAGGCCAGATGGGAAGTGTGTGCCCCCCCATTTCAAAAAAGGAGGACAACATGGCCACCCCAAGGGAGCATGCCCACCAACATGTCCATTCTACATAACACCTTCATATGAAACCTATTCTACAACACCTCAAGGCACATATATCCCCGCCCCGCATGCAGCATATGGCCCTCTGGAGCTTGTATCCTGACTGTGGTATTCACGACAGATGGCTTCTGCGCTGTTTCCGCAAGGCAGGCTCCTCGCTTCTCGATGGGCCACTTACGCTACGGAAGCAGTAGCGTAAGCTGGGGGGACCTCCTTGTCAGAGTGCCCCCTCAAAATTGTGGGCCCCAGGCCAACTGGCCCCACTGCCCCGCCCTCTGCATGGCCCTGGAGATAGATAGATAGATAGATAGATAGATAGATAGATAGATAGATTTTAAAAAGGAAAACATGTCCATCGGAGTCAACGGAGCGGGGTAATTATTTTAATCCTACCAATCCACATGGGATGAAAACAGGTGGGGGAGGGGTTTCAAAAAAAAAGCCCTCCCAGAGCGCCATGGACTCTTATCTGAATCAAGGCCATATGTTCTTTACTCTGAAGTAAACAAACATTTAGTTTGACCAAATGAAAAAGACAGAGAGGCCAAAATCCCTTCCATTCATCCTCCCACCCTGCCAGCAGCAAGCCTGGCAAGAATAGGAATCTCAGAAGCCTCTGAGATGGAGGCTTCCATCTAGTGGGTGGCAACCTGTAGGGTTATTATTATTATTATTATTATTTATTACATTTATATACCGCCCCATAGCCAAAGCTCTCTGGGCAGTTTACAAAAATTAAAAGATAGAACACTAAAAAGACAATATACAAAATTTAAAACCATAAACATAAAACAGCTGATATTTAAAATTTTAAAACATTTTAATTGTTAAGCCTGGACACAGTGTCAATCAAACCTCAACTTGAGCTGTTAAAATGCCTGGGAGAAAAGAAAAGTTTTAACTGTTGCATCCGCATGCTCTCATTTTGTGTTCCACAGTATAGAGGAAAGGAACTAGGACTCCTTAGGGAGCTGGATACAGCATGCTTTCAGGGATATCCTTTGGGCAGTGTCCAACTGCATCATTCCATTAGCACAAATCACATTGCACTAACAGGAACCGGCTTTTCAACTATATGCAAGAGAAGAATCCAACTAAAGTCACTTTCGTGCAAGTGCGATGCACAAGTGTTTGCACAAGCAGCTGTACATTATGCCAGTGCTACCCATTGTGCAACCAGTTGTGTATGCCACTTGCACAACCAGATATGCACCTGTGCAGTTTTCACAATGGAACAAAGCAACAGAGCTTTGCTAGTGCCATTTGACTTTGGAAGATGACGTTGTTTCATACTGACCTTCGTTTTTCTAAATATTTGCCATTTTTATGTGACTGCCTTCTCTGTAGATTAATGCTTCAGTAGAGTTGACACCTAATTTTACCTCTTTTCCCATAGGTCTATTGTCTTCCTTTTGGATTTGAGGTTCAATTTAAATTTGCAAACCTGAGGAAAGGATATTCTATATTTTTCTTTTTGCATAGCATGACTGACAAGCTGTGGCTAGCCTTTTAAATTAAGTTTTAAAAGAGGGATAGAAAGAAGAAAGACCATCTGGCCACGTCTAGCAAAAAAAAACACAACACAATTCCAATGCAAATTGGGCTAATTTGCACAGGGAAATTAGTTTAAAAAACACACAACAATTTGCACCAGAAAAAAAGCAAACCGAAGAACTGTAATGTCTGGGAGAATAAATAAAAAAGTCTTCACCTGGTTCTGAAAAGACTACGACAAAGGTGCCAGGTGAGCTTCATCAGGGACAGCATTTCACGGCCAAGGTGCTACAATTGTAAATACCTTGGTAACCACCTGCCTTACTTCATTTGGTGAGGACACCCAGAAGATGGCCTCTGAAGATGATCTTAGGGTCCTAGTACGTATATATGGGAGGAGACCATTCTTCTTGTGCTTCTTTTTTCTTTTAACCCACCCCCACCACGATAAGAACCAGTGGGGGAGAAATGAATCCTGGGCCTTCCCAGAAGACAAAGGGGCTTTGGGTACAGCGAATGCAAGGTCACCTCCCTCCAGAGGATGCAAGGCTTACTCCACCCCTGGAACAGCCACGTTCAGAGCCTACTAATGCCTCGCATCAGCGAGAAAATGTACAGTAGTAGATTTACACTTATGGAGCTTCCTGTTGGCATAACTAAGGCTTTGGGGGGTGAACCACCCAATGCTGGTGGAGCTCCTATCCACCAATAGATGGGGACCTCCACCACATCTTAACGCTTCTCAGATGGCCATCCGAGGGAGCGTGGACTGCTTTGCCCACTAAGCGAACAAAGTTATCCAAAAAACAAACAACAGGAAAAGTCATTTACAACATCTCATTCCTTTCCATGTGATTGGATCTTTCCAGTACGGTTTTTCCACTCATGCATTTATGCGGCTTTAAGAGTTACTTGAATGCAGTTGCCCCTCACAACTGAAGATGAAAACCAGTACAATTAAAAATAGGTCACCTTGCTTCTTCAAAGAGAAGCCTTCATAAATGCACATGAAGTGAAATTTTAAAAAATCAAGTTTGCAATAAATGTTCTTGAACATTCTCAGGAGTAAACAATGTCCCTTTTTCTTTTTATCAACTGCTAAAAACCTAAACAAGTGTCTTCAAACACTCTTTACAGGGAACCATCTTTTATTAGGATAACAGTAAAAATGCGGATTTCGCTTTGAGTTGAAAACCTTTGTGTCCTCATATTCTGCTTTATGTGGCATAGAGTTTCAAAATGTAAGCACTGCTATTACGCATGTGGGAAGGTAGAGGTGTCATTCCCCAGTTAAATTCCCCAGTTAAAGCTGCAGGAGTATAGCTAGAGTAGGGTGACCAGATAAAATCCAGGTCAGGGCTCATGTCACTTTAACAGTTGTAGAGAAAAGGGAATTTCAGCCAGTGTCCTTTGTATGCAATTAGTTCCTGGTGAAATCCCCTCTTCATCACAACTGTTAAAGGTGCAGGGGCCCTGCCTTCTTTTGTATATGGTCACTCTAGTATAGTGCCTGCACCTTTACCTGTTGTGATGAAGAGGGAATTTCACCAGGACCTAATTGCATACAAATGACACTGGCTGAAATTCCCTTTTCTCTACAACTGTTAAAGTTACTTGAGCCCTGACCTGGATTTTATCTGGTCAGCCTAATGTATGGACACATTTTCAGGGATGGCAGGAAAGATGTGCAACACATCAGAATACAATATTTCACTTGAAGATTGAGGTATTGGAATGAAAGTACATATACATTTCAAATTGAAATCCCAGTTTCACATCCTACACTCATTTTAAGGAAGGTGGAAAAAATGCAAAATAGATTGTAATATGACATTTGAAATAGGGCCTGTAGTACAAATTCATCACATTTAAAGTGGACAATGGCACAACCTTGTAATAGGCACAGATATAACATGTCCGTATGATTTCTAATTTTCTAAATTCATTTTTTTAAAAATATAAATATGAGGAAGGTACATACAATCTATACATCTTACCTGAATAAAGAATATGAAACAATAGTGCTAAAATACAATAGTATTTAATTTTAAAACACTATTTCATGTCATCAATTTGTTAGACATTCATTGCAGTGGAAAACTATGGAATTGGTTGCACAAATGCTAGCTATGCACTCAGTACTCTGAACAGGTCAGCTTTCTGTACATCTCTGTAGGACCAACAGTGATCTGTGCATGCAATTACTGGCCACACGTTTGGCTCAGCACATATAACTGATGGGCTCACAAAATTAGTTATGACACTAGTACAATATATTGGCAATTCTGTGCAACCATGCAGTGCAGAGAACTCAGTGGTGGACACCATCAAGAGCTCCTGTAGGTGGGTAGTCCACTCATTTCTAAAAGACGTCATTTATCAATTGAACATGCACACAAAGTCACACACCACTGCTGTAAAGAAGAAATGTGTAGTTCTTTTCTCATGTAAATGTGAGAAGGATGTAAGGATGGGAAAAGGCAATTTGCTACAACAAATATTTCCATCTTTCATTATACTATGGCTCCTAATAAGAATAAATAAGCCAATTTAAACCATTAAGCGTAACCTAATGCAGTGTCTGTGATGACATTTTCCTTTCGATAAACAATGTTAATGGTGCTGCAGGTGAAATTTCACCTGCCGTTAGTTGTGAATTTGTAGCATCTCGATGCATACATTAATCACATAATAACATTAATTATTATTATTGGCACCCAGAGGTGTGCTAATTTGATTTCATTAAGTGAATTCGCAGGCTGCAGTGTGGGATAGCACAGCAAGTTGTCTATGATATGTGATTGTTAACATACAGGGAAACAGGCTGAATAGAAAATGAAAATGCAATTAACCTTCAAAGCCTTACTGAAAATCCAAAGAAAATTCTGTTGAAGCTAAGCCAAAAAAAGAACATTAAATTGCATTGTCTGAACATCTACAGATTACAAGATATATTAGATACTGCATGTACAAATATAGTAAATGTTACATTATCTGAATCTTGATTTAAGAATCTTGAGAACGAGGACAGGGCTCTTGTATTTTTAACACTTGTATGGAAAAGGGGATTTCAGCAGGTGTCATTTGTATGCATGCAGCACCTGGTGAAATTCCCTCTTCATCACAACACTTAAAGCTGCAGGAGCCTTGCCTAGGGTGACCAGGTACAATAGAGGGCAGAGCTCCTGTAGCTTTAACATCTCTTGAGTACCTCAGAAAGACAGTTATTGCTGCTCTTCACCAGTCTAGAAAGGGTTTCAAAACCATTTCTAAGAATCTGGGGTTCCACCAATCCACTGTCAGACAGTGTACAAATGGAGAAGATTCAAGACCACAGTCACTCTACCAAGAGAGGTCGTCCTACCAAAATCTCTTAAAGGACCAACCAACACATCATCCAGGAAGTCAAAAAGAACTCCAGAGTAACATCCAAGGATCTGCTGGCCACTCTCACCTTGGCTAACGTGAGTGTTCATGACTCAATGATCAGAAAAAGACTGAACAAGAATGGGAGGATAGCCAGGAAGAAATCATCCAGGAGTATTGCTGCCAGTCTGAAGTTGGCTAAAGAACACCTAGATGATCCCCAAAACTTCTGGAGCAATATTCTCTGTACAGACAATTCAGGAGTAGAACCTTTTGGCCTCAAACAGAAATGTTATGTTTGGTGAAAAACCAACACTGAGTTCATCACAACCATCAAACATCGTAGTTGGAATGTTATGGTTTGGTTTATCAGAAGATTCTAGAAGAGAATATCAGGCCATCTGTCCATGAGTTGAAGCTGAATTGAAAGTGGGTCATGCAACAAGACCATGATCCTAAAAGTACAAACAGATCTGCAAAAGAATGGCTGCAGAAGAAGAAATTCTGTCTTTTAGAATCACCTAGACGTAGTCAAAGTGTGGATCTAAACCCCATCAAACTATTGTGGCAGGATCTGAAGCGAGTTGTTCATACAAGGAAGCTCTCAAATGTCATGGGGTTGAAGCAGTTCTGTTAAGGAGGAATGGGCCAAATTTCCTCAAAACCGATGTGAGAAACTGACCAACAGTTACAGGAAACATTTACTTGAAGTCATTGCTGTTCAAGGGGGTGCCACCAGGTATGGAATCTAAAGCTCCACATACTTTTTCATACATCAATATTGAATGTTGAATCTGTTGCGGATAATAAATGATGAAAAAGCATCAGTCTTTTAGAATTTAAGAAAGCTATAAAGACTGTTCTCTTCTGGCAGGCATATCCAGTGGAATTTTAGAATGTTTTAAGGATGTTTTTAGGATGTTTTAGGATTTTTTTATGCAGTTTTAATAATATGTGTCATGTTTTAATCAGTTTTATGTATTTTATCATGTTGTTGTTCCCTGCCTCGATCCAGACGGAGAGGCGGGTAAGAAACAAATTGTTATTATTATTATTATTATTATTATTATTATTATTATTATTATGTTTGTGTGTGGGGTTGTTTAATTGGGTTATCTTCATTCTTTAACTAGGATTGTGGGCTTAGACTAAGATCGAATAGCATTCTAGGTTGGAAATCTGTGACATTTCCTAAGGGGTTCACAACCTTTTTCTCATCCACTGTGTGTTGACAACAAAGAATTTCATTAACCAAAGAAATGTGGCTGTAACACAGGAAACCTCCAGTAATTTATCTGAATAGGTGTGAAATGCTATTCCATAGGTCCCTCCCCCCTGCCCCCACCTCATAAATACAATAACAATACAAATGCTGGTGGAGGACAGCTGCTTTGCACCACAGAGAATTTTAACCCAGATAATATGTATTTATTTATTTTTATTTGACCTTGTATGTAATGGAATACTACTGCAGGATGAGGTATGAAACAGGAAAAAATGTGCAAATTGGAATGGCATGCGGTGATACATCTGTGAATCACAGGTTCAACTGAGATTTCTCTGAGAGGCCTTGTTAAGCGTCATTGACTTAAGTGTTTCCCTCCCCTTTTGCTACTTCAGTAAAACACATTAGCACATGGAGCCAGGCCTTGTTCCGTTGGGCTCGAGAGCTGGTGTTGATGTGAATTTGATCAGATGTCAGTGTTGTACCCAAAGGCCCAGGGAAACTGTGGCTGCAACTGAAGATATATGTGGGCCCCATTTCCATGAAAGACAATCCAGATGCCTGCCATTTATGCCTCTTCTCTCAAGAGTCATTACACCTATCATCCCATTGCTCTGTATTGGTACATTCTCATTATCACACAGCATCATCCCAAGCTCACAAAACTCGGCCTTTGATTCAGAGCTGCAGATCTAACGATGATACCCATTTTTAAAAGTCCATGTCCACCACAAAACAAAAACAAAATGTTTTCAGCTCCATCATATACCACTTATTTCAATAAGGAGACAGTGAGCAAGATCTATTGATGACCTTGCGCTTGCAGCTAGCTCCGCCAATCCCAGTCCGTACATAGCCAGCCCAGACACCTCCAGTCTGGAAGCAGTCCCTATTACTTGTAGACGCAATATAGCAAACCCTGAAATGAACAGAAATGACGTGACCATTCCAGAAATGAGCAGAAATCCGTGTGGACCATTAATGTCGGAGCAGGCCATGTGTAGACTGGGATCGGTGGAGATGGCCACACAGGCAAGACCACTATTGGAGTCTTCCCAGTAACCACTATAGACGGATGAGAGAATGAGCAGAGTAATTCAAAATTAAATGCAACATAATTTAGGAGAAGGGCTCCTTAAAGAATTGATCACATTTGGTATAGTTGAAATTTGCCCTTAATGAAAATGGACAGGTTTGCTACCATATAATTTCTTAACAATAAAAATCTGGCACTTCAGTCTGTTTGCTTCCTTCATTTTCCTAAGCAATAGATAGATAGATAGATAGATAGATAGATAGATAGATAGATAGATATAGATAGATGAGAGATAGATAGATAGATAGATAGATGATAGATAGATAGATAGATAGATGATAGATAGAGATAGATGATAGATAGATAGATAGATAGATAGATGATAGATAGAGATAGATGATTGATAGATAGATAGGTAGCGATGATGATAGATAGATAGATAGATAGATGATAGATAGAGATAGATAGATGATAGATAGATAGATAGATAGATGATAGATGATAGAGATAGATGATAGATAGATAGGTAGGTAGATAGATGATGATAGATAGATAGGTAGGTAGATAGATGATGATAGATAGATAGATGAATAGATGATAGATAGAGATAGATAGATAGATGATAGATAGATAGAGAGATGATAGATAGATAGATAGATAGATAGATAGATGATAGAGATAGATGATAGATAGATAGATAGATAGATAGATAGATAGATGATAGAGATAGATGATAGATAGATAGATGATAGATAGATAGATAGATGATAGAGATGATAGATAGATAGATAGATAGATAGATGATAGAGATAGATGATAGATAGATAGATAGATAGATAGATAGATAGATAGATGATAGAGATAGATGATAGATAGATAGATAGATAGATGATAGATAGATAGATAGATAGATAGATAGATAGATAGAGATTGGCCTCAAAGATCTACAGACAACCTTCCCCTCTGGGCAACTTTAAAAGTGGACAGGGGGGCAGCTTGAAAGGTATAATTCTTTCATTTGTTTTTCTCTTTTAAAAAAAAAAGCATTGGCAACACTAGATTCACAGTGTCTCGACCATCATTAGTACCACCAGCACCATCCCTGGCTCTTACAGCCTGTCGTTCTGGCCAGAAAGATGACATTCTTCCAAGGTTAGTAAAATCCTGGTCAGTTAGCAACACCTGGAGGGGAACACACTTTGGGGCAGAGTGTGAGGGTAGCAGCTGGTGGAGGGTAGAGAAAGGCCCAGTGGGCATCTCTGCTGGTGGCAAATGACACAGTTAGCATATTTTGATTAAATGTAACACGATGACCAGCTAAGAATGGCTGAATCTCCGTTTCACTTTCTCCAGCATTCAAATTTGTTAAGTCTCAAGGTTTTTTTCTCTTCCAAATATGAAGAACTTTATGCATTTTGGTATATTCTTTTCAAAAGTAAACTGAAACAAAATCCTCTGCCATCTTCAAATTCAATAGGTACATCTATTCCCAGCATGGAGAGGACCACATTGTAGCTTCATGCCATGTAACTGCTAAAGATCATGAGCCTGTCAGAAAAAAAAGAGAGCTGGCAACCCTAATTCAACATTAACATGGCTGAATACACAGGGATTCGAACCCAGCCTTTTAAAATCCAAGCATTCAAAGCCCTGAGCGTGGATGGATGAATCTAACAGTTTCAGTTTCTCCCATATTTGCTCCATCCAGGAAGTAGTTGTCATTTGGCACTGACATTTGCATGGCACCTGATGGAGGAGAAGCCTCAGGCATAATAAAGGATGGCAAAGTAAGAAAACACTGGCAGCTGCTAAATGCTAAATTGGGCCCTTTCTACACCATAGGGGTGCAGAGGGAGGGAGAGAGGGCAATCCCGGAAGTACCTAATACACACCATCAGCGCACAGGGACCAGCTGGGGGCAATCCCAGGCAAACAGCCTGGTGTAGAAACGGCCTTGCTGATAAATACAGGGGTAGGGATTTGTTGTCCGCAGGAAGATCAGGGCACCCAAGGGGGTGCAGTTAAGGCCATGGGTTGAGGGCACCGTTTGTGCACCCCCAACATAAGGCCACTGTTGATGTATTGGAGTATAAACAGAGAATTTACCATCATTCTTATTCGAAGGAGAGTACTACTGTTTTTTTATATGATTTCCTTCCTCTTATTTCAGACTTTCAGAGTGACTTACCTTACAAGTCACACAATAAAATCTTTTTTAAACACACACACGTAATATAAAAATAGACAAGTCAGAAAAACAACTTAAAGTTATACAAACCGCCAATACTTACACACAGCATGACAACCTCAAACTAAGAAGAAAAGCAAGAGCTAAATAAAAACTGAGTGGAACATCTTGACAAACTGTCTGACACAGCCTGGCAGGCTGCACTGACATAGTCTCCAGTGGGAAAGAGTTCCTCCATTTTGGACCACTGTGGATAAGTCTGCATCTGTGTTCTTACCAAAGAGATCGCCTGTGGATACGGCACTCTTAGCAAAGCCTCCCAAGAGGGCCATAGCATACAGGGGGAATCATATGGGAGAAGGGGTTCCCTATGGTATTCAGGGCCCAGGTGGAATGGTTACCATTGCTGTATCAATAACAGCTCATGTAAAAGATAGGACTACTGATGAATCTTGTTAGTAGGGAACACTTCTTTCCACCAATGACATAGATAGATATCATTTTTGAATCCAGGCTAAACTGGTAAGCTTGGGACATACACGGTATATTTTGATGTCATGTTACAGTTCCTCAAGAAGACATAATTTTGCTATTTGTGTGCCTCATGACCCTACCCATATAATCTAAGTGTCTCCTCCAGGTGCCTTCTCTAAAGGAGTCTCTAAAGGTGGAACCAAGGGAAAGAGCCTTCTCAGTGGTTCCCCCTCTCTCCGATTATGCATTGATCTCCCCATGAAGCCCACCTGGTGCCAACATTGTTCTCTTTTCAGCAACAGGCTAAGACCTTTCTCTGCTCTCAGGCATTTGGCAGCATATGATAAGCTTTTTAATCAGGTCCTGGGATTCGTTTAGTGTTGATTTTTCAAACTGTTTCGGTATAGCTTATCTGTGTGTATATATGTGTGTGTTGTCTGTGTATATGCTTGTATGTAAATGTAGTCATAGTATGTATAATATTGTATTTTAAAGGTTTTTTAGCTTTGTAAACTGCCCAGAGAGCTTTGGCTATTGGGCAGTATAGACAGGTAATAAATGCAATGAAATCTATAATGTAACTTTTTCGTGGCAACAAGAAAAAAGACAATATGCATTTCAAGGCATAATACTTGGTAGTTAGTATGCCTTGTGAAGGGATCAGGGAAAGCAAGTGCTTCCGTTTTGGCAGTGAGTCAGGCATGAAACTAGCGTGTTTGAATGATCACTTGGCAGGGTTATGGTCTATCTTCCATACAAATAGGGGATTCCACAAATCAGCTTTCTTCCTCGATACATTAATATGCATACTTGTGTCTGCACAGAGAGTGACTTCTGTTGATTTAGCTGCAGCAACATCTTGTGCATTGGCAAGTGGGTTTGGCCCATCTTGCTCTGTTGCCTGTTAATTTGACGCCTGCCATAAAAGGCCGCCACAAATATTCAGCATGAATGGCTCCGACTTGGCAGACTCTGTGGTGGTGAAAAAGGCCCTTTTGGGATGCTGTGTAGGTGAGTCATTCAATGCTGTCTCCAGCTGAGATGCTGTCCTGTTTGAGGCTGCCAACTTTAGTTTCAAAATCACCTGCCTTTCGAGTGGGACCAGGTAGAGTCTGGAGGAATCTGGCATGTTATGGATGGAATCAGCCAGAATCTGGTGTTTGCGAGCATTTCAACCTCCAGTCCTGGCTATGACAAAAGATGGGCGATCTTATCCTGAGCGAATTTGCTATTTAATCAGAAAGTAACGATTTCAACCACATTAGTTCTCCTTTGCTACAAAATCTCCTTCCATGTATATGAGTTTTATGCATATTCATGCCTCATAGGAGACGTAGTTTTTAATAGTATAATGTGGCCTGACATCATGCATCACCACGTCATGTGCCCCTTTCTGATTGGTTGTTTTCAAGTGGCCTGTCTGTGTGATGATATCATATGATGTCTTCTCACTGTCACCAATCACTGGCATGAAGATGGACCTGTACAAATTCCTGCTAAACAACTGAGGAATTTCGAGGGAGATTTAAGAGAACCATTATAAGATTTGTGAAACAGGGGTTAATTTCAGAAAATAATGTTCTTTAAAAATTGGCCTATTTCAGTATTTCAAAACTGTTTTTTTTAAGGCCCAGTTGGTTTCTTCCCCTAAGTTAAATGCTATTGATCAAGTGGATACGCAGCAGGATGCATTGCAAAAAAAACTTTGCCCACATCCTCAGGAGGCAATGGTCTCAAACTGCACTGGCAAAGATCTATTCGGGATCCTAAACTAAAGTGCAATGAATATCAGAATACCAATTTGTTAGTCCTAAGAAAGAGTTTGATTCTTTTGAATACAATGATGTCCTCAATGCATTCAACTGCATTAGAGCTGACCAAACAAATATTGATGTCCTTGAACACAACAACAACAACCTAGAAACAGTGCCACAAAGATTGTTATTCATCTATGTATGTTCAGAAAGAAATGACATAAGGTGACAGAATTTCTCCCCCCACACCCCCTAAAATGAAGGGTGTATGGTATCAATACCAATATTATTTATCTATATCTATCTATTTATTTATTTGTTACATTTCTATACCACATCATAGCCAAAGCTCTCTGGACTGTTTACAAAGATTAAAACATGAAACACTAAAAATCGATATACAAATATTTTAAACCATAAAAAGCATGAAAGAAATGTTGAACTGCTAACACATCTACTCCCCCCCCCGCCTCAATAACTGTATAATGTTTACTAATCATGCTAATGACCTCTTGGAGTCAGAGCAAAAATGGCATGAAATCAGACTGGGGATGAAGATCCCCAAAATGAAATGACTGCATAATGTGAGTGGTGCCCAGGCGTCTCTTTTAAAATCAAATTGAAGATGATCATTACCAGCAGATTATGAAAACCAACACTTTTGGGGGTGACTGCAGCCAAAGGAAAAAAAAAAAGCAACAGGGGGGCACTTTGAAAGAATACTGATCGTTATTTGGTGATGAATTGTCAATGAAGATTAAAGAAGATATTTTGCAACTCAATCATCATGCCTGCTATGGTATACGGCAGTCTGTTGGTCAGTGCTGTTAGCTGATGAAGAAGGAATAGCTGTTATACAAAGTTCTGTGAAGCAACATACATGCAAAAATGTATTTTCATGACTATAAACCTAATGTAGATATATGACCCCACGTGGATGTAACAGATGTGGCACAGGCTATTTATGATGACACATATAGTTGAGCTGACATTGTGGTCTGCTGGCCAGATTGCAAGTGCCTACCTTACAGACTGGATCCCAGGAATCAAAATTGCTCCCTTGGCAAGCTGGAACTATGCTGAGCCTGAGCCAATCTAATCATGATTATTTTCCATCTATACTGGAAATAATTAGGGATTGATGAATCTGTCAATTTCAGTTTCTCTCAGTTTCTCATTCTTCTGATCTTCAATGTAATTTGTCCCAACCTTTAAGAATGACTCCAGTTTTGAGTTTGTTTCATCCTAAACTTGAGACTTTTTTCTTAAGAGTTTGCATAGAACATCATAAGCCTTTTTGTGCACATTTCTAATACAAACTTGATTATTTCTGTTTATAAAATATGGAGCATTATACCCATTTATTTCTTTACTCATGATAGTCAGGGGAGAAGATTTTCTGGAGCAATGTATCGACTGAAACTGAAGTGAAGCAGATGCCTTCTGAAGCAATCTGAACCCATTTTCCAAAGCACTGAAGTGGGATGTGATGCAAACTGAATATTGTCTTTGCAGCACATCCTGTGTGTGTGCATATGTGTGTGTTTAGAAAGAGAGAAGAGGAAGTGGTGAAAGGGTGGGAGAGAATAAGCACAGGTATATATAATTTACAATACAACGTTTAAAAGAAGATAAAAGAAGACTTAAGAGACTGATGTATTTATTTTAATGGATTTGTACCCTGCCTTTCCACCCAAAGCATGGAACATATATAAGCCAATATCAATATTGATCCATAAAATTACAAAGCCATCATGTAAAAGCATACAGAGCAATAGATAAAATAGTAATAACCATGAGCCAGATGATCAGGATTGTACAGAGAAATCAAGGAAGAACGATACATTGTTCTACACAATTGACTTCACAGATATTTATTTATTTGCATATGATGTTAGCATGGATAATCCTGGTTCATTGTTAATGATTTGGTTCAGCCCTGCGTGACTAGTGGCCCAGGAAGCGAAACACAGCAAGAGTTGGTGGTTGCTTGACAAATTGCCTGGCTTTGCTCTCTGCTCAGGACTGCAGAAGAGGGCAGGTTTGGAAGCCAGAGGAGACTGGTGGCTCCAATGTCAGTGGAGGGGTGACTCTGCTCCAAGTTTCAGTCAGAACCAGTCAGAACTCTAAAGGAGCTTTCCAAACTACGTCCACACCTTGAATAGCTTCTTTAGAGTTCTGACAGCTTCTGATTGAAACTTGAAACAAATCCACCCCCCCCCCCCTGATATTGGAGCCACCAGCCTCCAGGGTTTGAAGAACCTTGCAAGCCCCAAACCTAGCTGGTGGATCAGGTCTAAGTTGGTGGTTCATAAGTTGAGCATGCCTGATTTAGTCTGGAAGAGGAGAAGCTGCGGCCCTCCAGATGTTCTTGGACCACAGCTTCCACCACTCCTGACCATTGGGCTGTGCTGGCTGAGACTGATGCAAGCTGGAGCCCAACAACATCTGTAGGATTACTAGTTCCTCATCGTCAATCCTGTCCATTGTCTTTAGTGGGACTATTCATTTAATTATGGTAAGCAAGGCTTAATCTATAGCTAGTAAACACCAGCTGCTCAAACAGTATCTTAGTATATACTCTATAAAGATCCCTCTGGACCAATTCAAAGCATCAACAGCTGCAAGTTGGTTTCGAAGTTTCCTCGCTGCCTTTTGCATTCTGGCTCCCAAATATGTGTGGAGTTTAAAGAATGTTAGGCAAAGCATTGGTTGATTTGAGACTGTTTGCAATTCCTCCCCCACCCTTACCTTTTATGTTTAACAGATGTTGGTAGAAAACAATTAGGCAAAGATCCAGAAGACTTAAAAACCTTCAGCAATAAATTATAGCACAAATGTATATGAGAAAATTTACATGACATATTTTCTCAGAATAATTATGAAACAATTGCCTAATAATGAAGTTTCTACATCTCTTCTAACAGATGGTCAGGAAGTTAAAGTACATCAGATCATGGTTAATCAGCAACCTTAATAACCATGGCATTCACAACTATCAATCTGTTCTTCCATCTTAGAAGTTGGTAGAAGCTGTAAATTGATGCCAATCTGGGATTGAATGAGTATTTACATAATTCTTTAGTCTGAAGATTTCTAAGCATTGAAGACAGTAAACAGCTTTACTACCACACCATCAGAAGATTTCAAACATGGATCATATGAAGATGCATTAGATTAAGTCAGACCATGACTCCATCTAACCCAGTACTAGCAGCTCCCCAATATCTCAGACAAGATCCCCCACACCCAATCCCTGCTACTTTAGGGACAACACATATGTTACTTTAAAGCCATCACTAGCAGCTATGTCTATTTTACTACTGAAATCTTGAATAAGCACAGGAGATCCAATCCAGGTCAGAATCAAAGCATGGGGACATAGGGAGCCTTTTACACTTCCTCCCTCCCTCTGATCACAATCTGGATTGGAGCCCTGTGGCTGCAATTTATATTAAGGCAATATATAGTGGATTTAGCAATATATAGTGAAGGAACCCCATCCCAATATGGTTTGGGATTGCAGCGGGGATTGGGGTTGCAGTGGGGTTAAAGACCCCCATCCCACATACTTATTCCAGAGATTCTTTTTAAAAAAGACATATGTAATAGCTACATATTGATTGATTGATTGATTGATTGATTTACAAAATTTGTGTGCCACTCCATATCTGGAACAGATTCTAGAGCAGTGAACATAAGATATAAAACAGTGAAAGGTACAAAGATTAAAAACAAAGATTGAACTGAACAGTCAATATAATAAAATGCCTAAGTGGTTCACATGTAAATATTAAACACACACACATTCAAATACACGGATGAAAAGAGTTCAAACAGCAAGGAACAGCAAGATGGAGCAGCATATGATTAATTGCAATAAAATACAAGCCAGAGAAAGTCTGAGTGAACAAGTGAATTTCAGGAGGCATTTGAAACATACCACAATTTCTGCCTCCCAAACTGCATAGGGGAGAGTTTTCCAGAGGATGGATGTCACCACCAAAAAGGCCCACAACATTCTGTTGGTTGTGGAAAGGCTACGAAGGTCTCTGCTGAAGTTCTTAAAGATCAGCTGGGTATATCCTTAAAGTATTGTTTGTTTTGGCCCTGATACTTTTAATTAGAGATGCCAGAGTGACAGAAGATGAAGGTTGTGTGTGTGTGTGTGTGTGTGTGTGTGTGTGTGCAAAACATGTTTCCTACAACTCAGCATTGGTCCCTTTGTATTTTTACTTGAGGATGCCAAGAAATGAACCTGGGAACTTCTGCAGATAATGTACTGAGTAAGGATGGACAAATCTCTCAATTCAGGTTTCTCTCATTTTTTCAATTTCGCATTTTTCAGTTTGGTTTGTCTCAAATATTGAGAATTGTTCCAGTCATTCATCCTAAATGTTGAGATTTTTTTAAAAAAAAAGTATGAAAAATCATATGCATTTTTATTAGGGATGTGTATCGTATCGTTAAAATGTCTGATAATGATACAATAAGGTTGTTATCGGACATCTGATTAACAATAATGACACGATAGAAAAACCTCAGATAAATATCCGATCAGATTATCAGACTGCCGTATAAATAAACCTAAAACGTCTGTATTTTAAAAGTTGGAGGCTTGAAACGTGGTCACAGTGCTTATGGGGTATTCCTAAGTATGTGTATGAAATTTGAGATCTATCCCTCCAACCCTTGATTTTATATGAATTTTTAAAAGATCATTTCCGATCTGACAGGTCTGAATGAATACACGTGGCGAGCTGTCATTCTGACCTGTCAGAACTTAAACGTACTTTAATAAATTCATATAACATTGTGGGTTGGAGGGATGATCTCAAATTTCATACACATACACATTGTGACCAAGTTTCAAGCCTCTAACTTTGAAAATACAGAAGTTATAGGCATTTAAAACAACAACAACAACAACAATCAGCTCTATAGGGCACAATGGGGCTGCAAATTAAATATTGGATTTCCAATAATTATCGTGAAGACGATACGATCAACCTATGATATTACCGGAGACAATAATTTTTTTGGTCCGAAATTCCGATAACGATAAAATATGGTATTTTTGGGCGTGCACATCCCTAATTTTTATGCACATTTCTTGTACAAAGTGCATCTTTGTGCACAATTTTGGCAAGCACTTTTCCTAACATAATACATTATTTCCCCTAATATATGCATTTTGTATGCATTTTCTTTCATCGGAGAACTCCATTGTGAAAGTTGGAGATGCATGGATTTCAACAGGTAATTGAGTTTAGGTTTGCACAGTGGTTCAAAAGTACAAAATTGGAGATGTTCACATTAAAATGCAAACTGGACGAATTTCTCCCCCATCCCTAATACTGAGCGATGGTCACTCCCCGTAAGTAGAGCGTTGGGTTGAGTTAGGGTTTTTCCAATACATTTTGCTGCCTGAAGTGAAGGCCACACAGAAGCTGACTGGATTAGTGCTGAGTGGTGATGGGCAGCATGCTCCATCTTTCTTGAAGGCAGTAGGTTAGTGTAGGGAGTGCCAGGTAGAATACACACCTTTGTCCTCCAATTAGACAGGAACATACAAGGGGATGCCACTACTGCTCCCTCCATGCCACCCATCTTTTGCCACCTGAGAAGACTCTGTCACTTGGCCTAATGACAGGGCCAGCCCTCACTGGCAGAGCATGGAGAAGGTCCCAGGTTCGATCCCTGGCATCTCCAGGCAGGGCAGGGCAGGAAAAAAATCCTGCCTGGAAAATCTTGGGGTACTGCTGCCATACAGTGCCATCTATAATCAGCTAGATGAACCAATGGTCTAACTAATTATAAGGTATCTTGCTATGTTCCTATGCTCTTACGTTTAGCTACTTTGATATTCACAGTACTTTGATGTTACAGTCCTCTCTGAAGAGATAGTCAGTCACCCTATTTTTGGGTTCTGAGCCCTTAAGCCTCAGCCTTAACTATGGCTCTCCAGATGAGATACCTCAGGTTAGTTACGGAACAAATGCCCAAGGTTTTGTTAAAAAAAAAAGAAAAAGATTCCAGGCCAGTGGTATTGCTGAAATCCATATCTCCCTGCTTCAGAAAATGTCCTGATTCTCACCTCAACCATCAGGATCCAATCTTTGCCATTTCCATTATGAATTGACTTCATCCATAAGTGTAGATCAGAGCTTTGTTATCCATTGGCTTTCACACTCTCCAAATGTTCCAATGAAGTCCTTGACTCTCTCTCTCTCTCTCTCTCTCTCTCTCTCTCTGCATATTTCAAGCAACTGTATGTTTAGAAATAAATATTTGAATACTATTTAAATGACAATTTTCACTCTGATTGATTGATTGATTGATTGATTGATTGATTTTGGCAGATTAATGTAGAAAAGAGATTGAATGTATTTATGGGTGAACAAATGTGCAAGTAAAACAGACTGGAAATAGAGGAATTTACCCATTCCTACTTCATCGTGCCGGCAAAGGTAAAAGGAAACTCTCTCCTTGGCCTGGAGCCAAATGCCTTCCTCCAATTTCCTACTCCATTCACAGTTGGCAAATTGGGAGAGGACACTTCACCAGGGTGCGTGTTAGGAGGGTGTAAAAATGAATTGTTTAGTCAGGAAGAAGGATGTTTTGTTCACATTTTAAATTCATTAAGCAGGCTTCTAAAGAGCATTGAGCATGGAACATTAAAGAAAATGCATTTCCGTCCCAGACGTCCTATCAGTCTTAAAACGTCCTGCTTCGTTGTGGCCAATTTTCAGCCAAAAGTCCTTTGAGAAAAGCATTCAGTTCCATTACATTTCTAAAGTTAGAAACTCAGGCTTCCAGTGGGATGTCATAATAATACCGCCTCAATTAATGCAGTGCTGAAGGACTATATGATAGCATGACCTTTTTAGTAATGCTTTATTGATGTGACAAACACAGAGGCGATATGGTCATGCATCTTAATAATGTTTTGACCTAACTCTATATAATTATAGAATAAAGCACACTGCCTTTTAAAGATATAAATAACATTACTCCCATTTCTTAAGGCCCCATTGAGTCTTGCTCCTCTAACTTGATTTTATCTCACCCCACTTTGAGAATTTTTCATAGAATCATAGAAATAGTAGAGTTGGAAGGGGCCTATAAGGCCATCGAGTCCAGCCCCCCACTCAATGGAGGAATTCACCTTAAAGTATACCTGACAGACGGCTGTCCAGCTGCCTCTTGAAGGCCCCTAGTGTGGGAGAGCCCACAACCTCCTAGGTAATTGGCTCCATTGTCACGCTACTGTTACAGTCAGGAAGTTTTTCCTGATGTCCAGCCGGAATCTGGCTTCCTGTAACTTGAGCCCATTGTTCCATATCCTGCACTCTGGGATGATCAAGAGATCCTGGCCCTCTTCTGTGTGACAAACTTTCAAATATTTGAAGAGTGCTATCGTGTCTCCCCTCAGTCTTCTCTTCTCCAGGCATGCTCAGTTCTTTCAGTCTCTCCTCATGGGTTTTGTTTCCAGACCCCTGATCATCCTGGTTGGCCTCCTCTGTACCCCCCTCCAGCTTGTCTGCATCCTTCTTGAAGTGTGGTACCCAGAACTGGATGCCGAATAGAGGGGAACCAGTGTGGTGCCCATCCAAATTTACTTCAAATTTCACATAGGTAAAATTCAGTGGCAACCGTTAAGACCACAATCCCAGTAGATGAAACTCCTTTGAGGAATTTTGCTAATGCTATTGCAATTCTAATTGGATCCTACATTTTTGTTCCACCAGCAGGAGGATATGACTGGCAGAAAATGACTTTTGCATCGTGTCCTGTGTGGGCAGCTGCAGAGGAGAGGTGTGGAGAGGGAAGCCCCATACTACAAGTTGTATCCTTCTACTTGAAGAACAATTTTGGATCCAAACCCTTTTACATTATTATTAGTAGTAGTACTACTACTACTAGTAGTATTTTGTATCCCACCATTCTTCCAATTCTAAAGGACTTGGTGGAAATAAAACAATCATACTACTACTGCTAATAATAATAATTTTGTTTAAATTTCTTATGCATTTCATTTAAGCCAGGCCTGCAAAACTGCTACTGTATTGGCACCCGTCAACCAAAAGCAGAGGCCTGACAGATGTTCCCTTAACAACCAAGAATCCACAGGACCTGAAGAGGCAGGTACCATCAAAAGGCCAATGCCAGACTTTGATATATATACTTTTTCTCTGATATATACTTTTTCTCACTGTGTACAAAGTTGCTGTGGGTAGCCAAACACATGTTTACATTGTGCTTCCAGCATGGCCTGCATACATGCCTGAGATACTTTATTTATTTGTTTATTTATTTAATTCATTTATTTTCTTACATTTGTATACCGCCCCATAGCCGAAGCTCTCTGGGCAGTTCACATAAGATTAAAACAATTAAAAACAATATACAAAAATTAAAACATAAAAAACATAAAATATACACACACATTCAAAACCACTACAATAACTTTAAAAAGCTATAAGCCTAAAAACAAAACAAACCCAGGCTCATCAGATATTGCTAAATGTCTGAGAGAAGAGGAAAGTCTTGACCTGGCGCCGAAAAGATAACAAAGTTGACGCCAGGCGGGCCTCGTCGGGGAGATCGTTCCACAATTGGGGGGCTACCACAGAGAAGGCCCACTGCCTTGTTGCAAACCTCCGAGCTTCCCTCAGAGTAGGCACTCAGAGGAGGACCTTAGATGTTGATTGTAGTGTACGGGTAGATTCATGTCGGGAGAGGCGTTCCATCAGGTATTGTGGTCCCAAGCCGTGTAAGGCTTTATAGGTTAAAACCAGCACCTTGCATTGGGCTCGGAAACATACAGGCAACCAATGCAAGCAGGCCAGAATTGGTCTTATATGCTCGAACCTTCTGGTCCCAGTTATCAATTTGGCCGTAGCACTTTGCACAAACTGCAGCTTCTGAACCATCTTCAAAGACAGCCCCACGTAGAGTGCATTGCAGTAATCTAACTCGGAGTTTACCACAGCATGGACAACTGAGGCCAGGTTATCCCTTTCCAGATAGGGATGTAGCTGAGCCACCAACCGAAGTTGGTAAAAGGCACTCTGTGCCACTGAGGCCACTTGAACCTCAAGTGACAGAGATGGTTCTAGGAGAACCCCCACGCTACGAACCTGCTCCTTTAAGGGGAGTGCAACCCCATCCAGAACTGGTTGAAAACCCTCCATCCGGTCAGCAGAACCACCTACTAACAGCGTCTCACTCTTGTCTGGATTGAGTTTCAGTTTATTAGCCCTCATCCAGTCCATTGTCTCAACCAGGCATCGGTTCAGCACATCCACAGACTCACCTGATGAAGATGAAAAGGAGAAATAAAGCTGTGTGTTATCAGCGTACCGATGACAATGCACTCCAAAACTCTGGATGACTGCACTCAACGGTTTCATGTAGATGTTGAACAGCATGGGGGACAAGACTGACCCCTGCAGAACCCCATACTGGAGGATCCACGGGGCCGAGCAATGTTCCCCAAGCACCACCGTCTGGAGCTGACCTGTCAAGTAGGAGCGGAACCACTGCAATGCAGTGCCTCCCACTCCCAACTCAGCCAGTCGTCCCAGAAGGATACCATGGTCGATGGTATCGAAAGCCGCTGAGAGATCAAGGAGAATCAACAGAGTCACACTCCCCCTGTCTTTCTCCCGACATAGGTCATCATACAGGGCAACCAAGGCTGTTTCCATGCCAAAACCAGACCTCAAACCCAACTGAAATGGATCCAGATAATCGGTCTCATCCAAGAGTGCCTGGAGCTGGCTCGCAACCACCCATCAAGGACCTTGCCCAGGAATGGAACATTTGCTACTGGCCTGTAGTTATTAAGATTTTCAGGGTCCAAGAAGGATTTCTTCAGGAGCGGTCTCACTGTCGCCTCTTTCAGGACCACTCCCTCTTGCAAAGAGGCATTAATCACTTCCCTGGCCCAGCCAGTTGTTCCATCCCTGCTAGCGTTTATTAGCCAAGAGGGGCAAGGATCCAATATGGAAGTGGTTGCACGAACCTGTCCAAGCACCTTGTCAATGTCCTTGAGCTGTACTTTCCAGCCTTTGGGCCTGAACACTTGACAGAATGTGAACTGTGAGCCAAGAAGTCTCAGGTTAAGATTTCACCCCATCCACTAACTTGTTGGTCTGAAGCAGGCCATTCTCTCTCAGCCTCATTAGTCACTAAACACGGATATGGAATTAGTGTTACTGACTTATCTTTCAGAAATGCCTCCTACCACACCCTGCTTGCATGGGTGGGGGAGGGAAGTTGTGAGCGAAGAGGGAGAAGAGGCATGGAGGCCCATGATTGGCTGGCCTCCACGTGGCACCACCGGAGCTGGGAGGGGAATGAGGATACTTAAGGCAGGAACTCCTCTCAGCTTCACCTTCTTCTCTGCACGGCTCTCTCCCACCCTCCCTGTGGGCAGTGTGGGTTTGCTGGTCGTCTATTTGGAGGCCGAGTCGGAATTTTTTGCTCACAATCTAACTTGGTTGTGAGTTTTTTCACCTACTCCACACTGTAAAACAGGCAGGGTGTATAACTAGGTTGATTGGTTCAATTGGTCACTTTTAATGGTGGTAGGTGCGGGCATTTTAAGCTTTATTAATGGTGAGCATTCACAGGCACCGTTGAGGTAATGGATAACGCCTGAGGTCAACGCCTGCGGCATCAGTTGGGGGGATAAGGCTTACCTTTGAGGCCAACCCTCCTCACTTACTCGGAGCCATGTGGCCGGGGGGAGGTGACACCAGAAGGGGAAGCTCGGGGGGTGGCGAAATGACAGGCGCCACTTGCCGGGCTGTGACTGCCTCGCCCGATCCCTGCAATGGCCGCGTTTGGCCATAACTAAATGCACACATAGGAATTCTCCACCCCCTTTTTCTCTCTGCTGAGCTAAATAAAAGTGGCCCAAATTTAATCCCATTTACTGTATGCCATCTCGTCATTTTCCATCCTTCGCTTCACAAAGGTATTGTAAGGCTTATTGATATTACTGAATGTATATGAAGTGCTTGGTATACTCTAAAACACTGTGCCAATGCTAATTGTTAGAATCATGTAAAAAAGCTTACTATAAACCATGTAGCCACAGACGCTAATGCAGATGTGGCTCCTTTCACACCCATGGGCATACCCATACCCAATAGAATGGAACTCAGAAGTGGAACATTTGCCCACAGCATGATCCCACATTGTTGATGACTGTACATGAATATTACACCCATGTAGTCTTTCCCACCCAATTAATACCCCACCGGAATTTTCACCTGGTGATTATCACCTCTTTTCTTCATTGGTATTTTGCACAGCTTCTGCAGAAACATTCCCCATCACTCATAAAAAGCAGCAACCACCAAACAATAGGAGCTCATTGTCATTGAAAATATTAAATACATTTAATCTCTCCCCTACTGTGTTCAAATTGTTCCAGCTCATAAAAATCCTTTTTGGAATAGGTTGAGTCCTTGGCATATTTAGTTCCCATTAGAATGAATTGTCTCTCTTTCTGGCAGTTTATTTCATTATGTAAATGATCTGTGAAGGAGACAATATAATGTATTAGACCAAAAATGGGCCCGAAATTTGAGAAGTAATAAATTTGTTTTGTTATAGGTTATTGTAGACATAAAAGATCATCCACTGCGGGGAACTAGTGGAATTGATGACATCGGTAGATTTGTGCTGATCTACTCAGCCTGAGCATCCAATCAATACTAGAATTCCTCAGCAAGCTCTGTGCTTCTCATTTTTCATTAGCCATACCCCTTCCATCACAATGTGTATGTATTCACATACGAGGGATGTTGCGGACATCTGGTGGGGGCTCAAGGCTCAGCGAATAGACCATTTACATCTATAATGTTGCAGAAATGGGCCTACTGATGGGCACCTTTTGCACAAAATGGCCCTTTACATAAAAGGATGAGCTGCCATTTTCCGTGACAGCTGAACAATAGGATGCTGCTCACCCATGAACCACCCGGAAGTTCACCACACATGGCAAACAGGGCAGCTGACAGGGGCCTGGCGAGCAAAGTGAGCAGGGATGAGTTCACCATCCTTATCACATACCTTACATTGCACTATCATCTGCGGCCTATCAGTATTCTTTTTGGGGAACGCTGCCAAAGAAGGGGTATGCTAGCAGAGGGAGTCTCCACCTGCCCCCTGCAATCCTTCAAACCCTATTTTATCCTATGCCATGGAGTATGATGTAGGAATACCTAGACCAGAATGTATACCTGGAATAAATTTGGGGTAAAGTAACATAGGGCATATACCAATTTCTAGATTTAGGAAATGTTAAAACACATTTTTAAAAGTGGGAGCCAAAGAAATGGCACATTTTGGTAATACGCTAGCCTTGACCCTGCTATATTGTATTATATCATCATCATCATCACCTTTTCTGCAAGGTAGGTGAGACTGAGAGAGGGAATAACACTCTCAAAGTCAGTTGAGAAGTGGCTATACATGACTAATAGTGTGATCTAGATTACAAAGACCCCATTCAGAAGACATCTTAAACCATGGCTTTAACCATGATGGTTAAGCCAGAAAGCCGGGCTGTGTTCAGAAGACACTTTAAACCATGGCTTTAACCATGTTGAAGAAGAATGACAAAGCTCCAAGTTTTCGGAGTGGGGAGGGGATGGTTTCAAAACTGTTGAATACCCACAGAGTGGAGATGTGCCTCATTGGAGCTTTGTTCTGTTTTCAGAAAACCGCCTAGGGGAATTAAGAAAAATGCTTACATCCCTGTCCTTTTTAAAGATAAAGAGATGAAACTTAGCACCATGACAGCTCTTAAGTAGGGCTTTAGGTGTGGCTTGAAGCTGTTCTGTTCATCCCTTGATTTTTAGGATTTTTTTTATGTTTGAGGTTTTAAAATATATTTTTTTTAAAAATGCTGTCATTTTAAAAATAAAGAGATGAAACTTGGCACCATGATAGTGCTTAAGTAGGGCTTTAGGCAAGCCAAGTTTGAAGCAGATCTGTTCATCCCTTGAGTTTTAGGAATTTTTAAATCTTCCCCTCAAACCATCTCCCCCATAAACACACACACACACACATACACACCCAATCCTCTCTGATTCTGCATTAATTCACCCCTGCACATTTATGGAGGGAGCTTTTATCCTTTGCTTTGCTGATACACAGATGTACATCTTCAGTTTATAAAAAAAAAATAGAGGCCTCCAATTTCTGTTTTAAAAAATCAAAATGAATCAGATGTCACCTTTCCCATTCTTAACCTTGAACGTCTTCAAGTCTGTCTCAGGAAGGCATATTAATCTTAGAGAAGCTTCCTCTGTATTATATTAATCTTTGTAAAAAGTAACAATGAGATTTTAAATTATTTTGCCTAAACCTTGTGACAGATGTACCACAAGGCTAGAATTAGAGAATAGGACATGGGAGATTTTTTTAAAAAATCCTGACATTCTTCCCCTTCACCTCCCAATTTTGTATCTCTACTCATCCTCATTTTATTATAGTGCTTCATATTCTATTGTTTTGTGGATTTTTCCTGGTTTTTAAGAAAATAGTAAAATTCAATGTGAAGAATTACATGTTCATTAACCCTTATTCCTTCTTAGCATTGATTGGCACAAGAAGAAAGCTAACACTTTCATTTTTATTAGGGGCGGCTGGGAGGGTGTATTAGTAAGAGGCTAGAGCTGAGCACAGATGATGTCTTGAAATGTTCCACCCCATTTTTGAATAGAGAAATTAGATGGACAATTTCAGCAAATTTATCCAGGGGGAGGAGAAATTATCCAACAGTTCCCCACAGGTAGGGCTCACCATTGACAGGGATTGTAGCTTAGCTTCTTTCTTCTTTCCTAAGGGTTTTTGTTCTTTTTATGGTGCCATCATAACAGCAATTATGCTGGCAACCTGGGCCCCATTTTGCATCCTACATACCTAGTGTTGTTCCAGGGATTGTTGTGGGGAGAGGAAAAGTGGTGGTCACTGCCAAAAGGTTTAGGGCACAATCCTATGGAATGTGTCCTGGCTAATCATAAGCCTCCAAACTCAGAGGCTTACAAATATACAATGCAGAGAAGAAAGCAGAAGGCTTAGCATTTTAGCTAGATGGGCAATTTCACCTGTCTAGCAGAAGCTTAAGGGGAGGGAAGGAGGCTGGAGATATATTGTATTCCTGCCTCCCCAGGAATGCCTTCTTTTCCCTATCTCTATGATCCATTTAGCAGTTGACCTGGGTTGGGTTGACTTGTTCCAAGTAACTGAAAAGGTGTGATTCTAAATGTTAGTAATTTCCTCCCCCTCCCAGGCTTGGCTTTAAGTCTGTGAAGGATATTGAGAAGTCCCTTAAACAGAGAAACCAAACAGTCCTATTAAGAGGTATGATCTGATAGGAAGTTCCCAAGTGCAAAGCCAACTGTTAATTAGGGGTGTGCACGGACCCCCCGGATCGGATCGGGACCCGGATCGGGACCTCCAATTTTGTCACGGACCGGTTCGGACAAAATCGGAGGCCCCCCGGACCGGATCGAGTCCGATCCCGACCCAAAAATCGTAAATTTTTGGATCGGCCGCCATTTTTTTACCCATAGACTTGCATTGCAATGCAAGTCTATGAGGAAAAAATGGCGGCGGGTGGGTGAGGGGGGGCCTAACTCCCTCCCCCCCGGGGCCGTCCGCTGTGGACGGCCCCGGCAGGTAAGCCCCCTCCCCCACGCTCCCTACCCCCCCTGGGGCCGTCCGCTTCCATCCGCTGGCACCCGCGGGCGCCAGCGGATAGAAGTGGACGGCTCCGGGGGGGGGTAAGCCCCCTTCCCCGCCACTGCTTACCTTCTCGGCCCGTCCGCTCCCGTCCGGCACCGGCGGCTACTACCAGCAGGCTCCGCGGCCTGCTTTAGAGTGGCGCGCCGGGTGATGACATCACCCGGCGCGCCACCCTAGAGCAGGCCGCGGAGCCTGCTGGTAGTTGTAGTCGCCGGTGCCGGACGGGAGCGGCCGGGCCGGGAAGGGAAGGTAAGGGCCCCCCTCCCCCCTCCGCGCGCCCCCTCCTCCCCTCCACGCACCCCCTGCTTACCTTCTTGGCCCGTCCGCTCCCGTCCGGGGCCGGCGGCTACTACCAGCAGGCTCCGCGGCCTGCTCTAGAGTAGCGCGCCGGGTGATGACATCACCCGGCGCGCCACCCTAGAGCAGGCCGCGGAGCCTGCTGGTAGTTGTAGTCGCCGGCGCCGGACAGGAGCGGCCGGGCCGAGAAGGGAAGGGAAGGGCCCCCCTCCCCCCTCCGCGCGCCCCCTCCTCCCCTCCACACACCCCCTGCTTACCTTCTCGGCCCGTCCGCTCCCGTCCGGGGCCGGCGGCTACTACCAGCAGGCTCCGCGGCCTGCTCTAGAGTAGCGCGCCGGGTGATGACATCACCCGGCGCGCCACCCTAGAGCAGGCCGCGGAGCCTGCTGGTAGTTGTAGTCGCCGGCGCCGGACGGGAGCGGCCGGGCCGGGAAGGTAAGGGCCCCCCTCCCCCCTCCGCGCGCCCCCTCCTCCCCTCCACGCACCCCCTGCTTACCTTCTCGGCCCGTCCGCTCCCGTCCGGGGCCGGCGGCTACTACCAGCAGGCTCCGCGGCCTGCTCTAGAGTAGCGCGCCGGGTGATGACATCACCCGGCGCGCCACCCTAGAGCAGGCCGCGGAGCCTGCTGGTAGTAGTAGTCGCCGGCGCCAGACGGGAGCAGCCGGGCCGGGAAGGTAAGGGCCCCCCTCCCCCCTCCGCGCGCCCCCTCCTCCCCTCCACGCACCCCCTGCTTACCTTCTCGGCCCGTCCGGTCCTGTCCGGCGCCGGCGGCTACTACCAGCGGGCTCCACGGCCTGCTCTAGAGTAGCGCGCCGGCTGATGACATCACCCGGCGTGCCACCCTGGAGCAAGCCGCGGAGCCCGCTGGTAGTAGCTGCTAGTGCCGGACGGGAGCGGACGGGCCGAGAAGGTAAGCGCCCCCCTCCTCCCCCCCGCTGTCCACTTTCATCGGCGGGCGCCCGCTGGCGCCCGCCAATGGAAGCGGCGGTGGGCGCCAGTGGGCGCCCGCCGATCCGCCGATCCGCCGAACCGGTTCGGAGCCTTTTCGGACTGGTTCGGATTGGATCGGCCGATCCAGCTGCGGGATCGGAAATCGTATAATTTATCCGATTTCCCACTGGACCGGACTCGGATCGTGGATTGGGTCCGATCCAGTGCACATCCCTACTGTTAATTACTGCATCGTCAAGTGACGATTTGTATGTGTGAAAAAGCTTATCACAGATTCAATGACTCATGGAAGAACTACACATTCTTAGAAACAAAATGTCAAGTTCCTCATCATGTCAAGTTCCTCCTCTCCAGCATTTAAATTATCAATACGGGTGAGTGAGCATTTTGTTTCAGTGAGGTTTTGATAAGAATTTATCTTACATTTGCAAAGCTCCCTGTTTTTGGGAAGAACTTGAAAATTAAAAATAATAATGTGGGAGAAACTGGAACTGACAAACTCATCCCTTCGGTTCCAAGCCTCTGAGTTTTGAAACATCTGGGTTTGATGCCCTGCGTAAGCAGCCATGTTCATGGTACCACTATTTTTTTTCTTACAGACTCCTCATCTTTAACAGCTATATGGCAAGCCAGTACGTCATGGTCCTCTCCATGGCTGAAAATAGCTGTGCCTATTGATTATGGCTGGTACAGATGGGTGAGTATTTCATTTCAGTTTATTTCTCATAAGAATTTGCCAATATTTGAACTTTTTCATATTTGGGAGATTTCAAAAATTCAAAAATGAAACTGACATATTTGCCTACCCCTTCCTGTGTCCTGATCATGAAGAGATCCACACTCAGATGCTGACTCCCCCCCATGACCCTGCAAAGGACCCAATTCAGTGAGTGTGCTATGGTCCAAAGTACTGAGGGAGGAACTGGGCAGAGGCACCCTCTGTCCAAAGTTGCTGGGGGAGCGTGGTCAG